>CM065593.1:393402595-394058755 GCA_033119425.1 Bufotes viridis
GTTCTTACTGGGGATGTCTTGTCTCTGGAGCTCCGCCGCCAGCCGGGGTGCGACTCCACAGACTAGGCATCCCCAGTAAGATCTGAGCTCAGCGGAAGCAAGAAGACAAACAGGAATGTCCTCGTTCACTGACAGCAAGCAGTGAACAGCTGAAAGAGAAAGTTTATTAGAGGGATGTAGAACTTTTCATTGGGCGCGGATGATGATTCTGTCGATGTTTTCCTGTTGTGCCTCGAGGATACAATTGTGACAAACCCTCAGCTGAGAGCGGACTAGTACAGGGGATGCCCCAGTCACTTATATAGGTCGCCCAGTGTGATAACGAGAATACGCGGCCCAGTTCCCGTATGAGCGGTGAGTGTTCAGACTCCCATTCAGATGCAGCAGCGCTCGCCGCTCGCTCCTTTCAAACTCAGGCTGGACCTTTATCTCAGTGTCCCATTCACTGACAGCAAGCTACCGTCTTGATAATGGTGGTGAATTGAAACACAGAGTTGATTAGATAAACAACAAAGTGACAACCGCAGTGGGAAAGGTAATGGCGGACGTATTGCTGGTCACCCAGCTTTCCCTGAAACAGATGTAGACAGGGGGGACCCCCCGGGCTCTGATAATTTGGGGGAAGGAGGGGTTTGGTTTGGTGGCATCTTTTTATTACATCTTCAGTCTTCAAACCATTTGATATCCGGTTATTGCGGAGATTCCTCCCGTGATGTTCCTGCAGGGTAAACCTAGCGTGACGGCTGCGATCCGTGGCCAGCTCCGCTCCATCAGCCGTGGTCAGGATCATTTCACAGCAGAGCGGCCGCCACATAATAGCTGGTGGGAGGGGGATGTAACCCGTAACCCTGAGATAGACAATGACTAGATCTGATCCGAAATTACACGAGTGTGAGGGGGCTCCGTTATAAGAGTAATATGAGCAGCACTGTGATGCAGAGCCCTTGTAAATCATTGATGGGCAGAGGGTTCATGACCGGAAATGAATACAGACCCCGGACCGACCCTAAAATAAATGGAGACTCCCGACCGACCTCGTAATACTGGAGACCCGGACCGACCTCTAAAAATAAATGGAGACCCTCGGACCGACCTCTTAAAATAATGAGACCCCGGACCGACCCCAAATAAATGGAGACCCCGACCGGAACTTTAAATAGAATGGCAATCTCCTGACCGACCTCTAAAATAAATGGAGACCCCGACCGACCTCTAAAATAAATGGAGACCCCTATCTATCCTGTAATAATAGAGACCTGACCGACTCCTCAAATAAATGGAGACCCCGGACCGACCTCTAAATAAATGGAGACCCTGACCTGACCCCTAAAATAAATGGAGACCCTGACCGGACTCCTCTAAAATAAAGCCGGAGACCCCGGACCGGACCCTTAAAATAAATGGAGACCCGGACCGGACTCTCTAAAAATAGATCGGAGACTCCGACCGGACCTCTAAAATAAATGGGGACTCCGGACTGACCTCTAAATAATGGAGACCCCGACCGGACCTCTAAAATAAATAGAGACCCGGACCGGACCTCTAAATAATGAGACCCCGACCGACCTCTAAAATAAATGGAGACCCCGGACCGGACCTCTAAAATAAATGGAGACCCTGGACCGGACCTCTAAAATAAATGGAGACCCCGGACCGGACCTCTAAAATAAATGGGAGACCCCGGACCGGACCTCTAAAATAAATGGAGACCCGGACCGACCTCTAAAATAAATGAGACCCTGGACCGGACCTCTAAAATAAATGGAGACCCCGGACCGACCTCTAAAATAAATGGAGACCCGGACCGACCTCTAAAATAAATGGAGACCCGGACCGACCTCTAAAATAAATGGAGACCCCGGACCGGACCTCTAAAATAAATGGAGACCCCGGACCGGACCTCTAAAATAAATGGAGACCCGGACCGGACCTCTAAAATAAATGGAGACCCCGACCGACCTCTAAAATAAATGGAGACCCTGACCGACCTCTAAAATAAATGGAGACCCCGGACCGGACCTCTAAAATAAATGGAGACCCCGGACCGGACCTCTAAAATAAATGGAGACCCCGGACCGGACCTCTAAAATAAATGGAGACCCCGGACCGACCTCTAAAATAAATGGAGACCCGGACCGACCTCTAAAATAAATGGAACCCGGACCGACCTCTAAATAAATGGAGACCCCGGACCGGACCTCTAAAATAAATGGAGACTTCCGGACCGGACCTCTAAAATAAATGGAGACCCCGGACCGGACCTCTAAAATAAATGGAGACCCCGGACCGGACCCTAAAATACAGACCCCGGACCGGACCTCTAAAATAAATGGAGACCCCGGACCGGACCCTAAAATACAGACCCCAGACCGGACCCTAAAATAAATACAGACCCCAGACCGGACCTCTAAAATAAATACAGACCCCAGACCGGACCTCTAAAATAAATACAGACCCCAGACCGGACCTCTAAAATAAATACAGACCCCAGACCGGACCTCTAAAATAAATACAGACCCCAGACCGGACCTCTAAAATAAATACAGACCCCAGACCGGACCTCTAAAATAAATGGAGACCCCGGACCGGACCCTAAAATAAATACAGACCCCAGACCAAACCCTTAAAATAAATACAGACCCCAGACGGGACCCGTAATCACTGTTATGGGGGCACTGTGGATGTCACTGTTATGGGGGCGCTGTGGATGTCACTGTTATGGGGGATCTGTGGATGTCACTGTTATGGGGGATCTGTGGATGACACTGTTATGGGGGATCTGTGGATGTCACTGTTATGGGGGATCTGTGGATGTCACTGTTATGGGGGCACTGTGGATGTCACTGTTATGGGGGCGCTGTGGATGTCACTGTTATGGGGGATCTGTGGATGTCACTGTTATGGGGCATCTGTGGATGTCACTGTTATGGGGGCACTGTGGATGTCACTGTTATGGGGGCGCTGTGGATGTCACTGTTATGGGGGCGCTGTGGATGTCACTGTTATGGGGGCGCTGTGGATGTCACTGTTATGGGGGCGCTGTGGATGTCACTGTTATGGGGGCGCTGTGGATGTCACTGTTATGGGGCGCTGTGGATGTCACTGTTATGGAGGCGCTGTGGATGTCACTGTTATGGGGCGCTGTGGATGTCACTGTTATGGGGGCGCTGTGGATGTCACTGTTATTGGGGCACTGTGGATGTCACTGTTATTGGGGCACTGTGGATGTCACTGTTATTGGGGCACTGTGGATGTCACTGTTATTGGGGCACTGTGGATGTCACTGTTATGGGGGCACTGTGGATGTCACTGTTATGGGGGCACTGTGGATGTCACTGTTATGGGGGCACTGTGGATGTCACTGTTATGGGGGATCTGTGGAGGACACTGTTATGGGGGATCTGTGGATGACACTGTTATGGGGGATCTGTGGATGACACTGTTATGGGGGATCTGTGGATGTCACCGTTATGGGGGATCTGTGGATGTCACTGTTATGGGGGAATCTGTAGATGACACTGTTATGGGGATCTGTAGATGACACTGTTATGGGGGATCTGTGGATGTCACTGTTATGGAGGATCTGTGGATGTCACTGTTATGGGGGATCTGTGGATGACACTGTTATGGGGGTGCTGTGGATGTCACTGTTATGGGGGATCTGTGGGTGACACTGTTATGGGGGTGCTGTGGATGTCACTGTTATGGGGGATCTGTGGGTGACACTGTTATGGGGGCGCTTTTGCTCTTTATCCTGCTCCCCACCCATCACTCCGCGCTGTAGATAACACACTGTGACGCGCTCTTCAGCTGTGTTGGTGTCTGTGCTTCTCTTGGTCATTAGGTCTCTCCCATGATGCACTGGGGCCGGGAAATCGGATTATCCTGCTCATGTTCCTGCAGTTCTGGGAAAGTCGCGGCTTCTCTCTCTTCCGTTCTGTTCCTGAGTTGGGAAATTTCTAGATTTTCCTACAATAATTAGTGGCGTCGGCCGCTCCGGGCAGGCGGGGTCATCGCTCCGGAGGTTCGGATCCATTCCTGGACTCTTATGTGTCAAGAACCTCTGTCCAGAGGAGAGCAGTAGGGCAGTGTCTGGGGGCCCATGGTAAGTAGGGGCCCCATGAGGCAGTGACATGGTGCCCTGCAATAATATGTCACATGGTACCTTCCGGTATATGGCTGTGTGGATGGAGAGGACGGCCAGAAGTATGGCAGTAAGGTGATATCGCTGTACGGAGGAATTATTAAGGCCTTGTATGACGGTGATATTGAGTGACAGTATAACGGTATTTTCACTCACAGTATGGATGATATATTTAGTTGATGTGTAGAGGGATTATACTGCACTGTACAGTGGTATTAGTCTGATCGTATTAGTATGATCGTGTTATTCCATCACTGTTTGGTGGTAATTTTCAGCCAGTGTATAGTAGTATTATTCAGGCACTATATGGTGGCATTATTCAGTGGCTGCAAACTGGTTTTATTCACTTATTGTACGGTGTTATTGAATCGTCACTGTATAGGGGTCAGAGGTCGCACTACGTTTTGAGCATAAGAGTAAAGATACTCCTCTGACCATTTTTGAGGAGTATTTTTACCTGAGGAGTAGTATGAAAGTTGCGGTAATTCAAATACGTAATACGTAGCCTACACTCACTCACATCTGCGTTTGGAGCCTCTGTTGCAGATTCTGTCGAAAGACCAGACAAAAAAGCCTCATATGCTGCACTTTTGTGTCCGGTAAAAAGACAGATCCCGAACAGAAACTGAACAGAAGGGGGAGCAGAGTCACTAGTGGGTTAATAGGAGAAGGGGGGGCAGGGTCACTAGTGAGGTGACAGGAGGAGGGGGAGCAGGGTCACTAGTGGGGTGACAGGAGGAGGGGGAGCAGGGTCACTAGTGGGGTGACAGTAGGAGAGGGAGCAGGGTCACTAGTGAGGTGACAGGAGGAGGGGGAGCAGGGTCACTAGTGGGGTGACAGGAGGAGGGGGAGCAGGGTGCCTAGTCGGGTGACAGGAGGAGGGGGAGCAGGGTCACTAGTGGGGTGACAAGAGAAGGGGGAGCAGGGTTACTAGTGAGGTGACAGAAGGAGGGGGAGCAGGGTCACTAGTGGGGTGACAGGAGGAGGGGGAGAAGAGTCACTAGTGGGGTGACAGGAGGAGGGGGAGCAGGGTCACTAGTGGGGTGACAGGAGTAGGGGAGCAGGGTCACTAGCGGGATGACAGGAGTAGGGGAGCATGGTCACTAGCGGGATGACAGGAGGAGGGGAGCAGGGTCACTAGTGGGGTGACAGGAGGAGGGGGAGCAGGGTCACTAGTGTGGTGACAGGAGGAGGGGGAGCAGGGTCACTAGTGGGGTGACAGGAGGAGGGGAGCAGGGTCACTAGTGGGGTGACAGGAGGAGGGGGAGCAGGGTCACTAGTGGGGTGACAGGAGGAGGGGGAGCAGGGTCACTAGCGGGGTGACAGGAGGAGGGGGAGCAGGTTCACTAGCGTGATGACAGGAGGAGGGGGAGCAGGGTCACTAGCGGGGTGACAGGAGGAGGAGGGAGCAGGGTCACTAGCGGGGTGACAGGAGGAGGGGGAGCAGGTTCACTAGCGGGATGACAGGAGGTGGGGAGCAGGGTCACTAGCGGGATGACAGGAGGAGGGGGGAGCAGGGTAACTAGTGGGGTGACAGGAGAAGGGGGGAGCAGGGTCACTAGTGGGGTGACAGGAGGAGGGGAGCAGGGTCACTAGTGGGGTGACAAGAGGAGGGGAGAGCAGGGTCACTAGCGGGGTGACAGGAGGAGGGGGAGCAGGGTCACTAGCGGGGTGACAGGAGGAGGGGGGAGCAGGTTCACTAGCGTGATGACAGGAGGAGGGGGAGCAGGGTCACTAGCGGGGTGACAGGAGGAGGGGGGAGCAGGGTCACTAGCGGGGTGACAGGAGGAGGGGGGAGCAGGTTCACTAGCGGGATGACAGGAGGAGGGGGGAGCAGGGTCACTAGCGGGATGACAGGAGGAGGGGGGAGCAGGGTAACTAGTGGGGTGACAGGAGAAGGGGGGAGCAGGGTCACTAGTGGGGTGACAGGAGGAGGGGGGAGCAGGGTCACTAGTGGGGTGACAGAAGTAAGGGGGATCAGGGTCACTAGTGGGGTGACAGGAGGAGGTGGGTTGACAGGAGGAGGGATGAGCAGGGTCACTAGTGAGGTAACAGGAGGAGGGGGGAGCAGGGTCACTAGTGGGGTGACAGGAGGAGGGGGGAGCAGGGTCACTAGTGGGGTGACAGGAGGAGAGGGTAGCAGGGTCACTAGTGGGGTGACAAGAGGAGGGGAGAGCAGGGTCACTAGTGGGGTGACAAGAGGAGGGGAGAGCAGGGTCACTAGTGGGGTGACAAGAGGAGGGGAGAGCAGGGTCACTAGTGGAGGTGACAGGAGGAGGGGGGAGCAGGGTCACTAGTGGGGTGACAGGAGGAGGTTGGAGCAGGGTCACTGGGGACCAGTCACATGAGTCCGCGGCTCCTTACCTCTCCAGCTGCCTTCCCAAGGTCCTCGGGCAGCGCGCCCCGCTCTCCTTACAGCAGCCACCCCTGGAGCCGGTCCCTCCTCCTGTAGGACCTGTATCGCGCTGGTGCGCGCCTATACCAGCCAATAACTAGGCTCCGTGCTGTGAGGCGCTTTGTCATTGGTTATTTCAGGATCGGGCAGCTTCGCTCACTGTGCTGATGAATGTGGGGGAAAAGTCTTAGGCCTCTTTCACACTTGCGTTGTTAGAGTCCGGCGTACACTTCCATCGCCGAAAATGCCCGCCGGATCCGTAACAACGCAAGTGAACTGAAAGCATTTGAAGACGGATCAGTGTTACTATGGCAGCCAGGACGCTACTAAAGTCCTGGTGGCCATAGTAGTAGCGGGGAGCGGGGGAGCAGTATACTTACAGTCCGTGCGGCTCCCGGGGCGCTCCAGAATGACGTCAAAGCGCCCAATGCGCGTGGATCACTCTGATGTCACTCTGGAGCGCCCTGGGAGCCGCACGGACTGTAAGTATACCGCTCCGAGTCCCCACTACACTTTACCATGGCAGCCAGGACTTTAGCGTCCTGGCTGCCATGGTAACCATTCAGAAAAAGCTAAACGTCGTTTAGCTTAAGGCCGGATCCGGATTCATGCCTTTCAATGGGCATTAATTCCGGATCCGGCCTTGCGGCAAGTGTTCTGGATTTTTGGCCGGAGCAAAAAGCGCAGCATGCTGCGGTATTTTCTCCGGCCAAAAAACGTTCCGGTCCTGAACTGAAGACATCCTGATGCATCCTGTACGGATTTCTCTCCATTCAGAATGCATTGGGATAAAACTGATCAGGATTTTCCCGGCATAGAGACCCGAGGACGGATCTCTATGCTGGAAAACAAAAATGCAAGTGTGAAAGAGCCCTAAGGCGTATAGGTACATCTTAGGGCTCATTCATACGACCATGGTATTGGTTCGCATGCGGCTCGTGTGCGGTCGCATTCACTTCAATGGGGCCGCAAAGGATGCAGACAGCACTCCATTGCGGATGGCACAAGGGCGGCTTCTGTGTTTTGCGGATCTGCAATTTGCCGTCCACAAAACACCGCACGGTCGTGTGAACAAGCCCTTAGACTTTTTCCAGGGAGTAAAAAGGCCTCAACAAGCATCTATGCCGCTTATACAGGCGTTATTGCGACCTCTGATAGTGTTATGTACTCGACGTATGGTAGTATTATTCATTCAGGGTATGGCGGTATTATTCTGTCACTGTGTAACAGCATTCTTCAGTCACTGTATTGTGCTGGTATTCAGCCAGAGTATGGCAGTATTATTCAGTATGGCGGTATTATATAATGTCAGAGTATGGCAGTATTATTTAGTGTATAATGATATTATTCAGTCACTGTATAGCAGTATTTTTCTCATTTGGTGTATGGCATTACTAATTGTTCAATGTATAGCAGTATATTTCAGTGTTTGGCAGTATTATTCAGTATGGCGGTATTATATAATGTCAGAGTATGCCGGTATTATTCAGTCTCTGTATGGAGATATAATTCAGCAGTGTATAGCAGTATTTTTCAGTGTATGGTGATAGTCAGTCACCATATGGTGAAATTGTTCAGTCAGTATATGGTGGTATTCAGTGTAAGGTGGTGTTATATAATGTCAGTGTAAGGTGGTATTATTAATTCAGTATATGGCGGTATTATTAATTGAGTGTTTTGCAGTATTTTTCAGTGTATGGCGGTATTATTAATTGAGTGTTTTGCAGTATTTTTCAGTGTATGGCGGTATTATTCATTCCTGTTGCTGCACAGACTTTCTCAGTTGTATGTATAAAGAACAGGAAGCTTCTGGGTGAAGACACGAGGAGCCGTCCGTTATATTCTGTGTATGGGGGGGGGCACATACTTGTATCTATCACCTTACACACGTGGATCGTTGTTCTCTGCCCCCTTCCCATGGCAGATGCCACCGACCCCCCCCCCCCCCCCCCCTGTTTCCCCTCCAGATAGCGGCGATGAGCTCCAGCTACGGTACATCATCTGGCCGGCCCTCCTGGTCACCTCCATTATTAATGAGATTCATTATGTAACTACAGGAGAAGCTGGGGGGCGGGGAGTCACGAGGACTGATGGGGGGTCACAGGACTGATGGGGGGTCACAGGGACTGATCGGAGGGCCAATGACTGATGGGGTCACAATGACTGATAGGGGGTCTGGGGACTGATAGGGGGTCACAGGACTGATGGGGGGTCACAATGACTGATGGGAGTCACAATGACTGATGGGGGGAGGGTCACAATGACTGATGGGGGGAGGGTCACAATGACTGATGGGGGGAGGGTCACAATGACTGATGGGGGGGGTCACAAGGACTGATGGGGGTCACAAGGACTGATGGGGGGGATGGTCACAAGGACTGATGGGGGTTTGATCTGATATAGGGAGATAAGATTGTGAGCTCTGCGGTCAGAGATGATAGGAGTAATAGATTTGAGTTAGGGATATTAGAGTGTGAGCTCCTGGGGTCAGGGATGGTGGGGGTTATACACTGTGAGGCAGGGAGATTAAATGTTGAGTTTCTTTTCAATTTACAGACAGCGGCAGAGAACTATCACTCCCAGCAGATACTGGTGGAGAGAGGAGGGATCAGCAGCTGCCGCTATAGCGGGTTCTACAAAGTCTAAAGACTAAAACAGTAGTGTCCGCGTGTTTTGATCAGGATTTGGGGGGGGCTATCTCCTTGGGGAGAGAGCCCCTTAGTCTGTGTGAGGAGACTTATAGGCCATTCGTGCTCCTCGGGAATTCTGGGAAGAAGGGATGCAAATGAGCTCCTAACAAGCTCCGCCTCTGATGCCACCAGATGTAAGGCAGCTATTCTATAAGTCCATGTTCGAGCCTTTAAACAGGCCTTGAGACATGACTCGGATATTAAGTAAGCCAGCCCCTCATCTGCAGACAGCTGTCTCGGGTGATTACTGGGTGAGAGGCCTAAGTCAGGATTTGGGGGGTTATATCTCTCTTGGGAAGAAAGGAGCGCTCCCCGAATGTATGGCCTGTAAGTGTCTTCACGCTGATTAAGGCGCTCTCCCTCCCAAGGAAAGATCCCCCCCCCCCCAAATCCTGACTTGGGCCTCTCACCCAGTTCCGCCAGTACTCTCTGCTCTGCACTGATGAGGGGCAATCACCCGAAACAGCTGTCTACAGATGAGGGGCTGGCTTATTTAATATCCAAGTCATGTCTCAAGGCCTGTTTAAAGGGTTGAACATCTGGTGACCTTAGAGCAGGGATGGCCAGCCTGCGGCTCTGCAGCTGTTGTAAAACTACAATTCCCATCATGCCCTGCTGTAGTGTGATAGCTGTAGGCAGTCTGACCATGCTGGGAGTTGTAGTTTTGCAACAGTTGGAGAGCCACAGGTTGGCCATCCCTGCATCAGAGCATGGTTCCTCAACTCCAGCCCTCAGGGCCACCTACCGGTCAGGACTTGAGAATCTCCTGCAGAATTAATACCTGTGGTAAGTCCTGATGCACTGACACTAATTCTGTCACCTGCTCAATACTAAGGAAATCCTGAATACATGACTGGTAGGTGGCCCTGAGGGCCGGAGCTGAGGAACCCTGCTTTAGAAGCGGAGTTTAAGAGCTTATTTGCCTCCCTTTCTTCCCATGTTTTGATGAATCATAATCTGTGTGACCACTAGGTGGCGCTAAGAATCCACAAAATGTAACACGCAGCAGTTTACACATTGACCACTAGGTGGCGCTAAGAATCCACACAATGTAACATGCAGCTGTTTACACATTGACCACTAGGTGGCGCTAAGAATCCACACAATGTAACATGCAGCAGTTTCCACTAGGTGGCGCTAAGAATCCACAAAATGTAACACGCAGCAGTTTACACATTGACCACTAGGTGGCGCTAAGAATAAACACAGTGTTACATGCGGTTTACACATTGACCACTAGGTGGCAGTGCACACTTTGGGATTCTGATCTCTGAATGACTTCCTCCGTCTTCATCACTCAGGATAAATGCAGTAAATAATGATGAAATGATTTGGATTATTTTTATTATTGACTCTGATTGGAGGACGGACTCCCATCATTGTCAGCGAGATGAGGGGCCCACCCCGTGGGGGCGTCACCAAGTGCCACTGTACACTTATATGGATGCTGTATATGGTTCCCCCTCTGTCCGGTCCTGCTCTGGTCTCCCCCACCTCCGTCAGCCGGCGATGGATTCTGCAGTCCAGGAAATAATAGAGATCACAAGTGCTAATCCCGTACAGGCAACACCGCCCCCTGCTGGTCGGGCCCTGCGCCCAGAGTCTAGTCCAGTCGAGCCCTGGGACATGTTCGCCCGTCGTTATAAAGTGTTCCTGTTCTTGTTTCAGGCACCGACCGATCCCCCAAAGAAGAAGCCGGACCCGGTGACATCGGAGACGGTGGTGTTCTGGGGGCTGCGGCTCTGGCAGGTCATCGGGGTCTTCTCCATCTTTGTTTTGGCCGTCAGTAAGTACCAGCCTCTTCTAAATCTGAACTGCTGAATGTTGAAACTTTATTTGCTCTTGACGGGGGCCCACCCACGGGTGACTACCTTGGACCTTCGTGCCCTTTGTAGACCAGAGTAGTCACCCGGGGAGGGGCGCAGAGGAGGTCGGTCCTGAGCTGGACTGGCAGTGACAGAGGACGGCCACCAGGTGGCAGCAGTAATCAGCAGCAGAGGCCGCCTGATCGTCACCGATACATGATCCAGTTTTGTGTATTGCTGTCCGGGTGACCGAGGACCATCATAGGACGGGCGTTTACACGCAGGGTGATATTGGGCGCAGTCTGGGATTGGTCAGATCGTTGCTCTGTCCAATCTGATGATAACATTGATCAGAATAAATCACGTGCTCCTTTCGTCTGTCCAGTCATCACAGGCGCTGCGCGGATAAAAGGAAGGGGTTAATCTTAATTCCGCTTCCAGGTCAGAGGAGCGGTATTATACGCAGGGGCCCTTTAATAGAGGATAGGGCCCAGTGCCCCATCTTGCTATATATAGATTTGTATTCACCTCTTAATTGCATGTTTAGACCTAAATACTGCCATACGGTGCACACACAATAGCGCCATTAACTACTCCGATTAGAGCCGCCGTACAGTATCCACCATATGAATACCCTCGAGTCCTCCCATAACACCGCCATATCTCTCACCCTCAGTACTGCCAGTCAGTACCCAAATAAAACTGCCACATAATAGCCAAATACAGTGCCAGAAAAAGCCCATGTAATGCCGCAGATTAATCCCGAATAATACCGCCGTACGGCGCGAAATGACACTTTAGGGTTAATGACAACCTGCTGTCAGCACTGCGTCCTTGGGGGCCCCTGGGAAGGGGCCCTTTACAGACTGTTAGTACCACAACCAGCCCTGATTATAAGGGATGGGCCCCTCTGTAGCCACCTCACCACCCAGCTTTCCCAGGAACAGATTTGTCTAAGGAGCTTCTGAAATGTGTGACAGAAGGACTCGGGGGCGAATGTATCGGGGGGGGGGGGGGGGGGTCGGGTCATTTTTTCAAGGGTCCTGTAAGGGGCGGTCTGGCAGGTCTCTTGGGCTCCAGCGCTCGGCTCCTCTTTACACTGCAGCGACTTCTGCGCTCGGTAATTTCTCCATCATTTTCTATTTTTGCGCAGTAAATAAAGGCGCCTAAATGATCCTGCTGTTATATGTCGTATTCTCCAGTCACATCCAGAGCTGCATTCACGATTCTACAGTTATGATGTCTTATATTCCAGTCACATCCAGAGCTGAATTCACGATTCTGCAGTTATATGATGTATATTCCAGTCACATCCAGAGCTGCATTCACGATTCTGCAGTTATTATGATGTCTTATACTCCAGTCACATCCAGACTACACTTGATGTTTGAGATGTATAATACAACAGTCACCTCCACAGCTGCATTCACAATTCTGCTATTACACACCAGTTACCTTCAGCAGCGCAGAGTATTTCAGAGGTTGAGGTAGAAGAGACAGATGATCTCTTGAGTTTGTCATGTTGTGTCTATTGCACCCAACCTTAACTTCTGTAAGAGGCGGAGTCTAAGCGCCCTAAATGCAGTAACTCCTCCCTCCATGATGTCACCACGCCATTACCCAGCATGCCCTGTGCCCGGGTGCCTCGGAGCTGTCACAGTCTATATATTATCATGTATGAGTCCTCCAGCTGATGCACTACAACTCCCAGCATCTCAGCACTGCCCGCAGTCACTGGTATAGATGTATACAGTATATCCAGCTCCGGTGTCACTACAACTCCCAGCATCTCAGCACAGCCCGCAGTCACTGGTGTCGCACACTTTGGTCTTGTTCACACTCGGCCTGCTTTGCTCAGCAGACAAATAACAATGTAACAAGTCAGAATGTAATGTTTATCACCCGGATACAATGTAACCATCTCTCTTCTCTTCCTGTGAAGTCATCACTCTCTGCTGCATCTTCAAGTGTCGGATCCCCAGGACCAAGAAAGAGATTGAAGCGCGTTACGCGCAGCGGCAGGCGGGGAAGGAATACGCCGACAAACTGGAGAGTGTCCCTCCGCTAAATGAGCTGACGGAAATCCCAGGAGGTAAGTCCAATAGAGGAAGGTGGCCATTTACACAGGGGTGGGTGGGAGTGAAGTCTCCTCACTGCACATGGGATGGATGTCATGTATAAGTCATGTGAAATGGTCACAGGAAGGTGAGGACCTCCTGTCCGGGACCACCACCATGGCAAGTCCTGTCTGCACAGTGCACTGCTCCTCCACTCCAGTCTACAACAGGTGAGGACCTCCTGTCCGGGACCACCACCATAGCAAGTCCTATCTGTACAGTGCACTTCTCCTCCAGTCTACAACAGGTGAGGACCTCCTGTCCGGGACCACCACCACAGCAAGTCATATCTGTACAGTGCACTTCTCCTCCACTCCAGTCTACAACAGGTGAGGACCTCCTGTCCGGGACCAGCACCACAGCAAGTCCTGTCTGCACAGTGGACTGCTCCTCCACTCCAGTCTACAACAGGTGAGGACCTCCTGTCCGGGACCAGCACCACAGCAAGTCCTGTCTGCACAGTGGACTGCTCCTCCACTCCAGTCTACAACAGGTGAGGACCTCCTGTCCGGGACCAGCACCACAGCAAGTCCTGTCTGCACAGTGGACTGCTCCTCCACTCCAGTCTACAACAGGTGAGGACCTCCTGTCCGGGACCACCACCATAGCAAGTCCTATCTGTACAGTGCACTGCTCCTGCACGACAGTCTACAACAGGTGAGGACCTCCTGTCCGGGACCACCACCACAGCAAGTCCTGTCTGCACAGTGCACTGCTCCTCCACTCCAGTCTACAACAGGTGAGGACCTCCTGTCCGGGACCACCACCACAGCAAGTCCTGTCTGCACAGTGCACTGCTCCTCCACTCCAGTCTACAACAGGTGAGGATCTCCTGTCCGGGACCACCACCATAGCAAGTCCTATCTGTACAGTGCACTGCTCCTGCACGACAGTCTACAACAGGTGAGGACCTCCTGTCCGGGACCACCACCACAGCAAGTCCTGTCTGCACAGTGCACTGCTCCTCCCGGATGCACAGACTTGTTCCATCATTCATCAGGAGCCAGGACAAGGGGAAGCGGCAGGGAGATAAATGTGTGCTGTCGGTGCCCTGACAGGGAGGTTCTGTTTTTGTGGCCTGGTTACCTGTCTTGTGTCCATGGTATTTGAATCAGTGGGACTGAGCTGCAGTACCAGCTGTGACCTGTGGACAGGAGGGGTGGCGTTTTCCTCTGTTACAAAACAGGATCGGCAGCTTGAGGTAATCTGCTAATTACATAGGAGCTAAGGGCGGCCCAGGGTTAGGAAAACATGGCAGCTTTCTTCCAGAAACGGCACCACTCGAGCCGCAGTACCACAGGCAACCTGTGGACAGGCGTGGCGCTGTTTCTGGAAGAAAGCTGCCATGTTTTCCTAACCCTGGGCCGCCCTTTAATGCTCGGTGCGTCCACCCATAGCTCCTATGTAATTAGCAGATTTCCTCCGTTACAAAGCCTCGGGTTCATGTCATTATCAGCAGAAGCTCCTGGATCGGCAGCTTTGCCCCTGCACCTGTGTATTGTAGTCATAGATTTCAGCTCCGGAGCACGGCTGCAGATAATGATGTAGGTATAGATATGTGCGCTGCCGCTCGATATAATGACAGACGTCTCATCCGTTACCTCCTGGGGTGGAAGCGTCGATGCGCCTTCATTTATTGTTATTGACTCGTGAATCATTAGTCTAAACCGCCACATACCTGACCTGACAAGCTCAGCGCTAATGGACCGCTGGCGAGGAGAAGACCTCCTGCTGACCGAGAAACGTCCTAGACCCTGACGCCCAACGAGCTCGATGACTGTGGGGGTCAAAGACTCTGAACACAATTATCACAGGCCCAAACCAAGACTTTCCTTGAATTTGAGGGCCACATAAATGACAACTCCCAGCAGTGGAGGTCCTCAGGACTCCCCCCATCGTGGGACCATTGACGATGGTGGCAGCTCGGGCGTGCTTGTTGGACCAGCCCAGGTACTGAGATGGTGTCGTGGACTCAGAACATTGCAGGAGAGGATTAGGAAGCGCTCTCTGTAGCTGGTTAGAGGACGAGCCATCATTGGGTGTCCTTCACCCTGAGAGACAATGGCCTAAAGAACAGCACAATGTCAGTCAGCTGCATCTAAGGCCAGCGGAATAACATAGTGGATTAGAAGAAGCTTAGACCCACAGGACAAGGACACCTTATCACTTTACAAACCAATGGTGGGGAGTGTGCAGTTCACCTCAGGAGCTGGTTCTTTACTGTAAGAGCTGAGAATCTGTATTATAGTCGCCTCAGGAGCTGGTTCTTTACTGTAAGAGCTGAGAATCTGTATTATAGTCGCCTCTGGAGCTGGTTCTTTACTGTAAGAGCTGAGAATCTGTATTATAGTCGCCTCAGGAGCTGGTTCTTTACTGTAAGAGCTGAGAATCTGTATTATAGTCACCTCAGGAGCTGGTTCTTTACTGTAAGAGCTGAGAATCTGTATTATAGTCGCCTCAGGAGCTGGTTCTTTACTGTAAGAGCTGAGAATCTGTATTATAGTCACCTCAGGAGCTGGTTCTTTACTGTAAGAGCTGTGAATCTGTATTATAGTCGCCTCAGGAGCTGGTTCTTTACTGTAAGAGCTGAGAATCTGTATCATAGTCACCTCAGGAGCTGGTTCTTTACTGTAAAAGCTGTGAATCTGTATTATAGTCTCCTCAGAAGCTGGTTCTTTACTGTTAGAGCTGTGAATCTGTATTTATTATAGTCGCCTCAGGAGCTGGTTCTTTACTGTAAGAGCTGATAATCTGTATTATAGTCACCTCAGAAGCTGGTTCTTTACTGTAAGAGCTGATAATCTGTATTATAGTCGCCTCAGGAGCTGGTTCTTTACTGTAAGAGCTGATAATCTGTATTATAGTCGCCTCAGAAGCTGGTTCTTTATTGTAAGAGCTGTGAATCTGTATTATAGTCCCCTCAGGAGCTGGTTCTTTACTGTAAGAGGTGAGAATCTGTATTATAGTCACCTCAGGGGCTGGTTCTTTACTGTAAGAGCTGAGAACCTGTGGAGCAGTGACCTCAGGGGCAGGTTCTTTACTGTAAGAGCTGAGAATCTGTATTATAGTCAGCTCAGGAGCTGGTTCTTTACTGTAAGAGCTGAGAATCTGTATTATAGTCGCCTCAGGAGCTGGTTCTCTACTGTAAGAGCTGAGAATCTGTGGAGCAGTCACCTCAAGAGCTGGTTCTTTACTGTAAGAGCTGTGAATCTGTATTCTAGTCGCCTCAGGAGCTGGTTCTTTCCTGTAAGAGCTGAGAATCTATGGAGCAGTCACCTCTGGAGCTGGTTCTTTACTGTAAGAGCTGAGAATCTATGGAGCAGTCACCTCAGGGGCTGGTTCTTTACTGTAAGAGCTGAGAATCTGTATTATAGTCGCCTCTGGAGCTGGTTCTTTACTGTAAGAGCTGAGAATCTGTATTATAGTCACCTCAGGAGCTGGTTCTTTACTGTAAGAGCTGAGAATCTGTATTATAGTCGCCTCAGGAGCTGGTTCTTTTCTGTAAGAGCTGTGAGTCTGTGGAGTAGTCACCTCAGGAGCTGGTTCTTCACTGTAAGAGCTGAGAATCTGTATTATAGTCGCCTCAGGAGCTGGTTCTTTACTGTAAGAGCTGAGAATCTGTATTATAGTCGCCTCAGGAGCTGCTTCTTTACTGTAAGAGCTGAGAATCTGTGGAGCAGTCTCCTCAGGAGCTGGTTCTTTACTGTAAGAGCTGAGAATCTGTATTATAGTCGCCTCAGGAGCTGGTTCTTTACTGTAAGAGCTGAGAATCTGTGGAGCAGTCACCTCAGGAGCTGGTTCTTTACTGTAAGAGCTGTGAATCTGTATTATAGTCGCCTCAGGAGCTGGTTCTTTACTGTAAGACCTATGAATCTGTATTATAGTCGCCTCAGAAGCTGGTTCTTTACTGTACGAGCTGAGAATCTGTATTATAGTCACCTCAGGAGCTGGTTCTTTACTGTAAGAGCTGAGACTCTGTGGAATAGTCACCTCAGGAGCTGGTTCTTTACTGTAAGAGCTGTGAATCTGTATCATAGTCACCTCAGAAGCTGGTTCTTTACTGTAAGAGCTGTGAATCTGTGGAGTGGTCACCTCAGGAGCTGAAATCTTATAAAAACGTGGGTCTAATCTTATTATGTGGGAATTTGTTCCTTTTGTGAAGGATTTGCTGATGTTTTTTGCCTTTCTCTGAATCCATCCTCTCACATTTCTCCTTCCCTTCATTCATATCCTGTTCGGTTCTGGCTGAGTTTGATGGACCGGTGTCTTTTTCAGCCATACAGCACTAATGGTTCTTGTGGTAGTTTCTGGCTCCAGGTCAGATATGATATAGTCAATAGACCAGGGATGGCCAACCTGCGGCTCTCCAGCTGTTGTAAAACTACAATTCCCACCGTTCCCTGCTGTAGGCTAATAGTTGTAGGCAGTCTTTGCATGCTGGGAGTTGTAGTTTTGCAACAGCTGGAGAGCCGCAGGTTGGCCATCCCTGCAATAGACCGTCATGGCCATTGTTTATGATATCATGATGAGAGTACAGGTACTGGGACACCTTTTGGATGTTGGGAGTGGGTGACCTTCTCATTAATGACTTCTTCCAGCCCCGGGGGGAGTTCTTTTATGTCTTTGCATTGTTTTTGCCTCTTCATTGACTTCCTGTTTCTCTCTTGTAGTTCACCTTCGTCATCCTTCACATGAATACATTTGAGCCCGTTCACGGCTGGAGCGTCTCACATGTATGTCTATACTCATGGTCATTACTCCTATGTAGCCACCCTGGACCCCCGGGGGTTTTCATCTTTCACCCTGTGCCTTTCGCTTCCATGCCCTGGGGCCTGTCTTGAGATGTTGCAGGTTGACATGTAAGAGGAGCTGGCCGTTGACCACGCCGAGACCTTTCACTGGACCCCTAGGGCTACTGTATGTCACGCAGGGTTGTATTCATCACGTATGACTTCTAGGTTACTCTGCTCATGGGGGACACATGATATTCTAACTATTTTGGGGCACTTGGATAATGTGAAGGACCATTTTATGGACATCTTCTAGCAAAAAGTTGTCAAAAAGATACATTGAGTCGTTGATAAATTGATACATCGATTATGTAATTTTACCCACTAGTTGTCAGGGCTCAGAATGATGACATCACCAGCACACCGATGACATCACCAGCACACCGATGACATCACCAGCACACCGATGACATCACCAGCACACCGATGACATCACCAGCACACCGATGACGCGTAGTGGGCGGACACCCAATAGTGAACTCACCGACAGTCACTGGAGGACTCTAGCCCATGCGTTCCTCAACTCTATGTTCCCACCGTAGACACAATATAAAATGTTTGTAAGCCACCATAAATCATGTAATATAAAAGCGAAATCTGTGCTGCCCCCGACCAGGTGCTTCAGTAAAGACCCTAGAAGATCAGAAGCGCCACCCGCTCTCTTCAGACCTCCACAAGTGTTGTCACTGTTCACACACTGCTCTAGGCCAATGAGCAATATGATCCAGTCATATTAATCACATGAGTGAACTGGATCTTCTCTTTGGACGTGAAGCCACGTTTGGTGTGACTCATCCCCTTCATAGTCCCTCTTATTGAATCGGTGTAATTAGTGTGTCAGAAAATCCCCTCTCGGATTGGATGAATTGGTCAGGTGAGCAGAACCGCAGTGTAGTGCATGATGATACAGTGCTCAGGTAATACCGCAATACAGCGCTCGGATAATACAGCCATACAGTGCTCAGGTAATACCGCAATACAGCGCTCAGATAATACAGCCATACAGTGCTCAGGTAATACCGCAATACAGCGCTCAGATAATACAGCCATACAGTGCTCAGATAATACCATAATAGTGCTCGGATAATACCGCCATGCAGTGCTCGGATAATACCGCCATGCAGCGCTCGGATAATACCGCCATGCAGCGCTCGGATAATACCACCATGCAGTATTCAAATAATACCACCATGCAGCGCTCAGATAATACCGCCATACAGCGTTCAAATCACATGACCATTAAGTGTTTAAATAATACGGTTGTACAAGTAATCTTAAGATTTGAGGTGGTGACAAGCCTCTGGTGCCATCTCCTCTCTTCAGCTGCAGATGTCACATTACCCACGGGCCACGCCATCCTTTCATCACACCGTCTGTACATTGGGCCCCATCGGGTTACTTGATGTTCTCCAAGTGTTGGTAGTACGGTGTCTCGTACTGCTGGTCGGCGACTCCTTCCAGGCAATGTGACCCCAGTGGCTGCTTGTGGATGGACCGAGACCAGAGGGCGGGATGATGAGCATCGGTGATGGAGCCCCAGATTTCCAAATCCTTTCCCGATCCTCCGCCATTCACTTACATTGGGGAAGTTCTTTGTTCTATTGGCTGGGAGATCAACCAGTCAGGACATTGCATTGCTTCACCCTGCCCTAGGGACGCCGGACCCTGTGTAAGGGGTAGTTCTAAGATTTCTAGGATATCTGCCGGCGGTGGGACCAGGAGGGATGTGGAGGAGCGGCTGGTGGTATGAATAGAAAGATCTGCGGACAATCATGCCTCACATTCAGGGTCGGGGACCCTCATTCTCCATATAGGTGCAGGTCCATCTATAAAATATATGGATGGTATGGACCATGAAGATCTGAGTTGGGAATACCCCTTTAAGGCCAGAAATGACTTATTTGTTGGCAGGTCCAGCCAATTTTGGTTGCATTGGTTGACAGTTTGATTGGATGGTGGGCAGAAGACAGAAGACAATAGAGGCCACCCTGAAAGTGTTCACCTGATGGATTCTGATATGGGGAGGGTTGGAAACTAGTTGGGTAGACTGGCAGAGCTGGGGTAGGGAACCTCCTGTAGGCCGGCTAGTGGCCATGGATCTGCTGACCCTTGAAAACTGTCTCTGTGTGTTTCTGTCTTCTCTGTCTTATTTACTCTTGCGTCTCTGCTTCTTTTCTGCTTCTCCTTCCTCCAGGTTCCTCTGAAAACCTTCAAACTCTCTCAGGCCAAGTGCAGTCTCGATCCCATAGGATCCTGCCGGTCGTTAAAGAAGAAGATGAGATGATCCTTCAAGGAAATCAGTGACCACTTCTCCTCCTCCTGAGCTTCTCTAATGAACTCTTTCTATCCTTGATTCTTTTCTTGACTTTAGTCATAAATTGCATAACCTGGAGATAAATGAAACCTTGATTATTTGTCATTGACGGAGGAGTCGGAGCTGGAGGAGATCCCACCGATGGTGCTGTGACTGGTCTCCTCCTGTGGATGCGGACTATGTATTGTGTTTGGTTTTACTGATGTTCCTGGGTAATGGAGAATCGCTCCAGGGCACATCTTCTGGTCCTCACCATGGTCCTGGAGTGTCTGCCATCTAAGTACTCCATTGCCCCAATGGGTTCTCATTGGATACTTGGGTCATGGAGCAGATGAAGGAATTACTCTCCTACGGCCCCCTATAGGTAACTATGATCTAGAGAGACAGATGTCTTCCTTCTGGAGGAGAGCAAATTTGCATGCATGTCCCCAAGGAGCATTGCTTCTACGGCTGCCTTCACACGCTGAAGATTTTGTTGCAGAAAGCTGAAGTTCAGGTGAATGGAGTCCACAGCGTGTGAGGCGGCCTGAGACTCCTCACGCCATCTGGACACGAGGGCCGCCGTTTATCAGAATCCACAATTACCAAGCTGCCGCCATCTATTTAACCCTGTCTACTCTGTAACGGGCTTGGCTGCGGCTCCGGTGACTATCACCCTGACTAATGTGCTCACACAACTGCCAGGAGAATAATGAGCAGACGAAGCCGGGGCCGCCGCGCCAAGGTTAATGGAAGAGGCCAATTTAATAAGCCACAAATTATCCTCATTTTCCAATATTTTGATCCATTTTCCATCTTCATAATCAACTTCATTGTAATTCACTTGCCCCAAATGAATTCATTAAAATCTGGAGAAGTGAACAAAACCCCTGAACATCAGAGAGCGGTCATGTGACCTGCACTAATACCTGTGCAACCCAAAGTGATATGTTACAATTAGAGATGAGCGGATTTCAGGTTATAAATTAGTTCACGCATCGTTTGCTGGTAGAAGGTGAATTGCGTTATGGATTCCATTACCACGGACCATAACGCAATTCTGTGACGGAATGCCTTTAGAGGCAGGAGAGGACTTTCCTGCATAACGGAAACGGGATGGATCCATTTTGCAGCCCATAGACTTCGATTGGAATGACTTTAGAGACATTCCGTTTTTCATTCCGTCCTAATAGAAGTCTATGGGCTGCAAAATGGATCCATCCCGTTTCCGTTATGCAGGAAAGTCCTCTCCTGCCTCTAAAGTCATTCCGTCATAGAATTGCGCTATGGTCCGTGGTAACAGAATCCATAACGCAATTCTGCTTTTACCACCAAACGAAGCTTGAACGAATTTCAAAATATGAAATTCGCTCATCTCTAGTTACAATGTATCAGTGAGCGAATACAGCATGTTACAATGTATCAGTGAGTGAATACAGCATGTTACAATGTATCAGTGAGTGAATACAGCATGTTACAATGTATCAGTGAGTGAATACAGTATGTTACAATGTATCAGTGAGTGAATACAGTATGTTACAATGTATCAGTGAGTGAATACAGCATGTTACAATGTATCAGTGAGTACACGTTGCAATTCATGGATTCATAAACAGTATGACGCCATTAGTTCCATTTGAATTGTTCTAAAAGGAAAAAAAATAAAAATAATTCTGTCTGGAGAAGCACCAAGAATTTTTGGAATGTTTTCACGTTCCTGATAATGGTGAGTGTGTCCTGCCCACGCCGGGTAACGCATGTAACAAGCCTCGTGTAAAAATAAACCTGTTTTCTACATTTCTTTCATTGGTTTTGGCTGCAGCCGGTTGAGAATAAATAGTAGAATTGGACAAAAGTGAAGAGATCGCCGTCAGCCAAAGTCAACGCTGCAAAAATATGAAGACTATTTTTACCATAAAAAAAGGAAGAGGATTTGAATGCGCTAAGTCACAGATGTTATAGGAGAAGTCATTAATCAGGAGGGTGCACACCGAGGGTCCTTGCTAATCAGGACTTTACTAATCGGGAAACAAGACACGCCGAGGGTCTTTACTAACTGGGAAATAGATGGGACACGCCGGGGGTCTTTACTAATCAGGAAACGGTACACGCCGAGGGTCTTTACTAATCAGGAAAGGCTGAGGGTCTTCACTAATCAGAACTTTACTAATCTGGAAACAGGACACGCAGAGGGTCTTTACTAATCGGGAAACAAGACACGCCGAGGGTCTTTACTAATCAGGAAACAAGACACGCCGAGGGTCTTTACTAATCAGGAAATAGACGGAACACGCTGAGGGCCTTTACTAATCAGGACTTTACTAATCGGGAAATAGGACACGCCGAGGGTCTTTACTAATCGGGAAACAGGACACGCCGAGGGTCTTTACTAATTGGGAAACGGGACACGCCGAGGGTCTTTACTAATCAGGAAATAGATAGGACACGCTGAGGGCCTTTACAAATTGAAAAACAGATGGGACGCACTGAGTTGGGCTCAGGGGGGTCCTCTGATTGTGGCAGCCTCTGCATTTTAAGAACCTTTTTGGACCCTTACACACATAATTTGCTTTTGAAGGATGCTAGTAAAAATGCATGCTTATTTTTTGCATGTCATATATTTTTAATGCCTTTTTAGTGTCAGTTTTTGTAAACGATGCATGAATTGAGTTTTTTTCCTATACAGATGGGATGATAAAACTCCTGAAAGAAACACTATTGCCACCACATTCTGCATGGACACAAAATGCAGCCCAATTGGAAAAATGTGTTCTGTATTTCAAAATTCCCACTGACTTTCTGCTAACATCTGGTGTTTTAACTGTTAAAAAAAATCTTGCAAAAGCCATAAAAACAGCAAAACTGTAAAAAGAAAATACATACTATTTTAAGTTTTTCTGTCTTCAGTTAATACAATAATCTTCATATCTTTATTTTTGTTTTGTGATACACGAGACTTTATTTTAGGTCATAATTTATAGTATTTACTTCTAGAGATGAGCGAACTTTAAAAAAAGTCCGGTGTTCGGGTTGTGGTAAGTCGCGCATCCCGTTATGGATTCCACTACCGCGGACTATCGCGGCATATGGAATCCATAAGGGGCGGCTTCCACCAACCCGAACTGTTGAACAGCCGAAGGACCTGGGGTGACGTCACCGTCATGTGATCAGTGCAGGGGGTGTGGCTCAGCACAGGATCAAATCCAGCCACGCCCCCTGCACTGATCACATGACAGTGACGTCACCCCAGGTCCTTCGGCTGTTCAACAGTTCGGGTTGGTGGCAGCCGCCCCTTATGGATTCCATATGCCGCGATAGTGGAATCCATAACGGGATGCGCGACTTACCACCACCCGAACCCGAACTTTTTTTTTAAAGTTCGCTCATCCTATTTACTACCCTCACATCTGTGGCAAGGTGATCCGGCCACCAGTTCCTACAGGGAATGCTGGGAATTGGCTGGACACAAACTGCCGGATTCGAAGAATTGGAAATCTCTGCTGCAGATGTGAAGATAGCCTGAGTTTATTTTTTTTTACTTTTTACTATTTTTATTGTAACATAGTTTATAAGGCTAAAAAAACCTAAGTCCATCCAGTTCAGCCTGTCATCCTGCAAGTTGATCCAGAGGAAGGTAAAAAAAAAACCTGTGAGGTAGAAGCCAATTTTCTCACTTTAGGGGAACAAAAATTCCTTCCCGACTCCAATCAGGCATCAGAATAACTTCCTGGATCAATGACCCCTCTCTAGTAGCTGTAGCCTGTAATATTATTACACTCCAGAAATACATCCAGGCCCCTCCTGAACTCTTATAGTGAGTTCATAGTCTCACTGCTCTTACTGTAAAGAGTCCATAGTCTCACTGCTCTTACCGTAAAGAGTCCATAGTCTCACTGCTCTTACAGTAAAGAGTCCATAGTCTCACTGCTCTTACTGTAAAGAGTCCATAGTCTCACTGCTCTTACTGTAAAGAGTCCATAGTCTCACTGCTCTTACTGTAAAGAGTCCATAGTCTCACTGCTCTTACCGTAAAGAGTCCATAGTCTCACTGCTCTTACCGTAAAGAGTCCATAGTCTCACTGCTCTTACCGTAAAGAGTCCATAGTCTCACTGCTCTTACAGTAAAGAGTCCATAGTCTCACTGCTCTTACAGTAAAGAGTCCATAGTCTCACTGCTCTTACAGTATAGAGTCCATAGTCTCACTGCTCTTACAGTAAAGAGTCCATAGTCTCACTGCTCTTACAGTATAGAGTCCATAGTCTCACTGCTCTTACAGTAAAGAGTCCATAGTCTCACTGCTCTTACAGTAAAGAGTCCATAGTCTCACTGCTCTTACAGTAAAGAGTCCATAGTCTCACTGCTCTTACAGTAAAGAGTCCATAGTCTCACTGCTCTTACAGTAAAGAGTCCATAGTCTCACTGCTCTTGCCGTAAAGAGTCCATAGTCTCACTGCTCTTACCGTAAAGAGTCCATAGTCTCACTGCTCTTACCGTAAAGAGTCCATAGTCTCACTGCTCTTACCGTATACAGCCCATAGTCTCACTGCTCTTACAGTAAAGAGTCCATAGTCTCACTGCTCTTACAGTAAAGAGTCCATAGTCTCACTGCTCTTATAATAAAGAGTCAATAGTCTCACTGCTCTTACAGTAAAGAGTCCATAGTCTCAATGCTCTTACAGTAAAGAGTCCATAGTCTCACTGCTCTTACAGTAAAGAGTCCATAGTCTCACTGCTCTTACAGTAAAGAGTCCATAGTCTCACTGCTCTTACAGTAAAGAGTCCATAGTCTCACTGCTCTTACAGTAAAGAGTCCATAGTCTCACTGCTCTTACCGTAAAGAATACTGTAAATTATGTACAAACCTTCTTTCCCCCAGACGCAGAGGATGTCCCCTCGTCACAGTCACAGTCCTGGGGATAAATAGATGATGGGAGTGATCTCTGTACTGACCCCTGATATATTTATACATAGTTATTAGATCTCCCCTCAGTCGTCTTTTTTCTAAAGTGAATAACCCTAATTTTGATAACCTTTCAGGGTCCTGTAGATCCCTCATTCCAGTTATTACTGTAGTTGCCCTCCTCTGAACCCTTTCCAGCTCTGCTATGTCTGCCTTGTTCACAGGAGCCCAGAACTGTACACAGTCCTCCATGTGTGGTCTGACCAGTGATGTGTAAATTGTTAGGACTATCCTCTCATCACGGGTGTCTATGCCACTTTTGATGAAACACATTTTTATTGGCCTTGGCAGCAGCTGCCTGACACTGGTTTTTACAGCTTAGTTTACTGTTCACTAAAATTCCTAGATCCTTTTCCATTTTAGTGTTTTACCATTTAGTATGTATGGGTGACTTGCATTATTCCTTCCCATGTGCATAACTTTACATTTGTCAGTGTTAAACCTGATCTGCCACTTCTCTGCCCAAGCCTCCAATCTATTCAGATCCCTCTGTAGCCGTATACTGTCTTCTGTAGTATATATACAGTATACTGTCCCCTGTAGATATATATACAGTATACTGTCCTCTTTAGTATATATACAGTATACTGTCCTCTGTAGTATATATATACAGTATACTGTCCTCTTTAGTATATATACAGTATACTGTCCCCTGTAGTATATATACAGTATACTGTCCCCTGTAGTATATATACAGTATACTGTCCTCTGTAGTGTATATACAGTATACTGTCCCCTGTAGTATATATACAGTATAGTGCCCTCTGTGTGTGTGTGTGTATATAATATATATATATCCACAGAAAATCAACGCAGCACTCTTCTTGTGAAAAAGCCGCAACGACTTTATTTACACGTGACACAAATTGGCAACGTTTCAATCCCCTCCCGGGATCATTCTCAAGCCAAGTGTGTGTGTGTGTGTGTGTGTGTGTATATATATATATATATATATATATATATATATATATAATATACACAGTATACTGTCCTCTGTAGTATATATACAGTATACTGTCCTCTGTAGTATATATACAGTATATTGTCCACTTCCATGTTAATTACTTTACATAGTTTAGTGTCATCTGCAAAAATTGATATATTACTGTGCAGGCCTTCTACAAGATCATTAATAAATATATTGAAGAGAATAGGGCTCAATACTGACCCCTGAGGTACCCCACTAGTGACAGTGGCCCCTCCAGTACTGACCCCTGAGGTACCCCACTAGTGACAGTGACCCAATCTGAGTGTGTACTGTTAATAACCACCCTCTGTTTTCTGTCACTCAGCCAGTTACTTACCCACATACAGACATTTTCTCCCAGTCCGAGCATCCTCATTTTATATACTAACCTTTTATGAGGTACGGTGTCAAATGCTTTGGAGAAGTCCAGATATACGACATCCATTGATTCGCCGCTGTCACGTCTAGAACTTACCTCCTCATAGAAGCTGATTAAATTAGTGTGACTTGACTGATCCCTCATGAAGCCATGCTGATATGGCGTTATTTGCTTATTTTCATTGAGATCCTCCAAGATAGCTTCTCTCAGAAAACCTTCTAACAGTTTACCCACAACAGATGTTAGACTTACCGGCCTATAGTTTCCAGGCTCTGTTTTTGGACCCTTTTTGAATATTGGCACCACATTTGCTATGCGCCAATCCTGTGGAACTTTCCCTGTCAGTATGGAGTCCGTAAATATCAGAAATAACGGTCTGGCTAAGACTTTATTCTCTTAGGATACGGGGGTGTATGCCATCTGGTTCCGGCGATTTGTCTATTTTAATCTTTTTAAGTCGCTGTTGTACTTCTTCCTGGGTCAGACAGGACACTTTTGATGGGGAATTTACTTTTACTTTCTGCATTTCATCTGACAGTTTGTCCTCAGTGAATACAGTGGAGTAGCAGAATTTTTCAGTAAAATATTTTTTTCACTGTGTCCCCCATTCTGTTACACTTATATATATATATATACATTGTATAGTTCCAGGTTGTCAGGGGCAGAGCTGCCATTGTGGTTTGCGCTAGCAGTTACGATATTTTTATTTTTTTTTTTTACTGTTTTGTCTTGATTTATTTTATACATTACACCCTGTCTGGTCATTTTAACTATTTTAGCCTTGCTGTTTCCCCCTGTATCTGGGAGTGCTAAGACCCAGAATCTCCTCTAGCCCTGAGAGATCCTGTGGACTGGAGCAATATGGCGCTGATGGAGCTGTAGACACCACACTCGACACTTGGTTGCGAGGTATCCAGCCTTATCTTTAAAGGATTTCCGCATAGCCACAGACCCCCGGAAGAATTATATGCACGTCTAAGGACCTTGGGAAGTGTCTTCTTCAGCCTCATCGCACATCTCACACCCGGCCAGGGCTCTTCAGATCCAATTAAATTGTGGAACCCTAAACTGTCCCCAATACCACCTCATACCATTGTGTGTGTGATGATTGAAAGGGGGGTATTTACAGGTAGATGTCAAAAGAACGAACTGTTTGGATATGGTTCTATAGTATAGACCCTAGGTGTTTAGCCTACAGTAAGTGTACTCGGGACATATACACCTTCGGGATAATTTATTACGCTTGTCTTAATCCCCCTGCGCTGGCGGTTGATGCGCCTAGGTTATGTAGAGGTGCCGGCCGAACAACCCATAAATCTACACCAGCTCTCTTGCTGGCATAGATTTAGATCATTTTCTACACCAAAAACGTTAGAGTTTCAAGAAAAATCGTCTCCAGTGTATGTTCGAGGTAAGAGAGGGTAGTCACCGATTTTGGTAGAGATAAGAACATAGAGGGTTGTCACCGATATATTAGCGGTAAAAACATAGAGAGTAGTCACCAATATGATAGAGGTAAGCACTGATAGAGGGTAGCCACTGATATGGTAGAGAAAAGTACATAGCGGGTAGCCACTGATGTGGGAGAGGTAAGAACATAGAGGGTTGTCACCAATATATTAGAGGTAAGAACATAGAGAGTAGCCACTGATGTGGGAGAGGTAAGAACATAGAGGGTAGTCATCGATATGGTAGAGGGAAGAACATAGAGGGTAGCCACTGATGTGGGAGAGGTAAGAATATAGAGGGTAGCCACTGATGTGGGAGAGGTAAGAACATAGAGGGTTGTCACCAATATATTAGAGGTAAGAACATAGAGAGTAGTTACCAATATGATAGAGGTAAGCACTGATATGGTAGAGGAAAGAACATAGAGGGTAGTCATCGATATGGTAGAGGTAAGAACATAGAGGGTAGCCACTGATGTGGGAGAGGTAAGAACATAGAGGGTAGCCACTGATGTGGGAGAGGTAAGAACATAGAGGGTAGTCATCGATATGGTAGAGGGAAGAACATAGAGGGTAGTCATCGATATGGTAGAGGGAAGAACATAGAGGGTAGCCACTGATGTGGGAGAGGTATGAACATAGAGGGTAGTCATCGATATGGTAGAGGTAAGAACATAGAGGGTTGTCACCAATATATTTGAGGTAAGAACATAGAGAGTAGTTACCAATATGATAGAGGTAAGCACTGATAGAGGGTAGCCACTGATATGCTAGAGGTAAGAATGTAGAAGGTGGTTTCAGATATGGTAGCGGTAAGAACGTAGAGTATAGTCACTGATATGGTAGAGATAAGGTTGTAGAGGGTAGTCTTCGGTGTTGTAGAGGTAAGAATTTAGAGGGTATTCAATGATATGGTAGATGTAAAAATGTAGAGGATAGTCACCAATTTGGTAGAGGTAAGAACATAGAAGGGAGTAACAGGTATGGTAAAGGTAAGAATGTAGAGGATAGCACACAGAGGGCAATCGCCAATAAGGTAGAGGTAAGAACTTAGAGGGTAGTCACTGACACAGCAGAAGCAAGAATCTAGAGGGTAGTCACTGATATGACTGAAGTAAGAACATAGAGAATATTCACTGATATGGTAGGGGTACAGTAAGAACTTATAGGGTAGCAGCCAGTATGGTACAGGTACAAATGTAGAGTTGGATTTAGATCAAATAATCATCCAATGACCCTTCCTGTGAATGCTTGTTCCCAATAATCTAAATGTGCCGCAAAACGCTCGTTCATTGGATGACCCTGTCATTCGTGCAGGCACCTCCAATCATCGCTTCTGGGCAGAGATAACAACGTAGAAGTGGTTCAGTCTGCTTCTCCATCCTCCGATAGCCGGTCTGAAGGTTCTAGTGCTTTTTTTTCTTTCAGGCCCATCAGAACTTTCTTTCCTTCAGGTGTTAGTGAATATGTATAGAGAAGGATCCTGGTCCAGGTTCACCCCCGAAGATGGAGCCAGCCTCCGCTTTGGCCCATGGGGCTGACCTTCCTAATTGACTCCCTTATCTCTTTAAGTGACTTTGCAGTTTGTTTTTGTATTTTGGATATATTTTCGGCCTCTGATGTCCGGGTGATCTTTGTCTCGCTGACCGATGTGCTTCAGAATGTTTGATTTTGCACAATGATTCATTTAATTAGTTTATAAAGAAAAATGAGCAAATATTAAACTAAAAATAGGCCCCCGTGGTCAACGTGGTCTTTTTGTTGGTTGTTTTTAGACGCGGCTCGGGGAAGGATACGTCAGATTAATTAGCTTTTATACACATGATGTATTGTGCCACTGACATAGAGTGGAGTTGGACGACGCGGGCGCCGGCAGGTTACTATTTCTGCTACATGAAGGAGATTTGTGACATTGTATATGTCTATGGGTTTATGTGGGCACTGTATACCACTCTTATATGGGCACTATATGGCACTATTGTATGGACACTGCATGACATGATAACAGGGCTGTAATGACACTATTATGTGGGCACAGGTTGAGACCGGTGTGTGGTCACTCTTATCTATGCCCAAAAATGGTAAAAAGCAGATTGGACCCAGCATGCACGTGGAACCTGCACTCCCTGGTGGCCATTTTGGCACGTTACAGGTAGCATTTAGTGTTAGGTTCCTGTAACCTTGACGTTGGCAGACGGGCCCAGATAATTTTGTACAAAATGTATTTGCCAAGTATCTCGTGTGTAGCATAAGCACCAAAATGTTTTCTATAATTATGGCATTGTTGTACTTTATTTGTGTCTGCAGAGCGCTGCTGCATTGTCCTTTTTTTTTCTTTGTGTTTCTAGCCATGGCGGCGCGCACCTGTACATAGGGATGTGCTGACTGACCCCCTTTTTTTGCAGTTATGTAGGCAGTGTATTGCACTATGAAGTAGGCTTTATATGGCACTGATGTGATGTAGATACTTTATGGCTCTGTTATATGTGCACAGTATGACAGTACTATTGTATTTAGATACAGAATTTTTCCATAATGCTGGCATTGTTTGCTGTTATCAAGGCGCTGGATGGCACTATATATAGTATGTATTATGTGGACACTGTATGCAGCAGAATTACAGCGGGCCCCCGTCTATCCTACCTAAATGTGTACCCTGATTGCCACAACCCCCAAACCCTTTTTGCTTGGTAGTGACTCAGCCCTGACAGAATCGTACTGTTCTATGTTTTATGTAAGGGATGACACTAATAATTGGCCACTATTATCACAATATCATTTATTCAAACACAAATTGGGGTTTCTACCATCGGGGTCTCCACAGACGGCTTCTCCAGTGATGACTATGCATAACTCTACATGGGATTCAATATCATTCATAAGGGTGAGTGATTAGGACTGATGATTTGTTACTTTGTATCCAGCGGACTCTCGCATCCTGGGCTTGTCCACGTGGAGTCTTCTTTACCATTGCTCCACATGTTTCTGTAGTGGCCCAGAGGGACATTCCTAACCTATTGATAGCCTGTTTACCACCATTGTATTGGTTTACACCACAGCAGCAAAGTGCTTTTGTTATATGCAAAAACTGTTATTGCATATAATGTGCCTGGTTGTCCAACAGGTGGCAGTGTACCTGGCAGAGAGCTTTAGTAAGAATGGAACTTAATATTACATTCCCCCCTCCCCTTTTTGGGCAGAAGTGGGCTTGTCTTTCTTCCTACCAAGGGAGGGGTTGTATGTTGAGGGAAAAGTTGAGAGTTGGAGCGAGAGAGTGAAGCAGGATGGTGTGGCGAGGGAGCGTTTTTCCCTTCACTGTTGCAGGAGCTTCAGGAAAGCAGCTCAGAGAGCAGCCCACTGTGGATATATAAGAGGACTTAGTACCTCTGGGAGGGAAAATGGAACCAAAGGCACCCTACTCAGCAAAGCGGGTCACGCGATACCTCACTGTCATAAGAAACAGTACTGAAGCTGATAGGAACCAGACTGAAGCCAGAGACTAGCACAGCAGCAGAGAGATAAAGCAATGCATTCAAGGTCACCTGTCAGTTAACCCTTAGCCTGCTGGAGCCAAGAGAAAGGTCAAGTATTATTAGGATGACACAAGTTTATTGCACGTTTATTCAAGTAAAAACCGTTAAACTTCACAAAGTCTGGACTCTACTTACTCCACCAACTACAACTCCTTTGTTGCTGGGGGAGTGACAGTATCCAGGTAGGAGCACCGTGACACAAACTATTAGGGCCATAGCATACCACTTGGAATAGGCAGCCCTCCAGGGAGGTTGGGTCCCAGTGTTTAGGAATGCCATCTCTAGTTTTTCATTTCACGATGGTGTCAGATCTGTGTCACATTTTACTGAGTCAAGAAAATGTTTTCAGCCTCCTGTATGAGGCTGAGGTCCTGGTAATCCCCAAGGAGAAATCAGGAGATCAGAACTGTAGGCAGCAGAGGATTTACACGTTCTGTGCATTGTTATAATGTAACACCATCTGGAGCCACAATCATGACGAATGGCTTTCTCTAATATTGTAGGTGTCCAGATTGTTCTATATCAACCCAAGGACCACCCTTCTGGGTTGACCTATACACTTCCAGGCATTTGAGGACATTGGTCCAGCAAAGCTGCTTTATGTAGTACATTTTCCATCCAGCAGCCATGTCTTGTCAACCCATAGTGATAAGTGGGGGTAGATAAGGGGCCTCGCAAAAGAAGATCCTGTATGGATTTTATTGGCTGCATAATTTTTGATATTTTTGGCTTATTTCCATTCATCTGTATCAGTTCAACTTTGTTTTCTATCTTTATAGCTCCCAAGGGTGAACCGAAGAAGAAAGAAGTACCAAGTGTTTCGGGAAAGTAGATGCTGAAGATGCCAAGAAGGAAAATGCAAAAGGAGGCAAGAAAAAGGAAGGAGAGAAAGGCAAAGAAGATGGGAAAGATGGCAAGAGTAAAGGAGAAGGAAAGGAAGAGAAGGATGGTGGAAAGAAGAAAGACGGTGAAAAAGGAGGTTCTGATAAAAAGAGCGGCAAAGACTCTGCGGGTGGAGCTAAAGCTGGTGGCAAAGGAGAGGGTGATGCCAAAGGTGGCAGCAAGGGTAGAGGTGACGCTAAAGGTGGTGGCAAGAGTGGAGGGGATGCTAAAGGTGGTGGCAAGAGTGGAGGTGACGCCAAAGGTGGTGGCAAGAGTGGAGGTGACGCCAAAGGTGGTGGCAAGAGTGGAGGTGACGCCAAAGGTGGTGGCAAGAGTGGAGGTGACGCCAAAGGTGGTGGCAAGAGTGGAAGTGAAGCCAAAGGTGGTGGCAAGAGTGTTGAATCTAAAAAACCAGCAGCAAAAAAGTAATGACTAGGACAATGGACGCTGAACTATGCTGCCAACCAGACGTCTTGACTCATGGATGGTCTCTTTACTTAAGTATTTAATTATCTAGATCACGTGTCAAACTCCAGACCCGCCGGGCGCATCCAACCCACTATGTCATAATTATGTGGCTCTTTGAAGGTTGTGGAAAGTCAGGGGATTTGCTATACCCACCGGTGGGCAACATCTGTGCTATGCTGGCACCAGCTGTGCATGAAGTCACAATGGCACAGAGAGACGGGAAGAAAGAGTGGGAGCTGCCTGCTCTCTGCTTGGCTAAGTGACGTGCCTGCCCTGTCTGCGGCCCCTGCCCTCTATATCACTGGCAGCATGGTCTAAGGTCTGTGGACTAGATAAATACAGGGGGACGAGTCAGATCAGTCTGCCCCCCAGAAATAGGAACAACTGGCAACCATCAGACGGCACCTAACCTCAAATCTGTAATCAGTTATCACTCTGCTATCTGTGGTGTTACATGGGACTGCAGGTGACATCTACTACATTATCTATACTCAGAGAGTTATCACTGTGTTATCTGTGGTGTTACATAGGACTGCAGGTGACATCTACTACATTATCTGTACTCAGAGAGTTATCACTGTGTTATCTGTGGTGTTACATAGGACTGCAGGTGACATCTACTACATTATCTGTACTCAGAGATTTATCACTGTGTTATCTGTGGTGTTACATAGGACTGCAGGTGACATCTACTACATTATCTGTACTCAGAGGGTTATTACTGTGTTATCTGTGGTGTTACATAGGACTGCAGGTGACATCTACTACATTATCTGTACTCAGAGTTATCACTGTGTTATCTGTGGTGTTACATAGGACTGCAGGTGACATCTACTGCATTATCTGTACTCAGAGAGCTATCACTGTGTTATCTGTGGTGTTACATAGGACTGCAGGGGACATCTACTACAGTATTTGTACTCAGAGAGCCATCACTGTGTTATCTGTGGTGTTACATAGGACTGCAGGGGACATCTACTACAGTATTTGTACTCAGAGAGCCATCACTGTGTTATCTGTAGTGTTACATAGGACTGCAGGTGACATCTACTACATTATCTGTACTCGGAGAATTATCACTGTGTTATCTGTGGTGTTACATAGGACTGCAGGTGACATCTACTACATTATCTGTACTCAGAGAGTTATCGCTGTGTTATCTGTGGTGTTACATAGGACTGCAGGTGACATCTACTACATTATCTGTACTCAGAGAGTTATCACTGTGTTATCTGTGGTGTTACATAGGACTGCAGGTGACATCTACTACATTATCTGTATTCACAGAGATATCACTGTGTTACCTGTGGTGTTACATAGGACTGCAGGTGACATCTACTACATTATCTGTACTCAGAGAGTTATCACTGTGTTATCTGTGGTGTTACATAGGACTGCAGGTGACATCTACTACATTATCTGTACTCAGAGAGTTATCACTGTGTTATCTGTGGTGTTACATAGGACTGCAGGTGACATCTACTACATTATCTGTACTCAGAGAGTTATCACTGTGTTATCTGTGGTGTTACATAGGACTGCAGGTGACATCTACTACATTATCTGTACTCAGAGAGCTATCACTGTGTTATCTGTGGTGTTACATAGGACTGCAGGTGACATCTACTACATTATCTGTACTCAGAGAGTTATCACTGTGTTATCTGTGGTGTTACATAGGACTGCAGGTGACATCTACTACATTATCTGTACCCAGAGAGTTACCACTGTGTTATCTGTGGTGTTACATAGGACTGCAGGTGACATCTACTACATTATCTGTACTCAGAGAGTTATCACTGTGTTATCTGTGGTGTTACATAGGACTGCAGGTGACATCTACTACATTATCTGTACTCAGAGAGTTATCACTGTGTTATCTGTGGTGTTACATAGGACTGCAGGTGACATCTACTACATTATCTGTACTCAGAGAGTTATCACTGTGTTATCTGTGGTGTTACATAGGACTGCAGGTGACATCTACTACATTATCTGTACTCAGAGATTTATCACTGTTATCTGTGGTGTTACATAGGACTGCAGGTGACATCTACTACATTATCTGTACTCAGAGAGTTATCACTGTGTTATCTGTGGTGTTACATAGGACTGCAGGTGACATCTACTACATTATCTGTACTCAGAGAGTTATCACTGTGTTATCTGTGGTGTTACATAGGACTGCAGGTGACATCTACTACATTATCTGTACTCAGAGAGCTATCACTGTGTTATCTGTGGTGTTACATAGGACTGCAGGTGACATATACTACATTATCTGTACTCAGAGAGTCCTCACTGTGTTATCTGTGGTGTTACATAGGACTGCAGGTTATATCTACTACATTATCTGTACTCAGAGAGTTATCACTGTGTTATCTGTGGTGTTACATAGGACTGCAGGTGACATCTACTACATTATCTGTACTCAGAGAGTTATCACTGTGTTATCTGTGGTGTTACATAGGACTGCAGGTGACATCTACTACATTATCTGTACTCAGAGAGTTATCACTGTGTTATCTGTGGTGTTACATAGGACTGCACTGCAGATTCTGGTGCTTGGGTTCCAAAATACAAACTCTTGAACTATAATGCGGACATGCCGCTCGGGGAAAATGAGTTTTACTTATGGTTTAGATAATAACGTTTTTTGGCCAAAGAATGAAATGTTTTAATGAATGAACTGTGAAGATGAAGGGAAGAAACTCAGACTTCTTGAACTTGCATTACTTATGACATGGGCCCTAGGGATGAGCGAATCCACTTCGGATGAAACATCGTTTGAATACTGTATAGAGCGAGCGCTCCGTACAGTATTAGAATGTATTGGCTCAGATGAGCCAAAGTTATTACTTCGCGAATTAATTTCTACTGTTAAAAAACTTTTCCCGAACTAGGGTTTGGTTAAAATGATATTAACAGTAGAAATTTATTTTTGAAGTTATTACCCGAAGTCTCGCAAAACTTCATGAAGTAATAACTTTGGCTCTTCTAAGCCAATACATTCTAATACTGTACGGAGCGCTCGCTGTCTACAGTATTCAAACGATGTTTCATCCGAAGTCGATTCGCTCACACTAATGGGCACAAATATGTAGAAATGTGCAATAATAGTGGCTGAATAGTTTCTGGTTTCTATTCAAAAAGAATTGCAGAAGTGGAAAGTTCTCCTAGAAATCCAGAATAAAGATCTAGATTCACTCACTATTCTGCTGGTGCAGTCACTGTGTACATACATTACTTATCCTCTACTGATCCTGAGTTACATCCTGTATTATACTCCAGAGCTGCACTCACTGTTCTGCTGGTGCAGTCACTGTGTACATACATTACTTATCCTCTACTGATCCTGAGTTACATCCTGTATTATACTCCAGAGCTGCACTCACTATTCTGCTGGTGCAGTCACTGTGTACATACATTACTTATCCTGTACTGATCCTGAGTTACATCCTGTATTATACTCCAGAGCTGCACTCACTATTCTGCTGGTGGAGTCACTGTGTACATACATTACTTATCCTGTACTGATCCTGAGTTACATCCTGTATTATACTCCAGAGCTGCACTCACTATTCTGCTGGTGCAGTCACTGTGTACATACATTACTTATCCTCTACTGATCCTGAGTTACATCCTGTATTATACTCCAGAGCTGCACTCACTATTCTGCTGGTACAGTCACTGTGTATATACATTACTTATCCTGTACTGATCCTGAGTTACATCCTGTATTATACTCCAGAGCTGCACTCACTATTCTGCTGGTGCAGTCACTGTGTACATACATTACTTATCCTGTACTGATCCTGAGTTACATCCTGTATTATACTCCAGAGCTGCACTCACTATTCTGCTGGTGCAGTCACTGTGTACATACATTACTTATCCTGAGTTATATCCTGTATTATACTCCAGAGCTGCACTCACTATTCTGCTGGTGCAGTCACTGTGTACATATATTACTTATCCTGTACTGATCCTGAGTTACATCCTGTATTATACTCCAGAGCTGCACTCACTATTCTGCTGGTGCAGTCACTGTGTACATACATTACTTATCCTGTACTGATCCTGAGTTACATCCTGTATTATACTCCAGAGCTGCACTCACTATTCTGCTGGTGCAGTCACTGTGTACATACATTACTTATCCTGTACTGATCCTGAGTTACATCCTGTATTATACTCCAGAGCTGCACTCACTATTCTGCTGGTGCAGTCACTGTGTACATACATTACTTATCCTGTACTGATCCTGAGTTACATCCTGTATTATACTCCAGAGCTGCACTCACTATTCTGCTGGTGCAGTCACTGTGTACATGCATTACTTATCCTGTACTGATCCTGAGTTACATCCTGTATTATACTCCAGAGCTGCACTCACTATTCTGCTGGTGCAGTCACTGTGTACATACATTACTTATCCTGTACTGATCCTGAGTTACATCCTGTATTATACTCCAGAGCTGCACTCACTATTCTGCTGGTGCAGTCACTGTGTACATACATTACTTATCCTGTACTGATCCTGAGTTACATCCTGTATTATACTCCAGAGCTGCACTCACTATTCTGCTGGTGCAGTCACTGTGTACATACATTACTTATCCTGTACTGATCCTGAGTTACATCCTGTATTATACTCCAGAGCTGCACTCACTATTCTGCTGGTGCAGTCACTGTGTACATACATTACTTATCCTGTACTGATCCTGAGTTACATCCTGTATTATACTCCAGAGCTGCACTCACTATTCTGCTGGTGCAGTCACTGTGTACATACATTACTTATCCTGTACTGATCCTGAGTTACATCCTGTATTATTCTCCAGAGCTGCACTCATTATTCTGCTGGTACAGTCACTGTGTACATGCATTTCTTATCCTGTACTGATCCTGAGTTACATCCTGTATTATACTCCAGAGCTGCACTCACTATTCTGCTGGTGCAGTCACTGTGTACATACATTACATAACTTATCCTGTACTGATCCCGAGTTACATCCTGTATTATACTCCAGAGCTGCACTCACTGTTCTGCTGGTGGAGTCACTGTGTACATACATTACTTATCCTGTACTGATCCTGAGTTACATCCTGTATTATACTCCAGAGCTGCACTCACTATTCTGCTGGTGCAGTCACTGTGTACATACATTACTTATCCTGTACTGATCCTGAGTTACATCCTGTATTATACTCCAGAGCTGCACTCACTATTCTGCTGGTGCAGTCACTCTGTACATACATTACTTATCCTGTACTGATCCTGAATTACATCCTGTATTATACTCCAGAGCTGCACTCTCTATTCTGCTGGTGCAGTCACTGTGTACATACATTACTTATCCTGTACTGATCCTGAGATACATTTGTTATTCTACTCCAGAGCTGCACTCACTATTCTGCTGGTGCAGTCACTGTGTACATACATTACTTATCCTGTACTGATCCTGAGTTACATCCTGTATTATACTCCAGAGCTGCACTCACTATTCTGCTGGTGCAGTCACTGTGTACATACATTACTTATCCTGTACTGATCCTGAGTTGCATCCTGTATTATACTCCAGAGCTGCACTCACTATTCTGCTGGTGGAGTCACTGTGTACATACATTACTTATCCTGTACTGATCCCAAGTTACATCCTGTATTATACTCCAGAGCTGCACTCACTGTTCTGCTGGTGCAGTCACTGTGTACATACATTACTTATCCTGTACTGATCTGAGTTACATCCTGTATTATACCCCAGAGCTGCACTCACTATTCTGCTGGTGCAGTCACTGTGTACATTCATTACTTATCCTGTACTGATCCTGAGATACATTTGTTATTATACTCCAGAGCTGCACTTACTATTCTGCTGGTGCAGTCACTGTGTACATACATTACTTATCCTGTACTGATCCTGAGTTACATCCTGTATTATACTCCAGAGCTGCACTCACTATTCTGCTGGTGCAGTCACTGTGTACATACATTACTTATCCTGTACTGATCCTGAGTTACATCCTGTATTATACCCCAGAGCTGCACTCACTATTCTGCTGGTGCAGTCACTGTGTACATTCATTACTTATCCTGTACTGATCCTGAGATACATTTGTTATTATACTCCAGAGCTGCACTCACTATTCTGCTGGTGCAGTCACTGTGTACATACATTACTTATCCTGTACTGATCCTGAGTTACATCCTGTATTATACCCCAGAGCTGCACTCACTATTCTGCTGGTGCAGTCACTGTGTACATTCATTACTTATCCTGTACTGATCCTGAGATACATTTGTTATTATACTCCAGAGCTGCACTTACTATTCTGCTGGTGCAGTCACTGTGTACATACATTACTTATCATGTACTGATCCTGAGTTACATCCTGTATTATACTCCAGAGCAGCACTCACTATTCTGCTGGCGCAGTCACTGTGTACATACATTACTTATCCTGTACTGATCCTGAGTTACATCCTGTATTATACTCCAGAGCTGCACTCACTATTCTGCTGGTGCAGTCACTGTGTACATACATTACTTATCCTGTACTGATCCTGAGTTACATCCTGTATTATACCCCAGAGCTGCACTCACTATTCTGCTGGTGCAGTCACTGTGTACATTCATTACTTATCCTGTACTGATCCTGAGTTACATCCTGTATTATGCTCCAGAGCTGCACTCACTATTCTGCTGGTGCAGTCACTGTGTACATTCATTACTTATCCTGTACTGATCCTGAGATACATTTGTTATTATACTCCAGAGCTGCACTCACTATTCTGCATTCAGAAGGTTCATGATGATCCTGCACCTAATGTGAACAGAAGCTTGCAGGTGGAGGGGGAGCTGAGGCGTCTCTTTTAGGGAACACGACCCAGGCCTATCCGTCCGCTGTGTGGGATGCTGGTGTTTGCTGAGCAGCGTCTTCTCCTTCCCCCGGTGACGGCTCCTTCCATTAGTGATTCTTGCTCCTCACACTTCATTCGTTTTTGAAAAAAAAAAAATTGCTGAGATTTTCCTTAAAAAAGGGAGAATCCGACAAATTGGAGGCCGGTGCCACAGTGTGTATGAAGCTATATGTATGTCTGAATGTGATAATGAGTGTACATACGTGTGCCTCAATGCATGTAGGTGACTGTGTGTGACTGAACATATACATATGTGTCAGTGTGAGCATGTGAACCTACAGCATGTACATACGTGTGTCAGTGTTAGCATGTGAACCTACAGCATGTACATACGTGTGCGTGTGTCAGTGTGAGCATGTGAACCTACAGCATGTACATATGTGTGTCAGTGTGAGCATGTGAACCTATAGCATGTACATATGTGTCTGTGTCAGTGTGAGCATGTGAACCTACAGCATGTACATACGTGTCTGTGTCAGTGTGAGCATGTGAACCTACAGCATGTACATACATGTGCGTGTCGGAGTGAGCATGTGAACCTACAGCATGTACATACGTGTCTGTGTCAGTGTGAGCATATGAACCTACAGCATGTACATATGTGTGTCTGTGTCAGTGTGAGCATGTGAACCTATAGCATGTACATACGTGTGCGTGTCAGTGTGAGCATGTGAACCTACAGCATGTACATACGTGTGTCTGTGTCAGTGTGAGCATATGAACCTACAGCATGTACATATGTGTGAGTGTCAGTGTGAGCATGTGAACCTATAGCATGTACATACGTGTGCGTGTCAGAGTGAGCATGTGAACCTACAGCATGTACATACGTGTGTGTCTGTGTCAGTGTGAGCATATGAACCTACAGCATGTACATACGTGTCTGTGTCAGTGTGAGCATGTGAACCTACAGCATGTACATACGTGTGTGTGTCAGTGTGAGCATGTGAACCTACAGCATGTACATACGTGTGCGTGTCAGAGTGAGCATGTGAACCTACAGCATGTACATATATGTCAGTGAGAGCATGTGAACCTATAGCATGTACATACGTGTGCGTGTCAGAGTGAGCATGTGAACCTACAGCATGTACATATATGTCAGTGTGAGCATGTGAACCTATAGCATGTACATACATGTGCGTGTCGGAGTGAGCATGTGAACCTACAGCATGTACATACGTGTCTGTGTCAGTGTGAGCATATGAACCTACAGCATGTACATACGTGTGTGTGTCGGTGTGAGAATGTGAACCTACAGCATGTACATATATGTGTCTGTCAGTGTGAGCATGTGAACCTACAGCATGTACATACGTGTCTGTGTCAGTGTGAGCATGTGAACCTACAGCATGTACATACGTGTGTCTGTGTCAGTGTGAGCATGTGAACCTACAGCATGTACATATGTGTGTCTGTGTCAGTGTGAGCATGTGAACCTACAGCATGTACATACGTGTCTGTGTCAGTGTGAGCATGTGAACCTACAGCATGTACATACGTGTGTCTGTGTCAGTGAGAGCATGTGAACCTACAGCATGTACATATGTGTGTCTGTGTCAGTGTGAGCATGTGAACCTACAGCATGTACATACTTGTGCGTGTCAGAGTGAGCATGTGAACCTACAGCATGTACATATGTGTGTGTCGGTGTGAGCATGTGAACCTATAGCATGTACGTGTGTCTGTGTCAGTGTGAGCATGTGAACCTACAGCATGTACATACGTGTGTGTGTCAGTGTGAGCATGTGAACCTACAGCATGTACATACGTGTGTCTGTGTCAGTGTGAGCATGTGAACCTACAGCATGTACATATGTGTGTCTGTGTCAGTGTGAGCATGTGAACCTATAGCATGTACATACGTGTGCGTGTCAGTGTGAGCATGTGAACCTACAGCATGTACATACGTGTGTCTGTGTCAGTGTGAGCATATGAACCTACAGCATGTACATATGTGTGAGTGTCAGTGTGAGCATGTGAACCTATAGCATGTACATACGTGTGCGTGTCAGAGTGAGCATGTGAACCTACAGCATGTACATACGTGTGTGTCTGTGTCAGTGTGAGCATATGAACCTACAGCATGTACATACGTGTCTGTGTCAGTGTGAGCATGTGAACCTACAGCATGTACATACGTGTGTGTGTCAGTGTGAGCATGTGAACCTACAGCATGTACATACGTGTGCGTGTCAGAGTGAGCATGTGAACCTACAGCATGTACATATATGTCAGTGAGAGCATGTGAACCTATAGCATGTACATACGTGTGCGTGTCAGAGTGAGCATGTGAACCTACAGCATGTACATATATGTCAGTGTGAGCATGTGAACCTATAGCATGTACATACATGTGCGTGTCGGAGTGAGCATGTGAACCTACAGCATGTACATACGTGTCTGTGTCAGTGTGAGCATATGAACCTACAGCATGTACATACGTGTGTGTGTCGGTGTGAGAATGTGAACCTACAGCATGTACATATGTGTCTGTCAGTGTGAGCATGTGAACCTACAGCATGTACATACGTGTCTGTGTCAGTGTGAGCATGTGAACCTACAGCATGTACATACGTGTGTGTGTCGGTGTGAGCATGTGAACCTACAGCATGTACATACGTGTGTGTGTCGGTGTGAGCATGTGAACCTACAGCATGTACATACGTGTGTGTGTCAGTGTGAGCATGTGAACCTACAGCATGTACATATGTGTGTCTGTGTCAGTGTGAGCATGTGAACCTACAGCATGTACATATGTGTCTGTCAGTATGAGCATGTGAACCTACAGCATGTACATATGTGTGTCTGTGTCAGTGTGAGCATGTGAACCTACAGCATGTACATATATGTGTCTGTCAGTGTGAGAATGTGAACCTACAGCATGTACATATATGTGTCTGTCAGTGTGAGAATGTGAACCTACAGCATGTACATATGTGTGTGTCGGTGTGAGCATGTGAACCTATAGCATGTACGTGTGTCTGTGTCAGTGTGAGCATGTGAACCTACAGCATGTACATACGTGTGTGTGTCAGTGTGAGCATGTGAACCTACAGCATGTACATACGTGTGTCTGTGTCAGTGTGAGCATATGAACCTACAGCATGTACATATGTGTGAGTGTCAGTGTGAGCATGTGAACCTATAGCATGTACATACGTGTGCGTGTCAGTGTGAGCATGTGAACCTACAGCATGTACATACGTGTGTCTGTGTCAGTGTGAGCATATGAACCTACAGCATGTACATATGTGTGAGTGTCAGTGTGAGCATGTGAACCTATAGCATGTACATACGTGTGCGTGTCAGAGTGAGCATGTGAACCTACAGCATGTACATACGTGTGTGTCAGTGTGAGCATATGAACCTACAGCATGTACATACGTGTCTGTGTCAGTGTGAGCATGTGAACCTACAGCATGTACATACGTGTGTGTGTCAGTGTGAGCATGTGAACCTACAGCATGTACATACGTGTGCGTGTCAGAGTGAGCATGTGAACCTACAGCATGTACATATATGTCAGTGTGAGCATGTGAACCTATAGCATGTACATACATGTGCGTGTCGGAGTGAGCATGTGAACCTACAGCATGTACATACGTGTCTGTGTCAGTGTGAGCATATGAACCTACAGCATGTACATACGTGTGTGTGTCGGTGTGAGAATGTGAACCTACAGCATGTACATATATGTGTCTGTCAGTGTGAGCATGTGAACCTACAGCATGTACATACGTGTCTGTGTCAGTGTGAGCATGTGAACCTACAGCATGTACATACGTGTGTGTGTCGGTGTGAGCATGTGAACCTACAGCATGTACATACGTGTGTGTGTCGGTGTGAGCATGTGAACCTACAGCATGTACATACGTGTGTGTGTCGGTGTGAGCATGTGAACCTACAGCATGTACATACGTGTGTGCATCAGAGTTTGTGTGTGTCTATACATATGAATGTACTAGGCATGTATCACAGTGCACACGTCTTTGCCATGACCCCCCCGGATGCGGGCCCTGTCGCCAGTCGAGGCTCCGCTTTTCAGCCTCATTACTGCACGTGTCGTTGGAAAGATAATTTTCCTTCAGCAATTACTCGGTTTTTAGTTTTTAATTGGAGGGAATGAAATCTGAATCTGGATAATGGAGCATTGCTTGTACAGTATGTGGCGGCATGAGCAGAATTTTGTCTGATCCCAGGAGGGGGCAGTATAGAGACGCCCCTGGGTGCATCCTGTATTGTCGGGTCCCTGGGGGGGGGTGGTGGGTTCTCGCAGGGGCCCAGCATATCCTGGATCACTTCAGGCTCTGTGACACTTGATATCTTTATTAGCACCGGAGGTTAAGCTGCTGATTTCTCTTTCAGGGCTTCGTGCAGATAATGATTTTAAGGAATATGAATTTTTTTAATAGAATAAGCCCCCCACCCCCCATAAATTACTGGGGGAGGACAATTACATTTTCTGCCCCCAGAACAATGTAAATCCAATAAAAGCTCATCAATCCTGAGATGTCACAGAACTTACAAACTGTATCAATATATAGATTTACCGTACATCCTTTATGTCATTTCATTTTAGATCAAGCGATATGGAGGTGCCGTCCATAGGATGAGGTGGTCATTGTGCTCCAGACAGTGCCCGCCCCTGCCTGTAGAGGGCACCATCACTGACTGATTTGGGGTCCGTTCTTTTAAATGTAATATCCATGGTGGTCTGAGTATTCATTTTCCTTAATTTTCCATGCTGTAGAGGAAGATGATAACGTTCCTGGTGGTCCCAGGTGCTTAAAATTCCTGGTCTAAAGAGGTAAAGAAATAGAAAGTTACATTCTTGATATTCAACAAATGAAGAACATGGACCACACATTCATGGTGGTATAGGTTAGTGGGGAGTTTAATTGCCCTATCCCTGGGGGTCTGGGGTGGTCAAACTCTTATTGGCAACATTCCTGGTGGACTAGGCTTTAGAAAAAAAAAACTGGTCCACGTGGTCTAGGGCAGTGATGGGCAACGTGCGGCTCTCCAGCTGTTGCAGAACTACAACTCCCAGCATGCAAAGCCTGTCTATAGCTATCAGCCTACTGCAGGGCATGGTGGGAGTTGTAGTTTAGCAACAGCTGGAGAACCGCACGTTGCCCATCACTGGTCTAGGGTAGCAAAGGGGTAAACAGTAACATTCACAATGGTGAAAGAACTGATGGAACATTACTGGTGATCAAGGGATGCAAAGCAGTTCACGAAAACATCCTTGGTTGGTTTTGAAGTTGTTAATGGTGGTCTAATGCCATGTGGTGGTGGTCCATGACTATAATAAGATTAATGAAAATATTACCTGCTATTTTCTTGAGGGGTGGTAATGGAAACCGTTCTAGTGATCTAGGGTGATAATGAGGTTAATGAGATCATTCCATATGACCGAGGGCAGTGATGGGCAACATGCGGCTCTCCAGCTGTTGTAGAACTCCCAGCATGCAAAGCCTGTCTATAGCTATCAGCCTACTGCAGGACATGGTGGGAGTTTAGCAACAGCTGGAGAGCCGCGCTTTGCCCATCACTCACCTGGGGTGCTGAAACCTAATTTAAATATTACTGATAGGTCTAGGATAGAAATTGGGTTAATGAGAACATTTCTGGTTGTCTATGATAGTAATGGGGTTAACTGGAACATTTCTGGTTGTCTATGATAGTAATGGGGTTAACTGGAACATTCCTGGTGGTCTAGGATAGTAATCAGGTTAATCGGAACATTCCTGGTGATGTAGAATAGTAATTAGGTTAATGGGAACTTTCCTGGTGGTCTAGGATAGTAATGGGGTTAATTGTAACATTTCTGGTGGTCTAGGATAGTAATGGGGTTAATGGGAACATTTCTGGTGGTCTAGGATAGTAATGGGGTTAATGGGAACATTTCTGGTGGTCTAGGATAGTAATGGGGTTAATGGGAACATTTCTGGTGGTCTAGAATAGTATTTAGGTTAATGGGAACATTCCTGATGATGTAGAATAGTAATGGGATTAATGGGAACATTCCTGGTGGTCTAGGATAGTAATGGGGTTAATGGGAACATTTCTGTTGGTCTAGGATAGTAATGGGATTAATGGGAACATTTCTGGTGGTCTAGGATAGTAATGGGGTTAATGGGAACATTTCTGGTGGTCTAGTATATTAATGAGGTTAATGGGAACATTCCTGGTGGTCTAAGATAGTAATGAGGTTAATGGGAACATTCCTGGTGGTCTAAGATAGTAATGAGGTTAATGGGAACATTCCTGGTGGTCTAGAATAGTAATGAGGTTAATGGGAACATTCCTGGTGGTCTAGGATAGTAATGGGGTTAATGGGAACATTCCTGGTGGTCTAGGATAGTAATGGGGTTAATCGGAACATTCCTGGTGGTCTAGGATAGTAATGGGGTTAATGGGAACATTCCTGGTGGTCTAGAATAGTAATGAGGTTAATGGGAACATTTCTGGTGGTCTAGGATAGTAATGGGGTTAATGGGAACATTCCTGGTGGTCTAGGATAGAATTGGGGTTAATGGGAACATTCCTGGTGGTCTAGGATAGTAATGAGGTTAATGGGAACATTCCTGGTGGTCTAGGATAGTAATGGGGTTAATGGGAACATTCCTGGTGGTCTAGGATAGTAATGGGGTTAATGGGAACATTCCTGGTGGTCTAGGATAGTAATGGGGTTAATGGGAACATTCCTGGTGGTCTAGAATAGTAGTGGCACTGGTAGGACCACTATGAGGATGATGTTATGGGCAGTTCTGTCACTTTTGGGGACCCGTATGGGTCTGGTACTGTGGGGGTGCTTTGGAGACTGGCATGCTTAGACCTAATGGTTAAATACGTTGAAGCTTTGCAGAAAGCCTCCAGCCCGGGCAAACACTCGCTGGCGGAGGATAATTACTGCTCACCTGATCGATTCCCTGAATAGCCGCCTTCAGCTGATGGCATTTTACAGATAAGAAACCCTGGCTAATTGCAGCACAACACACAAAGGCTTCTCTTCCACTTCAGGCTAAACCTTTGCAGGAGGCGCGAGGCATGAGGCACACACTGACCTCTGCAATGTCCTTTCAAGCACTTCTTTCCAGGATAGCCAGTGATACCTGACCTTTACTGGCCAATGATTCATTTGGACTGTAAACCTACAACGTCGCCATCTGGCAGTAAACGACGGAGGACTGTGCGGTAGCCGCCATGTTCCCTGAATTTATATCGGCCTTTAAATAAGAAAGTGAACAGAGCATAAAATGAGGCCGAGGGAGGTAATACGTACTTTGGCCCTGGAGACGCTAATGAGGAAATTAAATTCTACTTTGATTTTATGGAGAACGTCAGAAACGATGGCGCAGATTATGTACGAAAGAACCGAGCAAAAGAAACAATATAATATCACCAGGAAACGGATAGAAATATTGTTACAATGTAATCTTCTCGCCCTGGTGACACTTTACGATTATTCTGACTGCGGCTGGACACAGAGATCAATAAGGGTTGAGATGTGGGGGAGGGGGCTGTCTCTGTGCTGTGTCCCTATGACCCCCGGGGACATTATCTGTTCGGCCTTTCCGTTCTAATGCTCCGTAATAGGAGCAGAACGGAAAGGACGGATTCGGCACATAACCGAGCGGAACCTAAGGACCCCATAGACTATAATGGGGGCCGTTAGTTCTCCGCTCTGAAGATGATTTTGGAGCGGAGATGAAAGTCCTGCATGCACAACTTTTGTCTCCGCTTCTAAAATCATCTTCGGAGCGGAGAACTAACGGCCCCCATTATAGTCTACTGGGTCCTTAGGTTCCGTTCGGCTCGGTTATGTGCCGAATCCGTCCTTTCCGTTCTCCTGCTCCTATAATGGAGCAGGAGAACGGAAAGGCCGAGCGCTGATGTGAACTATCCTGTGATGATGCTGTCCTCAGAGGCTGGTGCTTATTGTGACGCCCAGGTGTAAAGTGCTGTAACACAAACCTGACCAGCCCCTATTCCTTGTTTTGGAGAGTTTTTCCTACCCTCTGCCCTTTGTAAATACTCATTTCTATCCCCATGTTTGCTGAGTGGGTGTGTTCTTCCTGTGTGATGTCATAGCTCTGCGCCAATCGTCGCTGCCGCTCCCTCTCCCGGCATGCACTCTCAGAGACACACACACAGCTGCATCCCCCTCCTTCCCCTCTCGGATGTGGATGTCACACATATATGGCGAAGGAGTACATACTGGTTCTGCTCTCTGACCAAGAACTGGGACTTGTGACACCGAGTTTTTGGATTGGGAGTTGCGCTGTGCAGCACCCTACATGTATTACTTTGTTACTTGTCTGATTGAAGAGGATGACCCGTGCGCAGTACCTCTCACTGCAGAAGGAGGCGGCACTAGCACTAATGAGTTGGGCAACTAGAGCTGGTCCCCTCAGTGCCGCACTTGATGCCCATACCTAGGTAATGGAAATGCAGCCACACAGGACCAAGCTACATTCCATAGTCAAATGATTGAGCAGTATTATTTAGCCACTAATTTAAAGTATATTTAGTATTATATTGTATATCAAAAGGGGAGGTAGAGAGAACTGCACAGGCCACCAGCCAACCTAGCCTTGACGATAAGCATCTGCATCAAAAGTGAAAAGCTCTAGACATCTGTGCAACACAAAAGTCTTGTGGACGGGAGAAGTCATCATGGTGGTCTGGGCTGAATGGAGAAGAAAAAGAAAGAGAATGACTCCAATCAGAGGAGAGGTCACATTTGAGGCACTGGATATCATTGTGTGTTCTGCCTCTGATGACATCTGATTGGTGCCGCGTTCGCTCATCTGTAATCACTATGGAACCAGTTAAACCATATTAATAAGAAAGTTAAACCTATCAAACCCATAGCCCATTAGGATCAAGACTCCACAATGCACAAATATGATTCATGATACTTGCTGATGGTTTCCATGCATCAATATGACACTTTATTTTGATTCAGTGACTATAGAGAAGATGAATCTAAAATGTGGACTATCACTTTAAAAGACCCCTTCAGCTCTGCTACATCCTATGTGCGTCTCATACATGCACTTTATGATCTCGCTCCCTGGTTTTCTGCATCTGTAGACATGGTAAAGAAGTCGTCTAAAGTTACAGATATAAAACTGATGAGCGGAGAACTCGGGGGCGTCCTGGACGGTCATATTCTACTTCATGTTTGATCTTGGAATTAAATTGTAAAATGGTGTTTTACGCTTTCATGACTCTTAAATTGACTTAAGCGTCTCCTTCAAAAAGCTGAAAGGTATCTTTTTAATCACCAACTTCAGAAGATTCCAGAGAAGGAAACTGAAACTGTCACTTTTTTCCCACCGTTTATACATTTTTAATAATGTAATTAATAGATGATGAATTCTACAAGTTTATAAAAACTAATTAAAGAAAACATAATTACTGCACCGAGGAGCGGGAGACAGAAATTCCGCTTCTATATTTGCTTGAACTTCCTAAATTATGCAAAGTTACAAAACAGATAAAGACGTGTATAAAAGAGACGTCCCGTTCCCCCATCTCCCCTGCTCTTCTCCCTCCTCTTCATCCTCCTTTTCCTTCTGTACTTTCTTATATTTCACAGTTTTATAGCAGGTTTTCTTTTTTCCTCATTTCATGTGATATATTACATCCATTAACATTTGTAATATTATTATTCTCAGAAATGATACATAGTAATTCTGAAATATACAAATGTTGTACTTCAAGAGATTGTGAAATCTCATAATCTGTATTGTACAAGATGTTCTATCCTGTTTTATCTACTCTGATAATCATTATCCCGAACAAGAAAAAGTTTACAAACGGATTTGGTTGTGCAACTTACTATTATGGACAAGATTATAACTACTATAATACTGCTCCTATGTACAAGAATATAACTACTATAATACTGCCTCCTATGTACAAGAATATAACTACTATAATACTGCTCCTATGTACAAGAATATAAATACTATAATACTGCCTCCTATGTACAATAATATAACTACTATAATACTGCCTCCTATGTACAAGAATATAACTACTATAATACTGCTCCTATGTACAGGAATATAACTACTATAATACTGCTCCTATGTACAGGAATATAACTACTATAATACTGCTCCTATGTACAAGAATATAACTACTATAATACTGCTCCTATGTACAAGAATATAACTACTATAATACTGCCTCCTATGTACAAGAATATAACTACTATAATACTGCCTCCTATGGACAAGAATATAACTACTATAATACTGCTCCTATGTACAAGAATATAACTACTATAATACTGCCTCCTATGTACAAGAATATAACTACTATAATACTGCTCCTATGTACAAGAATATAACTACTATAATACTGCCTCCTATGTACAAGAATATAACTACTATAATACTGCTCCTATGTACAAGAATATAACTACTATAATACTGCTCCTATGTACAAGAATATAACTACTATAATACTGCTCCTATGTACAAGAATATAACTACTATAATACTGCCTCCTATGTACAAGAATATAACTACTATAATACTGCCTCCTATGTACAAGAATATAACTACTATAATACTGCCTCCTATGTACAAGAATATAACTACTATAATACTGCTCCTATGTACAAGAATATAACTACTATAATACTGCCTCCTATAAACAAGAATATAACTACTATAATACTGCTCCTATGTACAAGAATATAACTACTATAATACTGCCTCCTATGTACAAGAATATAACTGCTATAATACTGCCGCCTATGTACAAGAATATAACTACTATAATACTGCTCCTATGTACAAAAATATAACTACTATAATACTGCCTCCTATGTACAAGAATATAACTACTATAATACTGCTCCTATGTACAAGAATATAACTACTATAATACTGCTCCTATGTACAAGAATATAACTACTATAATACTGCCCCTATGTACAAGAATATAACTACTATAATACTGCTCCTATGAACAAGAATATAACTGCTATAATACTGCTCCTATGTACAAGAATATAACTACTATATTACCGCCTCCTATGTAGAAGAATATAACTACTATAATACCGCCTCCTATGTACAAGAATATAACTACTATAATACTGCTCCTATGAACAAGAATATAACTGCTATAATACTGCTCCTATGTACAAGAATATAACTACTATAATACCGCCTCCTATGTACAAGAATATAACTACTATAATACTGCTCCTATGAACAAGAATATAACTGCTATAATACTGCCCCTATGTACAAGAATATAACTACTATAATACCGCCTCCTATGTACAAGAATATAACTACTATAATACTGCTCCTATGTACAAGAATATAACTACTGTAATACTGCTCCTATGTACAAGAATATTACTACTGTAATACTGCTCCTATGTACAAGAATATAACTACTATAATACAGCCTCCTATGTACAAGAATATAACTACTATCATACTGCCTCCTATGTACAATAATATAACTACTATAATACTGCCTCCTATGTACAAGAATATAACTACTATAATACTGCCTCCTATGTACAAGAATATAACTACTATAATACTGCTCCTATGTACAAGAATATAACTACTATAATACTGCTTCCTATGTACAAGAATATAACTACTATAATACTGTTCTATGTACAAGAATATAACTACTATAATACTGCTCCTATGTACAAGAATATAACTACTATAATACTGCTCCTATGTACAAGAATATAACTACTATAATACTGCCTCCTATGTACAAGAATATAACTACTATAATACTGCTCCTATGTACAAGAATAGAACTACTATAATACTGCCTCCTATGTACAAGAATATAACTACTATAATACTGCTCCTATGTACAATAATATAACTACTATAATACTGCCTCCTATGTACAAGAATATAACTACTATAATACTGCTCCTATGTACAAGAATAGAACTACTATAATACAGCTCCTATGTACAAGAATTGAACTACTATAATACTGTCCCTATGAACAAGAATATAACTACTATAATACTGCTCCTATGTACAAGAATATAACTACTATAATACTGCTCCTATGTACAAGAATATAACTACTATAATACTGCTCCTATGTACAAGATTATAACTACTATAATACTGCTCCTATGTACAAGATTATAACTACTATGATACTGCTCCTATGTACAGGAATATAACTACTATAATACTGCTCCTATGTACAAGATTATAACTACTATAATACTGCTCCTATGTACAAGATTATAACTACTATGATACTGCTCATATGTACAAGAATATAACTACTATAATACTGCTCCTATGTACAAGAATATAACTACTATAATACTGCTCCTTTGTACAAGAATATAACTACTATAATACTGCTCCTATGTTCAAGAATATAACTACTATAATACTGCTCCTATGTACAAGAATATAACTACTATAATACTGCTCCTATGTACAAGAATATAACTACTATAATACTGCTCCTATGTACAAGAATAGAACTACTATAATACTGTCCCTATGAACAAGAATATAACTACTATAATACTGCTCCTATGTAAAGAATATAACTACTATAATACTTCTCCTATGTACAAGAATATAACTACTATAATACTGCCTCCTATGTACAAGAATATAACTACTATAATACTGCTCCTATGTACAAGAATATACCTACTATAATACTGCTCCTATGTACAAGAATATAACTACTATCATACTGCTCCTATGTACAGGAATATAACTACTATAATACTGCTCCTATGTACAAGATTATAACCACCATAATACTGCTCCTATGTACAAGAATATAACTACTATAATACTGCTCCTATGTACAAGAATATAACTACTATAATACTGCTCCTCTATGTACTGTAGTATATACAGGCTGCTGCTCTCTAGTTATTAATAATTTCCTCCTTGTCTGGTGGCGATGACTCACCTTATTATTCGCCAATTGACGTTTTTCTCCACATCTGTTCTCTCGTTCCTCTTGGAGACTCCTTACGTTTCTCAGGAAATCTTGGTGACAGGTCATTGGAGTTTTTTCCTTTATCTTATTTCTGTTCCTTTTTACTTTTTGGTGTTTGTCTCTTCCAGATTTCCTTGGGAATCTTTGTCTTTTGTATGCAGCCATGTACAGTAAAGCAACTTCTTGTGACGGCTGCATTAGCAGTCACCTCTAGCAGTCGCCTCTAGCAGTCCCCTCTAGCAGTCCCCTCTAGCAGTCCCCTCTAGCAGTCCCCTCTAGTAGTCACCTCTAGCAGTCACCTCTAGCAGTCACCTCTAGTAGTCACCTCTAGCAGTCACCTCTAGCAGTCCCCTCTAGCAGTCCCCTCTAGCAGTCCCCTCTAGCAGTCACCTCTAGCAGTCACCTCTAGTAGTCACCTCTAGCAGTCACCTCTAGCAGTCCCCTCTAGCAGTCCCCTCTAGCAGTCCCCTCTAGCAGTCGCCTCTAGCAGTCGCCTCTAGTAGTCGCCTCTAGTAGTCGCCTATAGCAGTCACCTATAGCAGTCACCTCTAGCAGTCACCTCTAGCAGTCACCTCTAGCAGTCACCTCTAGTAGTCACCTATAGCAGTCATCTATAGCAGTCACTTCTAGCAGTCACCTCTAGCTGTCACCTCTAGCAGTCGCCTCTAGCAGTCGCCTCTAGCAGTCGTCTCTAGCAGTCGCCTCTAGTAGTCGCCTCTAGTAGTCGCCTATAGCAGTCACCTATAGCAGTCACCTCTAGCAGTCACCTCTAGCAGTCACCTCTAGCAGTCACCTCTAGCAGTCACCTCTAGCAGTCACCTCTAGTAGTCACCTATAGCAGTCATCTATAGCAGTCACTTCTAGCAGTCACCTCTAGCTGTCGCCTCTAGCAGTCGCCTCTAGCAGTCGCCTCTAGCAGTCGTCTCTAGCAGTCGCCTCTAGCAGTCGCCTCTAGCAGTCGCCTCTAGTAGTCGCCTCTAGTAGTCGCCTATAGCAGTCACCTCTAGCAGTCACCTCTAGCAGTCACCTCTAGTAGTCACCTATAGCAGTCATCTATAGCAGTCACTTCTAGCAGTTAGCAGTCACCTCTAGCAGTCACCTCTAGTAGTCACCTATAGCAGTCATCTATAGCAGTCACTTCTAGCAGTTAGCAGTCACCTCTAGCAGTCACCTCTAGCAGTCACCTCTAGCAGTCACTTAGACATGAAATCAACACAAGGGAAAAGTTTCTAAAGAAGGAATACAAAAATAGAAATACCAAAGTTCTTCAGTAATCCTGACAATACCAAGGGATGCAGGATACAAGATGGAGCCCAACTTTACAGACACTGATACCCAACTTTCCGATACCCTGCTGTGCTGCTGCTTTCAGGCCAGAGGACCTGTCCTATGCATCTGTCTGGTCACTAGATAGCACCGTCATACCACAAATGAACCAACCCTACATGACTGTGGTGCCATGATGGGATAGAAGTTTAGATAAGGAGGAAATGTCAGCCCCTTGTGGTGATGCCGCTATCTTAGAAGAAGAGTAGGATGGGCACCAGTCAGGGGCGTAGCTATAGGGGGTGCAGAGGTAGCAGTCGCTACTGGACCCAGGAGCCTGAGGGGGCCCAAAGACCCTTGTGCCGCATAAAAAGACACACAAAGCACTGAAGGAAGGGGGGCCCAACCTGAATTCTTGCACCAGGGCCCATGAGCCGTTAGCTACGCCCCTGGCACCAGTCATTGTCATCTCAGGAAATAGTGTGGCACATGATATGGGATATGCATTCACCCCTTCCTGGAGGTGAGTGCTGGAAAACTCTTGCTGCAGTACATGAGTACACAGCTGTGGGAACAAAGAGTGAGAGAAGAGGAAATCTACTTTATGCATGTACACAATAAGGTGGTGCACTGGGGGTGAGTGCTAGAATAGGCCTGTTGCAGTAGGTATGCAGCACATGTCGGGGGGGGAGAGAGTCTACCTCCAGCATGTGCAAATTGAAGTTTTGCCCTAGGGGTGAGTGATGGAAAAAGCCTGCTGCAGTTGTGTGTGCATTAAGAAAGGGAATTTACCTTCTGCAAATGCATTATTAAGTGGTGCGCAGAGGGTGAGCACCGGAAAATGCCTGCTGCAGCAGTATGTGAAGGAGGAGAAGGAATCTGCCCTCTGCATGTGCACTATGAAGTGGTGTCCTGGGGTGAATGCTAGAAATAGTGTGCAGCATGGCTAAGGGTTTAACAAAAAAGAAGGGCCTAAATGCCCAGGTTAGAACTGAAGTCCCTGGCTAGGAACAAGAGTTGGGCACCATAGCAGTGATGGCCAAGTGATGGCTGCAGAAGTTAAGCACTACCAGCAGAACATGGGATCAGAGAGGTCTCCCTCCAGCAGAAGATGACTTGCAGACGTGATGGCTGCAGTGACAATCATTAAGCTGGTGTTGGCATGGGATGAGAGGGCATCTACCTTCCCGCTTAAACTGACAGGTAAAAAAGCTGGATCCATGAAGAGGAAAAGCCTGGTGGGAAGAGTAAGTTCAGAGCCCTCTGGTTTGAAGAGGAGCCTTTGTGGGACCTATGTACCTGTCCCTCGGAACATGTTACTCTCCCATTCATCTGCCACATGGGGGAGGCAGTCTTTCTTCCCACCACAGTTGCAGGTAAAAAAGCTGGATCCATGAGGAAGAAGCGGCTGCTGGGAAGATCAAGGTTAGTGAGTCTGGTTTGAAGAAGAACCTATGCCTGTGGGAACACATTACTTAAAGGGGCGGGTAGAGTATGGTGACTTCAGAGGAGGGAGAGAAAGTAGTGAGCAGCAGGAAAGAAAGAAAGGTGAGCTAAAGCCTCAGACATCGCCCCCTAGATCAGGGAGGTCTTCACTGTAATGGACTGTATATAGTTATGGCCTCCATGTGAGAACCAATGGGCTTCCTGTGCCTTTAAGAATGCTCGTATCTAACAGCGGCCACATTGTGACAGTAATAAATGACCTCATATAATACCGTCCACCAGGGAAGAGAACGACCCTCTGCGGAGCAGTGGGTGATCCATCAGAGTCGAATACGAGTCTCACGTCTCTTCTTCATTTCACTGATATTAGTGGCCGCATGTCGAACGGGGGAGGGGATGGGGGGGGGGTGAAGACTAATTCAATATCAGGGACTGAAACAAAGGTTACCCTCCAGGAGCCTCAGGACACCCTCTGTGAGGCGCTCGTCCTACCCGGCATCAAAAATTTATTCTTTGCAAATTACAAAAAAAAAAAAAAAAGAAACCTCCACCGGCCTCGTTCCAAATACAATCAGAGGAGCCACGACCATCTGCGCTGCAGATCAGACCCCCACAATTCATTTTAAGTGACTTCTGATAACGGTTGCCGTGGATGATTCTGCAGCTTCAGCCTAAAAGAGAACGAGCAACATAAATCAGTGCCGCGCGAGCAGCGCCACCTCAATAGACTCTGCTGTAATATCGCTTCAGTCAAGCTCTAACAATAAGTGACATTCACTGAGCCTCTTATAATTGAGTCCCTGAGATGAGGCCGAAGACCGCAGAGACCCCTCTAGGCCGAGAGGCCGACAACCCACCTGGCTGTATAATATCATGGCATTTAAAGGGACATTCCAAGCAAAGCTAATATGCAGGGAGTGAGAGGCGGAGCATGACCAGGGATTCTCTCAGGAGCATGACTCAGGCGTTGGTACCATCTCCTCCTGGAATGTTCCTTTTAGGGAAGTTGAATTATGTATTCACTTTTTTATCTGCAACTCGCCACCCTCCAGGGCCCTATTGCATCCCAGGTTTACATGGAATGCCGAGTGGTGTAGTGCGGCCTACATGTCTCTTTATGTGTCACGGTGCACCTACCTGGATACAGTGGGACTCCAGGCTTTGGCTCTGTAGCATTAAAAAAAGGGAATAATTAAGGGAAATGAAGGAAAAATAACTTGAGTCCAGATCTTGATATGAAATTCAACGGCAGCTTTACTTGAATAAACTTTCATCCAAATGATTTGCAGGCTTTGCCTTGGTTCCAGCAGGCTTTGGCATAAACTGGCAGGCAAACTCAATAACTCTGCTTTCTCTCCTTCTCTGCTGTACTGACAGGCCTGCTTAAATACTCTGCGTTCTTTCTGTCTGCTGCACTAAACTCTGCTTAGGTCTGGGTTCTGTACTTTAGGTCTGTTTGGTATCCTTGGATGGGGTGTCTTTGGCTGTTATTCCCCTCCTGACGCTCAGCAAACAATTTCCTCTGACTGCTACTTCTTTCAGGTCTTCTCGGCTCCAACATGGAGTCTAAACTGGAATCAACTAGAACTGCCACCCCTCCCTTCTGGTAGGAAGCAGGACTAGCCCACTTCTGCCCAAAGGGGGGGGGGGGGATCTAAATATAGCTCTGCCCAATACGCTGCCACCTGCTGGTGAATCAGGCATATTCCATGTAACAAACAGTTGCAGAACAATCACAGCATTGCACTGTAAAGGACCTGGAAATGTAAAGGTCCTGGAAAGAAATGCATAAGATGACATTTATGTTAACCATTAGAGACAGTAACGGAGTGTAGAAATAGTAATACCACTCCGGAGTGTTACACATCCTCTACATTCTTCCCGCTCCACGAAGCTTCCAGGAGTAAAACTTCTGACTCTTCCTCCGATAACAGGCGACGGCAAGTTCTTTTTATATCCTTCCTGCTCTTCCTTCCTTCCTTCCTGCTCTTCCTTCCTTCCTTCCTTCCTGCTCTTTCTTCCTTTCTTCCTTCCTGCTCTTCCTTCCTTCCTTCCTTCCTGCTCTTCCTTCCTGCTCTTCCTTCCTTTCTTCCTTCCTGCTCTTCCTTCCTTCCTTCCTGCTCTTCCTTCCTGCTCTTCCTTTCTTTCTTCCTTCCTGCCTTCCTTCTCCTTCCTCCTTCCTTCTCTCTTCCTTCCTTCCTTCCTTCCTGCTCTTCCTTCCTTCCTTCCTGCTCTTCCTTCCTGCTCTTCCTTCCTTCCTTCCTGCCTTCCTTCCTTCCTGCTCTTCCTTCCTTACTTCCTGCTCTTCCTTCCTTTCTTCCTTCCTGCTCTTTCTTCCTTCCTGCTCTTCCTTCCTTTCTTCCTTCCTGCTCTTCCTGTCCCTCATACTCACAAATGTGTGTCACCTGTTCCGTGATTGGGGACCGCACCAATGCTCGGGCACCATCTGTGTGGCCGGTGCTGTCGGATCCAGACCCATTCAACTTGAATGTGTCCGTGATCCATCCGCACCACAAAAATATAGAGCATGTTCTATTTTTTTGCGGGTCGGCGGCACGGACCAAAATGCCATGAAAGCGCTCCGTAGTGCTTCTGTGGCCTTCTGCTCGGTATCTTCCGGATTACAGATCCATTCAAATGAATACGGAGAGCACATGGCCGGTGCCCGTATATTGCGGACCCGCTGTTTGCACGTTCGTGTGCATGAGCCCTTGTTCTGTTTTTTCCGGCTCCTTCTTCGCTTTCTGATCAGCCGCGGCAGGCGACCCCTCCGTGCAGACCTCGTTACATGATGTGAATGACCTTTAAGGAGTAACGATTCGTGAATCCTCGTCTGCAGGTTAATTGCTGCATGTTCACAGAAACAAGATGATCATTTCTTCACATGGAGGAGCATTTAGTGCTAGGCTGAAATGAGCACGTCCATATCCCGGCACGGCGGCGGCTGCTCAGTGTAGGTACAGCGATGACCTTTCATACTAATCAGTGCAGGCGAGCGGCTCTGGTCTCCTCAAGCTTCAAACTTAACAGTGGAATATACGCTCCTCAACATCAAGAAGGAAAAGCTCTGGAATTATGGAAATCACAGGATCGGTAAATATGTTAATGATATGGAAATTATGGAAAATGGAAACTAAATATTGAAAACGTCTGATGTATTTAGTACGGAGTACGATCACTTTCACGCCCGAGCCCGGAGTACGAGCACTTTCACGCCCGAGCCCGGAGTACGAGCACTGTTCTGCCACACTGAATGCACTTGGGCACACAGGTCATCAAGATCGGCTGCTGGCATCTCTTTTTGTAATTGCCGACCAATGATGTCCCAGATGTGCTCGATGGGAGACTGGGCACTGCAGGACATTCAGGCCACGCGGACTGCTCACAGTAACACGAGCACCAGCAGCCCAGTGCTGTCCTGTTTAATAACGGCTCCTGGGACACTTTGGATAAATGTTCGTATCACTGGATCCATGACCAAATCAATTTAAAGAGGTTGTCTGATCCCAACATCAAATGTTTTTTTGTGCTCCTAACACCCCTCACCGTGCATACGCCCCCCATGCCTGAGCTTTCCTTCCCCCTGTCTGGGCATCAGACTGTCCCGACAGATCTGTGTACATTCAGAGCTTCCTGTTTACATGGCTGCACTGCAGAGTGATGAGTCACAGGCTGGCCCCGCCCCCACACTGATCAGTCTGCAGGAGCTCCGCCCACTACTTGTGGCCATCTTACTACACCCATACATGACTCCTAGTCTGTTTCTTTACTCAGCTTCTGAATCCCATCTCTGACCGTCCTCGCGCTGTCCCCTGACCATCTAGGGTGCAATAAACAGCATGAATCAGCAAGCATATCCAATCATATGTGCATCTAATCCTATCATGTACGATATAGCCGGTAACATAGCCTGTCGTGTGTGATACTGCCTGCTGACCGGTGTATCTAATCCCATTTTGTACTATACTGTCTGCTGTGTTTGGGTATCTAAGCTCATCGTGTCAGATACTGTCTGTTGTACCTCTGGATCTATCATCCGCGATACAGTCTACTTTTCCTGTATCAAAGATTCTCATGTGTGATACAGCCTGCAGGTGTATCTAATCCTATCTTGTATGATCCTGCCTGGGACCCATAGAACTCAATGGCTCTGCAAAAAAATGCGGATTGCACACGGACGGTATCCTTCTTTAGCGGATCCGCAGCTTGCAGAGCGCAAAACGGATAAGGTCATGGGCACGAGGCTTTGGATACACACTCCAGCAGGCAGTAGTACACAAGACAGGATTAGATACAGGTCTCTTATCGAGGGTAAGAACATGATGAGGGGAGTGCACTACATGAGCCCTATAACTCATACAGAGCCCCCATACCAGTGACATCCACAGATCCCCCATAACAGTGACATCCACAGCGCCCCCATAACAGTGTCATCCACAGTGCCCCCATAACAGTGACATCCACAGATCCCCCATAACAGTGACATCCACAGCGCCCCCATAACAGTGTCATCCACAGTGCCCCCATAACAGTAACATCCACAGTGCCCCCATAACAGTGTCATCCACAACACCCCCATAACAGTGACATTCACAGCGCCCCCATAACAGTGACATCCACAGCGCCCCCATAACAGTGTCATCCACAGATCCCCCATAACAGTGTCATCCACAGATCCCCCATAACAGTAGTCATCCACAGATCCCCATAACAGTGACATCCACAGCGTCCCCATAACAGTGGTCATCCACAGATCCCCCATAACAGTGACATCCACAGCGCCCCATAACAGTGTCATCCACAGATCCCCATAACAGTGACATCCACAGCGCCCCATAACAGTGTCATCCACAGATCTCTATAACAGTGACATCTACAGATCCTCTATAACAGTGTCATCCTACAGATCTCCCATAACAGTGACCTCTCACAGCGCCTCTATAACAGTGACATCCACAGTGCCTCCATAATAGTGACATCCACAGCGCCTCTATAACAGTGACATCCACAGCGCCTCTATAACAGTGACATCCACAGATCTACCATAACAGTGACATCCACAGATCCTCTATAACAGTGACATCCACAGATCCCTCATAACAGTGACATCCATAGATCTCTATAACAGTGACATCCACAGATCCTCTATAACAGTGATCATCCACAGATCCCCTATAACAGTGACATCTACAGATCTCTATAATAGTGACATCTACAGATCTCCTATAACAGTGACATTCACAGATCCTCCATAACAGTGACATCCACAGCGCTCTCTATAACAGTGACATCCACAGACTCTCTATAACAGTGACATCCACAGTGCCCCTATAACAGTGACATCCACAGCGCCTCATAACAGTGACATCCACAGATCCCTCATAACAGTGACATCCACAGTGCCTCCATAACAGTGACATCCACAGCGCCCCCATAACAGTGTCATCCACAGTGCCCCCATAACAGTGACATCCACAGTGCCGCCATAACAGTGACATCCACAGTGCTCCCCATAACAGTGTCAGCCACAGATCCCCTATAACAGTGACATCCACAGATCCCCATAACAGTAACATCCACAGATCCTCCATAACAGTGACATCCACAGCGCCTCCATAACAGTGACATCCACAGATCCCCAAAACAGTGTCCTCCACAGATCCCCCATAACAGTGACATCCACAGCGCCCCCATAACAGTGACATCCACAGATCCCCATAACAGTGACATCCACAGTGCCCCCCATAACAGTGACATCCACAGTGCCCCCATAACAGTGACATCCACAGATCCCCCATAACAGTGACATCCACAGATCCCCCATAACAGTGACATCCACAGATCCCCCATAACAGTGACATCCACAGATCCCCCATAACAGTGACCTCCACAGTGCTCCCCATAACATTGACATCCACAGAGCCCCCATAACAGTGCCATCCACAGATCCCCCATAACAGTGACATCCACAGATCCACCATAACAGTGACCTCCACAGTGCCCCCATAACAGTGTCCACCACAGATCCCCCAAAACAGTGACATCCACAGTGCCCCCATAACAGTGTCCACCACAGATCCCCCAAAACAGTGACATCCACAGTGCTCCCCATAACATTGACATCCAGAGAGCCCCCATAACAGTGCCATCCACAGATCCCCCATAACAGTGACATCCACAGATCCCCCATAACACTGACATCCACAGTGCCCCCATAACAGTGACCTCCACAGTGCCCCCATAACAGTGACATCCACAGATGCCCCCATAACAGTGTCATCCACAGATCCCCCATAACAGTGACATCCACAGATCCCCAATAACAGTGACATCCACAGATCCCCCATAACAGTGTCCTCCACAGCGCCTCCATAACAGTGACATCCACAGATCCCCCCCATAACAGTGTCATCCACAGATCCCCCATAACAGTGTCATCCACAGATCCCCTCTATAACAGTGACATCCACAGATCCCCCATAACAGTGTCATCCACAGATCCCCATAACAGTGTCATCCACAGATCCCCCATAACAGTGACATCCACAGATCCCCATAACAGTGACATCCACAGCGCCTCCATAACAGTGACATCCACAGATCCCCCCATAACAATGACATCCACAGATCCCTCCTATAACAGTGACCTCCACAGTGCCCCCATAACAGTGACATCCACAGTGCTCCCTCTATAACAGTGTCATCCACAGTGCCCCCATAACAGTGACATCCACAGATCCTCTATAACAGTGGACATCCACAGATCCCCATAACAGTGTCCTCTACAGCGCTCCATAACAGTGACATCCACAGATCCCTCATAACAGTGTCATCCACAGATCTCCCTATAACAGTGTCATCCACAGATCCTCTATAACAGTGACATCCACAGATCTCTCTATAACAGTGTCATCTACAGATCTCTCATAACAGTAAGTCATCTACAGATCTCCATAACAGTGACATCTACAGATCTCTCTATAACAGTGACATTCACAGATCTCTATAACAGTGTCATCCACAGATCCTCTATAACAGTGTCATCCACAGATCTCCTATAACAGTGTCATTCACAGATCCCCTATAACAGTGTCATCCACAGATCTCCTATAACAGTGACATCCACAGATCCCCTCTATAACAGTGACATCCACAGCGCCTCCATAACAGTGACATCCACAGATCCCCCCCATAACAATGACATCCACAGATCCCCCCCATAACAGTGACATCCACAGAGCCCTCATAGTAGTTACATTCAGGGATAATTTTTCAGATTTGCGCTGGAGAACCCCTTTAATGCCGAGCTGTTAGCACCTGAAATGAAGACTAGAGGGGTCTGCCTACTGAACATTTTACCACCCCACACCAGATTCCCAGGAGTAGGACCAGTGTGAGGTTCCCTCGTGAAGGCCTCTTCATGGTGTTGCCCGTAAGGTCTCCAGACCAATCTTCAGCGATCATTGCATCCAAGACAAAACTGGGACTGATCCCTGAAGAGGACGGATGACCTCCATTCCAGCCTCCATTCCTGTCTTGCTGTGCACCATGGTAGCCCCTTAGAGTGGTGCCATGAGGTCAGTGGAGCACCAGTAGCAGGACGTCTGGTCCGTAGCCCAGTGTTGTGCAGACATCTTCTGATGGTTTGTGTAGACGCTGTTCAGCGGTGCGTCTAGCCTTTCTGCTGCCTGAGGCGAAAACTTAAGGGGCTCCTCCACTCGCCAATGCCAATTTCTTAAACTAACCCCTCCCCTTCAGCCCATGGTCCGCCGGCTGCCATCTTGCCCTTACCTGGTTCTTCCTGTGGCGATCGCCTCACTTGGCCTCATTGGTGGTGCACCCCTAACGCTGTTTGCCGCCCTAGGCTTGGGATGTGACAGTTTCACTGCAGCACAGAATGGATCACTAGGCGCCATTCTTCTATTCAGTCCATCTGGGCAGAGGTTCTCCTCTCCTCACCTCTTGCTGTGATTCCTGTTCATTGTTGTTCTCCCACCCGGACGCGCAGCGTAGAACATTGCTGACATCTCAGCCTAGGCGCGGAGCAGTCTGCCGTAGTGATAACCCGAGGCCTCTCAGCTGAAAGACTCTCTTCTCTCAGTGAGAGACATATGGTGATAACTGACATGTCTATGAATCATCCAGCGACCTGATGGGATTTCTGAGGCTTCTTGAAGATAAAAAACTTTGCTTTCAATCTGGCTTTTTTCAACTCCCATATGACACAGATTGGAGCTAGGTGCTGGAAATTTCATCATCTTCAGATCTTAGCGACACCCGCTACTTCCTCCATTTGTATAACCTCACGGCTTCTCTGTCTTGGTGCTTAATCTCCGTGTTGAGGACGGCATATTGTAAGAATAAAAGCCATTGAGCCGAGAAGAATTCATTGTCCGGTATAAAGTTGGGTGATGGGATTCTAATCCCCGGCACAGCGGAATACTGTCATCACAGGAGCCTCCATGTCTGATGATCCCAGGAGGAGCCGGTGAGGACTTTGCTCCTCTCGTCTTGTTCATGTCTTTCTAAGACTCATGAACTCTTCAGACCAGCCATAACATTGAAACCAGTAAATAGCAATGATTATGGCTCCTGTCAAGGAAATGACCGCCCAAAGCTCTCTGATGGGTGGTGGGTGAAGGCGAGCCAGAAGAGCAAACTGCCGACGACACTACTGCTGGCAATGATCGAAAGATGTCAGGACACTGAGCTTCCGGTGTATGGCGCTGTGTACGCCCATGCTGGCCCATGTCCACCACCAGAACTGCCTACAATTGCCATCAGAACTGGAACAATGGAAGAAGGCGGCCTGGTCTGAGGAATCACATTACATCATGTAGACGGCTGTGTGTGCTTCACCTACCTGAGGAAGAGATGGCACCAGGTGCACTATAAGAAGAAGGCGGCCTGGTCTGAGGAATCACATTACATCATTTGGACGCCATGTGTGTGTGTGTGTCACCTACCTGAGGAAGAGATGGCACCAGGTTCACTATGGGAAGAAGATGGCCTGGTCTGAGGAATCACATTACATCATGTGGACGGCAGTGTGTGCTTCACCTACCTGAGGAAGAGATGGCACTAGGTGCACTATGAGAAGAAGGCGGCCTGGTCTGAGGAATCACATTACATCGTGTTGACGGCCAGGTATATGCTTCACCTACCTGAGGAAGAGATGGCACCAGGTGCACTATAAGAAGAAGGCGGCCTGGTCTGAGGAATCACATTACATTATGTAGACGGCTGTGTGTGCTTCACCTACCTGAGGAAGAGATGGCACCAGGTGCACTAATAAGAAGAAGGCGGCCTGGTCTGAGGAATCACATTACATCGTGTTGACGGCTGTGTGTGCTTCACCTACCTGAGGAAGAGATGGCACCAGGTGCACTGTGAGAAGAAGGCGGCCTGGTCTGATGAATCGGGTTACATCATGTTGACGGCCAGGTATATGTATGTCCCTTACCTGGAGAAGAGATGGCACCAGGTGCACTATAAGAAGAAGGCGGCCTGGTCTGAGGAATCACATTACATCATGTAGACGGCTGTGTGTACTTCATCTACCTGAGGAAGAGATGGCACTAGGTGCACTATGAGAAGAAGGCGACCTGGTCTGAGGAATCACATTACATCATGTGGAAGGCCAGGTGTGTGTGTGTCACTTACCTGGAGAAGAGATGGCACCAGGTGCACTATAAGAAGAAGGTGGCCTGGTCTGAGGAATCACATTACATCATGTAGACGGCAGTGTGTGCTTCACCTACCTGAGGAAGAGATGGCACTAGGTGCACTATGAGAAGAAGGCGACCTGGTCTGAGGAATCACATTACATCATGTGGATCGCCATGTGTGTGTGTCACTTGCCTGAAGAACGTATGGCACCAGGTTCACTATGGGAAGAAGATGGCCTGGTATGATGAATCGGGTTACATCATGTGGATGGCCAGGTGTGTGTGTGTTACTTACCTGGAGAAGAGATGGCACCAGGTGCACTATAAGAAGAAGGTGGCCTGGTCTGAGGAATCACATTACATCATGTGGATGGCTAGGTGTGTGACACTCAGCTAAAGAAGAGATGGCATCAGGTGTACTATGAGAAGAAGGCGGGATGGTCTGAGAAATCAGGTTACATCATGTGGATGGCCAGTGTGTGTGTGTGTCACTTACCTGAGGAAGAAATGGCACCAGGTGCAATATGGGAAGAAGGCAGCTTGGTCTGAGAAGTCACATTACATCATGTAGACGGCTGTGTGTACTTCACCTACCTGAGGAAGAGATGGCACTAGGTGCACGATGAGAAGAAGGCGGCCTGGTCTGAGGAATCAGGTTACATCATGTTGACGGCCAGGTATATGTGTGTCACTTACCTGGAGTAGAGATGGCACCGGGTGGACTATAAGAAGAAGGCGGCCTGGTCTGAGAAATCAGGTTACATCATGTGGACGGCCAGGTGTGTGTGTCACTTACCTAAGGAAGAGATGGCACAAGGTGTACTATAGGAAAAAGGTGGCCTGGTCTGATGAATCAGCGTACATCATGTGGACGGCTGGGTGAGTGTGTGTCACTTACCCGAGGAAGAAATGCCACCAGATGCACTATGGGAAGAAGGCATCCTGGTCTGAGGAATCACATTACATCATGTCAATGGCTAAATTTGTGTGACACTCACCTGGAGAAGAGATGGCATCAGGTGTACTATGAGTAGAAGGCAACCTGGTCTGATCTATCACATTACATTATGTGGACGCCATGTGCGTGTGTGTCACTTACCTGAGGAAGAGATGGCACCAGGTTCACTATGGGATGAAGATGTTCTGGTCTGAGGAATCATGTTACATCATGTAGACCGCCAAGTGTGTGTGTCACTTACATGGAGAAGAGACTGCACCAGGTGTTCTATGGGAAGAAGGTGGCCTGGTCTGAGGAATCACATTACATTATGCGTATGGTCAGTCCAGATCAAATCCAGAATAGCAAAACCTTCACAAATCAATAGGAAGCCTGGAGCCACGGTGAAGATGGGGCCAATCCGAACCGTTTATACAGTGAAGATGTTGGAACCTGCAGAGAATCTGTTGGCGGCCGTGTATCATGACTGGGGCCGGGGTGTAGATGAGGTGAAGTTGCAAATACATACCACGGGCGCCATAGGTAGGTAAGGGCTGCCGTGTTTTCTGACAGTAACACTAGGTTGGTGTGGCTTAAAATGGCGCAGCTGTACCACCAGCGAACAATTCACGCATACCGCACTGGAAGCGGTTCTTTCTAGATTGTTCTATATTTCTGATATGATACAATTAACCATTCATAGCCCCAGGGACTGGCACCTGGTGACTGGTTTCTCTGCTCTCGTGGGCTGGAATCTTCTCCACATTAGACGCCATGTTGACTAAGTCCTCACTCTCTCTTGCCCCCACAGTGGGCCCTAATGTCTCGTAGTATTTGGATATGTTCTTTAAAACTGCAGAGTTTGGAGGCACATAAAGCGTACAAGCAGCAGGTGTTCCTGTCAGTCCAGGCGGTTACAGTCGTCAGGCTCTCATTACACTATTGTTACTTTGTTTCCCTCCTGATGTTCCTGTCAGTCCAGGCGGTGACGGCCATCAGGCTCTCTTTACAGTATTGTTACTTTGTTTCTCGCCAGATGTTCCTATCAGTCCAGGCGGTGATGGTTGTCAGGCTCTCATTACACTATTGTTACTCTGTTTCCCGCCAGATGTTCCCGTCAGTCCAGGCGGTGATGGTCGTCAGGCTCTCATTACACTATTGTTACTTTGTTTCCCCCTGATGTTCCTGTCAGTCCAGAAGGTGACAGTTGTCAGGCTCTCATTACACTATTGTTGCTTTGTTTCCCCCTGATGTTCTTGTCAGTCCAGGCGGTGACAGTCGTCAGGCTCTCATTATACTATTGTTACTTTGTTTCCCCCTGATGTTCCCGTCAGTCCAGGCGGTTACAGTCGTCAGGCTCTTATTACAGTATCATTACTTTGTTTCCTCCAGATGTTCCTGTCAGTCCAGGCGGTTACAGTCGTCAGGCTCTCATTACACTATTGTTACTTTGTTTCCTCTCCTGATGTTCCCGTCAGTCCAGGCGGTTACGGTCGTCAGGCTCTCATTACACTATTGTTACTTTGTTTCCCTCCTGATGTTTCCATTAGTCCAGGCGGTGACGGTCGTCCGGCTCTCATTATACTATTGTTACTTTGTTTCCCTCCAGTTGTTCCTGTCAGTCCAGGCGGTGACGGTCGTCAGGCTCTCATTACAATATTGTTACTTTGTTTCCTCCTGATGTTCCTGTCAGTCCAGGCGGTGACAGTCGTCAGGCTCTCATTACACTATTGTTACTTTGTTTCCTCCTGATGTTCCTGTCAGTCCAGGCGGTGACGGTCGTCAGGCTCTCATTACAATATTGTTACTTTGTTTCCTCCTGATGTTCCTGTCAGTCCAGGCGGTTACAGTCGTCAGGCTCTCATTACACTATCATTACTTTGTTTCCCTCCTGATGTTCCTGTCAGTCCAGGCGGTGACGGTCGTCAGGCTCTCATTATACTATTGTTACTTTGTTTCCCTCCAGATGTTCCCGTCAGTCCAGGCGGTTACAGTCGTCAGGCTCTCATTACACTATTGTTACTTTGCTTCCCTCCGGATGTTCCTGTCAGTCCAGGCGGTTACAGTCGTCAGGCTCCCATTACACTATTGTTACTTTGTTTTCCCCCTGATGTTCCTGTCAGTCCAGGCGGTGACGGTCGTTAGGCTCTCATTACACTATTGTTACTGTTTCCCTCCTGATGTTCCTGTGAGTCCAGGCGGTGACAGTCGTTAGGCTCTCATTACACTATTGTTACTGTTTCGCTCCTGATGTTCCCGTCAGTCCAGGCGGTTACAGTCGTCAGGCTCTCATTACACTAGTGTTACTTTGTTTTGCTTCTGACGCTCCTTTAATTTCTCTTATTCTGCAGCTTTCTTTGCCTCTGCAGGGGATCACTTGTTCTGTGATTTGCTGATGACCCTGAAGCTGCCAAAGCTGTTGATGACATGAGGCTGCTGAGGCGAGGACAGAGATGGCAGCTGCTGGAACAGAGTCCTATATTACATCTGACCGAGATTTTCTCTTTTCTCTATAGGGGAAGCAGGGGAAGCGGCTACTTTGGGGCCCTGACCCAGAAGGGGCCCATCCAAGAGGAGGAGAAGAAGTACTAAAAGATTTTGTCAGGGCCCCTCAACAGTATTACACAATGAAATTATATACAGTGGCAGTATAGACAGTGTAGAAAACGGATGGAACAGCTGCCGGGCCTGGTCTGAGAGAACGATCTTTACTAGCCACAGGAAAGGGGGCGGCATGAAAGGAAGCGGTTGTGAAAAAATTACTGGCGGAGGGGGCCCATTCAAAAATTTGCTGTGGGGCCCAGTCATTTCTGAAATCTGTGGAGGCACCAAACATTATTCTCCTGTTCTCAGTGCTCAGATATTATCACCATAAAGAGCTCATAGAATGGCACCATATAGTGCCCAAATAATACTGCCATACAAAGTCTATAGAATACCACCATACAGAACCCAAATAATGCCGCCTTAAACAACTAAAATAATAACTACATAAAACGCCCAAACAATACCACCAAACAGAATCCAAATAATACTGTTATATAGAGCCCATACAATATCAGCATACAGAATCCAGACAATACCGCCATACAGAATCCAGACAATACCGCCATACAGAATCCAGACAATACCGCCATACAGAATCCAGACAATACCGCCATACAGAGCCCATACAATACCGCCATACAGAATCCAGACAATACCGCCATACAGAATCCAGACAATACCGCCATACAGAGCCCATACAATATTAACATACAGAATGGAAATAATAAAGTCATACAGAGCCCAAATAATATCATGTAGGATCCAAGTAATTCCACCACAGAGAACACATACAATTCTACCTTACTGGTTGCACGGTCGCTCAGTGGTTCGCACTGGTGTCTTGCAGTGCAGGGGTTGTAGGTTCAAATACAACAAAAGCCATCATCTACATGGAGTTTGTATGTTCTCCCTGTGCCTAAGGTGTTTGGCACCTGGGGCGGGTCCTTTCTCTTGCACGTCCCCCTCCCCCCCTGTACTTTACAACACTGTGCCCCTCTCACAGTTCTTGTGCCTTTATTTTTCCCCCTCACAGTAGTAATGCCCTCGCTGTGCCCATTCATTGCATGCCTTCACTGTGCCCTCCTTACAGTAGTTATGCCTCTCTATGCCCCCTAGACAATAGTAATGCCCTCACTATGCCCCTCCTCACAGTAATAATGCCCTCTCTGTGCCCTCCTTCACAGTAGTAATGCCCTCGCTATGCCCCTCCTCACAGTAGTAATGCCCTCTCTGTGCCCTCATCACAATAGTAATGCCCTCATTATGCCCCCCTCACAGTAGTAATGCCCTCTCTGTGTCTCCTTCACAGTAGTGATGCCCTCTCTGTATCCTCCTCACAATAGCAATGCCCTTTGTGTGCCCCCTTCACAGTAGTAATGCCCTCATTATACCCCCCTCACAGTAGTAATGTCCTCATTATACCCCCCTCACAGTAGTAATGCCCTCTCTGTATCCTCCTCACAATAGCAATGCCCTTTGTGTGCCCCCTTCACAGTAGTAATGCCCTCATTATACCCCCCTCACAGTAGTAATGTCCTCATTATACCCCCCTCACAGTAGTAATGCCCTCTCTGGGCCCTGCTCACAGTAGTAATGCCCTCTCTGTGCCCCGCTCACAGTAGTAATGCCCTCTATGTGCCCCCTCACAGTAGTAATGCCGTCTATGTGCCCCCTCACAGTAGTAATGCCCTCTCTGTGCCCCGCTCACAGTTATAATGCCCTCTATATGCCCCCTCACAGTAGTAATGCCCTCTATGTGCCCCCTCACAGTAGTAATGCCCTCTATGTGACACTCGTGTTAATAAAAAAAACAAAAAACAGTCCCCTTGTCCCGTTCCTAATGATCCCCTCCAGCACTCCCCTGTGGGCACAGCTGGCGCTGCCCCGTTGTGTGGGAGGAGCACAGGCAGATTACTGGGCTCCTACATGGTCCGGCAGCGCGATCCGTGTCTGCTGGGCTGAATGGTGAAGCAGCCTGGAGGAGGGAAGGAGCGCGGGGAGCTGAGCGGTCAGTAAGTGAAAGGACTACAGCTCCCCGGCATCCGACACCCCCTGACAGCGGGCCCTCAGGGCAGACTGCCACCCACCTTACTGGCACACCACTGATAGGGAATCTAGATTGTGAGCCCCACTAGAGACAGTGAGTGATTACAAATGAGTACAATAAAATAATACTGCCATATAGAGCCCTCATAATACCACCACCCAAATAATACACCATATACTATCCTCATAATGCAATAAGGCAGTGTCAAAATAATACTACCGTACAATGTCACCATACATGCCCATATGACATCCGAATACAGAACCCAAATAATGTCACATTGTCCCCAAATAACATTATACAGAGATCCTTTAAGGCTTCCAAATAGTATCAAAGTAATGGCATCATAGCTCAGGAATATCACCATACATACACCCATATACCACCATACAGTTACTGTGTAGCGCCATTCAGTGACCATGTGACATCACCATTCAGAACCCAGAGAATGTGGCCATTTAGCCCCAAATAATATAATATAGAAGTAATGAATATTATATCAAATAATGCCATTATACAGAGCACAGAAATACCGCCATACAGTGCTCATATTTGAAAATACAGAGCCCAAATAATGCTGCCAAACAGTCCCCAAATAACATCATATAGAGATCGTGTTATACTGCCAGAAAAGAGTGCCCTAATGGGCAGAAGGTTGTATAGTAACATGCATAAGGATTTGCATTACGGTTGATGCTTCAGTGAAAACTACACAGAAACATGTAGATATAGCAGAGCTGATGCAGCAGAGTACTAGAGGCTGAAGTAGCAGAGCTGATGCAGCAGAGGGTGTAACAACTGCCCATACAGTACTACCTCAAATTAATGTCCATATAATACTGCATTGCTTCTAAGATTGTGGTCCCCATTGCTATCCATGTAGTATGGCGGCATATAATGGTCCATATGCTATTGCTCATTAGTCTGTACCCCCGTGTTGCCCATTAGGTGCTACCACATACCAGTGTCTATATCACAGTCCATACTCCACATCTCAGAGGGTTATGCCCACATTGTGCCCACATACAGATCTTTATACTGTAGCTGTGTCAATCTATACATAATAGCGTTTCTCCTCTTCTCCTTGTTAAGCCCGCTCTATAATAATTCCTTCCCACGCGAGCATTTCTTAAAGAGCATTTCATCTACAGAGAGAACTTAATGAGACGGAATTTGTCAGCACCAATACTGAAGACGTCTGGAGACGATGGCCATGCTGACATGACCGAGACGCTCCCAGCATTTCACATTATCTCCTGGCAATTGCTTCGGAGAACTGGAGACTTCCGGGTTTTCTCCGTCTGATTGTTCTATTGATCTCCGGGAAAATCTTAATGTCGCCATAATGGACCCATAACGTCAATGTCTTTCTCCATGCGCCTGCCTATGAGATTCGAAATTAACATTAAATTGATTCCTACCAGAACGCTCCGGCTCGTGATCCTCCCTCGAAAGTAAAACATTATCGCAAAGAAATAGCAGAAAAAAAGAAAAAGAAAAGACAAGAATTAACCCCTAACAGACCAAACCAATCCCATTGCTTCCTTCCGAGAGACACAGTCCTTTTCCATCGACGCAGTCATTTGCGCAATGAGTTGTATTTTTTAATGGCACCATTTATTGTCTTAAGAGACTGCAAAAAAATGTTTGTTGGGTTAAATAGAAAAAAACAAAACACAAAAAAAGCCTAATCCTGCAATAATTTTGAGGGTTTCATTTTCACACAAATACCATAAAACAACTTTATTCTGTGGATCGGTCCAGTTATGGTGATACCATAAGTATCACCATTATAAAGTTTTACTGTTTAGAAAATAATATGGAGCTATATGAAGGCTCTTTTTTATTTCGCGGGGTAAAGAGTAGTTTTTATCTGTACCATTTTGGCGTTCATAAGACTTTTTGATAATTTTTGCATATTTTTGTTTTGTTTTTATACACATTTACTATGCCGGATAAATCATGTGATATTCTGATATTCTGGACGTTTTTATCTGGACCAACTGTGTTTCATTTTTATTGCTTTCTAAGTAAGGGTACCTTCACGCGGCAGAGTGTTTCGGCAAGCAGTTCCGTCGCCGGAACAGTCTGCCGGATCCGTCTCACAAATGCATTGGAAGAACCGATCCGTCTCTCCGCTTGACATGCGGATAGTTGGATCCGTCTTGTATTATTTCTTCAGTTTTAAGGGTCTGCGCATGCACATACCGGAAGGACGGATCCGGCACTAATACATTCCTATGGAACTTATTGCCAGATCCGGCATTCCGGCATGTGTTCCGGCATTTTGGACGGAGATAAAACCACAGCATGCTGAGGTATTTCCTCAGTCCAAAACGACTGGCAGTGACTTAACGAAAGACGTCCTGATGAATCCTGAACGGATTTCTCTCTATTCAGAATGCATTGGGATAAAACTGATCAGTTCTTTTCCGGTATTGAGTCTCTAGGACAGAACTCAATGCCGGAAAAGTTTGCCGCAAGTGTGAAAGTGATCTAACAAATAGCCAAAGCTTTTTTTTTTATTACTTGTAATATTTATGTTTTTTCTCTTCTCTCTCTAATTTACTAAGGCCTCTTTCTCACTTGCGTTCTGAGGATCCGTCAGGCACTTCAGGCCCGCCGGATCCGTCAGAACGCAAGTCACCTGAAAGCATTAGAGGACTGATCAGGATCCTGATCAGTCTTCTAAATGCTTTCAGGTTACCATGGCAGCCAGGACGCTACTGAAATCCTGGCTGCCATGGTAAGTACTCCGTAGCAGTGTACTTACCTGCACTGCGGCTGCCGGGCGCACCTTCATGACGTCACAGGTCCCCGCAGGAGATCAATGCGCCGCCCAGACCTGTGACGTCATGAAAGAGCATCCGGAGGCCGCAGCGCAGGTAAGTAGACTGCTGCGGAGTACTTACCATGGCAGCCAGGATTTCAGTAGCGTCCTGGCTGCCATGGTAACCGAACGGAGCCCCAGCTTACACTGGGGCCCCGATCGGAACTGCTGCTGCGCATGCGCAGAGCTAAACGTCAGATCCGGCGATGCGCCGAAACGACGTTTAGCTTAATTCCGGATCCGGATTAATGCACTTCAATGGGCATTGATTCCGGATCCGGCGTTACGGCATGTCTTCTGGGTTTTGGACGGAGACAAATCCGCAGCATGCTACAGTTATGTCAACGTCCAAAAAACGTTCACATACTGAACGGAAAACATCCTGATGCATCCTGAACGGATTTCTCTCCATTCAGAATGCATGAGGATAATCCTGATCAGTGTCTTTCCGTCCTAGAGCCCCAAGAACAGAACTCTAGGACGGAAACCAAAAACGATAGTGTGAAAGAGGCCTAAGTCATTTTTAACAGGAGGTTACATAAAATTCTAAAATAAAATTACAGAGAAAAAATAAATAAAAAAACACTAAATGACTCGGTCGTGGTAATGTTTTTGCTTCTTGACTTCTTAACTTGTGTAAATTTTTCTCATTTGTGGAAATATGTTAAATATGTTAAATTCGGAATTTTTTCCTTGTGATTTACGTCTGCTCAATAAAACTAATGCGGAGAAAAAAACTAAAATCATTTACATGATAAAAAATTGAACATGGGGGCAGCATTCATGGCACTCCTGCTTTCCATACAAATGACAGGAAATTATAATATTTACTGGAATAAAAATAAAAGTTGCGCCGAGGATCACAATACCCCGACCAGCTAAATGCACCGCCGAGGGGTTTATGTTAGTTGGCAGATTGCAAGCAGTGACCTGTGGACCCCTATGACTCGAGGACCCCATTACCCCTGCTTCCCCACATGTATTGCATAATGAGAGGGGCACAGAAGATATGGAATAACCCAACTTATTATGGACAGCATCATAACCATAGAAATCATACCGATCTGTGCAGTGGAGCTCCATCATGTATAGGGACATGGGACCTTCTCAGCAGTTATGTAGGGAGCGAGGAGAAGCTTTTCTACAATGATATAGGAACTTCAGGTAACATCTTGTGGAGCCACCATCGATGGTCTCACTCAGTAGGTCATGCTTCCAAGTAGCTGATGCACAACATGGTGATTAACAGAATATACCGCAGTTATGGCACAGCAGACCAAGGGTCGTCAGTATGTGGTGGAGGATGCGGGCACTTTGTGCACCTCCAACTACACAAGATCCACCACCCAATCTGCGTTCACTGTCCATTATGAATCCAATGTCATGAAGATAACAATCTGCCAGTCGCCACTCGGAGTCTGTTGACGTTCCTCTTACAGAGATGCCCCACTAGTCTGCTGGGATCCCATTCTCCAATGGACTTGGCACAATGAATTCGGAGAGATTTTTACCTCTTTTTTTCCTCGATGAAAGGAACAACCAGCAAAAAACCTGCTGAGGACATCAATAGATCTGAGATCTTGCCACCAGAGCAGGAAGGCATCAGAAGCTCTGGATGTGACTGGAGCATAAGATCGGATCTACCGGGGGGCATAGTGGTTTATAGTCACACTGGGGCCCTGGAGCTCAAGTCGGGCCAAATGCCCCTTTACCACATGAGAAGACACCAGTGTTATAAATGGCACTGGGTAGTTTGGGGCCTGGTACAAATTTGGCATTGGGGCCCCTGGAGCTTCATATTCTGCCTCTGATGACTTGAGTTTCTGCATCTACAAAGCTTTTAGTGTGAAGATCCTGTAGACCACGGACGGTTAATGTCAGACGCTCGGTCTGCCTGCAAATGTTTTATATTTTGTCCACAATCTTGGATCGATCCATGTTTTCTGATTCTGAACCCCCCTCCCCCCCGGATGTGGTTTGTACCCAAGCTGTGCACGGACGTAGCTTGCATCCCAGGGATTCTTTGTATTTGGCCCATTCTAAACCTTCCACTAAAGAGCAGCCCAGGCCCCGGCCCATAAATCTTACAATATGAGCACAAGCTCGCACTTTGGATTCACCCTCTGTGTAATCGGATTCAGAGAATGTTATCATTTCCCGTCCGTCGTTGACTTTGGACAGATTCACGAAAATATAGTATGAAAATATCCCGTCTTGTTGCTGCGGCCAGGAGCAAGAACTCGGATGTCTTCAGGTTTGCAGTTTATTTTACTTTAAAGAGTAAATCCGTTCATAGAAATAGGATTTTAGGGGCAATAAAAAATTCCGCTGAATTTGGGCAGTGACACTTGCCCACCACATTCAGTGAGCTCCTGCCCTGGATGGTCTGCTGGTGGAGGGAAAGCAGGTCGTACAACAACCTCAACACTTTTCTGTAGACTGTTACAGTCCAGAAGCTCAGGAGCCCGTGAAAACATATTTGCAGGTTCACCTACTTGATGGTTGCAGTCTGTCAGTCTGAGGATATAGAACTCTTAATGGTTACAGTCGCTTAAAGGCACGCACCTTGCAATTTTTTGCAGTCCTTCAGTTCCAAAAGGTCTTGTTCCTGCAGCTTTGCTCCACTGTATCTCCGGAGCACTGGTGGGGAGTCACTATACTTTACTTACTCTTCCGAGTCGTGTTGACACATGGGCCAAGGCGTATGCTGCTCCTCTTCAGGCCTGGAGGCACTAACCCTGTTTTTCACAGCTGCCTTCTCTCTCATGGACCCAACTTCTTCTACCAACTATCACTTTGTCGGGAAAACTCCCTTTCTCCCATTCTCCACATCATCAGTCATTACTTCAACTGTCTCATCTACAGGAGGGTACTCTCGCTGCTCCCACACTCTCTTTGTGACAGCGGAGGTGACTGATTGGGCCTGTTCTCATTGCACACAGCCAAACAGGGGACATAAATACATTTGGTGATAGCACTCTGCATTCATCAAAAAGCACATGCAGCAGGGAGACTCCGTCATCTCACAAACTCTATTCCATATGATACTACTTTTCCAGTTGCAGACTTATCTCTGTCCTGCTGCTGCAGCAGGCCCTGACTAGCATTCACCCCCAGCAGGGGGTGTGTGCACAGCATGTTGGCATGTGCCCAAACTGCTCAAGATGGCACTCATCATCTATTTCCCCATCATCCTCCCCACGTGACACGAGGACCAGCAGCATTGTCCTTCCTGTGTCAGAGCTGCAGCTCACATCCCTTCTTCAGGAGTCAGAACATCACCAAGGGGAAATCTGGCCCTCACCTTACATTCTGCTGCCCAGGGCTAAGTGGTTGGTACATCTAATATTTTAAAACTAATATCTGTTTGGGAACGCTAAAAATAAACAAAAATTGCTTTATTTGATAACTCAATTTAAAATTACCAAAGGAAAGAGAAAGTGGAGGAAAACAACACAAAGAAAAATGTGGAGACCTTGTGGTCCCAATTGGCCAAGGATCTAGCTAGGACAAGTCAGCGTCACGCGGTTCCAGCATCCAGTATCTGGTTTATTATTCCAGCCCAATATTTAGGCGGCTGTATAATGCCCATGTGACAGCAGCGTCTACCAGCTCTTGGTCTTTATATAATTGCTTTAGCCGACCTGTTCACTACAGCTATGTTACTGACTACTCACCTAGCTCGCGGGCCCTGTAATGTGCAGCTAGATGTGCCACGTATAGCTGATGCCGACTAAGCTGTCCCCACTACAGAACAACTTCTCAGGCTCGACGCGCTTCACATCAATTATCATCAGGCGCCCTGAATTAGTTTGCACAGTGTAGCGTGTACCAGATCAGTACAGCAGCGCGCTCCCTCCACGTGTCAGGAGGCAGCGCTCCGGAGCTAGAATGGCCGTTCTTATATAAAGACCAAGAGCTGGTGGACGCTGCTGTCACATGGGCATTATACAGCCGCCTAAATATTGGGCTGGAATAATAAACCTGGAACCGCGTGACGCTGACTTGTCCTGGCTGAATCCTTGGCCAATTGGTACCACAAGGTCGCCACATTTTTCTTTGCGTTGTTTTCCCTCCTTTTTCCCTTTCCTTTGGTAATTTTAAATTGAGTTATCAAATAAAGCAATTATTGTTTATTTTTAGCGTTCCCAAACAGAGTTTAGTTTTGAATTACAAATAGGGTGACGCATACTTGTTTCCTGGCTAATTTAGCCATCTAATATTTTAACTCAACCATTTCATTCTCAATTTCTGAAATTTTTGAATAAAAAGAACCAAGAAGACTGACTCCATCTCCATTCAGCTGAGCTTTCCCTGATCAGGTCTGAATCCTCTAATGGCCTCTGACCGGTGACCTTAATGTTTTCCATTATAGGGGTCCTATGGTTTCCCACCTGAAGCTGGAGTTTTTTCTACATTCACAAATACATTTGTTTTTCAATTCGAATTGAGCAAATATGAAACCAAATATGTGATAAGTGGGCTTTCGCTAATGAGGCTAAGTGGGAAATGGATCATTCGCAGAAGAGGGAGAGGGCTAAGAAGTTGTGAGGGGTGGCCACAAGAACGATGACCTGTATCCAGGGAGGACGCATCCACCAATTGTTCTTTGACTCTTGTCTTTCCCCTTATGCACCACCAGGTGGAGCTCTCACGTAATAGACCACATACAAATAAATGCAACCACTTAGTGCTCTGAAACTGCGCACCGAGTGGTCAGGTCTGGTATTACAAGCAAAACTTCATATTATGCCATTATAAATACTGTCGTTTTCCTCCCATGATTAGACATTATTCAGACTTTATCATAATCCCTTATTTCTCTTTGCGGTGGAATTGTAGCTTGCTGTCATTTATAATTTTTGACAGTATCTGTCCACAAACAAATCAAGATGCAAGATAGATCTGCCATAACAGAGAGGATATCGATGATGAGACACTATGTGCCTCGCTGTAATTGACAGAACAAATCACCTTTTCACTTCTTCCTTGCCTTATTCTTAGTACAGAAGTTTCCATTCACTTCAGTTTTAATATTTATGCTTTGAATGGACCCCGGAGAGTTCATGGTGGACTTTGTAAAGGATCTAAGATTCAGCAGGATCCTCAGCTGATTCCAAGGGGTAAATAGAGGAAGCACCATGACTGGCGTCAGAATCGGAGTCCAATTAGCGGAAATTCCCTGCGGGCAGTACACGTGAAACGCGTTGTCACCACAGATGTTTAGGAAGGAACAGGACGAGCTTTCATTACATTCCAAGAGCCGCGCTGAGTTTATTTCTACCCCTAAGACGTGAGGAAAAGAAAAATAATCAAGAATATCATTAAACCTGCGGCTCCCGAGGCGCGACGCGGACGATCAGCCACTGACAGGAGAGGAAGAAAAAGAGCATGAGAAAAATGTAATGAAGAAAATGCTGAAGAAAAGAATAAAAATCACAGAGGAAAATATTGAGAAATCGTGAATCTCCCCACCAGTCCCCATTTCTCCCACATCCACTGCCTCCTGTGTGCTCTTATCAATACAGGGCCGGAAACGACAGCAGAGCCCCCCCCCCCAGAGAAGTGTATGGAGCCGAGGATCCCCCCCCTATACAACAGCCCCCAAATAACGGTCAGTTATAAATACTAATAGACCAGAAGGTGCCCCCCACCCACAGGCTCCTCATATCATATGTATGCCCAGTCCATGACCCCCAAGGAGCAGCTGACTCCACCAGATAATCATCTCTGCCATCTGCCTGCATAGCAATTGAAGAATATCAGGGACTTGGAGAAAGTTGGAAACATTCAGGTTAGACGTGATGCCATAAGCGAAAATAAAGTCGTGAGAAATAAAAGAAACTAAGACAAATAAGCACTATCTATATCTGAGACAAAATTTGAGATCCTGAGCTCCCTCTAGTGGTGGCTATATATATACTGTATGTAGTGATCTGCTGAGCTCCCTCTACTGGTAGCTGTATATATCTGTATACAGTAATCTCCTGAGCTCCCTCTAGTGGTGGCTGTATATATCAGTATATAGTAATCTCCTGAGCTCCCTCTAGTGGAGGCTGTATATATCTGTATGTAGTAATCTCCTGAGCTCCCTCTAGTGGTGACTGTATATATCTGTATATAGTAATCTCCTGAGCTCCCTCTAGTGGAGGCTGTATATATCTGTATGCAGTAATCTCCTGAGCTCCCTCTAGTGGTGGCTGTATATATCTGTATGTAGTAATCTCCTGAGCTCCCTCTAGTGGTGGCTGTATATATCTGTATATAGTAATCTCCTGAGCTCCCTCTAGTGGTGGATGTATATATCTGTATGCAGTAATCTCCTGAGCTCCCTCTAGTGGTGGCTGTATATATCTGTATGTAGTAATCTCCTGAGCTCCCTCTAGTGGTGGCTGTATATATCTGTATATAGTAATCTCCTGAGCTCCCCCTAGTGGTAGCTGTATATATCTGTATGCAGTAATCTCCTGAGCTCTCCTAGTGGTGGCTGTATATATCTGTATGCAGTAATCTCCTGAGCTCGCCCTAGTGGTGGCTGTATATATCTGTATATAGTAATCCCCTGAGCTCCCTCTAGTGCTGGCTGTATATATCTGTATGTAGTAATCTCCTGAGCTCCCTCTAGTGCTGGCTGTATATATCTGTATGTAGTAATCTCCTGAGCTCCCTCTACTGGTGGCTGTATATATCTGTATGTAGTAATCTCCTGAGCTCCATCTAGTGGTGGCTGTATATAACTGTATGTAGTATTCTCCTGAGCTCCCTCTACTGGTGGCTGTATATATCTGTATGTAGTAATCTCCTGAGCTCCCTCTAGTGGTGGCTGTATATAACTGTATGTAGTATTCTCCTGAGCTCCCTCTACTGGTGGCTGTATATATCAGTATGTAGTAATCTCCTGAGCTCCCTCTAGTGGTGGCTGTATATATCAGTATGTAGTAATCTCCTGAGCTCCCTCTAGTGGTGGCTGTATATATCTGTATGCAGTAATCTCCTGAGCTCCCTCTAGTGGTGGCTGTATATATCTGTATGTAGTAATCTCCTGAGCTCCCTCTAGTGGTGGCTGTATATATCTGTATGTAGTAATCTCTTGAGCTCCCTCTAGTGGTGGCTGTATATATCTGTATGCAGTAATCTCCTGAGCTCCCTCTAGTGGTGTCTGTATATATCTGTATGTAGTAATCTCCTGAGCTCCCTCTAGTGGTGGCTGTATATATCTGTATGTAGTAATCTCTTGAGCTCCCTCTAGTGGTGGCTGTATATATCTGTATGTAGTAATCTCCTGAAGCTCCCTCTAGTGGTGGCTGTATATATCTGTATGCAGTAATCTCCTGAGCTCCCCTAGTGGTGGCTGTATATATCTGTATATAGTAATCTCCTGAGCTCCTCTAGTGGTGGCTGTATATATCTGTATGCAGTAATCTCCTGAGCTCCCTCTAGTGGTGGCTGTATATATCTGTATGTAGTGATCTCCTGAGCTCCCTCTAGTGGAGGCTGTATATATATCTGTATGCAGTAATCTCCTGAGCTCCCTCTAGTGGTGGCTGTATATATCTGTATGTAGTAATCTCCTGAGCTCCCTCTAGTGGTGGCTGTATATATCTGTATACAGTAATCTCCTGAGCTCCCTCTAGTGGTGGCTGTATATATCTGTATATAGTAATCTCCTGAGCTCCCTCTAGTGGTGGCTGTATATATCTGTATGCAGTAATCTCCTGAGCTCCCTCTAGTGGTGGCTGTATATATCTGTATGTAGTAATCTCCTGAGCTCCCTCTAGTGGTGGCTGTATATATCTGTATATAGTAATCTCCTGAGCTCCCCCTAGTGGTAGCTGTATATATCTGTATGCAGTAATCTCCTGAGCTCTCCTAGTGGTGGCTGTATATATCTGTATGCAGTAATCTCCTGAGCTCGCCCTAGTGGTGGCTGTATATATCTGTATATAGTAATCCCCTGAGCTCCCTCTAGTGCTGGCTGTATATATCTGTATATAGTAATCTCCTGAGCTCCCTCTAGTGGAGGCTGTATATATCTGTATACAGTAATCTCCTGAGCTCCCTCTAGTGGAGGCTGTATATATCTGTATATAGTAATCTCCTTAGCTCCCTCTAGTGGTGGCTGTATATATCTGTATATAGTAATCTCCTGAGCTCCCTCTAGTGGTGGCTGTATATATCTGTATGTAGTACTCTCCTGAGCTCCCTCTAGTGGTGGCTGTATATATCTGTATGTAGTAATCTCCTGAGCTCCCTCTAGTGGTGGCTGTATATATCTGTATGTAGTAATCTCCTGAGCTCCCTCTAGTGGTGTGCTGTATATATCTGTATGTAGTAATCTCCTGAGCTCCCTCTAGTGGCGGCTGTCTATATCTGTATGTAGTAATCTCCTGAGCTCCCTCTAGTGGTGGCTGTATATATCTGTATGCAGTAATCTCCTGAGCTCGCCTCTAGTGGTGGCTGTATATATCTGTATGTAGTAATCTCCTGAGCTCCCTCTAGTGGTGGCTGTATATATCTGTATGTAGTAATCTCCTGAGCTCCCTCTAGTGCTGGCTGTATATATCTGTATGTAGTAATCTCCTGAGCTCCCTCTACTGGTGGCTGTATATATCTGTATGTAGTAATCTCCTGAGCTCCACTCTAGTGGTGGCTGTATATATCTGTATGTAGTAATCTCTCTGAGCTCCCTCTAGTGGTGGCTGTATATATCTGTATGTAGTAATCTCCTGAGCTCCCTCTAGTGGTGGCTGTATATATCTGTATGTAGTAATCTCCTGAGCTCCCTCTAGTGGTGGCTGTATATATCTGTATGTAGTAATCTCCTGAGCTCCTCTAGTGGTGGCTGTATATATCTGTATGTAGTAATCTCCTGAGCTCCCTCTAGTGGTGGCTGTATATATCTGTATGCAGTAATCTCCTGAGCTCCCTCTAGTGGTGAGCTGTATATATCTGTATGTAGTAATCTCCTAAGCTCCCTCTAGTGGTGGCTGTATATATCTGTATGTAGTAATCTCCTGAGCTCCCTCTAGTGGTGGCTGTATATATCTGTATGCAGTAATCTCCTGAGCTCCCTCTAGTGGTGGCTGTATATATCTGTATGTAGTAATCTCCTGAGGCTCCCTCTAGTGGTGGCTGTATATATCTGTATGTAGTAATCTCCTGAGCTCCCTCTAGTGGTGGCTGTATATATCTGTATGTAGTAATCTCCTGAGCTCCCTCTAGTGGTAGCTGTATATATCTGTATGTAGTAATCTCCTGAGCTCCCTCTAGTGGTGGCTGTATATATCTGTATGTAGTAATCTCCTGAGCTCCCTCTAGTGGTGGCTGTATATATCTGTATGAAGTAATCTCCTGAGCTCCCTCTAGTGGTGGCTGTATATATCTGTATGTAGTAATCTCCTGAGCTCCCTCTAGTGGTGGCTGTATATATCTGTATGCAGTAATCTCCTGAGCTCCCTCTAGTGGATGGCTGTATATATCTGTATAGAGTAATCTCCTAGAGCTCCCTCTAGTGGTGGCTGTATATATCTGTATATAGTAATCTCCTGAGCTCCCTCTAGTGGTGGCTGTATATATCTGTATATAGTAATCTCCTGAGCTCCCTCTAGTGGTGGCTGTATATATCTGTATGCAGTAATCTCCTGAGCTCCCTCTAGTGGTGGCTGTATATATCTGTATGTAGTAATCTCCTGAGCTCCCTCTAGTGGTGGCTGTATATATCTGTATATAGTAATCTCCTGAGCTCCCTCTAGTGGTAGCTGTATATATCTGTATGTAGTAATCTCCTGAGCTCCCTCTAGTGGTGATTGTATATATCTGTATGCAGTAATCTTCTGAGCTCCCTCTAGTGGTGGCTGTATATATCTGTATGTAGTAATCTCCTGAGCTCCCTCTAGTGGTGGCTGTATATATCTGTATGTAGTAATCTCCTGAGGCTCCCTCTAGTGGGTGGCTGTATATATCTGTATGTAGTAATCTCCTGAGCTCCCTCTAGTGGAGGCTGTATATATCTGTATATAGTAATCTCCTGAGCTCCCTCTAGTGGTGGCTGTATATATCTGTATATAGTAATCTCCTGAGCTCCCTCTAGTGGTGGCTGTATATATCTGTATGTAGTAATCTCCTGAGCTCCCTCTAGTGGTGGCTGTATATATCTGTATGCAGTAATCTCCTGAGCTCCCTCTAGTGGTGGCTGTATATATCTGTATGTAGTAATCTCCTGAGCTCCCTCTAGTGGTGGCTGTATATATCTGTATGCAGTAATCTCCTGAGCTCCCTCTAGTGGTGGCTGTATATATCTGTATGTAGTAATCTCCTGAGCTCTCCTCTAGTGGTGGCTGTATATATCTGTATGCAGTAATCTCCTGAGCTCCCTCTAGTGGTGGCTGTATATATCTGTATGTAGTAATCTCCTGAGCTCCCTCTGAGTGGTGGCTGTATATATCTGTATGTAGTAATCTCCTGAGCTCCCTCTAGTGGGGTGACTGTATATATATCTGTATGCAGTAATCTCTGAGCTCCCTCTAGTGGTGGCTGTATATATCTGTATGTAGTAATCTCCTGAGCTCCCTCTAGTGGTGGCTGTATATATCTGTATGCTAGTAATCTCCTGAGCTCCCTCTAGTGGTGACTGTATATATCTGTATGTAGTAATCTCCTGAGCTCCCTCTAGTGGTGGCTGTATATATCTGATGTAGTAATCTCCTGCGCTCCCTCTAGTGGTGGCTGTATATATCTGTATGTAGTAATCTCCTGAGCTCCCTCTAGTGGTGGCTGTCTATATATCTGTATGCAGTAATCTCCTGAGCTCCCTCTAGTGGTGGCTGTATATATCTGTATGTAGTAATCTCCTGAGCTCCCTCTAGTGGTGACTGTATATATCTGTATGTAGTAATCTCCTGAGCTCCCTCTAGTGGTGGTCTGTATATATCTGTATGTAGTAATCTCCTGAGGCTCCCTCTAGTGGTGGCTGTATATATCTGTATGTAGTAATCTCCTGAGCTCCCTCTGAGTGGTGGCTGTATATATCTGTATGTAGTAATCTCCTGAGCTCCCTCTAGTGGTGGCTGTATATATATCTGTATACAGTAATCTCCTGAGCTCCCTCTAGTGGTGGCTGTATATATCTGTATGCAGTAATCTCCTGAGCTCTCCTCTAGTGGTGACTGTATATATCTGTATGCAGTAATCTCCTGGGCTCCCTCTAGTGGTGGTCTGTATATATCTGTATGCAGTAATCTCCTGAGCTCCCTCTAGTGGTGGCTGTATATATCTGTATATGTAGTGATCTCCTGGAGCTCCCTCTAGTGGTGGCTGTATATATCTGTATGTCGTAATCTCCTGAGCTCACTCTAGTGAGGTGGCTGTATATATCTGTATGCAGTAATCTCCTGAGCTCCCTCTAGTGGTGGCTGTATATATCTGTATACAGTGATATTCCTGAGCTCCCTCTAGTGGTGGCTGTATATATCTGTATGCAGTAATCTCCTGAGCTCCCTCTAGTGGTGACTGTATATAACTGAATGCAGTAATCTCCTGAGCTCCCTCTAGTGGTGTCTGTATATATCTGTATGCAGTAATCTCCTGAGCTCCCTCTAGTGGTGGCTGTATATATCTGTATACAGTGATCTCCTGAGCTCCCTCTAGTGGTGGCTGTATATATCTGTATGTAGTAATCTCCTGAGCTCCCTCTAGTGGTGGCTGTATATATCTGTATGCAGTAATCTCCTGAGCTGTCTCTAGTGGTGGCTGTATATATCTGTATGCAGTAATCTCCTGAGCTCCCTCTAGTGGTGGCTGTATATATCTGTATGCAGTGATCTCCTGAGCTCCCTCTAGTGGTGGCTGTATATATCTGTATGTAGTAATCTCCTGAGCTCCCTCTAGTGGTGGCTGTATATATCTGTATGCAGTAATCTCCTGAGCTCCCTCTAGTGGTGTCTGTATATATCTGTATGCAGTAATCTCCTGAGCTCCCTCTAGTGGTGGCTGTATATATCTGTATGTAGTAATCTCCTGAGCTCCCTCTAGTGGTGGCTGTATATATCTGTATGCAGTGATCTCCTGAGCTCCCTCTAGTGGTGGCTGCTATACATATCTGTATGTAGTAATCTCCTGAGCTCCCTCTAGTGGTGGCTGTATATATCTGTATGCAGTAATCTCCTGAGCTCCCTCTAGTGGTGGCTGTATATATCTGTATGCAGTAATCTCCTGAGCTCCCTCTAGTGGTGGCTGTATATATCTGTATGTAGTAATCTCCTGAGCTCCCTCTAGTGGTGGCTGTATATATCTGTATGTAGTAATCTCCTGAGCTCCCTCTAGTGGTGGCTGTATATATCTGTATGTAGTAATCTCCTGAGCTCCCTTTAGTGGTGGCTGTATATATCTGTATGTAGTAATCTCCTGAGCTCCCTCTAGTGGTGGCTGTATATATCTGTATGTAGTAATCTCCTGAGCTCCCTCTAGTGGTGACTGTATATATCTGTATGTAGTAATCTCCTGAGCTCCCTCTTAGTGGTGGCTGTATATATCTGTATGTAGTAATCTCCTGAGCTCCCTCTAGTGGTGGCTGTATATATCTGTATGTAGTAATCTCCTGAGCTCCCTCTAGTGGCGGCTGTATATATCTGTATGTAGTAATCTCCTGAGCTCCCTCTAGTGGTGGCTGTATATATCTGTATGTAGTAATCTCCTGAGCTCCCTCTAGTGGTAGACTGTATATATCTGTATGTAGTAATCTCCTGAGCTCCCTCTAGTGGTGGCTGTATATATCTGTATGTAGTAATCTCCTGAGCTCCCTCTAGTGGTGGCTGTATATATCTGTATGTAGTGATCTCCTGAAGCTCCCTCTAGTGGTGGCTGTATATATCTGTATGTAGTAATCTCCTGAGCTCCCTCTAGTGGTGGCTGTATATATCTGTATGTAGTAATCTCCTGAGCTCCCTCTAGTGCTGGCTGTATATATCTGTATGCAGTGATCTCCTGAGCTCCCTCTAGTGGTGGTCTGTATATATCTGTATGCAGTAATCTCCTGAGCTCCCACTAGTGGTGGCTGTATATATCTGTATGTAGTAATCTCCTGAGCTCCCTCTAGTGGTGGCTGTATATATCTGTATGTAGTAATCTCCTGAGCTCCCTCTAGTGGTGGCTGTATATATCTGTATGACAGTAATCTCCTGAGCTCCCTCTAGTGGTGGCTGTATATATCTGTATGCAGTAATCTCCTGAGCTCCCTCTAGTGGTGGCTGTATATATCTGTATGCAGTGATCTCCTGAGCTCCCTCTAGTGGTGGCTGTATATATCTGTATGCAGTAATCTCCTGAGCTCCCTCTAGTGGTGGCTGTATATATCTGTATGCAGTAATCTCCTGAGCTCCCTCTAGTGGTGGCTGTATATATCTGTATGCAGTGATCTCCTGAGCTCCCTCTAGTGGTGGCTGTATATATCTGTATGTAATGATCTCCTGAGCTCCCTCTAGTGGTGGCTGTATATATCTGTATGCAGTAATCTCCTGAGCTCCCTCTAGTGGTGGCTGTATATATCTGTATGCAGTAATCTCCTGAGCTCTCTCTAGTGGTGGCTGTATATATCTGTATGCAGTAATCTCCTGAGCTCCCTCTAGTGGTGGCTGTATATATCTGTATGCAGTAATCTCCTGAGCTCCCTCTAGTGGTGGCTGTATATATCTGTATGTAGTAATCTCCTGAGCTCCCTCTAGTGGTGACTGTATATATCTGTATGCAGTAATCTCCTGAGCTCCCTCTAGTGGTGGCTGTATATATCTGTATGCAGTAATCTCCTGAGCTCCCTCTAGTGGTGGCTGTATATATCTGTATGCAGTAATCTCCTGAGCTCCCTCTAGTGGTTGCTGTACATATCTGTATGTAGTAATTTCTTGAGCTCCCTCTTATGGTGGCTGTATGTATATGTATGCAGTAATCTCCTGAGCTCCCTCTAGTGGTGGCTGTATATATCTGTATGCAGTAATCTCCTGAGCTCCCTCTAGTGGTGACTGTATATATCTGTATGTAGTAATCTCCTGAGCTCCACCTAGTGGTGGCTGTATATATCTGTATGTAGTAATCTCCTGAGCTCCCACTAGTGGTGGCTGTATATATCTGTATGTAGTAATCTCCTGAGCTCCCTTTAATGGTGGCTGTATATATCTGTATGTAATTATCTCCTGAGCTCACTCTAGTGGTTGCTGTACATATCTGTATGTAGTAATCTTCTGAGCTCCCTCTAGTGGTGGCTGTATATATCCATATGTAGTAATCTCTTGAGCTCCCTCTTATGGTGGCTGTATATATCTGTATGTAGTAATCTCCTGAGCTCAGTCTAGTGGTGCATGTATATATCTGTACGTAGTAATCTCCTGAGCTCCCTGTAGTGGCGGCTGTATATATCTGTATGTAGTAATCTCCTGAGCTCCCTCTAGTGGTGGCTGAATATATCTGTATGTAGTAATCTCTTGTGCTCCCCCTAGTGGTAGCTGTATATATCTGTATGTAGTAATCTCCTAAGCTCCCTCTAGTGGTGGCTGTATATATCTGTATATAGTAATCTTCTGAGCATCCTCTAGTGGTAGCTCTATATATCTGTATGTAGTAATCTCCTAAGCTCCCTCTAGTGGTGGCTGTATATATCTGTATATAGTAATCTCCTGAACATCCTCTAGTGGTAGCTCTATATATCTGTATGTAGTAATCTCCTGAGCTCCCTCTAGTGGTGGCTGTATATATCTGTATGTAGTAATCTTCTGAGCTCCCCTAGTGGTAGCTGTATATATCTCTATGTAGTAATCTCCTAAACTCCCTCTAGTGGTGGCTGTATATATCTGTATGTAGTAATCTCCTGAGCTCCCTCTAGTGGTAGCTGTATATATCTGTATGTAGTAATCTCCTGAGCTCCCTCTAGTGCTGGCTGTATATATCTGTATGCAGTGATCTCCTGAGCTCCCTCTAGTGGTGTCTTTATATATCTGTATGTAGTAATCTTCTGATCTCCCACTAGTGGTGGCTGTATATATCTGTATGTAGTAATCTCCTGAGCTCCCTCTAGTGGTGGCTGTATACATCTGTATGTAGTAATCTCCTGAGCTCCCTCTAGTGGTGGCTTTATATATCTGTATGAAGTAATCTCCTGAGGTCCCTCTAGTGGTGGCTGTATATATCTGTATGTAGTAATCTCCTGAGCTCCCTCTAGTGGTGGCTGTATATATCTGTATGTAGTAATCTCTTGAGCTCCCCCTAGTGGTGGCTGTATATATCTGTATGCAGTAATCTCCTGAGCTCCCTCTAGTGGTGACTGTATATATCTGTATGTATTAATCTCCTGAGCTCCCTCTAGTGGTGGCTGTATATATCTGTATGTAGTAATCTTCTGAACTCCCCTAGTGGTAGCTGTATATATCTCTATGTAGTAATCTCCTAAACTCCCTCTAGTGGTGGCTGTATATATCTGTATGCAGTAATCTCCTGAGCTCCCTCTAGTGGTGGCTGTATATATATGTATGCAGTAATCTCCTGAGCTCCCTCTAGTGGTGGCTGTATATATCTGTATGTAGTAATCTCCTGAGCGCCCTTTAGTGGTGGCTGTATATATCTGTATGCAGTAATCTCCTGAGCTCCCTCTAGTGGTGGCTGTATATATCTGTATGCAGTAATCTCCTGAGCTCCCTCTACTGGTGGCTGTATATATCTGTATGCAGTAATCTTCTAAGCTTCCTCTAGTGGCGGCTGTCTATATATATCTCTATGTAGTAATCTCCTGAGCTCCCTCTAGTGGTAGCTGTATATATCTGTATGTAGTAATCTCCTGAGCTCCCTCTAGTAGTGATTGTATATATCTGTATGCAGTAATCTTCTGATCTCCCTCTAGTGGAGGCTGTATATATCTGTATGTAATAATGTCCTGAGCTCCCTCTAGTGGTGGCTGTATATATCTGTATGTAGTAATCTCTTGAGCTCCCTCTAGTGGTGGCTGTGTATATCTGTATGTAGTAATCTCCTGACCTCCCTCTACTGCTGGCTGTATATATCTGTATGCAGTGATCTCCTGAGCTCCCTCTAGTGGAGTCTTTATATATCTGTATGTAGTAATCTCCTGAGCTCCCTCTAGTGGTGGCTGTATATATCTGTATGTAGTAATCTCCTTAGCTCCCTCTAGTATTGGCTGTATATATCTGTATACAGTAATCTCCTGAGCTCTCCCTAGTGGTGGCTGTATATATCTATATGTAGTAATCTCTTGAGCTCCCTCTAGTGGTGGCTGTATATATCTGTATGTAGTAATCTCCTGAGCTCCTCCTAGTGGTGGCTGTATATATATGTATGTAGTAATCTTCTGAGCTCCCTCTAGTGGTGGCTGTATATATCTGTATGCAGTATTCTCCTGACCTCCCTCTAGTGCTGGCTGTATATATCTGTATGTAGTAATCTCCTGAGCTCCCTCTAGTGGTGGCTGTATATATCTGTATGTAGTAATCTCCTTAGCTCCCTCTAGTAGTGACTGTATATATCTGTATGCAGTAATCTTCTGATCTCCCTCTAGTGAAGGCTGTATATATCTGTATGTTGTTATCTCCTGAGCTCCCACTAGTGGTGGCTGTATATATCTGTATGTAGTAATCTCCTGAGCTCCCTCTAGTGGTGGCTGTATATATCTGTATGTAGTAATCTCCTGAGCTCCCTCTAGTGGTGGCTGTATGTATCTGTATGTAGTAATCTCTTGAGCTCCCTCTAGTGGTGGCTGTATATATCTGTATGCAATAATCTCCTGAGCTCCCTCTAGTGGTGAGTGTATAATCTGTATGTAGTAATCTCCTGAGCTCCCTCTAGTGGTGGCTGTATATATCTGTATGTAGTAATCTCTTGAGCTCCCTCTAGTGGTGTCTTTATATATCTGTATGTAGTAATCTTCTGATCTCCCACTCGTGGTGACTGTATATATCTGTATGCAGTAATCTCCTGAGCTCCCTCTAGTGGTGGCTGTATATATCTGTATGTAGTAATCTCCTGAGCTCCCTCTGTTTGTGGCTGTATATATCTGTATGTATTAATCTCCTGAGCTCCCTCTAGTGGTGGCTGTATATATCTGTATACAGTAATCTCCTGAGCTCCCTCTAGTGGTGGCTGTATATATCTGTATGTAGTAATCTCTTGAGCTCCTCCTAGTGGTGGCTGTATATATATGTATGTTGTAATCTCCTGAGCTCCCTCTAGTGGTGGCTGTATATATCTGTATGTAGTAATTTCCTGAGCTCCCTCTAGTGGTGGCTTTCTATATCTGTATGTAGTACTCTCCTGAGCTCCCTCTAGTGGTGGCTGTATATATCTGTATGCAGTAATCTCCTGAGCTCCCTCTTGTGTTGGCTGTATATATCTGTATGTAGTAATCTCCTGAGCTCCCTCTAGTAGTGGCTGTATATATCTGTATGTAGTAATCTCCTGAGCTCCCTCTAGTGGTGGCTGTATATATCTGTATGTAGTAATCTCCTGATGCTCCCTCTAGTGGTGGCTGTATATATCTGTATGTAGTAATCTCTGAGCTCCCTCTAGTGGTGGCTGTATATATCTGTATGTAGTAATCTCCTGAGCTCCCCCTAGTGGTGGCTGTATATATCTGTATGTAGTACGCTCCTGAACTCCCTCTAGTGCTGGCTGTATATATCTGTATGTAGTAATCTCCTGAGCTCCCTTTAGTGGTGGCTGTATATATCTGTATGTAGTAATCTCCTGAGCTCCCTCTAGTGGTGGCTGTACATATCTGTATGTAGTAATCTCATGAGCACCCTCTAGTGGTGACTGTATATATCTGTATACAGTAATCTCCTGAGCTCCCTCTAGTGATGACTGTATATATCTGTATGCAGTAATCTCCTGAGCTCCCTCTAGTGGTGGCTGTATATATCTGTATGCAGTAATCTCCTGAGCTCCCTCTAGTGGTGGCTGTATATATCTGTATGTAGAATTCTCCTGAGCTCCCTCTAGTGGTGGCTGTATATATCTGTATGTAGTAATCTCTTGAGCTCCCTCTAGTGGTGGCTGTATATATCTGTATGTAGTAATCTCCTGAGCTCCCTCTAGTGGTGGCTGTATATATCTGTATGCAGTAATCTCCTATGCTCCCTCTAGTGGTGGCTGTATATATCTGTATGTAGTAATCTCTGAGCTCCCTCTAGTGGTGGCTGTATATACCTGTATGTAGTAATCTCCTGAGCTCCCTCTAGAGGAGGCTGCATATATCTGTATGTAGTGATCTCCTGAGCTCCCTCTAGTGGTGGCTGTATATATCTGTATGTAGTAATCTCCTGAGCTCCCTCTAGTGGTGGCTGTATATATCTGTATGCAGTAATCTCCTATGCTCCCTCTAGTGGTGGCTGTATATATCTGTATGTAGTAATCTCTGAGCTCCCTCTAGTGGTGGCTGTATATACCTGTATGTAGTAATCTCCTGAGCTCCCTCTAGTGGTGGCTGTATATATCTGTATGTAGTGATCTCCTGAGCTCCCTCTAGTGGTGGCTGTATATATCTGTATGTAGTAATCTCCTGAGCTCCCTCTAGTGGTGGCTGTATATATCTGTATGCAGTAATCTCCTGAGCTCCCTCTAGTGGTGGCTGTATATATCTGTATGTAGTAATCTCCTGAGCTCCCTCTAGTGGTGGCTGTATATATCTGTATGTAGTAATCTCCTGAGCTCCTCTAGTGGTGGCTGTATATATCTGTATGCAGTAATCTCCTGAGCTCCCTCTAGTGGTGGCTGTATATATCTGTATGTAGTAATCTCCTGAGCTCCCTCTAGTGGTGGCTGTATATATCTGCATGTAGTAATCTCCTGAGCTCCCTCTAGTGGTGGCTGTATATATCTGTATGTAGTAATCTCCTGAGCTCCCCCTAGTGGTGGCTGTTTATATCTGTATGCAATAATCTGCAGAGCTACCGGTAGTTGCGACTGTAGATGTTATCATGTAACTCTGTGTTTCACAGAAGATCTGGAGCTTTGTATCAGAAAAAAAATGAAGCTTTAACCCTTATAAAAGTGCTAATAATTTGGATCTAACAACGAAATAAAAAAAATCTATATCTATTTAAAGTTTCCACTAAGATCTGGATTTCTATTTCTTCATTCACAGTGTGGTTTATTTTGTGGGGAATTAGAGCAGGGCCGGTCCTTGTGACTAACGCTCTGTGGCGGTTTTGCTCTGATGAATGTTTTTGTAGCGGTTTTATTTAATTTGCCTCTGAGTCACATGACTGCTCTAATCTGTCTATGATGGAAGGTTCTGAGATGAAGGGTAAGAGCTCGCCATTGTGGACAGAGGCTCGGCCCTTCAGAGCCCATTCACATCATTATTGTAAAAGAAAAGGAAATCTGCGGGATCATTAACTGAGCTGGAGGAACAAATGTGCTAAAATCACAGGAGGATGGAAGACATAGAATTATCCGCACAGCAGTCCGGGGAAACAGGCAATTCAATTATCTCACTCTGAATTTCTCAGTCGTCAATGCTTGCGGAGCAGGAGGTGCGGATAACAGGCCTATAGAGAAATATCTCCATGGAGGGGCTTATAGAAGATTCCACCGGACAGAGAGCCTATCACAATATCTTATTAATATTCTATTAGATCTATCTATCTATCTATCTATCTATCTATCTCTTATTATCTATCTATCTATCTATCTATCTATTATCTATCTATCTATCTATCTATCTATCAATTATCTATCTATCTATCATCTATCTATCTCTATCTATCTATCTATCTATCTATCTATCTATCTATCTATCTATCTCCTATCTATCTCCTATCTATCTATCTATCTATCTATCTATCTATCTATCTATATCTATCTATCTATCTATCTATCTATCTATCTATCTCCTATCTATCTATCTATCTATCTATCTATCTATCATCTATCTATTATCATCTATCTATCTCTATCTATCTATCTATCTATCTATCTATCTATCTCTTATCTTCTATCTATTTATCTATCTATCTATCTATCTATCTATCTATCTATCTATCTTTTTCCTATCTATCCAAAACCAACGCTATAATAAGGCAGACCAAGCGGCTGCCTTTGGGCGCAGAGACGCCAAGCCAAGGAGGCGTCAGAGGCCGAAAAATAAAACTTTTTTTTTTAAATAAATCACTTGCGCCGCCAACCTCCCAGTGGGCGCTCTGACAGCTGTGTTGTGTGCTGCATGTGCCGTGGAGCCCCTAACTCACAGAGCGAGCGGCACACAGCAACACGGGGTCGGGGGGTGGGGGGGGTGACTGGCGCCACGGCGGCGGGTGGCAGCAGGGAGTTGGTGACTCACACAGCCAGATGGACAGTTCCTGTTCTCCTTAGTGTGGTCCTGGTATCTTCTCTCTGGGCTCCGAAAAGTTTGAGGACCTTTCCCACTCAGCCAATCAGTGGCCGCAGCTGTGTCACATGTCAGGCCAGTGATTGGCTCAGCGGGAAAGGTCCTCAAACCAGCCATTGTCTGAAGCAGAGAGAAGATACCAGGACCTCACAGAGGAGGAGGGGGGTGGCATGGGAGGGGGGAGATGTGTAATGGGGCGGTGGGGGGGGGGGTGATGTGACATGGAGGGGGAAAAATGTAATTTGTTTTTTACATAAAAGAAAAATAAGTTAAAGAAACATATATGCTCAGGAGGCGGGTGCGGTAGGTGGACTGCGGGGTTTTGCGAGGCAGACATTCAGGCGATTGGAGTGGGGTCCGGGTGGGATGCTTCGCTTGTGTTGACAAAAATCCTTGCACCAGCCCTGTATCTATCTATCTATCTATCTATCTATCTATCTATCTATCTATCTATCTATTTATCTATCTATCTCATTATCTATCTATCTATCTATCTATCTATCTATCTATCTCCTATCTATCTCCTATCTATCTATCTCCTTCTATCTATCTATCTATCTATCTATCTATCTATTATCTATCTCATTATCTATCTATCTATCTATCTATCTATCTATCTATCTATCTATCTCCTATCTATCTCCTATCTATCTATCTCTCATATCTATCTATCTATCTATCTATCTATCTATCTATCTATCTATCTATCTCTCTCTCTCTCACTATCTATCTATCTAGTTTCCGCCAAGAACCTCCCCCCCCCCCCATGGGACCCATCTCTGGTCAGACAGACGTGCAGGCGGCGGTGACTTATTTATGACCCCATCTGTATCCTGCACTTATGAGTCCTAAATAAGTAATATCTGCTGCAGTAATGGCGGTAATTCACGCTGCCACTTAGCCGCAGAAGCTGCATGGAACGTGTTCGGTAATTAGTGCGACTCACTTCACGTCTTGTACATAATGTGAAATCCGTGCAGAACTCTGCAGAGAAAAGTAAAAAATGACATGAAATATATATAATCGCTCATTAAAAATTATATAATAAGTTATAATAAGATGATGGCACATAACCCCTCAAACTTGACAGCGTTTTATGAGAGACGTCATATACCGGACATGATCCCCTTCTTCACGGCCCAAGTGACATAAAGACCCCAGACGAGGCGCTTTAACCGCAGTCTATGGGGGTTGCCCTCTGAGGCTAGAGAACAACCTGTGAGAATTCTCCGGATTCAGCACGGCCGGATGCAACCGGAATTCCTGCCGGCCCATGAACTGTAATGGGGTACAGCGGAGATCCAGCTGCTATCTGGCAAAACTAAGGAGAATCATCCAGAGAAAAAACGCCGCGCGCTACGATTTGTTTCCGGACGATTCCCTGCATTCTCCGCTGGAACAATGCTGCAGATGTGGACCTAGCCTTACCTGAGCTGCGAACGGCAGTTTATAGATTTGCTTTGTATTAAGCATCTGGACATAAAAAAGCTAAAACAAATCAGAAATAGCGGGAGAATGTTGTGGTCATGCTCTGTAGAACGTGCAAAACTTACTGTATAGGGATGTGAGCTTTGACCATTGCACATTGTCTTCTGTGGGAATGCTTTGTTGCATAGGCAGAACTGACTGTACAAGGAGGTCAGCTGTGACTATCCTCTAAGGAGGAGTGTTGTGGGCATGCTCTGTGACATATGCAGAGATCGCTGATCACTATACAGGGAGGTCACCATCACCCACTGACTTCTATGTGAGAAGTGTTGTGGGCATGCTCTGTGACATATGCAGAGATTACTAATCACTATACAGGGAGGTCACCATCACCCACTGACTTCTATGTGAGAAATGTTGTGGGCATGCTCTGTGACATATGCAGAGATCGCTGATCACTATACAGGGAGGTCACCATCACCCACTGACTTCTATGTGAGAAGTGTTGTGGGCATGCTCTGTGACATATGCAGAGATCGCTGATCACTATACAGGGAGGTGACCATCACCCACTGACTTCTATGTGAGAAATGTTGTGGGCATGCTCTGTGACATTTGCAGAGATCGCTGATCACTATACAGGAAGGTCACCATCACCCACTGACTTCTATGTGAGAAATGTTGTGGGCATGCTCTGTGACATATGCAGAGATTACTGATCACTATACAGGGAGTTCACCATCACCCACTGACTTCTATGTGAAAAGTGTTGTGGGCATGCTCTGTGACATTTGCAGAGATCGCTGATCACTATACAGGAAGGTCACCATCACCCACTGACTTCTATGTGAGAAATGTTGTGGGCATGCTCTGTGACATATGTAGAGATTGCTGATCAGGGCCGGTTGTAGGTGAAATGGGGCCCTGGGGCGAAAAACAATAAGGGGCCCCCCCATATGACACTTGCTGACTTTAACGTCCCATATTGTAAACAGCACATCTCTCCCCCCACCATCCCCCCTTGGCACATTTCTCCCCTCCATGGGCCAGTGGCAGCAGCCCATCTTTCCTTCTGTCCCCCCAACCCCCCTTGGCACATTTCTCCCACTCCATGGGCCAGTGGGCTGGCAGCAGCGCATCTCCCCCCCCCCCAGCCCCCATGGCAGACTTCTCCCCACCATGGGCCAGTGGCAGCAGCAGCACATCTCTCCTGGCAGATGGGATCTATCCAGTTGTTATCTTTCTTTGTTCCAAATAAATACCTGTAACTTCTGTTTGAACCGAACTTGTCTCAGGGACAGGCAGGCAGGCTGTGCCGTGGGCCTTGACGCTCGCTCCTTCTTCTCTCTGGGGGCGGAGCTCAGTCGCAACGTCACGTGAAGACGTGCCTGTACGGCAGCTGCGAGCCTGCGGCACGCTCCAGCAGCCACTGCAGAGACAGGGAGGCCAGGCAGCGGAGCTCAGAGCGGCCGCGGGCCCCGCCCCCTCCTCACTCTTTCAAGCTGTGCGCTTCTCGCGCTGTTGGTCAGCTGGCGGCCGCCCTCCGGCCGCAACAAAATAGTAAGTAGTTAGTTTTCAGCGGGCTGGCGCCGGGGGCCCCTAAGGACTCGGGGCCCGGGGGCAATTGCCCCCCTTGCCTCTATGGAAGCGCCGGCCCTGTTGCTGATCACTATACAGGGAGGTCACCATCACCCACTGACTTCTATGTGAGAAGTGTTGTGGGCATGCTCTGTGACATATGCAGAGATCGCTGATCACTATACAGGGAGTTCACCATCACCCACTGACTTCTATGTGAGCAATGTTGTGGGCATGCTCTGTGACATATGCAGAGATTGCTGATCACTATACAGGGAGTTCACCATCACCCACTGACTTCTATGTGAGCAATGTTGTGGGCATGCTCTGTGACATATGCAGAGATCGCTGATCACTATACAGGGAGGTCACCATCACCCACTGACTTCTATGTGAGAAGTGTTGTGGGCATGCTCTGTGACATATGCAGAGATTACTAATCACTATACAGGGAGTTCACCATCACCCACTGACTTCTATGTGAAAAGTGTTGTGGGCATGCTCTGTGACATATGCAGAGATCGCTGATCACTATACAGGGAGTTCACCATCACCCACTGACGTCTATGTGAGAAGTGTTGTGGGCATGCTGTGTTTGTGGATATCTCTGTACGTGCTGGGATCATTAACTATTGACTTCTGTAAGAGAGTGTTGTGGGCACGTTCTGATATGGTAGAGGTACAAGAAGGTGAGCACCAATTATTACCTATTGACTTTTATGGGAGGACATTATGGGCATGCTCTGTGACATGTGTGGAGGTCGCTGCACAGGGGGGCAAGTTGTGAACAATCCCTATCGACTTCTATGGAAGAGTGTTGTGGGCATGCTCTGAGACAGGTATTCTGTAATCACTTATTGTCTTATTTTTAATCCCGAAGTTTACAACTGGATCAAAGAATGAACGACAACGGCCATATTTCCATCTGAAAATCATATATTTCTCAAAGAAGTAAAAAAAAAAAAAATAACAAAACATTTTTCCACTTGGTCCTTCTATGGTAGTCGCGCTCCGTGAGCTGCCGGCGATACGCGGGGTTCACTGGCTGCATACAATATAGTTCATTCACATATTTCACTGCTTAAATATATTATTATTATTCTTCATTATTTCCATTGTTCATATATTAATGAAAAGATATCAGCAGAATTTTGCTGTTTTTTTATTTTTGTACAGTTTAATTTTTTTTCTTTTTCCTGAGGCGTAAAATCAACATTTGCTGCGGATTTGTGTTTCCCTCAAGAATCAGGGAATTTTTCATCTACGACTGTAATCTGCTATTTTCTTACAGTGAATGGCTGATGGCGTAGACCGGCAGAGGAGGAACATACGGAGCTCAGGCCGCTTACACTGGAACTAGTCTCCATTTTATTTTGAATAAAACCTTTTTTACGGAAAACATTTTCCAGTGTTTCTTTTAGAAGATTCCAGATGTTGGAACTGTTGACTCCTCTGGCCATATCTATTATCTGAAGTGACTATTTTGGTGTTTTTTTTTGTAACTGGCCGTCCGTGTGCATGAATCTAAGTACAATGTAACGTCTATAGTCTAACGACTATAATTCGTGACTTACTTGACAACAGCAAAAAAACCAAAGATACCATATAATAATTACCGTTTGTACATGCGTAATTACATTTGACTTTTTGAGTTGTTTAGAAAATGCAATCACAATATTTTATATCCACGTCTCTAACATAGAGGACTGATAAATAAGTGTCTTAAAAAAATACATATATAAAAGAAATTTTACAATTTATCAAATTAACAAAAGAATGACAGGTTTTAGGTAAGAGAGAGTTGTGAGTTGTGTTTTGTGCTCTGGTGGTTTGGGGAGACAGAAGGTCCGGGGAGTGACTGTGTTGTTTTATAGTGATCACCAAAAATATTGATGGAATCAGAAGATTGGAAAGAGAAGGATCATCTGTGTCATCATCTTTCTATTAGGTTTTTTTTTTCCACGAGGTTCTTTTGCACTTTCTAGTTTTCTTCTTCGGATTCCTGCAAAAAGACATTTACATGACAGTCTCTCTCTCTTCCTCTACGACTTCTGCTGCCGGTCTGTCGGCATCGTAAACCCCTGACCCAGTGAGATATTCCTCATCTTTGTTATACTGCTCCGGTCCTGAGGACGGTATGGAGTTTTCAGAAATGGAGCCATTTTTGACATAGCCCGGTAAGTTTCTGTGACCATTCAAGGCAGCTGACACAAGTCTCGTGTTCAGATGTAAGGCCAATGTGCCCCTTGTGGTGACATTAGTGATACTTGTGTGGGAGACCATAGGTCCATAGCTGTAGGTGGTACTTCCACTTCTGGCTTTTCTTTTAAAGTCCAGCGCCAGCGTCCACCTACTCCATGATTTCTTAATTTCTGCTTGTACCTGAAAAATAAAAAGATGGAATGAACACAAGATCAGTAAAGTACATACTAATTAAACTATGCCTAGCCTAGGAGCAGAATATGGGCAGACAATTTGTAGACTACAGAAAGACAATAGAGTAGACGATGACTGGATTATGAGTAGACTATGGGAAGACCTTGATAAAAGTATGACTACAGATAGACTGTGAATAGACTACAAATAAACTGTGAGTAGAGTACGGATAGACTGTGAGTAGAGTTCGGATAGACTGTAAGTAGAGTTCGGATAGACTGTGAGTAGAGTACGGATAGACTGTGAGTAGAGTACGGATAGACTGTGAGTAGAGTACGGATAGACTGTGAGTAGACTACAGATAGACTGTGAGTAGAGTACGGATAGACTGTGAGTCGACTACAGATAGACTGTGAGGAGACTACGGATAGACTGTGAGTAGAGTAAGGATAGACTGTGAGTAGAGTTCGGATAGACTGTGAGTAGACCTTGGATAGACTGTGAGTAGACTACGGATAGACTGTGAGTAGACCTTGGATAGACTGTGAGTAGACTGTGGACAGACTGTGAGTAGAGTACGGATAGACTGTGAGTAGAGTTTGGATAGACTGTGAGTAGAGTTCAGATAGACTGTGAATAGAGTTCGGATAGACTGTGAGTAGAGTACGGATAGACTGTGAGTAGAGTACGGATAGACTGTGAGGAGACTACAGATAGACTGTAAGTAGACCTTGGATAGACTGTGAGTAGACCTTGGATAGACTGTGAGGAGACTACAGATAGACTGTAAGTAGACCTTGGATAGACTGTGAGTAGACTGTGGACAGACTGTGAATAGACTACGGATAGACTGTGAGTAGACCTTGGATAGACTGTGAGTAGACTACGGACAGACTGTGAGTAGACTACGGATAGACTGTGAGTAGAGTTCGGATAGACTGTGAGTAGAGTATGGATAGACTGTGAGTAGACTACGGATAGACTGTGAGTAGACTACGGATAGACTGTGAGTAGAGTTCGGATAGACTGTGGGTAGACTACGGATAGACTGTGAGTAGAGTACAGATAGACTGTGAATAGAGTTCGAATAGACTGTGAGTAGAGTATGGATAGACTGTGAGTAGAGTACGGATAGACTGTGAGGAGACTACAGATAGACTGTAAGTAGACTGTGAGTAGACCTTGGATAGACTGTGAGTAGACTGTGGATAGACTGTGAGTAGACTACGGATAGACTGTGAGTAGACCTTGGATAGACTGTGAGTAGATTGTGGATAGACTGTGAGTAGAACTTGGACAGACTGTGAGTAGACTGTGGATAGACTGTGAGTAGACTACGGATATACTATGAGTAGACTTTGGATAGACTGTGAGTAGACTGTGGACAGACTTTGAATAGACTATGGATAGACTGTGAGTAGACCTTGGATAGCCTGTGAGTAAACCTTGGATTGACTGTGAGTAGACTACGGATAGACTGTGAGTAGAGTTCGGATAGACTGTGAGTAGAGTATGGATAGACTGTGAGTAGACTATGGACAGACTGTGAGTAGAGTATGGTTAGACTGTGAGTAGACTACAGATAGACTGTGAGTAGACTGTGGATAGACTGTGAGTAGACTACGGATAGACTGTGAGTAGATTGTGGATAGACTGTGAGTAGACCTTGGATAGACTGTGAGTAGACTGTGGACAGACTGTGAGTAGACTACAGATAGACTGTGAGTAGACTGTGGATAGACTGTGAGTAGACTACGGATAGACTGTGAGTAGAGTATGGATAGACTGTGAGTAGACCTTAGATAGACTGTGAGTAGACCTACGGATAGACTGTGAGTAGACTAGGGATAGACTGTGAGTAGAGTATGGTTAGACTGTGAATAGACTACAGATAGAGTGTGAGTAGAAGTAGACTGTGGATAGACTACGGATAGACTGTGGATAGCCTGTGAGTAAACCTTGGATTGACTGTGAGGAGATTACGGATAGACTGAGTTGAATAGAGGAGGCAGAGGAGCCCTCAGATAGGATGTACATGAACAATTCATACATTGCCACATCTTTATTATATAGAGTAATAAAAAAAAAATCTTCAATTTGGAGATTACGGCCCTGATTCATCAGTTATTATTTCTGCCAGTTTCTGGTGTAAATAATGACACACGAGCCGGGCCGGTGGCTCCACCCAATCCGCTCTCGCTATGTCCCTTTTTGGTATTATTGGCGATGGAATGAAATGCCAATTGTGACTAGATATCCGGTGGATCTGCAAATTTCCCCCTTTCTCTGGTTAGATTGTATAACGTAATTTTGAAAAAACAAATTGTATCCATAGATATCTGAATGGACCAAACCATGGCGAGGTTGTGCCAAGCACATCGATAAGTACACGACACTGGGGAGATTTATTATTACCGCCCTAATGGTACACAGCACAAAACTAAACTGCACCAAATTGCAGTCTTGACACATTTTGCTCAGTAAAATTTCTCCTGTTTAGTTTTTTTCTTTCATTTTTATAGTTATTTTTGTCGTTCTTGTTGTACTGAATAATTCTAATGGTTTCTGGAGGCACGTCCCCGATAACGCAGGCAGGTGATGGCACAGGTCGGTGACGGCCATACAGTCTGTGGTAATACCACATTCTCAGTCTTGGCCGTCGTGTCTTTTTCTCTTTTATTAATATCTAAAGGCTCCAAATAAAATGCAAAAGGAAATATTAAAGAAACAAAATCTTCCGTCCGAGTGCGACCAAAATGAGATGCAGCGCCCACGGCAGCAGCAACGCAGCGGCGTTAATATTCAGATTGCCTTAGACATAGTCAGCTGGGATCCGATGTGCGGCTGACGGCGAGGACTATGGTTTTAATCGAAAAGTTTCTTGTTTCTTTAACCCCTTAAGATCCCAGAAAACTTTAGCATCTATTGTCTTGAGGACTCAAGGAACTTTTTGCTTTTTCCTGATTGGGCTGGGGAGATTTTCTTTTATCTGTAGGTCGATGCAAGCGTCTGAGGTCCCCTTGTTTGTGTGCGGCACTGTACTCTTTTGGGCGCCATTCCAGAGAACATCTACATTCAGCATTTCATTTCATTTTTTTATTTTAATTTTTTCATTTGCGTAGAAAATCCGATTCTGCTACAATGTTTCTTTGGCTGGGTCTCACATCACGTTTCTGCAATCGATTTAACGTGTGCAAAAAACGTATACGTTAATGGATGCCATACAGCGGCATCCGATCACCATAGAGTTCTATTGTAAAAAGAACATATACATTTCTTACCGCACTCTGCAGGATACAAAGCCTGGTGCGCTGCACTTTTGTATCCTTTTTTTTTACAACAGTATCCATTAAACCGAAAGCAAAAACATGATGTGAACCCACCTTTATTTATGTTTTTAGACATTTTTAGATATTTTCCAAATGTGCCATATGGTTGTCATGGTTACGAGGATACAAATATGGCTGCAATGTTTGATTTCTTAAGACGTGCGTTAAATAAACATTATTCATCATTATGCTGTTATTTTTTTATTTCACTTTTTTCACATTTTACCATTGAATTCATTCATATATTAGTATTTTGTCTTGTGTATTAAGTATGATGCACTCAGAACAGGCCACAAAGGGCCGCGGCCCTGCGGTCTGCTCATAGAAGGTATGGAGACAGTCTAAAGTGGGGGTGAAAGTAACCTAGGTGTCAGCATTCACTGATAAACCTACGATTCTATTCATAAGTCAAGTTGTTCGGGATAAAGAGTTCTACAGAACCTGAATAAATAGGGGCGACTATAAATGGAGAAATTATTCTAGGCATTTTTAACCCTGTGGTCTCCATGATAGCTGCATAATCGCCGGTGCTGGTGGTAAGGGCTTCCCGGTGATTGACAGTTCTGATTCCTGCAGATGGTAGATATTTGACTTCAGATACACAAATGTTTGGCATTTCCAGGCCTCGGGGAACTCTTGAAAATCAATAGTTCAATAGGGTCTCCAAGACGGAAATGTTAAAAAGGTAAAAAGGGGAGAATTTCTGATATGAAACTTCACATATCATCAGGAAACCTGGCATCCAACGGCCTCAGGAGAATTCCACAAACTACTGTCGGTGTCGGAAAAGACCCCGTCCTCTAAAGTACCTCCCGAGACGGGGTCAGACGTCGCTGCTTCAATTTATAAATAATTCAAGTAAATGGAGGAACAATCAGCGGCCACTCACCTCGCCGTTACAGAAGCAGTAGATGATGGCAACAAAGAATCCCTGGAAGAGAAACAAATGGAAACATTTCAGGAGCGACACTGACAGAGACAGAAATTCATGCACAATATTTCATCTGACACTAACGGAGGGACGGGTGACGGGAGATGGGTGACGGGTGATGGGTGACCGGAGACGAGTGACTGGAGATGGGTGACGGGAGATGGGTGACGGGTGATGGGAGATGGGTGACGGGAGATGGGTGACCGGAGATGGGAAACGGGTGACTGAAGATGGGTGACGGGAGATGGGTGACGGGAGATGGGTGATGGGAGATGGGGACCAGTGACGGGTGACCGGAGATGGGTGACGGGTGATGGGTGACCGGAGATGGGTGACGGGAGATGGGTGACCAGAGACGGGTGACGGGAGATGGGTGACGGGAGATGGGTGACGGGAGACGGGTGACCGTAGATGGGTGACGGGTGATGGGAGACGGGTGACTGGAGATGGGTGATGGGAGATGAGTGACGGGTGACCGGAGATGGGTGACGGGTGATGGGTGACGGGAGATGGGTGACGGGAGATGGGTGACGGGTGACGGGAGACGGGTAACCGGAGATGGGTGACGGGTGATGGGTTACGGGAGACGTGTGACCGGAGATGGGTGACGGGTGATGGGAGATGGGTGACCGGAGATGGGTGACGGGTGATGGGTGATGGGAGACAGATGACCGGAGATGGGTGACCGGAGATGGGTGACGGGAGATGGGTGACGGGTGACGGGAGACGGGTAACCGGAGATGGGTGACGGGTGACGGGAGACGGGTAACCGGAGATGGGTGACGGGTGACAGGAGACGGGTGACCGGAGATGGGTGACGGGAGATGGGTGACCGGAGATGGGTGACGAGTGACGGGTGATGGGTGACCAGAGATGGGTGACGGGAGACGGGATATGGGTGACGGGTGACAGGTGACGAGTGACAGGTGACGAATGAAGGGTGACGGGAAATGGGTGAGGAGTGACGGGTGATGGGTGACGGGAGACGGGTGACAAGAGACGGGTGACGAGAGACAAGTGACGGGTGACAGGAGACGGGTGACAGGTGACGGGTGAGGACCTCATTGTCAAAAATATCGGAACCTGACAAAGTCTGAAACAAGTCAATTGAATTTATTGAGATCCATTTGAAAATCGTCAAATTGGGCCCCATAAATGCATACCATAATGCTAATGTGACACACTATAACCCCTATAAATATACACTCTGCCCCCTATAAATACATACTTTATCCCCTATAAATACATACTTTATCCCCTATAAATACATACTCTGCCCCCTAGAAATACATACTTTATCCCCTATAAATACATACTCTGCCCCTATAAATACATACTCTGCCCCCTATAAATACATAGTATATCCCCTATAAATACATACTCTGCCCCCTATAAATACATACTCTGTCCCCTAGAAATACATACTCTGCCCTCTAGAAATACATACTCTGCCCCCTATAAATACATACTTTATCCCCTATAAATACATGCTCTGTCCCCTATAAATACATACTCTGTTTATCCTATAAATACATACTCTGCCCCCTATAAATACATACTCTGCCCCCTAGAAATACATACTCTGCCCCCTATAAATACATACTCTGTCCCCTATAAATATATACTCTGCCCCCTATAATTACATACACTGTCTCCTATAAATACATACTCTGCCCCCCTATAAATACATACTTTATCCCCTATAAATACATAGTATATCCCCTATAAATACATACTCTGCCCCCCTATAAATACATACTCTGTCCCCTATAAATACATACTCTGCCCCCTAGAAATACATAATCTATTCTCCCTATAAATACATACTCTGTCCCCTATGAATACATACTCTGCCCCCTATAATTACATACTCTGTCCCCTATAAATACATACTCTGTCCCCTATAAATACATACTCTGTCCCCTATAATTACACACTCTATTCCCCCTATAAATACATACTCTGCCCCCTATAAATACATACTCTGCCCCCTATAAATACATACTCTGTCCCTTATAAATTCATACTCTATCCCCCCTATAAATACACACTCTGCCCCCTATAAATACATACTCTATCCCCCCTATAAATACATACTCTGCCCCCTATAAATACATACTCTGTCCCCTATAAATACATACTCTGTCCCCTATAAATACATAGTATATCCCCTATAAATACATACTCTGTCCCCTATAAATACATACTCTGCCCCCTATAAATACATAATCTGTCCCCTATAAATACATACTCTGTCCCCTATGAATACATACTCTGCCCCCTATAATTACATACTCTATCCCCCTATAAATACATACTCTGTCCCCTAGTAAGTACATACTCTGTCCCCTATAAATACATACTCTATTCCCCCTATAAATACATACTCTGCCCCCTAAAAACTCAGAAATATTGATGGCAGCTATAACAATACTCTCTTTTTCTGTTGCTTCTTTGCTTTTTTTTTGCACATTTTTTTCTCTCTGCTTTAACTTATTTTTCCTTTAATATTGTATATATTTAAAAGAACAGCAGTTTCGATGTATTGCTCCTTTCTACTGAAGTCAAGGTGAGAGGGAATTATTACAAGTTGGATATTTTGTTCACCAATCAAACGTGAAATATGTATAAGAAGGAAAGGATGGAAAAGACTGGGCTCATGAATAAGTGAAGGCGAAGGCTCTAACATCTACAAAGACTCCTCTCTCCTCTTTTTTGTCCCATTTGATTTGCTGGCACATAAAGAAAAAAATGTCATAACAAAATACTATAAAAATAATAAAAGAAACAATGTTACAATATTAAATTGTAATGAAAATGACAAGAATTTTATAATAAAAATAAATGACCAAATTAAAAATAAATAAGTAGTTGGCCATTGTAATACCCCAGAGTGGTATTACCATTCCTACCCTCTGCTACTGTCTTTATTGCTAACCTCAATGTCATCTGTGTATGGATTCCGGGTCCTTTGTCACTGTGCATTGACAATGTTGCTATGAAAAGGTTTTGTACAAGTAATAGGCCTGGTTAACCAGCAGGTGGCAGCGTATATGATCTTTAGATAGAATGGAACCTACCATTCCATTCTCCCTGTTTTTCTAGCAAGGAAAGGGCTGCAGCTAGTTTTCAGTCAGTCTTAGTCTAGTCTAGAGTTGGAAGGAGATGAGAATCACTCTGACTCCTTACAGATTAACCTCAGAGTGTTGTGAGGTGGTCAACAGCCAAGGGCACCCCACCCCAAAGGTACCAGAGCAGCCCTAAAGTCTAGCGACCAGACTAAAGCCAAGTTCAGCACAGCAGAGAGATAAAGCAGAATATTCCAGTTTGCCTGCCAGTTTATGCCAAAACCTGCTGGAACCAAGAGAACACCACTTTTTATATGGATGCAAGTTGATTCAAGTAAAGCTGTTGAACTTTATAAAAGTCTGGACTCGACTATTTCTCTATCTTCACCATTACTTTGCCATTTATTTCTTCAGAGCCTAATCCTGGGGAGTGAGAGTATCCAGGTAGGAGCAGCGTGACACACACAGAAAACTATACACAACTCGGCATTCCGATAAACCTGGAACATGATTGGCCCTGGGGGGCGGCGCGTTGCAGAATCAGTTCTATTCTTCCTACTAAGGCTTGCAGGAATCATATTGGTGAGGCACCTCTGGGACCCCTCCAGCACAAGGGTCTGAGTCTGACCCCTTTACATGCTGTCCTCATATGGGTGATCCGCCTCCAGGACAAGGGTCTGACCCCTCAATATTTCCATTCTTCTTGTTTCGAATTCCATTGCAATCTTTGTATTTGGAGACTCAGGATTACCCAGATTTCTGTTCTGTTGATTTCTCATGACTATTTAATGGTAAGGACTGTCACGAACCAGCGGGTGTGAACCCACTGTGCCACGTGTCCTACCTCCTTTAAGGGCGTTGTCTAAGTGAACCCCTCGATCTTCACAGTACCCCTGATGGTGGGGATCGACTTTCCCGAGGGGAACACCAGGTCGCTACCTCTTGAGGAGGATAGGCACACGAGGCAGCTGGTCCAGGCGGACCAGGAGGTACCTGAGAAAGGTACCAGAGGTACAGACGTAGTCGTAACCAGGAGCAACAGTGCAGGACCGAAGGATGAGGCAGAGACAAAGTCAAACAAGCAGTAGGTCAGGGCAGGCGGCACAGGTACAGATCAGGCAATCCGGGTCGGCAACAGGAGAGTCAATGCAAGCAGGCAGGGATCAAACAGGTAGCGGAGTCCAGGAATACAAGTACGAGTCAGAAACACAAGAGGATATCAGGAACCTTAGCAGGATACAAGGACCTTGACACTGAGGCATCTGGGAAGGGGGCTGAGCCACTTATATATGTGCAGGAGGGCTAGGATTGGTCAGTGAGGTCACATGACCTAACCCATAAAGCACAGGAAGTGACGCGCGCCGGCCCTTAAGGAAATGCTGCAGGAAACAAACAACAAGCATGCTGTGGCCAGGGCCGAGAGGAAGCTGTGGAGCGGATCCCAGAACAACAGTACCTGAAAGGACAGAGCCCAGGACTGCAGCGGTGAATGGGAAGCACTGGCAGCAGATCACCGCTGAACACGGTGCCCAGGAACGTGGCAGTAAGCAGAACAACATTCTACTGAGCCTCACCCAGGACAGGGTTGCCTTCTTCTATAGTATTAGCTGTGGCTGGTGTCAGGATTCATTGTGATGTAACACAAGGGAGACACAGATTAATATGGCTTGTTCTAAACACTATCTGCGGTGACGAGGTGCTGAAGCCCCACATTTCCCAGCTGAGGGCTGTTATCTGGACTCCTCTATTGGTGACCGGGATCTTCTCATTGGTCCAGCGTCCTGGAGTCTGGGAATATACAGTGCATTGAAAAGGTATTCATACTCCTCGAACTTTTCCACATTTTTTCACTTTACATCCACAAACTTAAATGTATTTTATTGGGATTTTATGTGATCGACCAACACAAAGTAGTGTGGAGAGAAAAGAAAGTGATACATGTTTTTAAAAATTTTTTATAAACAAAAATCTGAAAAGTGTGGCTTGCATTAGTATTCAGCCCCCTGTACTCTGATACCTCTAAATAAAATCTAGTGTGAACAATTGCCTTCAGAAGTCACCTCATTAGTAAATAGAGTCCACCTGTGTGTAATGTATTCTCTGTATAACTCCAGCTGTTAGGTGAAGGCCTCGGAGGTTTGTTAGAGAACATTAGTGATCAAACAGCATCTTGAAAACCAAGGAACACACCAGACAGGTCAGGGAAAAAGTTGTGGAGAGGTGTAAAGCAGGGTTAGGTTATAAAAAAAATAACACAAGTTCTGAACTTCTCATGTAGCACTGTCCAATCCATCATCCGAAAATAGAAGGAGTATGGCACAACTGCAAATCCATCAAGACATGGCCGTCCACCTAAACTGACAGCCCAGGCAAGGAGAGCACTAACTCGGGAAGCAGCCAAGAGGCCCATGGTCACTGTGGAGGAGCTGCAGAGATCCACAGCTCAGGTGGGAGAATCTGTCCACAGGACAACTATTAGTCGTGGACTCCACAAATCTGGCCTTTATGGAAGAGTGGCGAGAGGAATGCAGTTTCTGAAAGCCATAGGAAGTCTTGTCTGCAGTTTACCACAAGCCATGTAGGGACACAGCAAACATGTGGAAGAAGGTGCTCTGGTCAGAGGAGACCAAAGGGGAACATTTTGGCCTAAATGCAAAACGCTATGTGTGGCGGAAAACTAACCCTGCACATCACGCTGAACACACTATCCCCACCGTGAGGCATGAAGGAGGCAGCATCATCGGGGATGCTTTTCTTCAGCAGGGACAGGGAAGCCGGTCAGAGGTGATGGGAAGATGGATGGAGCTAAATAGAGGGCAATCCTGGAGGAAAACCTGGTAGAGGCTGCAAAAGACTTGAGACTGGGGCGGAGGTTCACCTTCCAGCAGGACAACAACCCTCAACATTCCAGAGCTACAATGGAAGGATTAAGATCAAAGCATCTTCATGTGTTAGAACGGCCCAGTCACAGTCCAGAGCCAAATCCCATTGAGAATCTGGGGCGACTTGAGATTTGCTGTTCACAGACGCTCTCCATCCAATCTGAGCTCGAGCTCTTCTGCAAAGAAAAATGTCATCCTCTAGATGTGCAAAGCTGGCAGAGACAGACCCCAAAAGACTGGCAGCTGTAATTGTGACAAAAGGTGGGCCTACAAAGTATTGACTCAGGGGGGCTGAATACAAATGCACGCCACACGTTCCAGATTTTTATTTGAACTTTTTTTTTAAACCGCATATCATTTTCTTCTCACTTCACACATACTGTACTTGCTACTTTGTGTTGGTCGATCACATAAACTCCAATAAAATACATTTAATATTGTGGCTAAAATGTAAATAAATGTGGAAAGTTCAAGGGGTATGAATACTTTTTCAATCCACTGTAGATGATATATGGCAGCGAATGTTTTCTATCTCAGAAGTACTGACTGTAGATTGTTTTGTAGCCGGCGGCAGTATATAAGAAGCTGACATATAGCACTGCCTCAAAGCTTCCCAACACGATGATATTTTATGTATCAGGCGCCACTTCTACCAATGATCTCCCAAAGACTGGAGCATGGATCCACTAACCTACAGTATACAGCTAAAAACGCCCCTTACTACGCTAGCGTTCATGTATTGCGATTATGGACCTACCTTATATAACACTATGTGGCGGTAATATGTGTTCTCGGTCTGGTTTTATTCGGGGGGCGGTTGAACGGACATATATCTCTATACACTCTGTCAATGTCACTGGGTCTCAAACATCCAAGCCACATACAGGGGCGCGCACAGATTCAAAATGTGTCCTTTGGCTCAGAAGAGCCCAGTTCATAAAAGATAAATTCTATACACTTTGTTTCGCTATTTTCAATATTTCTGCTTGCTGTCAGTGAATGAGACCACTCCTAGAGGCAGTAACCCTGTACACAGCTAGTGCTGCTCTCAGCTGAGAAGTGGATACAATGTATCAGTCTGGACACTGCTCTGTGATATAAACATCCTGACTCCAGACTGATACATTGTAACAAAGTGCAGAGAGCTCAGTGCAGCTGCTGTGGATTCTGTGCCCCCCAATCACCCCCTTACCTGTTATAAAGCCCCTTATTATAGTCTTAGGGCTCGCTTACACTGATATTGGTGAACCTGACCATATAATCCCCCAGAACCGACATCTGTGGATCCAACCAATCTCCAAAAGCAAACTCTACCCCTGATGTTCCCTCTGGCGCTGTGGGAGCGTCCAGCAGCCGCAGCAGATGTGTGTCTAATGTGAGACATGTGAGGCCGATGACGGGGCTAGGGCCGGTCCCTTTGAGTTTTGCTTTCGTTTGACTGGTGGTTTAGGTGTTGCTATTTACGGATCAGTGCCTGGACGGCGCCTGGCGGGGAGGGGGGTGCAGCTGGATTTCACACGGGCTCTTTAGGGATTTGGAGCAGTAAATTAAAGCTTCTGCTGTTTTCTTGGTCGTCTGAGGAAATATTTGATTTTTACTTTTTGTGAATTTTTACACCTTCGCCTCGAGCCCGGCGGCTTCTGTTACAATGTGGTTGCCTGTAACTTCTAACATTCTGTAACGTAGAGTTAGAGAATCGCTTACACATCAATTCCTTTATATGACATGTTGTTCATGAGCAGAGGTTTGACAAGACACTCCTGGGCCAAATGCAAAATTTATAACATGCGCTCCTTGTGGTCTGCGGTCTTCGTGCCCCTTGGCCACCAGGGCCTGGATATTACTGCATCCTCTGCAGCCCTATAGTCACACCCCTGAACATGACACTCTAGCAGCCTTGCCCCATTGTAAGCACTGACACAATGTGACGCTGCTGCAGCAGTAGGACATGGCTCGTCATCCTAGACTGATGGCTTTGGCTAGACGTTCCTTCATCAAGGGTGAAGATGCAGCTTACTGCTCTAGTTTCTAGTTTCTGGCTTGCTGGATCCCTGGGGGTCACGATGTCCACCGCCACAGTTAGGCCCATGAGGTTTGGCTATGACAGGGTAAGACTTTGCTATCTGATGATGTCCCATCTCCCTCCAATTATTCATGGGGAAGGGCACAATATACTTTATTATGTATTAGCACTGCTCTCATATATCTGAATGCGATGGGTTACGTACTCCAAAATACTAGACAAAAAATGGAAGAAAGAACGCGTACCTGGAAGGAGTTGAAGAGCATTTCATAGTGCATTTGTATATGCCACACCAGCCCGGACACCTCGGTATATGGCAGAGTTATGAACACTATATAGTGAACACCGAACAGCGGCATTAAGACCAGCGTGGACTTCAGCAGTTTCCTGCAATGAGAAGAAAGGTGTCAACAGGTAAGACCTCAGCTGGGCAAAAGAGACATATCATGGAGAGGACCCCAAGGATTTCTGCCCCTAGTGGTAGCAAATATATGTTATTCAAAGAGGTTTCTGTAAAAAAAAAAAGGAAATACAGTGATCCCGCTATTAGCAGCATGGCCCGCTACTAGCTCAGAGCTCCAAGCTCTTGGACCCACAATCTCAGAGATCAGTGCTACTCATTGGCCAATAATCTGTGGATTCTCATAGACTGGGGCTACGGGTGACCCTCAGTACAAGTATGCGGCCTCAGCCCTCCACAGAAGGATGCAGCCTCAGTCCTCAGTAGAAGGATGCGGCCTCAGACTTCAGCAGAATTATGCGGCCTCAATCCTCAGTAGAAGGATTCGGCCTCAGATCTCAGTAGAAGGATGCAGTCTAGGCCCTCAGTAGAAGGATGCGGACTCAGCCCTCAGTAGAAGGATGCAGCCTCAGCCCTTAGTAGAAGGATGCGTATTCAGCCCTCAGTAGAAGGATGCAGACTCAGCCCTCAGTAGAAAGATGCAGTCTAGGCCCTCAGTAGAAGGATGCGGCCTCAGCCCTCAGTAGAAGGATGCAGACTCAGCCTTCAGTAGAAAGATGCAGTCTAGGCCCTCAGTAGAAGGATGCAGTCTAGGCCATCAGTAGAAGGATGCGGCCTCAGCCCTCAGTAGAAGGATGCGGACTCAGCCCTCAGTAGAAGGATGCAGCCTCAGCCCTAAGTAGAAGGATGCGTATTCAGCCCTCAGTAGAAGCATGCGGCCTCAGCCCTCAGTAGAAGGATGCGTAATCAGCCCTCAGTAGAAGGATGTGTATTCAGCCCTCAGTAGAAGGATGCGGCCTCAGCCCTCAGTAGAAGGATGCAGCCTCAGCCCTCAGTAGAAGGATGCTGCCTCAGCCCTCAGTAGAAGGATGCAGCCTCAGCCCTCAGTAGAAGGATGTGTATTCAGCTCTCAGTAGAAGGATGCAGCCTCAGCTCTCAGTAGAAGGATGCAACCTCAGCCCTCGGTAGAAGGATGCGGATTCAGGCCTCAGTAGAAGGATGCAGCCTCAGCTCTCAGTAGAAGGATGCGGCCTCAGCCCTCAGTAGAAGGATGCGGATTCAGCCCTCAGTAGAAGGATGCGGACTCAGCCCTCAGTAGAAGGATGCGGCCTTAGCCCTCAGTAGAAGGATGCGGCCTCAGCCCTCAGTAGAAGGATGCAGCCTCAGCCCTCAGTAGAAGGATGCGGCTTCAGCCCTCAGTAGAAGGATGCGGCCTTAGCCCTCAGTAGAAGGATGCGGCCTCAGCCCTTAGTAGAAGGATGCGGATTCAGCCCTCAGTAGAAGGATGCAGCCTCAGCTCTCAGTAGAAGGATGCGGACTCAGCCCTCAGTAGAAGGATGCGGCTTCAGCCCTCAGTAGAAGGATGCAGCCTCAGCTCTCAGTAGAAGGATGCGGATTCAGCCCTCAGTAGAAGGATGCGGCCTCAGCCCTCAGTAGAAGGAGGCAGCTTCAGCTCTCAGTTGATGGATGCGGCCTCAGCCCTCAGTAGAAGAATGCGGCCTCAGCCCTTAGTAGAAGGATGCGGATTCAGCCCTCAGTAGAAGGATGCGGACTCAGCCCTCAGTAGAAGGATGCGGATTCAGCCCTCAGTAGAAGGATGCAGCCTCAGCCCTCAGTAGAAGCATGCGGATTCAGCCCTCAGTAGAAGGATGCGGCCTCAGCCTTCATTAGAAGGATGCGGATTCAGCCCTCAGTAGAAGAATACGGCCTCAGCCCTCAGTAGAAGGATGCAGCCTCAGCCCTTAGTAGAAGGATGCGGATTCAGGCCTTAGTAGAAGGATGCATCTTCAGCCGTCAGTAGAAGGATGCGGCCTCAGCCCTCAGTAGAAGGATGCAGCCTCAGCCCTCAGTAGAAGGATGCAGCTTCAGCCTTCAGTAGAAGGATGCGGCCTCAGCCCTCAGTAGAAGGATGCAGCCTCCGGCCTCAGTTAAGCGATGCAGCCTCAGCCCTCAGTAGAAGGATGCGGCCTTAGCCCTCAGTAGAAGGATGCAGCCTCAGCCTTCAGTAGAAGGATGCGGATTCAGGCCTTAGTAGAAGGATGCGGATTCAGCCCTCAGTAAAAGAATACGGCCTCAGCCTTCAGTAGAAGGATGCAGACTCAGCCCTCAGTTAAGCGATGCAGCTCAATCTCCCCATCACAGACTGTAGGGTTGAGACTATTCTGCAGGTCATTCTCATTAATAAATCTAAGCCACAGCAACTCGTAGTGTGAGATCAGCAGAGAGCAACCGAAGCTGGAATTGCACCACCAGATTACTGCTCACCTGTACTGCTGCCGCGCATCGCAGCGCCCGGCGTTCGTCTCTCTCAGTTTGGTTGCTAGTACTCGAACAATATTAATAAAAAGAAAAAAATTTGCCTGAAAGAAAAAAAGATTTTCAGTCACAACACAGAGAAATAAAGGCGCCCACGGCCAAAAGACACAATCAGATGGCACAAGACACGACCTGAGCACAGCACAAGTATTTTACTAGAATTATTTTACCTGCCTGGGTTAGCAATTATTGTATATTATAAATTTAAAGGGATAGTCCATCTAAATTAATTTGAAGAAAAATCTGATTAATAAATCCACAAGATAATGAGAAGTCCTGCCGAGCGGCCTTACTCTCCACGATCTGAATGCAAGTAGGTCTGACCTGAGACAGAGTGGTCGCTGACAACCCCGTGGAATAAATACCATGCTGCCCTATTAATCAGATTTTTCCAAAGTGTACGTTTCGGGGGAGCATCTCTTTAAACACGGAAGTTTTGGATGGTGGGGCAGGATGTGTCCCTAATAAGCAGGTGTCCTGCTGAAAGGGGGTAGGTGACATTTTAGGTTGTCTTCGTTCTTAGGACAGAATTTTTTTTTACAGTCAGGTCAACAGGTTGAAGAATCTCATTCCGCAGAGAAGTACTGACTGCCCAAAATTATGAGGGAGAAAAAGGTCAAAAGTCTGAAAAAATTTAATTTCCCCTGACAGAAGTGAAATTGCGAGAACGAGAAATACGACTTTTTCCAGGTGGTTTACAAATGTCGAGGAGAAATTTATAATCAGTTCAGGAGGGATGAAATAATATGAGATGTAACTGCGTCTGATAAAGGTCCTGGACTCCAGTCTGGAGGGAGAGGCGACGCCTGCCTGTCAGCAGCCGCCATACCGGACACTGGTGCCGATCACCGAGAAACAGCCTAAATTATCACTGTATCTATTCTTACAGTGAGCCTGAAGGTAAGTGTCTGTATTATCTATTCTTACAGTGAGTCTGAAGGTAAGTGTCTGTATTATATATTCTTACAGTGAGCCTGAAGGTAAGTGTCTGTATTATCTATTCTTACAGTGAGTCTGAAGGTAAGTGTCTGTATTATCTATTCTTACAGTGAGTCTGAAGGTAAGTGTCTGTATTATATATTCTTACAGTGAGTCTGAAGGTAAGTGTCTGTATTATATATTCTTACAGTGAGTCTGAAGGTAAGTGTCTGTATTATCTATTCTTACAGTGAGTCTGAAGGTAAGTGTCTGTATTATCTATTCTTACAGTGAGTCTGAAGGTAAGTGTCTGTATTATATATTCTTACAGTGAGTCTGAAGGTAAGTGTCTGTATTATATATTCTTACAGTGAGTCTGAAGGTAAGTGTCTGTATTATATATTCTTACAGTGAGTCTGAAGGTAAGTGTCTGTATTATATATTCTTACAGTGAGCCTGAAGGTAAGTGTCTGTATTATCTATTCTTACAGTGAGTCTGAAGGTAAGTGTCTGTATTATATATTCTTACAGTGAGCCTGAAGGTAAGTGTCTGTATTATATATTCTTACAGTGAGTCTGAAGGTAAGTGTCTGTATTATCTATTCTTACAGTGAGCCTGAAGGTAAGTGTCTGTATTATCTATTCTTACAGTGAGTCTGAAGGTAAGTGTCTGTATTATATATTCTTACAGTGAGCCTGAAGGTAAGTGTCTGTATTATCTATTCTTACAGTGAGCCTGAAGGTAAGTGTCTGTATTATCTATTCTTACAGTGAGCCTGAAGGTAAGTGTCTGTATTATCTATTCTTACAGTGAGCCTGAAGGTAAGTGTCTGTATTATATATTCTTACAGTGAGCCTGAAGGTAAGTGTCTGTATTATATATTCTTACAGTGAGCCTGAAGGTAAGTGTCTGTATTATCTATTCTTACAGTGAGTCTGAAGGTAAGTGTCTGTATTATATATTCTTACAGTGAGCCTGAAGGTAAGTGTCTGTATTATCTATTGTTACAGTGAGCCTGAAGGTAAGTGTCTGTATTATATATTCTTACAGTGAGCCTGAAGGTAAGTGTCTGTATTATCTATTCTTACAGTGAGCCTGAAGGTAAGTGTCTGTATTATATATTCTTACAGTGAGCCTGAAGGTAAGTGTCTGTATTATCTATTCTTACAGTGAGCCTGAAGGTAAGTGTCTGTATTATATATTGTTACAGTGAGTCTGAAGGTAAGTGTCTGTATTATATATTCTTACAGTGAGTCTGAAGGTAAGTGTCTGTATTATATATTCTTACAGTGAGTCTGAAGGTAAGTGTCTGTATTATCTATTGTTACAGTGAGTCTGAAGGTAAGTGTCTGTATTATCTATTGTTACAGTGAGCCTGAAGGTAAGTGTCTGTATTATATATTCTTACAGTGAGCCTGAAGGTAAGTGTCTGTATTATATATTCTTACAGTGAGCCTGAAGGTAAGTGTCTGTATTATCTATTCTTACAGTGAGTCTGAAGGTAAGTGTCTGTATTATCTATTGTTACAGTGAGCCTGAAGGTAAGTGTCTGTATTATATATTGTTACAGTGAGCCTGAAGGTAAGTGTCTGTATTATATATTCTTACAGTGAGCCTGAAGGTAAGTGTCTGTATTATCTATTCTTACAGTGAGCCTGAAGGTAAGTGTCTGTATTATCTATTGTTACAGTGAGCCTAAAGGTAAGTGTCTGTATTATATATTCTTACAGTGGGCCTGAAGGTAAGTGTCTGTATTATATATTCTTACAGTGAGCCTGAAGGTAAGTGTCTGTAATATATATTGTTACAGTGAGCCTGAAGGTAAGTGTCTGTATTATCTATTCTTACAGTGAGCCTGAAGGTAAGTGTCTGTATTATCTATTCTTACAGTGAGCCTGAAGGTAAGTGTCTGTATTATATATTCTTACAGTGAGCCTGAAGGTAAGTGTCTGTATTATATATTCTTACAGTGAGTCTGAAGGTAAGTGTCTGTATTATATATTCTTACAGTGAGTCTGAAGGTAAGTGTCTGTATTATATATTCTTACAGTGAGCCTGAAGGTAAGTGTCTGTATTATCTATTCTTACAGTGAGTCTGAAGGTAAGTGTCTGTATTATATATTCTTACAGTGAGCCTGAAGGTAAGTGTCTGTATTATCTATTCTTACAGTGAGCCTGAAGGTAAGTGTCTGTATTATCTATTCTTACAGTGAGCCTGAAGGTAAGTGTCTGTATTATATATTCTTACAGTGAGCCTGAAGGTAAGTGTCTGTATTATATATTCTTACAGTGAGCCTGAAGGTAAGTGTCTGTATTATCTATTCTTACAGTGAGTCTGAAGGTAAGTGTCTGTATTATCTATTCTTACAGTGAGTCTGAAGGTAAGTGTCTGTATTATATATTCTTACAGTGAGCCTGAAGGTAAGTGTCTGTATTATATATTCTTACAGTGAGTCTGAAGGTAAGTGTCTGTATTATATATTCTTACAGTGAGTCTGAAGGTAAGTGTCTGTATTATATATTCTTACAGTGAGCCTGAAGGTAAGTGTCTGTATTATCTATTCTTACAGTGAGCCTGAAGGTAAGTGTCTGTATTATCTATTCTTACAGTGAGCCTGAAGGTAAGTGTCTGTATTATCTATTCTTACAGTGAGCCTGAAGGTAAGTGTCTGTATTATATATTCTTACAGTGAGCCTGAAGGTAAGTGTCTGTATTATATATTCTTACAGTGAGTCTGAAGGTAAGTGTCTGTATTATATATTCTTACAGTGAGTCTGAAGGTAAGTGTCTGTATTATATATTCTTACAGTGAGTCTGAAGGTAAGTGTCTGTATTATATATTCTTACAGTGAGTCTGAAGGTAAGTGTCTGTATTATCTATTCTTACAGTGAGTCTGAAGGTAAGTGTCTGTATTATCTATTGTTACAGTGAGTCTGAAGGTAAGTGTCTGTATTATCTATTCTTACAGTGAGTCTGAAGGTAAGTGTCTGTATTATATATTCTTAAAGTGAGCCTGAAGGTAAGTGTCTGTATTATATATTCTTACAGTGAGCCTGAAGGTAAGTGTCTGTATTATATATTCTTACAGTGAGCCTGAAGGTAAGTGTCTGTATTATATATTCTTACAGTGAGTCTGAAGGTAAGTGTCTGTATTATCTATTCTTACAGTGAGTCTGAAGGTAAGTGTCTGTATTATATATTCTTACAGTGAGTCTGAAGGTAAGTGTCTGTATTATCTATTGTTACAGTGAGTCTGGAGGTAAGTGTCTGTATTATATATTCTTACAGTGAGCCTGAAGGTAAGTGTCTGTATTATATATTCTTACAGTGAGCCTGAAGGTAAGTGTCTGTATTATCTATTCTTACAGTGAGCCTGAAGGTAAGTGTCTGTATTATATATTCTTACAGTGAGCCTGAAGGTAAGTGTCTGTATTATATATTCTTACAGTGAGTCTGAAGGTAAGTGTCTGTATTATCTATTCTTACAGTGAGCCTGAAGGTAAGTGTCTGTATTATCTATTCTTACAGTGAGTCTGAAGGTAAGTGTCTGTATTATATATTCTTACAGTGAGCCTGAAGGTAAGTGTCTGTATTATCTATTCTTACAGTGAGCCTGAAGGTAAGTGTCTGTATTATCTATTCTTACAGTGAGTCTGAAGGTAAGTGTCTGTATTATATATTCTTACAGTGAGCCTGAAGGTAAGTGTCTGTATTATCTATTCTTACAGTGAGTCTGAAGGTAAGTGTCTGTATTATATATTCTTACAGTGAGTCTGAAGGTAAGTGTCTGTATTATCTATTCTTACAGTGAGCCTGAAGGTAAGTGTCTGTATTATATATTCTTACAGTGAGCCTGAAGGTAAGTGTCTGTATTATCTATTCTTACAGTGAGCCTGAAGGTAAGTGTCTGTATTATATATTCTTACAGTGAGCCTGAAGGTAAGTGTCTGTATTATATATTCTTACAGTGAGCCTGAAGGTAAGTGTCTGTATTATATATTCTTACAGTGAGCCTGAAGGTAAGTGTCTGTATTATCTATTCTTACAGTGAGCCTGAAGGTAAGTGTCTGTATTATCTATTCTTACAGTGAGCCTGAAGGTAAGTGTCTGTATTATCTATTCTTACAGTGAGCCTGAAGGTAAGTGTCTGTATTATATATTCTTACAGTGAGCCTGAAGGTAAGTGTCTGTATTATATATTCTTACAGTGAGTCTGAAGGTAAGTGTCTGTATTATCTATTCTTACAGTGAGTCTGAAGGTAAGTGTCTGTATTATATATTGTTACAGTGAGCCTGAAGGTAAGTGTCTGTATTATATATTCTTACAGTGAGTCTGAAGGTAAGTGTCTGTATTATATATTCTTACAGTGAGTCTGAAGGTAAGTGTCTGTATTATCTATTCTTACAGTGAGTCTGAAGGTAAGTGTCTGTATTATATATTCTTACAGTGAGTCTGAAGGTAAGTGTCTGTATTATATATTCTTACAGTGAGTCTGAAGGTAAGTGTCTGTATTATCTATTCTTACAGTGAGCCTGAAGGTAAGTGTCTGTATTATATATTCTTACAGTGAGCCTGAAGGTAAGTGTCTGTATTATCTATTCTTACAGTGAGCCTGAAGGTAAGTGTCTGTATTATATATTCTTACAGTGAGCCTGAAGGTAAGTGTCTGTATTATATATTCTTACAGTGAGTCTGAAGGTAAGTGTCTGTATTATCTATTCTTACAGTGAGCCTGAAGGTAAGTGTCTGTATTATCTATTCTTACAGTGAGTCTGAAGGTAAGTGTCTGTATTATATATTCTTACAGTGAGCCTGAAGGTAAGTGTCTGTATTATCTATTCTTACAGTGAGCCTGAAGGTAAGTGTCTGTATTATCTATTCTTACAGTGAGTCTGAAGGTAAGTGTCTGTATTATATATTCTTACAGTGAGCCTGAAGGTAAGTGTCTGTATTATCTATTCTTACAGTGAGCCTGAAGGTAAGTGTCTGTATTATCTATTCTTACAGTGAGTCTGAAGGTAAGTGTCTGTATTATCTATTGTTACAGTGAGCCTGAAGGTAAGTGTCTGTATTATATATTCTTACAGTGAGTCTGAAGGTAAGTGTCTGTATTATATATTCTTACAGTGAGTCTGAAGGTAAGTGTCTGTATTATCTATTCTTACAGTGAGCCTGAAGGTAAGTGTCTGTATTATATATTCTTACAGTGAGCCTGAAGGTAAGTGTCTGTATTATCTATTCTTACAGTGAGCCTGAAGGTAAGTGTCTGTATTATATATTCTTACAGTGAGCCTGAAGGTAAGTGTCTGTATTATCTATTCTTACAGTGAGCCTGAAGGTAAGTGTCTGTATTATATATTCTTACAGTGAGCCTGAAGGTAAGTGTCTGTATTATCTATTCTTACAGTGAGCCTGAAGGTAAGTGTCTGTATTATCTATTCTTACAGTGAGCCTGAAGGTAAGTGTCTGTATTATCTATTCTTACAGTGAGCCTGAAGGTAAGTGTCTGTATTATATATTCTTACAGTGAGCCTGAAGGTAAGTGTCTGTATTATATATTCTTACAGTGAGTCTGAAGGTAAGTGTCTGTATTATCTATTCTTACAGTGAGTCTGAAGGTAAGTGTCTGTATTATATATTGTTACAGTGAGCCTGAAGGTAAGTGTCTGTATTATATATTCTTACAGTGAGTCTGAAGGTAAGTGTCTGTATTATCTATTGTTACAGTGAGTCTGAAGGTAAGTGTCTGTATTATATATTCTTACAGTGAGTCTGAAGGTAAGTGTCTGTATTATATATTCTTACAGTGAGTCTGAAGGTAAGTGTCTGTATTATCTATTCTTACAGTGAGCCTGAAGGTAAGTGTCTGTATTATATATTCTTACAGTGAGCCTGAAGGTAAGTGTCTGTATTATCTATTCTTACAGTGAGCCTGAAGGTAAGTGTCTGTATTATATATTCTTACAGTGAGCCTGAAGGTAAGTGTCTGTATTATATATTCTTACAGTGAGCCTGAAGGTAAGTGTCTGTATTATATATTCTTACAGTGAGCCTGAAGGTAAGTGTCTGTATTATCTATTCTTACAGTGAGCCTGAAGGTAAGTGTCTGTATTATCTATTCTTACAGTGAGCCTGAAGGTAAGTGTCTGTATTATCTATTCTTACAGTGAGCCTGAAGGTAAGTGTCTGTATTATCTATTCTTACAGTGAGCCTGAAGGTAAGTGTCTGTATTATATATTCTTACAGTGAGTCTGAAGGTAAGTGTCTGTATTATCTATTCTTACAGTGAGTCTGAAGGTAAGTGTCTGTATTATATATTCTTACAGTGAGTCTGAAGGTAAGTGTCTGTATTATCTATTCTTACAGTGAGCCTGAAGGTAAGTGTCTGTATTATCTATTCTTACAGTGAGCCTGAAGGTAAGTGTCTGTATTATCTATTCTTACAGTGAGTCTGAAGGTAAGTGTCTGTATTATATATTCTTACAGTGAGTCTGAAGGTAAGTGTCTGTATTATATATTCTTACAGTGAGTCTGAAGGTAAGTGTCTGTATTATATATTCTTACAGTGAGTCTGAAGGTAAGTGTCTGTATTATCTATTCTTACAGTGAGTCTGAAGGTAAGTGTCTGTATTATATATTCTTACAGTGAGTCTGAAGGTAAGTGTCTGTATTATATATTCTTACAGTGAGTCTGAAGGTAAGTGTCTGTATTATCTATTGTTCTGCTGAGCTGCAGTACCAGTCACCAGCCAGAAGAGGCGCTGTTCCGGGAAGAAAGCAGCTGTGTATTTCTGATCATTAGTCACATGGAGATGACCCTCAACCAGCTGAGAAGTTTCCTAGGTCTAACGCTGGGTTCACATTTGAGCGTATTTGATACGCGCATTTTACGCGCGTTTTTGTCGCGCGTATTACAGCGCATTTTTGGATATAGGAAACACGCTTTGTACGCGCGTTAGTGCGAGTGACCACTCTGGCGTCAATCACAAAACGCGCGACAAAACGCCCCAAAGCAGCTCCTGTACATCTTTGGGCGTAGGGCATTTTACAGCGCGTTCGTACGCGCTGTAAAATGCTCAGGTGAGAACCATGCCCATAGGGAAACATGGGTTTTCGCCTGTTGAGCGTTTTACAGCGCGTAGGAACGTGCTGTAAAACGCTCAGGTGTGAACCTAGCGTTACTGTTGTGGAAACTGCAAACTGCCCCATGAATAGTTAGTATAATCTGCCAGTCAGGGGATGGATGGCAGAAACTGTTCTCGGGACGGTGCAATGAGTAGGACCTAGCTGCAAGGTGCGCTGTAACAGAGTAACCTACCCCAGCTCCACTGCTGAGAAGATACCAGCGATAACAAGTCATATATCTTCTGCTACACTGTAACAAGTGGGAGGCTGTAAACAGAAAGGGTTGTGTGCCCACTGTGCTGACTGGTGGTGGCATCATCATTCTCTTGGGGGCTTCTCTGCAGCAAACCTTGAAAGTGTTGCGATGGTTCGGGGAAAAATATTGCGTAATACATGGAAATCCTGGAAGAAAACCTGCTGCAGTCTGCAGGAGAACTGCAGGAGAACGGGCAATAATCCTGACTATAAAAGCAAAGCCTCACAGAAACGGACAAAACAACATCTGGAGACCGCCAGAAGCTGCCCCGGCTATTACCCCCAAGTCCAGCCTCCGTGTGGCCCCTGCAGGGAATATACGGATGCACTAAAGTCGCTCTCCAGATATTGAGTTAATTTACTGAAGGAGCGGAAAAAACGGGAATTCACTGTCCAGGGGCGGGGCAGGGGGCGGGGCAGGGGGCGGGGCAGGGGGGCGGGGCAGGGGGGCGGGGGGCAAATACTATCATATAGTCTCTTCAATAATACAATTTATAGGTTTTGTGGGAATCTCAGCGACTGAATTAACCTCTGTTTTATCAAAGGAAAACAAATGTTTAAAGATCAAATATTCCGTGAACCATAAAGGACGGAAATAAATATTTAACATCGAGACATTCGGCCAAGAAAATCTGGAACCGAGTGAGCAGCATGAGGTCTGTGTCCTGATTTTTAGACAGAGACGGAACCATAAAAGCCGCTGGTTGTACCTGGAACGACTCCCATCGTTTTATTATGTACGTCGTAAAAAAATGTTAAATAATGAAACAAAAATGGAGAAAAAGTTACAAAATAACATGTAATGTCACAGACACAAAAGAGACATGCAGAAAGAGAGACACAAAATAGACATACAGAAAAAGACACACCAAAGAGACATACATAGCGAAGAGAAACCATTAACCCCTTATGGGAATGCAGTCTTATTCGTCTCTGTGGTTGGCTTTTTTTTTACATTTTTTGGTGGCTGCACACGATAGAAATGAGATGTCTTGTTTTTAGAGGATCGTTCTCAGATACAACATCAGAGCACTTCATTTGTATGAACTTTTATATAGCGCAGAACGTAAAAGAAGAAATTCCGCCATTCCAGCGATCAGTGGAAGAACGCCACCACATTGTAAACCGCGGGTGTGCTGGCTCCACTACAGGGTAAACCACGGGTGTGCTGGCTCCACTACAGGGTAAACCGCGGGTGTGCTGGCTCCACCACATTGTAAACCGCGGGTGTGCTGGCTCCACCACAGGGTAAACCGCGGGTGTGTTGGCTCCACCACAGGGTAAACCGTGGGTGTGCTGGCTCCACCACAGGGTAAACTGCTAGTGTGCTGGCTCCACCACAGGGGAAAACTGTGGGTGTGTTGGCTCCACCACTGGGTAAACCGTGGGTGTGTTGGCTCCACCACAGGGTAAATCGCTGGTGTGCTGGCTCCACCACAGGGTAAACAGCGGGTGTGCTGGCTCCACACAGGGTAAACCGCTGGTGTGCTGGCTCCACCACAGGGTAAACCGTGGGTGTGCTGGCTCCACCACAGGGTAAACTGCGGGTGTGCTGGCTCCACCAAAGGGTAAACAGTGGGAGTGCTGGCTCCACCACAGGGTAGACTGTGGGTGTGTTGGCTCCACCACAGGGTAAACTGTGGGTGTGCTGGCTCCACCACAGGGTAAACCGTGGGTGTGCTGGCTCCACCACAGGGTAAACTGAGGGTGTGCTGGCTCCACCACAGGGTAAACCGCGGGTGTGCTGGCTCCACCACAGGGTAAACTGAGGGTGTGCTGGCTCCACCACAGGGTAAACCGCGGGTGTGCTGGCTCCACCACAGGGTAAACTGTGGGTGTGCTGGCTCCACCACAGGGTAAACCGCGGGTGTGCTGGCTCCACCACAGGGTAAACCGCGGGTGTGCTGGCTCCACCAAAGGGTAAACTGTGGGTGTGCTGGCTCCACCACAGGGTAAACCGCGGGTGTGCTGGCTCCACCACAGGGTAAACCGTGGGTGTGCTGGCTCCACCACAGGGTAAACCGCGGGTGTGCTGGCTTCACCACAGGGAGGTGCTCTTTGTATCCGGTCTCTGTTCTGGAGAGTAGATGAGGATCCTGAGAGCGGTTCTCTAACAGAATACATTATTACCAGACAACCTTATTAATGCCGGCACCTAGAGGACATCAACATAAAAACTCTACATAATCATGACCATACCAAGCCCTTACCACGGTAGCAGCCAGGATCGGGCCCTGAATTATCCATTTCAAGTTCCCTGCACTCAGGTCCCAGCACCTAACGACAAAGGGATAAAGACACAAATAATGATTCATGCACATACACAGTGATACTAATACATCTAATACATAACCTGCACACTAAGGGCTCATGAACACGAACGTAAGGGTTCCGTGTCCGTACTGCAGACTTGAATGGGTCTGCAATCTGCAAAAGATAGGACATGGATAGGATGCAGAATATTGAGGACCCACCGTATGCAGCCCGAAATACGGGCACAGAGCTCTTACCTTTATGTGCATGAGCCCCAATACTAATACATACAATATACCCACACACTAATCCTTATACAATAGTTGCATATTAATACTAATACATATATCTGCATACCGGTACTAAAAACACAGACAACTAAAGGATCAGTACATGATAAGTAATGTATGTACACAGTGACTGCACCAGCAGAATAGTGAGTGCAGCTCTGGAGTATAATACAGGATGTAACTCAGGATCAGTACAGGATAAGTAATGTATGTACACAGTGACTGCACCAGCAGAATAGTGAGTGCAGCTCTGGAGTATAATACAGGAGGTAACTCAGGATCAGTACAGGATAAGTAATGTATGTACACAGTGACTGCAGCAGCAGAATAGTGAGTGCAGCTCTGGAGTATAATACAGGATGTAACTCAGGATCAGTACAGGATAAGTAATGTATGTACACAGTGACTGCACCAGCAGAATAGTGAGTGCAGCTCTGGAGTATAATACAGGATGTAACTCAGGATCAGTACAGGATAAGTAATGTATGTACACAGTGACTGCAGCAGCAGAATAGTGAGTGCAGCTCTGGAGTATAATACAGGATGTAACTCAGGATCAGTACAAGATAAGTAATGTATGTACACAGTGACTGCACCAGCAGAATAGTGAGTGCAGCTCTGGAGTATAATACAGGATGTAACTCAGGATCAGTACAGGATAAGTAATGTATGTACACAGTGACTGCACCAGCAGAATAGTGAGTGCAGCTCTGGAGTATAATACAGGATGTAACTCAGGATCAGTACAGGATAAGTAATGTAATGTATGTACACAGTGACTGTACCAGCAGAATAGTGAGTGCAGCTCTGGAGTATAATACAGGATGTAACTCAGGATCAGTACAGGATAAGTAATGTATGTACACAGTGACTGCACCAGCAGAATAGTGAGTGCAGCTCTGGAGTATAATACAGGATGTAACTCAGGATCAGTACAGGATAAGTAATGTATATGTACACAGTGACTGCACCAGCAGAATAGTGAGTGCAGCTCTGGAGTATAATATAGGATGTAACTCAGGATCAGTACAGGATAAGTAATGGTATGTACACAGTGACTGCACCAGCAGAATAGTGAGTGCAGCTCTGGAGTATAATACAGGATGTAACTCAGGATCAGTACAGGATAAGTAATGTATGTACACAGTGACTCCACCAGCAGAATAGTGAGTGCAGCTCTGGAGTATAATACAGGATGTAACTCAGGATCAGTACAGGATAAGTAATGTATGTACACAGTGACTTCACCAGCAGAATAGTGAGTGCAGCTCTGGAGTATAATACAGGATGTAACTTAGGATCAGTACAGGATAAGTAATGTATGTACACAGTGACTCCACCAGCAGAATAGTGAGTGCAGCTCTGGAGTATAATACAGGATGTAACTCAGGATCAGTACAGGATAAGTAATGCATGTACACAGTGACTGCACCAGCAGAATAGTGAGTGCAGCTCTGGACTATAATACAGGATGTAACTGAGGATCAGTACAGGATAAGTAATGTATGTACACAGTGACTGCACTAGCAGAATAGTGAGTGCAGCTCTGGAGTATAATACAGGATGTAACTCAGGATCAGTAGATAAGTAATGTATGTACACAGTGAGTGCACCAGCAGAATAGTGAGTGCAGCTCCGGAGTATAATCGTTATGACCATAGACTGCGATGATTTGATGCATGTCAGGAACATTATAACAGACAAATCTGCACCTTGAGATTTATGGAGTGTGAAAAGTTAAGAGATGAGTTATTTTGTTTATATGAGTCCTCGGCTGCCATTGATTTTTGTGGCCTTAGATCTTTTGTTTGTTTCTGTGCTGGAACTGGAAGCTCTTATCAATCGATGATGAGGAGAGGGGAAGTCATGGCAACTTCATTAAAATGCACGCTCCAGTCTGATCCTCCCTGAGCTGTACAAGGTCGCACTCCATAAAACAACAACACAGGACGAGAACTGAAGCCGAAAATGGATCGTCTGCACTGTCCTAGCATCACCTGATGTAACAGAGGCATCCAGTACCGGCAACCGGAGTCCTCTACACAAACCAAGTATCAAAAGAGATTATAGATGGGATATTTATGGTAGTTTAACCTATTCTTCTATACTTTACAGAATTCTCTGATGTAAAGATCACATATAGAATTAAGCTTCATATCCATAGATTCACTGTGTACATACATTACATAACTTATCCTGTACTGATCCTGAGTTACATCCTGTATAATACTCCAGAGCTGCACTCACTATTCTGCTGGTGGAGTCACTGTGTACATACATTACTTATCCTGTACTGATCCTGAGTTACATCCTGTATTATACTCCAGAGCTGCACTCACTATTCTGCTGGTGCAGTCACTGTGTACAAACATTACTTATCCTGTACTGATCCTGAGTTACATCCTGTATTATACTCCAGAGCTGCACTCACTATTCTGCTGGTGGAGTCACTGTGTACATACATTACTTATCCTGTACTGATCCTGAGTTACATCCTGTATAATACTCCAGAGCTGCACTCACTATTCTGCTGGTGGAGTTACTGTGTACATACATTACTTATCCTGTACTGATCCTGAGTTACATCCTGTATAATACTCCAGAGCTGCACTCACTATTCTGCTGGTGCAGTCACTGTGTACATACATTACTTATCCTGTACTGATCCTGAGTTACATCCTGTATTACACTCCAGAGCTGCGCTCACTATTCTGCTGTTGCAGTCACTGTGTACATACATTACTTTCCTGTACTGATCCCACTTGCACACGCTATTCCTACACGTATGTTGTATTGCACATGTGACTATACTCTGCACAGTAGAGGACATTCCGTGCTGAGGTTCGGTCCCCCTCCTCACCCTGTGTCGGCCAGCGTGGCTCTTTCTTGTGCCCATATAGTAACAAATACAGCGGGGACACCTGGAAAGAAGAGACAGCGGTGAGAAGATAAGCGGCAATCAGTGGAGACATAGAGAAAACTGAAAGCAGGCGTCCACACGAAGCTGGTTAGGTCTGTAGTATCAGGTGTACAGTATAGGGCGGTATTATATCAGATACTGAAGGCATGAGCTGGGCCGACCCGATCTCCTCTCATCCCATCATGTGTCTGTGTGTAATGCGCTCGTGTCTCCTGAAGTCTTGGTCACCAACAGTCCGGAAATTTCTGGCCAGTCCCTAAAAATAGACAACTTTTTACCTGTTTCTGTGCCTTTTTTGAGGCTGGTGACACTTGATTAGGTTATTTTGGTGGTAATTCAGAGGAACTGCTGGTGACGAGGAGGTCAGAGAACTCTGCGCTACAGACACGGATTACTCAGAGTCTCTATCATTGTTTTATGGTTATTTGTCAGTAAAAATGTCGGCCGTCCGGGGTTTTGGGATAAGTTGTCCAGAAGGAAGAAGTCTGGTTGGCAACCCGTCCTGCAGAGTGTATTACTGCTGGGAGTGATACATTGTATCTGAGACACAGAGAGTGAGGTGTGAGCGTCAAGGGCAGGATGATGGGGGTGATGATGTGATACCTTGTGTATGAGATACAGCGCTTTCAGAAAGTCCTCACACCCTTCACTCTCCTCACCTTTTATTCTCTCGCTCCTTGTGCCCTCAGTCCCCATAATGAGAAAGTGAGAAGAAGGTGAGAAATCTTTATTAATGTACTTAAAAAGGAAAATCTATAATCTTGCACTGTCATAAGTCTTCCACCCCTTTACTCAGGACAAAAGTCTTCAGCCCCTTTACTCAGAACATAAGTATTCAGCCCCTTTACTCGGGACATAAGTCTTCAGCCCCTTTACTCGGGACATAAGTCTTCAGCCCCTTTACTCAGGACCAAAGTCTTCAGCCCCTTTACTCAGGACATAAGTCTTCAGCCCCTTTACTCGGGACATATGTCTTCAGCCCCTTTACTCAGGACATAAGTCTTCAGCCCCTTTACTCAGGACATAAGTCTTCAGCCCCTTTACTCAGGACATAAGTCTTCAGCCCCTTTACTCAGGACATAAGTCTTCAGCCCCTTTACTTGGGACATAAGTCTTCAGCCCCTTTTCTCGGGACATATGTCTTCAGCCCCTTTACTCAGGACATAAGTCTTCAGCCCCTTTACTCAGGACAAAAGTCTTCAGCCCCTTTACTCAGGACAAAAGTCTTCAGCCCCTTTACTCAGGACAAAAGTCTTCAGCCCCTTTACTCAGGACATAAGTCTTCAGCCCCTTTTACTCAGGACTTGTGATGAGCGGCAGGTGCCATATTCGATTTCGACGAAATTCGCGAATATTCAAAAGACTATTCATTTCATATTCGTCGAAATCGAATATTCATTATTATTCTAGTTATCGCGATTAATATGCAATTTAAATAATCGCATATTGTGATTTTAACTTAGGCTACTTTCCTATTGGTTTCATATCTAGAATTATAGAGAAGATGACGAATGTATTCGTCATATTCCACAAAACGAAGATAACAAAGTATTCTCCATCTTCGTTTTAGCAACCATAGTAAACCATGTCTGTTGAAATCGCAATGCGATCAATTCAAGTTATATTAATCGCATTGCGATTACAACTTAGCACTGCTATCTTACATATTAGGCTAGAATTAACGAATATGGAATATAGCAGCAGTGCTAAGTAGAAATCGCAATGCGATTACTCCAAGTTATATTAATCGCATTGCGATTTCAACTTCGAGCTGGGTTTATAATGGGTCAGCTTGCTAGAATTAACAAAGTTAACGAATATGGAATATATTATAGCAGTGCTAATTGGAATCGCAATGTGATTAATGTAACTTGGAGTAATCGCATTGCGATTTCTACTTAGCACTTCTGCTATATTCCATATTCGTTAATTCTAGCCTAATATGTAAGATAGCAGTGCACTACTAAGTTGTAATCGCAATGCAATTAATAGAGCTTGAATTAATCGCATTGCGATTTCAACGTAATTCTCAAATCCGACAGTACATTTTAGTATATAGAGACGTTCCCATGGTGATGGTCCCCATCACCATGGGAACGTCTCTATATACTAAAATGTACTGTCGGATTTGAGAATTACGTGAGCACGGAAGTCGGCAGAAGCGGCAACGGGCACTGACTGGAGCAGCCAGGAAGCCAGGAATCCTCAGGACAGGTAAGAACTACTTTTGGGAAGTGGGAAAGAAAAAAATATAACTAAAAAAAAACTAAAAAAACTGAATATTCGAAATAGCGAATTTATAGAGCTATATTCGAAATATTCGCGAATTAGCGAAGTGCCGATATTCGCGATAAAAATTCGCTATTCGAATATTCGCGCTCAACACTACTCAGGACATAAGTCTTCAGCCCCTGTACTCAGGACTTAGTTGAAGCCCCTTAGGCAGTGATTTCCGCCTCCAGTCTTCTTGGAGATGTTGACACAAGGATTACATCTGGATTTGGGCCGTTCTTCTCTGCAGATCCTCTCACGCTCTGTCAAGTTGGACGGGGGCCGTCGGTGGACAGCCATCTTCAGGTCTCTCCTGAGATGTTCCATTGGGTTCAGGGCTCCGGCTGGGCCACTCAAGGACATTCACTGCGTTGTCCCTCAGCTGGTCCTGTGTTGCCTTGGCCGTGTGCTTAGGGTTATTGACATTGTCTAACCTTCTGGAAGTTTCTCTCACCTGCAAACAGGATCTCTGGTTTTTGATCACCTCCTTTCCAAAAGCCCTTCTCACCGGATTACATGGTTTGTTGAGGAGGCCAGCTCTAGGAATGGCCAGGACACAAAACGTTAAATGGCGCTGACATCTCGGCCTAGGTGCGTAGTGATCCCATTCACACGTCCGCAAAAAATAGCACATGTCCTATTCTTGTCCGCAATTGCGGACAATAAAAGGCATTTTCTATATAGTGCCAGCGATGTGCGGTCCACAAATTGCGGAACACACATCGCCGATGTCCGTGTTTTGTGGATCCGCGGATCCGTGGATCCGCAAAACACTTGCGGACGTGTGAATGGGGCCTTAGAGATACCAGCTGCTTTCTCGATTTTATAACCTTATGGCTTCTTTCTCCTAGTGTTGGTATTTCAATGTTAAGGAGTGTATGTAAGTCGGAGAAGCACTTCATCTCAATGCAGCTTGTTATTTAGATATTTAGATGTGCAGTCATTATTCATGTATTACAAAATCATGATCATTAGAGGGAGAGGTCAGCAGAGTCATCTCATGATCATTAGAGGGAGAGGTTAGCAAACTCATCTCATGATCATTAGAGAGTGGGTTCAGCAGAGTCATCTCAATACAGTTATAAAGCAGAATTCCCAGAGGGCAAGGTCAGCATAATCGTATCATTATCATTTTTTTTTTAGAGGAGAGGATCAGCAGAGTCATTTCATGATCATTAGAGGGCGGGCTCAGCAGAGTTATATAATTATCATTGGATGGTGAGATCAGCAGAGTGATCTCATGATCATTAGAGGGAGAGGTCAGCAGAGTTATCTCATTGTTATTAGAAGGCAGGATCAGAAGAGTCATCTCATGATCATTAGAGGGAGAAGTAAGCAGAGTTATCTCATTATCATTAGAAGACAGGATCATCAGAGTCATCTCATGATCATTAGAGGGAGAGGTCAGCAGAGTCATTCGATGATCATAACAGGAAGAGGTCATCTGTAATCTCATGATTATTAGAGGGTGAGATCAGTAAAATCATCTCATGATCATTAGAAGGAGAGGTCAGCAGAGTTATCTCATTTTCATTAGATTGCTGGATCAGCAGAGTCATCTTGTGATCATTAGAGAGAGAAGTCAGGAGAGTCATATCATGATATTAGAGGGAGAGGTCAGAAGAGTCATCTCATTATCATTACAGGGAGAGGTCAGCAGAGTAATTTCATGATCATTTGAGTATGAGATCAGCACAGTCATCTCATGATCATTAGAGGAACAGATCAGCAGAGTTATGTCATGATCATTAGAGTGTAGGGTCAGCAAAATCATCTCATAATTATTAGAGGTTGAGTTCAGTAGAATCATTTTAACATAAATAGATAGCAGAATTCCCAGAGTACAGAGTCAGCAGAATCTTATCATTATCATTATCATTAGAGTACTGGAGTAGAGTACTGTAGAGTACTTTAGAGTACTCAGCAGAGTCATCTCATGATCATTAGAGGTTGGGTTCAACAAAGTTATATCATTATCCTTAGAGGCTGAAATCAGCATAGTCATCTCATGATCATTAACGGGAGAGGTCAGCAGAGCCATCTCATGACCATTAGAGGATGAGGTCAGATGAGTCATCTCATGATTATTAGGCATAGAGGTTAACAGAGTAATCTCATGATCATTTGAGGGGCAGCTCAGCAAAATTATCTCATGATTATTAGAGGGTGGGTTCAGCAGAGTCATATCATTAACATTAGAAGGAGAGATCAGCAGAGTTAAGTCATTATAATTAGAGAGTGAGGTCAGCAGATTCATCTCATAATCATTATAGGGAGAAGTCAGAAGAGTCACCTCATCATCATTAGTGGGAGAGATAAGCAGAGTCATATCATGATTAGAGATTATCTAATTTCTGAAAAGTTCGATTCAGATAATTCTCTGAATTTTACAAAAAAAAAAGAGTGGGTTCAGCAGAGTTATCTCAACATAATTAGATAGTAGAATTCCCAGAGGGCAGGGTCACAATCTAATCAGTATCATTATTATTGGAGGATGGGATCAGCTGAGTCATCTCATGATCATTACAGGAGGAGTTCAGAAGAGTCGTCTCCTGATCATTAGAGGGAGAGGTCAGCAATGTCAACTCAAGATCATTAGAGGGCAGGATCAGCAGAGTCATCTTATGATCATTAGTGGAAGAAGTCTGTAGAGTTGCTTCATAATTATTAGAGAGAGGTCAGCAGAGTCACCTCATGAATCTGATCATTAGAGCATAAGGACAGTAGAGTCATCTCATTATCTTTAGAGGGATAAGTAAACAGAGTCATCTTATAACCATTAGTGGAAAAGGTCAGCAGAGTTGTCTCATAATTATTAGAGTAAGAGGTCAGCAGAGTCATCTCATGATCATTAGAGGGAGAGGTCAGCACAGTTTTGTCATGATCATTAGAAAGTGAGATCAGTAGAGTCATCTAATTATTATTAGAGTGTGAGGTCAGCAGAGTCATCTCATGTTTATTAGAGGGGGAGGTTAGCAGAGCCATCTCATGATTATTAGTTAGAGACGTCCGCAGATTAATCACAAAATTATTAGAGGGAGAGGTCCGCAAAGTCATCTCATTATCATTAGAGGGCAGAGTCAGAAGAGTCATCTCACATAAGAGGATGGACTCCGTAAAGTCACCTTATTATTAGTGGGAGAGGTCAGCACCATCATCTCATGACTGGATGGAAATTTCAGCAGAGTCTTTAAAGTGAGGAGGGGGGTCTCAGAGTGACAGAGTTACAAATCTAAGTCTGAAACTGTGGCAGACATTTTGTGCCATTTTGTGGGAGACCACAATGCATGAATTGTGGCAGTAGCAATCATGAAAAAGGCGCCAGAAATGTTTCTATATATTTTTTATCGAGGGTGACTTTAAGGGGTAACTTCACTTGACAGAGTGGAGAAGCAGAGCTGTAACGGGGGGGGGGGGGGGGGGATGAATCCTTTGTAGGAAAATCTCCATGTAACCAAAATCATCAATAAGAGATGGAGAAGTAATATTTTAAGGCTCCATTCTGTGGGCGTGGTTTAGTAGGATAGTGGGTGGGGCCTCATACGTTTTGACTTTAGACTTCTCAGCGTCGGGGGAACATTATAGGCGGCTACAGATCAGTCTGGCTGATGCTTTCTACACCATGAACAAAAACACAGGAAGGATGACAGCAAACAGTGAAATAAACGTAAACCAACCAAACCAGAAACACAAGACTTAAAGAATCCATCATCTCGTCCTCATCCAGACGCAAGAACTGCAGATAGCGGCACATATAACATCCACATTGTATGCGCTGTGCAAGCTGAAAACCCACACACAGTGTGTACAATGCAGGTGCTAAAGAGCCAGGTCCAACCTGACCGACAAACCTAAAGGTGACCACAAAGGTACACGATGGGCAATCCTGTATACTGAGTGACTTCTATCATAGTACTACCCAGAGGAGGCAGTATTATAGTAGTTATATTCTTATACATAGGAGGAAGTATTATAGTAGTTATATTCTTGTACATAGGAGCAGTATTATAGTAGTTATATTCCTGTACATAGGAGGCAGTATTATAGTAGTTATATTCCTGTACATAGGAGTAGTATTATAGTAGTTATATTCTTGTACATAGGAGTAGTATTATAGTAGTTATATTCTTGTACATAGGAGCAGTATTATAGTAGTTATATTCTTGTACATAGGAGCAGTATTATAGTAGTTATATTCTTGTACATAGGAGCAGTATTATAGTAGTTATATTCTTGTACATAGGAGCAGTATTATAGTAGTTATATTCTTGTATATAGGAGCAGTATTATAGTAGTTATATTCTGGTACATAGGAGGCAGTATTATAGTAGTTATATTCTTGTACATAGCAGCAGTATTATAGTAGTTATATTCTTGTATATAGGAGCAGTATTATAGTAGTTATATTCTTGTACATAGGAGCAGTATTATAGTAGTTATATTCCTGTACATAGGAGCAGTATTATAGTAGTTATATTCTTGTACATAGAAGCAGTATTATAGTAGTTATATTCTTGTACATAGAAGGCAGTATTATAGTAGTTATATTCTTGTACATAGAAGGCAGTATTATAGTAGTTATATTCTTGTACATAGAAGGCAGTATTATAGTAGTTATATTCTTGTACATAGGAGCAGTATTATAGTAGTTATATTCTTGTACATAGGAGCAGTATTATAGTAGTGATATTCTTGTACATATGAGCAGTATTATAGTAGTTATATTCTTGTACATAGGAGCAGTATTATAGTAGTTATATTCTTGTACATAGGAGCAGTATTATAGTAATTATATTCTTGTACATAGGGGAAACTACATTGCAAAAATCACAGTTAGACCAGAACCACTAAACAATTTTAAAAAAGAGTTAAGGTGCACGTGGCCATGGCTGCAATGTAAAAGCAAAGAAGGACTACAAGTAGCAGCACACTGCTTTTGTCCCATAGCACATCCAGTGTTTGCATGTGTCTATGCATGGAGCAGTGTGCTGATACTTGTAGTCCTTATTTGCTTATACACTACATTATTCAGCTTGGAGGGGGGGGGGGGGGAGAAATGTCTTCCTGAGATATGGAGACTAAGAAGTCTACGCTGCGTCCTCGTGCATTCTGGGAAACCATTTAAGTAAGAGACTTTTCTAATCATTCTTTTTCTCTTTCAGTATTACACATTGAACACTCACCCCATCCAAATAGTGTGAACCCCCAAAGGTATTTTTTATCAGAGAAAAAAGCCATAAATATGAGACAATGGAGATAAAGTCCCTCAACGAGGATCCAGTAGTAGTTGGTGGCCAAAAAGTAGAGGAAAAAAGTGACAGTAACTTTACACCCGACCTAAAGAAGAACAAACAGGTAGAAATGAAAATGTTATGACTTCACAATATTTAATTTCCATTTATATGAGTTTTGCAGTAGAGAAAGATTCACAATGTTTCATAAAAACAATCTTAAAATACAATTTAGAATGTATTCTAATAATGATTAAAGCACATAAAGTAGAAACAAATAAAATGTAACCTATAATAGTTTTTCTTATAAAACAATTCTTATAAAACAATTTAAAAAAAAGTTTTGAGTGTAAATGGGCTGATGCATTACCCCCTCCATGCCCTATACCACCATGGAAGGCGTCATGAATCTCTTCAGCACCCTAAGCCCCCATGGATGCAAATACTAACTATCTGTAGACCACCAAGGATGGTTTCTTATCCCCTTAGCAGCACTAGACTATGACAGATGCTGATAATAGCCCTATGTTCTGGCAGTAACCCCTTTCTGCCCTTGAGTACTAAGGTTGGTGACATTAACCCTTTTGCTTCCCTAGACCACCAGGAATGGTTTTATTTACCTTTTCTGCACTAACCGATGGGGGCACAGATAGTACCCCCTTTATTACTGATCTTGACCATAATCCCTTTTCTACCCTTGAATACTTGGGATAATGAAATTAGCCCTTTCACTGCCCTAGACCACCAAAGATGTTTCTTACTGGACCACAAGGGATGCTGATAATAATCCCCTTCTGCACTGTCCACCAAGGATCTTGACTGTAACCCCTTCTTTGCCCTTGAGCACTAGAGATACTGACATTAACCTCTTCACTGCCCAAGACTGCCAGGGTTACATACTTCAACCCCTACGCAATTAACTATTCTGGCTATTTATGGCTAATTATGTGGATCTTGCTGCTATTTTGGGTGTTGGCGCATTGTCTATAGTTACATCCCTCATTGGGAAATTTACATGGCACAATATGGCGCTCAATAGAAAAGAAACTCTGCAAAAACAGTTTTTTTTTTAATCCAAAAGAAATAAAGGAACATAACGAAAACCTTGAAAAAAATCTTTTTTGTTTTTGGAGCTACTGTCCATCACTCACAAACTGGGACTTGTCCGCTGGAGGAGCCTCCGTCATCGACTTCAAGTCCGTTTCTGAGAAACGTTCCATTTCTTCAAAAGGAATTCCGGAATACAGAACTGCGTCTTTCACGAAGATACTGACGGCTCGCAGCATGAAGGACACAAAGAGGTGCATGTGGATGTAATTCCTAGTGCAGTGCAGTCGCCTGGGGGACAAAACAAAATTATGAAGAAGACTCTGTAGATCTGAACAGTTTCATTTCTCTTGCATGCAGATGGGTCTCGGCCATTGCACAATCCTGCTGCCCCCACGGTGTAACGCGGGATGTTCTAAGCGGCCAATCAAATTCCATCCCTCCAGGGGGCTCCGTATTAGCTGCTGATGTAAATGTGCAATGGAGAGTGGAGCAGAACGAAAGGTAAATCTCAGCCTGAGACCATCCATCCTCTGATGAGCCATCCATTGGTGTTCTGGCCTCGGTGGATTGAAGCCGCCATCTCTAATAACATTCACCATTGTGATTTCAGTACAGTTCATTTTAACAGATTCAACATCATTGTGACTACAGGAAACCATAAAAACTGTGAAAAGGTCAAGGTCGATGTTACCGCACATCCATGTTTTTAGGAATTTCACATCTGAAATTGCTCATATGGTCCTTGGTCCAGTATTCAGCATTATGAGAGGATACTCAACACTATATGATCCTATTCTTTCTCCAGCGTACTTGTCAAATCAGTTCAAAAAAAAATCTCCTCCTGACGAAGCTTACGCGAAACGCGCGTAGAGGGGTGCGCGGGTCCACTGTGATTTACCGCCCGGATTTTGAGAGGTATGCACTGGCACTTAGGCATGGGTTTGTCATTGGTGATTTGTATTGGATAGACTCCAATAGGAAAATATGATGTTTCTATGGGGCAAGGTGCAATAGTACGGGCGATGCAATTGGTATTGGATTAAGTAGGACAGAGCGCTTTTGGCAGTGGTTTTCACCTCAATTTTATATTTTGAATTAATGATGTCTGTAAGAGATTTTAAAGGATATTAATAAACAATGTATTTTATTATGAGAGGATCAGAACCTTTCGGGCACCAAATCATTGGACGAGGAGCGGGCATAGATAAGACAGGGGTTGGACTTCTTAGAACTTTCTCTGTATTTATAATCTTCCATACCGTTCAGCATCTTCCACCTTATGGTAAGTTGTGTCTCAGCCATTCATGGTTGCCTTTACCCTTCTTCTGGATTAACTGGGTTTTTTAAGTACAAAATGGCTGAACTGGATGGATTTAGTTTTTTTCCCACCCAATAACGATGTATCTGTGTAAGGTGCCAATGAAATCTATTGGAGATGTCAAAGTTACAACATGTACAGAAATGAGGCAGATCTCTGCTATCAGGGCTATAGAGGGAACCTTCTAGATGTCTCATAGACAGTCACTGTTTGTGAGACGTCTGGTGTTTTTGCCTATGGTTGGTACAAATGTAGCAAACGTTAAATTCATTGTTGCAGAAAACTTTAAATTGACACATTCAAAGCAAAGTAATGTTTGCTGCAACTGAGTATTTCACACCTTACAAGTTTCAATTTAACGTTTGCTACATCTGTAAGTCATTAGAGACCTGTCAATCAATCTGTGCAGTAGGGGAGACGCTCATTGGATGCTTCTTCCCCCTTGAATTTAAAGTTTTCTTCGCATTAGAATTCTACTGTAACAAAAAAAAAGCTGAAAACTTTGGCAAACTTTTTATGATTTCATGTTGATTTTTGAAAGTGGGTAAAAAGTGGAATGAATTTCCGCAAATGCTTTCTCTGAGAAGCCGCAGAGGTTCAGATTAAGATGTCGTTCGTCATAATAAGGCAAGCATGTCCAAACTCTGGCCCTCCAGGTGTTGCAGAACTACAACTCCCATCATGCTCTTCTGTAGGTTGATAGCTGTAGGTTGTCCAGAAATGATGGGAGTTGTAGTTCTGCAACATCTCGAGGGCCGGAGTTTGGACATGCCTGTAATAAGGGAACCTGTCAGGATTTTGTGCTCTCCATCACTCTACTGACGGGTTCCCTCTAGGCCAGGCATGTCCAAACTCTGGCCCTCAAGGTGTTGCAGAACTACAACTCCCATCATGCCCTTCTGTAGGTTGATAGTTGTAGGTTGTCCAAGAATGATGGGAGTTGTAGTTTTGCAACATCTGGAGGGCCGGTGTTTGGACATGCCTGCTCTAGGCATTACCCTGCTGAAACAATGTTGATACATTGGTCATACAATGTAAACATTTAGACAAATGTATCTACTAGAGAGAACGCCCCCTTCTAGATTCTGTCCATCTGCAACATTTCACTGACATGAAGCAGTGTGGTCCAACATGAGAACAGCTGAAGGTCAAGGACAGAGTGGAGGCAGAGGAGTATTCTGACATTTCATCCTCAAGTATTTCCTATGGATGTCGTTAATCATTTCAAGAATTAATTAAAACATTTCCTCAAGACAAGTGGAAGAAATCAACAGCAAAAACCAGCAGGAAGGGGAATCGTGCACTTACCTGAAGTATCCTAAAATGAGGACAGCAACAGTCAAGGATCCCAGAGAGATTGAATACCCGACAGTATAGATCAGGTTGAGACGGTCAAACACTTCCTGCAATGAATGTGGAGGCTGTCAGGAAAATGGAGGGGACAAGAGACAAGCACATAGCAGAGAGGCCTAGCCAAAGAAGAAATGGAACCATGATGGACACCCCTGCATAAGGAAACCAAACATGAAGACCCTTGACCAAACCAAGGTCAACCGACTGGATGCAAAACGGAGACTTCCACAGGGATCATTGACACAAGGAAGTCTAACGAGCCAACGTCCAGACAGTCCAGTGTAGGACATGAGTGGTAGGGGATCCGAGGGTCCACACTGACACGATGCCCATTAATAATAGTCATGATGACTTCATAGGTAACACTAAAATGTTATAATATTTGGGTAAGATAGTCTTCACCCCACATGTCCCTTCTCACCAAATGCACTAAGCTTCCACTTTCTGTAAAGATAGAACTCAATAGATTATTTTCTACATATATGTGTGATTTAAAGGGGTCATTGCCTTGAAGGGTTAAACCAGAGCTTAGGGTGGGACACTAGAAGAGCCCTGCCAGTCAGAGGGTCTTCTCCACTAGTGTCCCTAGAGGAACATCTCCATAGAGGTGAGGATACGGCAGAGGGATTGGTGTGGGATCCGTCCACCTGTGGACACATTGTATTCTCTGCTTTGATACAGTCCTGGTTTATTTTTCTGGTGACCTGTAGCCGGACAAGTTTAAAGGTGCACAATGTGCGACCATCAATGCCCTCCCCTATGATTGATGTGTGTCCAAAAACATACCGTAATACTGTGCTCATATAACCATACAGTGCACATACAGTACAGCGATACCGTACACATATAATATAACCATACAGTGCACATACAGTACAGTCATACAGTACACATATAATATAACCATACAGTGCACATACAGTACAGTCATACAGTACACATATAATATAACCATACAGTGCTCATATAATATAACCATACAGTGCACATACAGTACAGTCATACAGTACACATATAATATAACCATACAGTGCTCATATAATACAACCATACAGTGCACATACAGTACAGTCATACAGTACACATATGATATAACCATACAGTGCTCATATAATACAACCATACAGTGCACATACAGTACAGTCATACAGTACACATATAATATAACCATACAGTACACATATGATATAACCATACAGTACACATACAGTGCACATACAATACAGTCATACAGTACACATATGATATAACCATACAGTGCACATACAATACAGTCATACAGTACACATATAATATAACCATACAGTGCTAACTATTGTTGAGCAAGCAGGCTCGCCTGAACTGGTGTTTGACTTGAGCGTCCCGATGCTCGGCACATCGCGGTGTTCGGCCGAATACCGCGTGTGCTTGAGCGTGATGCTCGAGTCAGTGTATTTAAATCTAATTAAGCCTCCATTTCTGAAAAGCCTCTGTTTCTGACCTTGTCTCTAATGTAGAAGGTTGTGAGTTCAAATCCCGGCAGAAACTTTTCAGAAATAGAGGCTGAATTAGATTTAAATACACTGGGTGTCCCTAAGCACTGACTCCATATATGGACATAGCTCTATATGGAGTCAGAGCAGGGACTCCTAAGCCGCGGACTTACACTGGGGGATTCCCTCACTGTACAGCGATCTTCTGCATAGACCTCAGTGGGACCCGGCACCCTCCCCTCTTCAGAGCAGCGGGTGCCTGGTTTAATGCTCTGGTTCTCCCATTGACTTCCATTGTGCTCGGGTTCTCTGTAGATCACGCGAGCATCCCGATGTCCTTGGTCCTCGATCAACACTAGTGCTCACACTGCACAGTCACGCATTACTCATACTATACAGTCACACAGCATACGTAAGCTGTTGTGTCTCTCTGGATCCGGCATTGCTGAGAACTGCATGACTGCCGTGTCGGGCCGGGTTGTGGCCACATCTCTGCCAGTCCCCACTATAGTTAATGTAGTTTCCATCACTTTCCTTGGCGGATTTAACTAACGCTAGTGTGAAACTAGCCTAATACAGTCACACAGTGAACGTGTAATGTAACCCATGTGGCGGCACAGGTCTCATGTCCCTAAGGCCGACCTTGGCCATTATAAAGTGAAGCTTCCTTCCTCCATCTCCAGCACAGATCTGAGCTTCATGTCTTTTTAAATAATAAAATTCCATCTGCCTGAGAAAATCTTGCCGATCTCCTGGTGACAGCGGCTTCAGATGCCTGGCGGTCCTGGAAGCAGGAAGTTCATTAGTCCCAGGACAGGTTGACCTTGACCGAAGAGAGTTTTACATCAGGACTTGTCCCTGGTGGGCATGTGAATGACGCGGAGTAGAAGAAGAGACACAAATGTTGCTGCCCCAGGATTTCTTATCTCTGCAGATACTGAGACTCTCTATATATGGATCTTCCCTCGGCTTTAGCCAAGTCTAATCATGAGAGCTGAGGCAGAGGACAAGAAAACGGAATAAAGTAATACTGGTGAAGGAGACTCCGAACATCAGCACCAGATATATGATTTATCGAATTTTGTAAAAAATTAGATTTGTGTATGAATCGATTCTGCATGAGTAAAATATTGTCCAATTGGTGTGAAAATTAGTATATGACACAATGAGATCTCCCAGGATTCAGACTTACAGTGTCTCACAGAACTAAGTACACCCCTCACTTTTCCTGGGACAGCACTGAGGATCTGACACTTTGATACAATGTAAAGTAGTCAGTGTACGGCTTGTATAACAGTGTAAATTGGGCGTGCCCTCAAAATAACTGAACACACAGCCATTAATGTCTAAACTGCTGGCAACAAAAGTGAGGACACCCCTAAGTGAAAATGGCTAAATTGTGCCCAATTAGCCATTTTCCCTCCTCGGTGACATGTGACTCGTTAATGTTACAAGGTCTCAGGTGTGAATGGGGAGCATTTAGTGATGAGACGGAGATAAACTTATTTGGTTTAGATGGTGTCAGGCGTGTGTGGCGACAACCAGGTGAGGAGGACAAAGACCAGTGTGTCCTGCCTACAGTCAAGCATGGTGGTGGGGGTGTCATGGTTTGGGGCTGCTTGAGTGCTGCCGGCTGTGAGAAGCTATAAGTCATTGGGGGAACCATGAATGCCAACATGCTCTGTGACATACTAAAGCAGAGTATGATCCCCCCCTCCAACATGATAAGACCCCAAACACCTCCAAGACCACCACTGCCTTCTAAAGAAACTGAGAGTAAAGGTACTGGCCTGGCCAAACATGTCTCCAGACCTAAACCCTATGGAGCATCTGTGGGGCCTCCTCAAACAGAAGGTGGAGGAACGCAAGGTTTCTAACATCCACCAGCAGTGATGTCATCATGGAGGATGGAAGAGGATTCCAGTGACAACCGGTGAAGCTCCAGTGACCCCCATGCCCAAGAGAGTTAAGGCAGTGCTGGAAAATAATGGGGGCCACAGAAAATACTGACACTTTGGCACAATTTGGCCACTTTCATTTAGGGGTGTCCTCACTTTTGTTTCCAGCGGTTTAGACATTAAGGGTGGTGTGTTGAGTTATTTTGAGGGCACGCCCAATTTATACTGTTATACAAGCCGCACACCGACGACTTTACATTGCATCAAAATGTCAGATCTTCAGTGTTATCCCAGGAAAAGATAGAATCAAAGATTTACAGAAATGTGAGGGTGGACCCAATTTTGTCACATACTGTATATCTTTTCGTTAGCAACTTTGAAATACAGTATGAAACATGATGGTAGGCAGGCAGATGGCAGCAACAGCCATATAGTACAGAACATGAAGGTAGGTAGGCAGGAAGACAGTGGCAGTGGCATTATGGGGCACCGTCAGCGAGGGCAGATCTATTCATCGGCCTCAGCCGGAGGAGTGTGAAATCCCCAGGATCCAGGCTTGGTTCATTTTGACAGACGTGATGTTTTGGACACTGGTAGAGGACAACTTGGTCCAATTGGGTGTCACCATGCCCCACTCGGCACTGAAAACCCTCTTAAAGATTAAACTGGAGGCTGGGCAAGAAAGAGAACGTGCTGTGCCAGTCTGGACCACCGTTCCAGTCTGTCGGTCCAGAAATCTATGGGGTCAAGGAACAGGGTGTTTGCCGGAGACAGGCCACAGACATTTAGAGAACAAGATAATTTTGAACAATAAAAAAAAAATGGATATGAAAGTCCTACGGAAATAATTCAATTTGGGCAAAGATGTGGAAGTGCACCACATTTAGCACAACTAAGTGGTATGGCAGCAACTGCACTGCCAGCAACTTGGCCAGGTGGGAATTAAGCTTGCTCACCCTCGGATTACAGGTTGATAATAGTTTTCTCATGACCGCACATTCTGTTATTAATGTCTCACGATAGAGTGGAGGAGATGGAGGAGTCTTAGCAGGAGAAGAAGAAGCTGATGATGATAACAAGGACACTGTACTGCTTGGGGAATGCAAGATGGCTGCCAAAAAAAGAAGACCAGGAGAAGGAGGACAGACTTCTGCTGATTGGGAATGCTGGTCAGTTGTATTTTCCTAAAGGATCTGGTGACGCCGCCTCATGTGCTGCAATAGAGCCCTGGTGCCTATGATTCCGTTTGAACGGCCACGGCTTATTTTAATCCTGCAGATCTTGCACATGTCTGTGGTTTTCTGTGCCAGCCTTGTAGAGAAAAAGCGCCATATAGGAGTTGCTTGCACAGAGCTAGAGGAAACCGAGCTTGGCCTCAGTCTGGCACGTTTTGAGCCTGCGCCCACGGTATCAGAAGCATCACTAGTTCTCGAGCTGAACACAATAGAAGCAGATCTGGCACTGGCAGTTATTTGGGAGGTTCTGGCCGTATTTTGCCTGTACTCTGTATTGCTGCAGTGGACACCATTCTTCTCCTCAGATTTCTCCTTCTCCTCTTCGGCACCCTGATCCGGCTCCCAGGTCAACACACAATTATCATAAGATGCCTTACCCTCCCTGCCACTTTTAACAGACTGTGCTATTTCATGGTCAAGGATAAGACCGGCACTTACTCAGATGCAATTTCTTTTCTTTATTAGTCACATATACAACATCTGTGACGCGTTTCGGCTGAAAGGAACAAGCTTTGAAAAAGCCTTGATCCCTGAGCCGAAACGCATCACAGATGTTGTATATGTGACTTATAAACAAAAGAAATTGCATCTGAGTAAGTGCCGGTCTTATCCTTGACTACGTATATGGGAAGCTGACCCTGGACACGTGCACCATGCCACAGAGAGGACGGAGTGCCAACTGTCTTTCATCGATGTGATATATCATGGTCAGCTTCTTGGCTCCCTTCCCTATCCCTGCTCTGTATTTGCCCCAACTGCTGCTGCCCCCACCACCAATACGTGGCTATGGGTGCCACTATTACCACTATCATCACAGCTATGCATGTCTCAGGGCAATCCAAATGCTGACTGCTCTCACATATATCGTCAAAAGGGATACTCTCTTGACTATCCTCCACAAGGGCATGGTGGGGTTTTGTTGCCTCTTCTTAGGAAAAAAAAGAAGGTGCCCCACTAAGAAGGGGCATTGAAGACTGAGAGGACTCCACCGAAAAGCTTCTCTAGGGCTGCAAGGAGGAGGAGCAGGAGGAGCGCTGTGATGCTGTGACTCCTGGCTCCAAGGCATGGGGTCAGACTTAGAAGTCACCTCCACATCATCCTGCTGTGATTGAAAGGAGGAGTGAGACATCCAATCCACAATCTCATCTTCTTTCTCAATGATAATGCTTCCCCCTTCCGCCAGGGACAACTGTGGACTACTACTACTACAACTACTACTACAATTACTACTACTACTACTACAACTACTACTACTACTACTACTACTACTACAACTACTACTACAACTACTACTACAATTACTACTACTACTACAACTACTACTACTACTTCTGGCTAGATAGCTGGTGCTGCTAATACTCACATTCTGACTGTGGGAGGACAAGGTCTGGGTCTTTCATTTTCCACGCGTCCATTTACTAGACATCTTATTATGAGGCTTAGGCCTCATGCACACGACCGTTGTTTGATTCCGTGTCCGTTGCTCCGTTTTTCGTGGTTTTCAATGGGTTCGTGGAAACCTTGGCAAATGCACCGTTTGTCCTCCGTGTCCGTGGTCCGTGATTCCAGTCCGTCAAAAAAATATAACCTGTCCTATTCTTGTCCGTGAAAAACGGTTCACGGACCCATTCAAGTCAATGGGTCCGTGAAAAAATGCGGATGGCCATCCGTGTGTCATCCGCGTTCCGTGTCCGTTTTTTTGCGGATCCCTTGGCAGGCACTTGGGAAAAATTGTCAGCCTGTCTTTTGGTAAAATCTTTTGGGTCATGTCCGCTAAAAAAAACGGAAGACACACGGAAACACAACGGAAGGCAAAAACGGACATGGATCACTGAACAACGGAACCCCTTTTTGCGGACAGCATAAAAACACGGTCGTGTGCATGAGGCCTTAGAAATTGAAAAATCACAGGTTTGGTACACAGATTATTAAAGGGTTTATCCGAGATGAAAAAATTTCCCCCATATGCCCAGGCCCCTCACACTGAGCCTACTTACCTGGCTCCCTGCACCGCTCCTGGTCCCCACACCCCACACCGTCAGCAGCCAATGGCAGGCGGGACGCTGGGAGCCTCCCTAGCATCCCCCACTGCCGATCTAAACCTATTTAGATAATTTTCTACTCCTAAAACAGGTGTAGAAAATGATAAATGAGACAAGCCGGCTGGTCCGCCCCCTTCCCGCCCACACCACACCCCTTTTTTTTTTAACTGCAGCTCCCCCAAAAGCCATCCCATAAATCTGGTCATTTGAAGCTATAAAGTAACAAACACATATTAATAATTACTGACAATATGGAGATTAGTGTAACAATTCACCCACCCAACCAGAAAAATGTCCACTTCATCCTCCTTACTCATAGGTGGAGCCCTACATGGCGATCTCAAATAAGTTAGAAGATAATTTCTGGTGTGGGTAGGTCTGGTCTGGAGTCTGATACCAGTTAGAGGTCTGGGGTCTGATATTAATATAGGGGGTTTGAATCTATATAGGGTGTCCGGTCTGGGGACTCATATTAAGTATACGGAGTATGAATAAATGTAGCCACACCCTTTTTATCCGCCACAAGCCTCAGTTAGGCCCCTCCCATTTTTGCTGTGACCCGCTGCTCCAGTATCACCTGGGTTGACATCTCTGTAGCTCATGGCTTGGATACATGACGAGTTATTTTTGATACTTTGTGTCACGTTTTCTTCTTCTGAGAGATATAAGCGGCGACAGCGTCTTCCAGTCTACAGATCCGGGACTGGGCTCAGCAGGTGGCCACACTCTGGAGGCTGCGGGCGCCGCTCATCCATATGTTTACATTTTGCTGTATTAATCCCAGTTGCAGGTCTTTCTTTTGATGTGTCAGTTTAGAACATATTGAACGAGAAGCGTGAAATCCGAGCGTGTAATCTGCGGTTAAACAGCTGCACCAGCCACTTCTCCTCCTACACGGAAAAGTACGATGATAGAAGTTCTCATCCCCAGCTCAACAGAATCAATGACCAGGATGGAGGGACCTGCGTCGCTGCAGCCAATGACTGCAAGGACACTGGACCACCAGGGACATGTACAGTTCTCAGATTACTATGCCATAGCAGACATCTGATGGTCTAAGGACACTGGACCATCAGGGACAAGTACGTTTCTCAGATTATGTGCCATATTAGACTTAATCTGTTTAATACTGTCTAACTCCATTTTATATGTTGTGATATATATCCTATTCATTTGCACTGTATTTGCGAGGCTCTGTGGAAAGGGTTAATGAATACTGAGAGACTGTTGGGACTTTGAATGAGAAGCTGGTAATTTTCCACAGCTGCTATAGGGTTTAAAGTAGAGCATGTTTGGGAGGAGAAAACACAGACTGGTTTACCACCAAAACCAGACAGACTGACCTTGTTTAGCTCTGTTGTTGTCTGGAAACTTGTTTTTGTCTGGAAAAACTGCTGTGTCATTGCCATTGAGTATCATTGAAGCTCTAATGTAAGTCTATGAGGGACGGGAATTGTAACATTGTATCAGTTTGTGCTGAGTTTCTCCACTCCACCCCTCTTACTAGAAGGTTTTAGTCTAGCAGGAAACTGTATATGAGGAGAGCAGTCAGAGCCCCTAGTGTGCTCCAGTTAGGGGTCAGTGCTTAGAAGAGGAGACTCTGCCAGACTACAGAGTGACCAGAAGAAGACGCTGAGACGGGGATATTCTGCCACAGTCTCTGGGCCTCCAGCCTTTGGCCAGGGTACCAGCCTTCTGAGAGAGAAGAGGGGGACAGCTAGCTCAGGCCTTTCCTCATCACAGAACCTTCTTCTGCCAGAGAGGAAACTGGAGAAGACAGCCCAATCCTTCACCTGTATTGTTTTGCACTTGAATTCCTCCAGTAAAGAAGCCCCCTGGAGACCCTGACTCTCTGGACTTATTTCCCATTGGGGTGCACCAGGCCTTACCATCCCTCCCAGAGAGCAGCAACACATGGAGACACCTTGACGGTGTGAGGGGGACTAAGAGTAGTGTTCTGGCCACTCCAAACTTGGCCACTGCACAAGGACACTTGGCCACCAGGGACATGTACAGCTCTCAGATTACTATGCCATAGCAGATATATGATGCTCTAAGAACATTGGACCACCAGGGACATAGTAGACATATGTTTTTTTAAGGATGCTGGACCACCAGGGACATATACAGCTCTCAGATTACTATCATATAGCAGATATATGATGCTCTAAGAACATTGGACCACTAGGGATATGTAAGTTTCTCCTACTACTATATCATAGTAGACATATGATTTTCTAAGGATGCTGGACCACCAGGGACATGTACAGTTCTCAGACAGATCATACTGGAAAACTACTGGTCATATAATCCAAAATTACTTGGTCCTTCAGAATCCTATAAAGCTATATTTAACGGTGATGCTTGCTTTGGGTGGCCTGGCACCTTCCTTGGGATCTTGAGACCCCCACCCTGAGTCTCTAGCCGCTCCTCTCACTTGTAGAATGGAGGGAGATATGGTTAATGGTAGTGAGTTGAATGTCAATGTTATGGGAGGCGCTATGACTGAAGAGTATGAATAGATGCATTTACATAGACATATAGAAGTTAAAGCCCACTGGACCAGCTGGGACATATTCAATAGATCCACTGGGCTATATGATATGGTATAGATGGAAATGTAATTGGGTCACCAAAAATGGCAATGCCCACAGGGCCACCAAAAACATAGACCTCGAAACTCCCAGGAGTCGCAGGGATAAATATCAGCTCTGAGGTCACTGAAGCCCTGAGTTAAGCTTAGATTAGGCTAGATCAGGGATGGGCAATCTGCGGCTCTCCAGCTGCTGTAAAACTACAACTCCCAGCATGCAAAGACTGTCAGCCTACGGCAGGGCATGGTGGGAATTGTAGTTTTACAACAGCTGGAGGGCCGCCGTTGGCCCATCCCTGGGCTCGATAACATGAACTGACACATTGTTACAGAAAGGGGACATGAATCATCTCCTTACCGTTTCCCTGGTCTCGTTGGACAGGAACTTTGCACACTCGGTGTAATTGGCCCACGTGCGGTTATTTCCCAGCACCAGCTCCCAGCTGCCGTTCATGTCACACCGTCGATACGCGTGACCTGCAGAGATGAGGTAATATATAGCATAAGTCACACTGTCACCACCTCCGCGCGTACGTATAATCCATCAATATAGGGCTAAATATATACACGGCTACATACCTGCTCATTTCATACTGAGATAATCTCATAAAAACCACCTACACCTGGTAAACATGGCACCAGAATGGGCGAGGGGGGAGGAGCGTAGATATGTGGCCCCTCTCCTCTATGTACAGTTCAGTGCTATAGTGTTACTATGTGGCGCAGGCGCTATGGTAATTACTGTAAAGCAGGCACTATGGGATTACAATGAGGGAGGCACTATGGGATTACAATGAGGCAGGCGCTATGAGATTGCAATGAGGCAGGCTCTATGGGATTACAATGAGGGAGGTGCTATGGCATTAGAAAAAGGCAGGCACTATGAGATTACAGTGAGGCAGGCGCTATGGGATTACAATGAGGCAGGCTCTATGGGATTACGATGAGGCAGGCACTATGGGATTACAGTGAGGCAGGCACTATGGGATTACACTGAGGCAGGCGCTATGGGATTACAATGAGGCAGGCACTATGGGATTACAATAAGGCAGGAACTATGGGATTACAATGAGGCAGACACTATGGGATTACACTGAGGCAGGCGCTGTGGGATTACAATGAGGCAGGCACTATGGGATTACACTGAGGCAGGCGCTGTGGGATTACAATGAGGCAGGCACTATGGGATTACAATAAAGCAGGAACTATGGGATTACACTGAGGCAGGCACTATGGGATTACAATAAGGCAGGCACTATGGGATTACACTGAGGCAGGCGCTATTGGATTGCAATGAGGCGGGCTCTATGGGATTACATTGACGCAGACACTATGGGATTACACTGAGGCAGGTGCTATCGGATTATAGTGAAGTGGGCACTTGGGGTAACATCTCTCACACTCTTGTGTTACTTTTTGTTATATTTTACTTTTTGTTGCATTTCACATTATTGACCCAGAGCGCTCCAGGTAACAGGGCGCAGCCTCCACTGCGGCAGGTGATCCGACCTCAGGTCCGCCATGTTTTATATCCCCCCCCCACCCCCCCCCCACCCGCTTCCCTATTAATTCTGAATGTAACGTTGATGTCACCAGGATGAAATGATGAGACTAATGGCTGTGACATGGCGGCGCAGATCTGTCACTAATGGCACCCAGTGCTGACGGTACGCAGGCAGGTGCGCTCTGCTATACTCAGAAGTCCCACAGAAGGAGAGAGCTGTGCACACGGGGCCACCGGTCCATTACAGCAGGGAGAGGTGGGGCCCCGTACTTCGGAGAGCAGCAGGTCCCACGGGGCATTATTTTTGGTGCTGCCTTTCTGGGCTGTGACTCTGCGGGGCAGTGCGGTTACACCCATGCCACATTTATACAGTTTTTTTTTTAATTGCGCATATTCTGACACCCATAACTTTTTAACCATTTTGATAATTTATTTAATTGCATTTTTTGGGTAGTTAGGCGACCAATACACAGTAATTCTAGCACTGCATATTTTTTTGGGTGTTCACTATCTGGGATAAAGGATATTTTTATATTTCAAACATTTTCAGATGCAGCAATAACAATTATGTTTATTTTTACTGTTATTGTCTTTTATATGGAAATTGGGAAAGGGATTTTTTTAAGATTTATATTTTTTTTGCCATTTTTAAACATTTTGTTAAATCTTTTTGGTACTTTTTTTTATTGTCATATCATGTATAAAATACACTAGAACACTTTTAGTCTCAAGGTCGCCATGACAACTGCTCAGTAACCCACAATAGCATTATGGGATGGGGAGGAGAACAGGTAACAGTGGAAGCACACTACTTTTGTCTAATCCCTAAAATGCTGCAGTTAGGCCCCATTCACATGTCCGCAATTCTGTTCCACATTTTGCGGAACGGAATTGCGGACCCATTCATTCCTATGGGGACAGACGATGTACCGCCCAGGTCCGCAATTGCGGATCCACACTTCTGGGTCTGCAATCGCGTTCCCGAAGAAAAAATAGAACATGTCCTATTCTTGTGCGCAATTGCGGACAAGAAAAGGCATTTTCTATATAGTGTCCAAAACACGATGTCCGTGTTTTGCGGATCCGTGGATCAGTGGATCCGCAAAACACTTGCGGGAGTGTGAATGGGGCCTTAAAGAGTCAGGATGGGAGCTTTCCCTGATCCGGGCCACTGCAGGCAGGTGTCAGCACCTACTGTGTATGGAGCCTGCCGAGCTCCTGAACCTGCTCCATATTAACTTTATGTACCGGACATACATGTAGGTGATGTTATTAATGGGTTAAAAACATTAAGGTTAGAAGACTACATGTGCCACACACTGGAATTAGAAGTCAATCAAACCAACCAGGCATTTCAACACTAATAAGAAATAACATTGGATCGTTAGGATATAGTGAAGATTCCCAGAACTTTCTCACCCTAATCCAGTACATTCTCACCCTAAGGGCCTGTTCACACGGCCGTTCTGGTTCCGTTTTCATACTGCAGCCCGCATACGACAGGTCCGCAATACACGGGCACCGACCAAAGTGCACTCCGCATCACGGATACGGACCCATTCACTTGCAATCACGTGGTGTTTCTGTCCGTGCCTCCGCACCGCAAAAAATAGAACTTGTTCTATTTTTTTTGCGGTGCGGACGGATCACGGACCCATTCAAGTTGAATAGGTCTCGATCCATCCTGGCCGCCGCACGGACGTTGCCCTGTGTTAGAGCCGGCAAATTGTGGTCGCCAATGCACGGAACAGCCGCATAACATCCGTGTGAATAAACCCTAATCCAGGACATTCTCACCCTAACCTAGGACAGTCTCACCCTAATTCAGGATATTCTCATCATATTCTTGGACATTCTCACTTTAAACCAGCACAGTTTTACCCTAATATAGTGCACTCTCACCTTAACCCAGGACATTCTCCTCCTAATATAGGGCATTCTCACATTAGCCCTGCATATTCTCACCCTAATCCAAGACATTCTCACAATTATTCTGGATATTCTTTGTCTAATGTAGCACATTCTAACCCCAATCTCACATATTTTTGCCCTAATCTCTACCCATAATCTAAGATATTAACACCCTAATCTGAGATATCTGAGATATTTTCCCCCCAATCTAGGACATTCTCCTCCTAATCTCAGACTTTTTCGGGATATTCTCTCAGATTGAGCAGGGAGACCTAGTTTTATAAAAAAAACGCATCAAGTTTTATGGACACTGTGAAAGTCTCACACAAACACCAGCTCAGGCAAAGTATAAATGTGTATTCTAATTACATGAGAGCGTGAAAACATCCTCAGGTCATTCTTAAACTGAAACTAGTTACATGAGGGTGTGAGAATACCCTCATGTCATTCTCAGGCTGGAACTCCTGTAGGTAAATGAGAGTGTGAGAATATTCACAGGTCATTCTCATGCTCCACTTAAGTACATGTTGTTATGAGAATACCCTCATGTCATTCTCATGCTGTAACTAGGTATATGAGAGTGTGAGAATACCCTTAGGACATTCTCATGCTAAAACTAGGTACACGAGGGTGTGAGAATATCCTCAAGCCATTCTCTTTCTGGAGCTAGAACAATAGTGTGACTACTGTATGGAGATACCAATGGTCACCTCAAATTTACCTTTATGGTTGAAATCAAAGATGTACTCAGGACACATAACAGCCACCATGCTGCCTGGTTTCCCTTCGGGCCAGCAAACAATTCCATCCCATTCGGACTGACAAAAGCCATCTAGAAAAGAGAACAGTAGGAAAAATTGATGAGCACCAGAAAACCATCACATACCATGGAAGTTATGGCGCTCCACTGGAACTATTGTATTTTTTGACATGCAACTATCACATGCATGACGTGACCTCGTGACCTTCCGAAAGTACAACTGTGATTCTTGAGGTTTGTGAGGAAAGTTGTAGGAACAAAGTATAAAAGAAATTAGATGAAGCCTGCATTTAGAGGTCACACTCAGGGGTTAGTTCATGCCACCACATCTCAGACGGACCCACTGGTGGAGAGATACATAGAATGACCCCATAATCACAGGGTTGAACTGGAGAAAAGTACAAGAGCTCCGTAATAAATGATGGAGTCCCCTTTAAGGAAGAACCTTGGAGGAATTTTGGTGTCATGACTATTAATAATAGGACAATCTTTCCATTATCTGAAGGATAAAAATAACTGTAAGAACCATAAAAGATCCACAGCCTTGTTTTTTCACAAATTTACGAGCTTTCATTTCTGCGGTCTCAGTGTGAACCTCCGAGTTTAATGTGACGGTGCTTGGCACAAGTTTTATTGTTATGAAATCAGCTTTTACGAGGGGGGGGGGACGGGACCTAGATAATCAGATGTACAAGTATCTCCGTTTTTATTGCTTGACGCTCTAACGGAAGTGAAAACACTAGTTTTGAGTAAATTTCATGTCATGTCCAGGGCCCAAATGATGTCTTTGAAGGCCCCTAACAGTACTCAGGTCAGTGCAAGAGGAAGGGTGGGATGGAGTCTTTGCAATTGTGAAGAAAGCAATGCAAAGGAGGTCCAGGCTGGTGCCATTGGTAGAGGCTCTAGGACCATCAGAAACAGTAGGCCATATAGCAGAGACAGGGCTCCATAACATTAAAATCAGTTCTCATTATGGTCCCAGCTTTGTCACCCGGGACAGCATGGCTTGGGATTTGTTTTCCCCTTTCCATGGTCATTTCTTCACTCAATTTCGTTAACAGTGCAGATCTTCTGGAGAGAGGTCTCCTGCACTAACCAGGCCTGGACCCAATCTGCAAGGGCCCCTTAGAAACAGCATGAGCTGTCTCTACGGTATAGAGCCCGGGGTAGTGGTATTGGACCCAAACTGAACTTTCTTAAGTGTAGTTTAACACCCGAAGGTTTGTATGTGGTGTAGAGGTCCCATTAGACTTCTGCCCATTGGTCCTTAGGGCTTAGAGATTATTTGAAAGGTTCATATGGTTAAGAGAAGGTGCACAGGACATTGATATCTTGAACTTTTTTGAAGCTTGGCTTTTTATGCATGGCGATACCTGCTGCCTTATTAGGAGATATCTCACTTCAGTGGTGGGTTCACAGCTACACTGTTCAGTACTGTGGTATAATGGCCTCCAGGCTTCTGAGGGGAGTGTTACAGAGATATAGGTGAGCAGGTTCTCCTCTTCTCATGTGCTGTGTATGGGAGACATTATAACAGCTGGTCTAAATGAATGTGCTCAGGGAAACCTGACAATGGAGCCTGAAGAAGTGATAAATGCAGGAAACAAGTAACCGAAAGGCCAGATAAAGTGTACTCCTCATTTACACACCTGACAGCTAAGTCTGAAAAGTCACCTAAAATGTCAGGCAAGTGAAACCATCATAATATTTTTTGCATTAACCCCCTCCCCGTTCCCTGCCTCCAGGTTTTCAATTCACCCAGAAAGTGAAGAGTAATACTGTACAGGGATGAGGAGGGGGACGTAGCTGCAGCAGCATATCTTCCTCTGTTTCCACAGTGTAACAGTGGCTGCTGTGCGCCGCTTTTCCCCTGCTTACCGCTGCGATCCTGGGCGCCGTGTTCAGCAGTGATCTGCTGCTAGTGCTTCCCCATTCACTGCTGCAGTCCTGTTCTGGGATCCGCTCCACAGCTTCCTATCAGCCCTGGCCACAGCATGCTTGCTTCCTGCAGCATTTCCTTAAGGGCCGGTGCGCGTCACTTCCTGTGCTTTATAGGTTGTCATGTGACCCCGTTGACCAATCCTAGCCCTCCCTCCTGCACATACATAAGTGGCTCAGCCCCCTTCCCAGATGCCTCAGTGTCAAGGTCCTTGTGTCCTGCAAAGGTTGCTGTTATCTCTGCTTGTGTTCCTGTGTAACTGACTTGTGCTTGTGTTTCTGCTGCCTGTTTGATCCCTGCCTGTTTGTCTTGACTCTCCTGTTGCCGACCCAGATTGCCTGACCTGTACCTGCCCTGACCATATTGCCTGTTTGACTTCGCCTCTGCCTCTTCCTTCGGTCCTGCACTGTTGCTCCTTGTTGTACGACTCGGCCTGCTGACTATGTCTGTACCTCTGGTACCTTGCTCAGGTACCTCCTGGTCCGTCTGGACTAGCTCCCTCGTGTGCTGATCCTCCTCAAGAGGTAACGACCTGGTGTTCTCCTCGGGAAAGTCTATCCCCACCGTCATGGGTACTGTGAAGATCGAGGGGTTCACTTAGACAACACCCTTAGAGGAGGTAGGACACTGGCACAGTGGGTTCACACCCGCTGGTTCCTGACACACAGTGGTTCCTGACCGTCTGGCTATGCAGGAGATGCTGCGACTTTCTATGAATTAACCTTATTCTTAAAAGAAAAAATTCCAGTCAGAAGTGAACATTGTGCCCCCATAGAATCTTCTCCTCATCTGTCAAGAGTAATGGCTTTGTGCATAGTGATGTACTGCACCAGGCCACCATTATTACCCTCATCCTACACAAGGGGGCACCAGATGTAACAGTCACGTGACCGGTAAGTTCCACCCAAATATAGAAGACAAGGTTACACATTTGGGTAGTCGCTGTACTCGTGCCCAACTCTCTAGCATTCCTCTGGCCAGACTGTCTTTGTTGGACCCATAGATGTCGGACAGGATGTCCCTCCAAAGCATCGCTACCGACAGCCTGATGCATGAGCCTGCTGTCCAGGGCATACAACCCAAGAGCTGCGCTCCGTGGATTCCCTGGCACACCATGTGGAAGCCTCCTCACCTTGCCTTCACTTCCTCCTCCCTTCTCCTTCTGTCCCGTCATCTGGTGGCCACAGTCTAACATGACAGCGCCCCAACAGGATGAGCAAGACAGAGCAACAACTCTGACACAGTGTATACAGTGCACATTCCCTCAAAGAGGCAGCAACCTACAATGGGCACAATCCGAAGACCATATCCACCATGTCCACTGCTGGGCTCGGGGCACACACCACACATTTATATCGGGGTTTCTATAAATTGTTCCGACCGCAGAGCTCCAGAAATATTATGGCTCCTATTTGTCTCCCACCCAGGGCTGTTTATGTAGTAAATGTCGGCATTATGCTGAGCCTCGTCTGTTCTCTGCTCGGATTAGACAGCGCAGGAGATTGATGCCGCACGCTCCAGAACATATTAATGAACAATCAGCTCATTCTACAGACTTCACCTGGAAACTATCAGTCGCTGTTTATTTCATCTGAGAGTTTTCATAATGAATAGAATAATCTATTTACAGGGATGAAAGCCGAGAATACTAAGGGAGAAGGTCACAGGCACAGATAGATAGATAGATAGATAGATAGAATCCTATAGTGCTGGCCATATATATCTGTATGTAATAATCTCCTGAGCTCCCTCTAAAGGTGGCTGTATATATCTGTATGTAGTAATCTCCTGAGCTCCCTCTAGTGGTGGCTGTATATATCTGTATGTAGTAATCTCCTGAGCTCCCTCTAGTGGTGGCTGTATATATCTGTATGTAGTAATCTCCTGAGCTCCCTCTAGTGGTGGCTGTATATATCTGTATGTAGTAATCTCCTGAGCTCCCTCTAGTGGTGGCTGTATATATCTGTATGCAGTAATCTCCTGAGCTCCCTCTCGTGGTGGCTGTATATATCTGTATGTAGTAATCTCCTGAGCTCCCTCTAGTGGTGGCTGTATATATCTGTATGCAGTAATCTCCTGAGCTCCCTCTAGTGGTGGCTGTATATATCTGTATGTAGTAATCTCCTGAGCTCCCTCTAGTGGTGGCTGTATATATCTGTATGTAGTAATCTCCTGAGCTCCCTCTAGTGGTGGCTGTATATATCTGTATGTAGTAATCTCCTGAGTTCCCTCTAGTGGAGACTGTATATATCTGTATGCAGTAATCTCCTGAGTTCCCTCTAGTGGTTACTGTATATATCTGTATGCAGTAATCTCCTGAGCTCCCCCTAGTGGTGGCTGTATATATCTGTATGTAGTAATCTCCTGAGCTCCCTCTAGTGGTGGCTGTATATATCTGTATGTAGTAATCTCCCGAGCTCCCTCTACTGGTGGCTGTATATATCTGTATGTAGTAATCTCCTGAGCTCCCTCTAGTGGTGGCTGTATATATCTATATGTAGTAATCTCCTGAGCTCCTTCTAGTGGTGGCTGTATATATCTGTATGTAGTAATCTCCTGAGCTCCCTCTAGTGGTGGCTGTATATATCGGTATGTATTAATCTCCTGAGCTTCCTCTAGTGGTGGCTGTATATATCTGTATGTAGTAATCTCCTGAGCTCCCTCTAGTGGTGACTGTATATATCGGTATGTAGTAATCTCCTGAGCTCCCTCTAGTGGGGGCTGTATATATCTGTATGCAGTAATCTCCTGAGCTCCCTCTAGTGGTGACTGAATATATCTGTATGCAGTAATCTCCTGAGCTCCCCCTAGTGGTGGCTGTATATATCTGTATGTAGTAATCTCCTGAGCTCCCTCTAGTGGTGGCTGTATATATCTATATGTAGTAATCTCCTGAGCTCCTTCTAGTGGTGGCTGTATATATCTGTATGTAGTAATCTCCTGAGCTCCCTCTAGTGGTGGCTGTATATATCGGTATGTAGTAATCTCCTGAGCTCCCTCTAGTGGTGGCTGTATATATCTGTATGTAGTAATCTCCTGAGCTCCCTCTAGTGGTGACTGTATATATCGGTATGTAGTAATCTCCTGAGCTCCCTCTAGTGGGGGCTGTATATATCTGTATGCAGTAATCTCCTGAGCTCCCTCTAGTGGTGACTGTATATATCTGTATGAAGTAATCTCCTGAGCTCCCCCTAGTGGTGGCTGTATATATCTGTATGTAGTAGTCTCCTGAGCTCCCTCTAGTGGTGTCTGTATATATCTGTATGTAGTAATGTCCTGAGCTCCCTGTAGTGGTGGCTGTATATATCTGTATGTAGTAATGTCCTGAGCTCCCCCTAGTGGTGGCTGTATATATCTGTATGTAGTAATCTCCTGAGCTCCCCCTAGTGGTGGCTGTATATATCTGTATGTAGTAATGTCCTGAGCTCCCCCTAGTGGAGGCTGTATATATCTGTATGTAGTAATCTCCTGAGCTCCCTCTAGTGGTGACTGTATATATCTGTACGTAGTAATCTCCTGAGCTCCCCCTAGTGGTTGCTGTATATATCTATATGCAGTAATCTCCTGAGCTCCCTCTAGTGGTGGCTATATATATAGATCTGTATGCAGTAATCTCCTGAGCTCCCCCTAGTGGTGACTGTATATATCTGTATGTAGTAATCTCCTGAGCTCCCCCTAGTGGTGACTGTATATATCTGTATGCAGTAATCTCCTGAGCTCCCTCTAGTGGTGACTGTATATATCTGTATGCAGTAATCTCCTGAGCTCCCTCTAGTGGTGATTGTATATATCTGTATGCAGTAATCTCTAGAGCTCCCTCTAGTGGTGGCTGTATATATCTGTATGCATGAATCTCCTGAGCTCCCTCTAGTGGTGACTGTATATATCTGTATACAGTGATCTCCTGAGCTCCCCCTAGTGGTCACTGTATATATCTGTATGTAGTAATCTCCTGAGCTCCCTCTAGTGGAGGCTGTATATATCAGTATGTGGTAATCTCCTGAGCTCCCCCTAGTGGAGGCTGTATATATCTGTATGTAGTAATCACCTGAGCTCCCTCTAGTGGTGACTGCATACAGGGCCGGTTCTAGGTGAAATGGGGCCCGGGGGCGAAAAACAATAAGGGGCCCCCCCCCTCAGTGTCACGTCATCAATCACCCCCTTCGCGTCACATAATTTCTCCCCGCCCCCTCCATTGCCGCATACTCCCCCCTCCCCCGAATGGCACATTTCTCCCCTGTATGGGCCAGTGGCAGCAGCACATCTCTCCCCCCCCCCCCCCAAAATCATGTGCAGGCTCCTTCCCCTCCCCCCCAAAAAAAATCATGTGCAGGCTCCTTCTCCCAAGACCCCCAAAATCATGTGCAGGCTCCTTCTCCCAACCCCCACCAAAATCATGTGCAGGCTCCTTCCCTCCCCCAAAATCATGTGCAGGCTCCTTCCCCTCCCCCAAAAAAATCATGTGCAGGCTCCTTCCCCTCCCCCAAAAAAAAATCATGTCCAGGCTCCTTCCACTCCCCCAAAATCATGTGCAGGCTCCTTCCCCCTCCCCCAAAAAATCATGTGCAGGCTCCTTCCCCTCCCCCCAAAATCATGTGCAGGCTCCTTTCCCCCAAAATCATGTGCAGGCTCCTTTCCCCCTCCCTCCCTCCCTCCCTACTTACCTCCTTGCAGCGCTGGATGCAGGCCTCTTCCGGCCTGTGTCCCGTTCTATCCTCTGCTCAGGCGGCGCGATGACGTCATCGCGCCGCCTGAACCGCTCTGATAGGCTGTCGGCACGAGGCAGGCAGCCTATCAGAGGAGCAGGAGGGAGACGCCTCTCCCTCCCCTGCCGCACTGCACAGCGATCTGTATCGCTGTCCAGAGGACGGCGACACAGATCGCTATGGAGATGAACGCTTCCACAGTGGAAGCGTTCATCTCCTGTCACTGCCGCCGGTGCTGCCACAATATCGGGGGCAATTGCCCGTTGCCCCCCTGGATCCGCCACTGCTTGGGGGCCCCTAAGGACTCGGGGGCCCGGGGGCAATTGCCCCCCTTGCCTCTATGGAAGCGCCGGCCCTGACTGCATATATCTGTATGCAGTAATCTCCTGAGCTCCCTCTAGTGGTGATTGTATATATCTGTATGCAGTAATCTCTAGAGCTCCCTCTAGTGGTGGCTGTATATATCTGTATGTATGAATCTCCTGAGCTCCCTCTAGTGGTGACTGTATATATCTGTATACAGTGATCTCCTGAGCTCCCCCTAGTGGTCACTGTATATATCTGTATGTAGTAATCTCCTGAGCTCCCTCTAGTGGAGGCTGTATATATCAGTATGTGGTAATCTCCTGAGCTCCCCCTAGTGGAGGCTGTATATATCTGTATGTAGTAATCACCTGAGCTCCCTCTAGTGGTGACTGCATATATCTGTATGCAGTAATCTCCTGAGCTCCGTCTAGTGGTGACTGTATATATCTGTATGTAGTAATCTCCTGAGCTCCCTCTAGTGGTGTCTGTATATATCTGTATGCAGTAATCTCCTGAGCTCCCTCTAGTGGTGGCTCTATATATCTATATGCAGTAATCTCCTGAGCTCCCTCTAGTGGAGGCTTTATATATCAGTATGTGGTAATCTCCTGAGCTCCCCCTAGTGGAGGCTGTATATATCTGTATGTAGTAATCACCTGAGCTCCCTCTAGTGGTGACTGCATATATCTGTATGTAGTAATCTCCTGAGCTCCCTCTAGTGGTGGCTGTATATATCTGTATGTATTAATCTCCTGAGCTCCCTCTAGTGGTGTCTGTATATATCTGTATGCAGTAAGCTCCTGAGCTCCTCCTAGTGGTGGCTGTATATATCTTTATGCAGTAATCTCCTGAGCTCGCTCTAGTGGTGGCTGTATATATCTGTATGTAGTAATCTCCTGAGCTCCCTCTAGTGGTGTCTGTATATATCTGTATGCAGTAAGCTCCTGAGCTCCTCCTAGTGGTGGCTGTATATATCTATATGCAGTATTCTTCTGACCTCCCTCTAGTGGTGGCTGTATATATCTGTATGCAGTAATCTCCTGAGCTCCCTCTAGTGGTAACTGTATATATCTGTATGTAGTAATCTCCTGAGCTCCCTCTAGTGGTGGCTGTATATATCTGTATGCAGTAATCTCCTGAGCTCCTTCTAGTGGTGGCTGTATATATCTGTATATAGTAATCTCCTGAGCTCCCACTAGTGATGGCTGTATATATCTGTATGTAGTAATCTCATGAGCTCCCTCTAGTGGTGGCTGTATATATCTGTATGCAGTAATCTCCTGAGCTCTCTCTACTGGTGGCTGTATATATCTGTATGCAGTAATCTCCTGAGCTCCCTCTAGTGGTGGCTGTATATATCTGTATGTAGTAATCTCCTGAGCTCCCCCTAGTGGTGGCTGTATATATCTGTATGTGCTGTAATCTAACCTGAGCTCCCTAGTGGTGGCTGTATATATCTGTATGCATAATCTCCTGAGCTCTAGTGGTGGCTGTATATATCTGTATGTAGTAATCTCCTGAGCTCCTCTAGTGGTGGCTGTATATATCTGTATGCAGTAATCTCCTGAGCTCCCTCTAGTGGTGGCTGTATATATCTGTATGTAGTAATCTCCTGAGCTCCCTCTAGTGGTGGCTGTATATATCTGTATGCAGTAATCTCCTGAGCTCCCTCTAGTGGTGGCTGTATATATCTGTATGCAGTAATCTCCTGAGCTCCCTCTAGTGGTGGCTGTATATATCTGTATGTAGTAATCTCCTGAGCTCCCTCTAGTGGTGGCTGTATATATCTGTATGCAGTAATCTCCTGAGCTCCCTCTAGTGGTGGCTGTATATATCTGTATGTAGTAATCTCCTGAGCTCCCTCTAGTGGTGGCTGTATATATCTGTATGTAGTAATCTCCTGAGCTCCCTCTAGTGGTGGCTGTATATATCTGTATGCAGTAATCTCCTGAGCTCCTCTAGTAGTGGCTGTATATATCTGTATGTAGTAATCTCCTGAGCTCCCTCTAGTGGTGGCTGTATATATCTGTATGTAGTAATCTCCTGAGCTCCCTCTAGTGGTGGCTGTATATATCTGTATGTAGTAATCTCCTGAGCTCCCTCTAGTGGTGGCTGTATATATCTGTATGCAGTAATCTCCTGAGCTCCCCCTAGTGGTGGCTGTATATATCTGTATGTAGTAATCTCCTGAGCTCCCTCTAGTGGTGGCTGTATATATCTGTATGTCGTATGGTGGTTGCAACTAGACAGGTTTTTATCCTTTATTTGTCTATGCATTTATAGCTTTTGTTTCATGAATTTTCAGAAAATTATTTTATTTTCCAGGTATTATTTAAAACTACCAGGTATCCCAGACGGGAATTGATCCTACACCTTAGGGCTTATGCACATAAACGTATTTTTGGTCCGCATCTGATCTCCTGTTTTTCCATGTCAGATGCGTACCTATTCACTTCAATATCGTTTCCCTCTCAGTCCTGTGCCCCTGCTCAAGTATATTGCATCGTATTATTCCCAAGGACACATGCGCCAATGTATCTCCTGAGAAGACCTGAATCCATATCACACAGGCTGAGAACCCAGGACCTACATGGACTCACCCTGGGGCTCTTACTCTGCACCACTTGGGGGCGCTCCGGTCCCCCCCAGAACTGCACTCTGAGCGCTGCCCTGTGTGCACAGCGTCCTCTGGTTTCCATTTGCATTTTCTAATGAGCTGTAATTGTCAGACAAGTGGCGCCCGCAGCGCAGAATAACAATGCGACTGCTTCTTCATTGTGGAGTATAATACGCCGGAGCGATTAGTCCCGGGAGAGGCGAGAGCAGATACTTATATGTATGGGTTATGTATTCTCTTATCTCACCCTGGAACAAATTTATCTCTGCGGCGTGTTTATATTTCGCATGGCGAATGTGCCATGGCCGCTCGTGACGCTTGTTTCTCACCTAGGCAGAAATAATATTATTTAATTCTTACACCTCCCCCCCAGAGACTGAACATCGGCATTCTGCTGTTTGCTATCAATGAGCCGCTTATCACAGTCCGGATGTAGAAGCGAAGCTACTGATTAATCCCATTGGTAAATAATAGGACACTTACGGCGTAAATCCACCGAAGCGGCTGCCCCCCCCCCCCTCGTATAATCCGTATTACACATCTGCTTAGAATCTGATTAGTCTTTTTTGTATAATCCCCCCCCCCACCCTCCGTATATTCTGCAGGGCGCTGCCAAGAAACCCCTTGTCCATCTGTCCGGAGGTGGTCACGGGATAATGCCTCCTTTCTCATAAGGTACTCGAAGATCCCATCCACTAAAAAGAACTATACATTTCCATTATATTCATCTATTCCTGCTGACAACCCAGGAAGGGCGGGGCTGTGACAACCTCTTATCCGATCTTAAAAATGGTGCGGATTGGAGGCATACAGTTTGTTACAAATTTGTAGAACTTTTCGTTATACGATGATAAAACTCTATTTCCATCAATCTGGGCCGTCTTTTCGCGCTTTTCTTAGAGACGGATTACCAGCGATCACCGGTTTCCCCGTACTAATGATCGGGAGTAACGACTGCAGTGCCACTTTAGCGCTCCCCGCTCATTATAACTGCGCAGATCTTCTGCTGAATGTACAACTATGAATGCGCTGATAGATTGCGCTCAATCCCCATCGCTCATGTTAGTGTAATGTGCGGCCATAATGGCGCTCCTCGCCTCCTCACGCCTTACACCTCCATAGAGGGGACACATTGTGAAAAATTAAATTGCAATATATTCAGCATTGTGTGGCGGTGAGAAGGGGGCGCCAGGGGCGTAAATCATCCCAGAAATGTAGGTACTGCACAGAAGGGAAGACTGGAAACTAAATTGTAACCTTTTTCATACATTTTCGGAAACAAAATACAAAAAATTCTAAAGCAAATGAAAAGATTCAGGCCGGGGCCCCGTGGAGTCTCCGGCAGCGAGATGACACTTGCAGTGGATTCCTACGGAAAACAAGTTGCAACTACTGCAAAATATCTAACAAAATGTGATTTTTTTTCTGCTTTTTTTCAAGGTTGATTTGTTTTTCATGGTGAAACATCAAAGCTGCTGGCGTGAGACCCATGTTGTAATAAAGCACACAGAATGGGGTGACTTTGATGCTGCGTTCACACTGTCATGTCACCTTTCTACCAAGGGTTTCATCGAGGTTCTTGTTATGTTTTATGGCAAGAATACAACAAAATGCTATTCTTTAAATATTAGAATGGAAAAAACAAACAAAAAACATTTGACAGGGTTATTTATATGGATTTCTGCGTTGGACGGCTTTTTTAGATTCCTGGTTCCCTTGAAAACAGTACAGATCAATGGTAGAGACAGATAATTGAAAGTCTCCATAAAACAGCCAGATAGCCTTCCATTCCTCTGCTGTAATTAACACCCCTGCTAGCCCAAGGTAGTAAGACAGTAAAAGGTAAATTCCCTGGTGGTCTAGGGGAGCAAAAGGGTTTATGATTATATCCTTAGTGACTTAGGGCAGTGAAAGGTTTATGATTATATCCCTAGTAATCTAGGACAGTGAAGTGGTTTATGATTTTGTCCCTAGATGGGCAGGTTTACATGTATATCCTTTGTGATCTAGAACTGGGAAGGCAATTGATGATTACAGCCCTGGTGATCTAGGCTAGTGAAAGAATTTTTGATTACATCACTAGTGATCTAGGGCAGTAAAGGACATTATGATTACATCACTAGTGATCTAGGGCAGTGAAGGACATTATGATTACATCACTAGTGATCTAGGGCAGTAAAGGAGATTATGATTACATCCCTAGTGATCTAGGGCAGTGAAGGAGATTATGATTACATCACTAGTGATCTCGGGCAGTGAAGGAGATTATGATTACATCACTAGTGATCTAGGGCAGTGAAGGAGATTATGATTACATCACTAGTGATCTAGGGCAGTGAAGGACATTATGATTACATCACTAGTGATCTAGAGCAGTGAAGGAGATTATGATTACATCACTAGTGATCTAGAGCAGTGAAGGAGATTATGATTACATCACTAGTGATCTCGGGCAGTGAAGGAGATTATGATTACATCACTAGTGATCTAGAGCAGTGAAGGAGATTATGATTACATCACTAGGGATCTCGGGCAGTAAAGGACATTATGATTACATCAGTAGTGATCTAGGGCAGTGAAGGACATTATGATTACATCACTAGTGATCTAGGGCAGTGACTGAGAATATGATTACATCCCTAGTGATCTCGGGCAGTGAAAGAGATTATGAATACATCATTAGTGATCTAGGGTAGTGAAGGAGAATATGATTACATCACTAGTGATCTAGGGCAGTGAATGAGATTATGATTACATCACTAGTGATCTAGGGCAGTGAAGGAGATTATGAATACATCACTAGTGATCTAGGGCAGTGAATGAGATTATGATTACATCACTAGTGATCTAGGGCAGTGAAGGAGATTATGAATACATCACTAGTGATCTAGGGCAGTGAAGGAGATTATGAATACATCACTAGTGATCTAGGGCAGTGAAGGAGATTATAATTACATCACTAGTGATCTAGGGCAGTGAAAAGGTTTATGATTACATCCTTGGTGATCTAGGTCAGTGAAGGAGATTATGATTACATCCCTAGTGATCTAGGGCAGTGAAGGAGATTATGATTACATCACTAGTGATCTAGGGCAGTGAATGAAATTATGATTACATCCCTAGTGATCTAGGGCAGTGAATGAGAATATGATTACATCCCTAGTGATCTAGGGCAGTGAAAAGGTTTATGATTACATCCCTGGTGATCTAGGGCAGTGAAGGAGATTATGATTACATCCCTAGCGATCTAGGGCAATGAAAGAGAATATGATTACATCCCTGGTTATCCAGGGCAGTGAAGGGGTTTATGCAGGGGCACATCTATATTGGAAGCAGGGTAATAAACTGCTACAGGGCCTGAACTCAGAAGGGACCTACCTGGGAAGAGGACTGAAATACTTTATTGTTATGGCCCCCTCAACAGTATTATACAATGACAATGCCATTATATACAGCGACAGGAAACATGTAGGAAACGGACAGAGCGGCTGCCTGGGGTAGTTGCTGGGGGTTGGGTTGGTCATTCAAAAATTTGATGAGGGGCCCAGTCAGTTGTAGTTACACCACTGGATACCCAGATATCTAGGGCAGTGAAGGAGAATATGATTACACCTTGGTGCTCCGGGGCAATAATGGGTAAGTGTGCGTTCACATGATTCATTTTTGCTGGGTTTAAAATACAGGGATGATTTCAAGAGGAATCAGCCTGTGAATTCCATGCAGTTTACCAGCATTTTTTCTTATTGTTTTTCTATTTTGCTCATGCATTGTGAACAACACAAAGTTCTCTCCAGACGGCACACGGTGCTCATAGGAGGAAGCTCTGCGTAACTCAAGTGTAAAAGGGTGCTCCTAACCGCTCACATTTATCACTGAAAATATATAATAAACATGTTTAAGTGCATAAAATAAAAAAATATGTGAATATAAGTGATTAAAATAAAATGCTAACATTACCAACCAAAAGATGCCTCTCATAAACACTTGAAAACAGCTTAAAAATGTAACGTTGTGACCTTCCACTAGGATGTTCTCTTTTTCTCCCTCTGTTGGTCTGAACCCCAGATTCTCTCCTGCACCAGCCTTTACAAATAACCAGTATGTCCTGAAAAGCGTGGGTGGGTCTCAGCACCTCCCCCTCAATAGGAACCAGCTCTGTCGTCAGTACATGGAGCTGCCACTAGATGGCCTCAGTCCACTTCTCACAGCACAGTTCCTACTGCTTGCACATTTTAACCTTGTAAAGATAGGGGCGCAGGGGCGCACCCCCAATGAGACCCAGGGGCACACCCCCAATGAGGCCAGGTGAGGCCATCACCTCAGGCAGCACCAGGTAGGGGAAAAAGGGGGCAGCTGAAGGGCCATGGGCAAAGAGTGCTTACATTGTGGCAAAGGGGTTAGGTTAAGACATTGGCATGGGGTGGGGGGCGCCGTTTCAGGCTAGGTGCAGACCACAACATTTACTTTACGGTGGGAACTGCCACTCCCTTCCTGGCTGCTCGGACACACAGATAGGACATCATTAGCCAATCACAGAGCAGCTCAGACAATCTGTGTGATTAATGACTAGGACCATACAAGGCGAGAATAATCGGAGAGATTGGGGAGGATGAGGATACTTGTTCTAAAACCCCGGGTGACCAGGGGCAAAGCAACTATCCAAATGCTGCCCGGGCTGACAACTGCAAAACGTCTTAGCCCTGTGCTGTAGTCACTGCCTCTAACATAGGGCTGCAGCCTATTCACTCACTGCCTGTGACATGCTGCGTGCTGCTGCACAGGGCACAGTCTGCTTCCTCTCCTGGGCCTTACACCTGATCTCTAGCTTCTAATGGATGTGACCCGCCCCGAGGCATGATGGGACGTGGACCAGCTGGTACTACCGCCTGCAGACAGTGACCTGTGCAGACAAGAAGCTGGATTATTCTACTCCCCCAATCTGGCAGAGGATTATGGGAAGATTAAAAAAAAAGTGTATTATTATGTCTATGTAGAGCCGTCATCATCATGGCTCTTCTAAATTCTCTCAATCCTTATGTTTTCCATTAGTTCCGGATAATTCCGCGTGAGGTGCAGGATTACGTCTTCGCTCTCGGGCGCCCGGTGAGCAGTTAATGGCCGGGGAGGGGGAGGAGGGCGTTCAGCTGCAGCAATGATGAGGATCCTCTGAATCTCCTTCTGAAGGTAATTTCCACGCACAAGGACACAACGACAAATAGGGCGGGCGGCGGCGGGCGGAGGACAGCGGCTCCCGCTACACGTGGTCCCAGGACTGACTCACGTCTAATATCCATCACACCGCGGCAGTCACTTCCTAAAATACCGTAACATATGGGAAGAGAAGAGATTTATAATCCGCTGGGATGACTTTTGTCAGGAACCGTGACCACGCGAAGCTCGGTCTATAAATGTCACGTTCGAGGTTAAATCCATTTATTATGCTCAAATACCCTGCAAATATTCTAAGTGCATAAAGCGTGTTATACTCCAGTCACAGCCAAAGCTGCAGCTACAAACCTGGCGGCGTCCTGTTATTACTGGACTCCAAGACCTCGGGTCTCACTGCTGCCCCTGCTGGCCGAATCCTTACACCCCTCAGCTGAGGAGAGCAGTGCATTGTGGGTGACAGGAGAATCCCCTCACTCTCTACGGAATCCTATGGAGCCTGGGTGACCGCGTGACTACACAACAGCAGACGTGGCGACACTGGAGGAAAAGAGCCCGTCAGAGGAGTCCTGTCTGACAGTCTGGGTGCTGCATACACCCTTCTTAACAGACTTTTCGGCAGGGTTCTTACCTGTTGGTCTTAGTTTTTGAGGTGAGGGATGGGGACCAAGAGTTCCACCTGTGCATCCTCTATCTGCCACAGTAAACCTATGTCATATAGGTGGAGTGCCCCTTTAAGAGACATATAGCGTTGTATGCAGGTAACTGCAGAGTCCCCTGTGCCCGGTGGTGACTTTATAGGGGTTGGCCCCTCTGCGCTGTCGTCAGATTCGTCTAATTTATGACAAGGTGTGCGCCTCGTAATAAATGGGGGTCATCTGTGGCGGTCATTGCCCCGGCTGGGGTCGTTTTTAGCTAACATTTACGCTGTTTCCAGGAGTAAATGTTTAGTAAATTTGCCCCCAACTGGCGGACATGGCGTGAATCCAGCCGTGCGACTGAATATCGTTGCTTTATTTTTGTGGACAATTCCCCAACAATTCTGATTTCTGCAGTCAGAGTCACACGAAAGGGCGGTTATACAGCGCATTCAGAAAGTCCTCACACCCCCTCACTGTCCTGACATTCTGGTCTCTCTGTCCTTCTGCTGTAAGATCCCCCATAATGAGAACCTAAGAAATCTTCACTAATGTACTGAAAAGGAAAATCTAAAATCACAGATTGACATAAGTCTTCAGCCCCTTTACTCGGGACATAAGTCTTCAGCCCCTTTACTCGGGACATAAGTCTTCAGCCCCTTTACTCGGGACATAAGTCTTCAGCCCCTTTACTCCGGACATAAGTCTTCAGCCCCTTTACTCGGGACATAAGTCTTCAACCCCTTTACTCAGGACATAAGTCTTCAACCACTTTACTCGGGACATAAGTCTTCAACCCCTTTACTCAGGACATAAGTCTTCAACCCCTTTACTTGGGACAAAAGTCTTCAGCCCCTTTACTCGGGACATAAGTCTTCAGCCCCTTTACTCCGGACATAAGTCTTCAGCCCCTTTACTTGGGACAAAAGTCTTCAGCCCCTTTACTCGGGACATAAGTCTTCAACCCCTTTACTCGGGAGATAAGTCTTCAGCCCCTTTGGCAGTGATTCCAGCCTCCAGTCTTCTTGGAGATGATTCCACCAGGTTTACACCCAGGTTGGATGGGGGTCGTCAGAGGATAGCCATTTTAAGGTCTCTCCAGAGATTTTCTATTGGGTTCCATTGGCGCCTGGTCTCCTCCAGACATGATGCTGCCACCACCATGCTTCACTGTAGGGATGGTATTGGGCAGGTGATGAGCGGCGCCTGGTCTCCTCCAGACATGATGCTGCCCCCACCATGCTTCACTGTAGAGATGGTATTGGGCAGGTGATGAGCGGCGCCTGGTCTCCTCCAGACATGATGCTGCCACCATGCTTCACTGTAGGGATGGTATTGGGCAGGTGATGAGCGGCGCCTGGTCTCCTCCAGACATGATGCTGCCTCCACCATGCTTCACTGTAGGGATGGTATTGGGCAGGAGATGAGCGGCGCCTGGTCTCCTCCAGACATGATGCTGCCCCCACCATGCTTCACTGTAGGGATGGTATTGGGCAGGTGATGAGCGGCGCCTGGTCTCCTCCAGACATGATGCTGCCCCACCATGCTTCACTGTAGAGATGGTATTGGGCAGGTGATGAGCGGCGCCTGGTCTCCTCCAGACATGATGCTGCCCCACCATGCTTCACTGTAGGGATGGTATTGGGCAGGTGATGAGCGGCACCTGGTCTCCTCCAGACATGATGCTGCCCCCACCATGCTTCACTGTAGGGATGGTATTGGGCAGGTGATGAGCGGCGCCTGGTCTCCTCCAGACATGATGCTGCCCCCACCATGCTTCACTGTAGGGATGGTATTGGGCAGGTGATGAGGGGCGCCTGGTCTCCTCCAGACATGATGCTGCCCCCACCATGCTTCACTGTAGGGATGGTATTGGGCAGGTGATGAGCGGCGCCTGGTCTCCTCCAGACATGATGCTGCCCCCACCATGCTTCACTGTAGGGATGGTATTGGGCAGGTGATGAGGGCGCCTGGTCTCCTCCAGACATGATGCTGCCCCACCATGCTTCACTGTAGGGATGGTATTGGGCAGGTGATGAGTGGCGCCTGGTCTCCTCCAGACATGATGCTGCCCCACCATGCTTCACTGTAGGGATGGTATTGGGCAGGTGATGAGCGGCGCCTGGTCTCCTCCAGACATGATACTGCCACCACCATGCTCCACTGTCGGGATGGTATTGGGCAGGTGATGAGCGGCGCCTGGTCTCCTCCAGACATGATGCTGCCCCCACCATGCTTCACTGTAGGGATGGTATTGGGCAGGTGATGAGCGGCGCCTGGTCTCCAGACATGATGCTGCCACCACCATGCTGCACTGTAGGGATGGTATTGGGCAGGAGATGAGCGGCGCCTGGTCTCCCCAGACATGATGCTGCCACCACCATGCTTCACTGTAGGGATGGTATTGGGCAGGTGATGAGCGGCGCCTGGTCTCCCCAGACATGATGCTGCCCCCACCATGCTTCACTGTAGGGATGGTATTGGGCAGGTGATGAGCGGCGCCTGGTCTCCTCCAGACATGATGCTGCCCCCACCATGCTTCACTGTAGGGATGGTATTGGGCAGGTGATGAGCGGCGCCTGGTCTCCTCCAGACATGATGCTGCCCCCACCATGCTTCACTGTAGGGATGGTATTGGGCAGGTGATGAGCGGCGCCTGGTCTCCTCCAGACATGATGCTGCCCCCACCATGCTTCACTGTAGGGATGGTATTGGGCAGGTGATGAGCGGCGCCTGGTCTCCTCCAGACATGATGCTGCCCCCACCATGCTTCACTGTAGGGATGGTATTGGGCAGGTGATGAGCGGCGCCTGGTCTCCTCCAGACATGATGCTGCCCCCACCATGCTTCACTGTAGGGATGGTATTGGGCAGGTGATGAGCGGCGCCTGGTCTCCTCCAGACATGATGCTGCCTCCACCATGCTTCACTGTAGGGATGGTATTGGGCAGGTGATGAGCGGCGCCTGGTCTCCTCCAGACATGATGCTGCCTCCACCATGCTTCACTGTAGGGATGGTATTGGGCAGGTGATGAGCGGCGCCTGGTCTCCTCCAGACATGATGCTGCCCCCACCATGCTTCACTGTAGGGATGGTATTGGGCAGGAGATGAGCGGCGCCTGGTCTCCTCCAGACATGATGCTGCCACCACCATGCTTCACTGTAGGGATGGTATTGGGCAGGTGATGAGCGGCGCCTGGTCTCCTCCAGACATGATGCTGCCACCACCATGCTTCACTGTAGGGATGGTATTGGGCAGGTGATGAGCGGCGCCTGGTCTCCTCCAGACATGATGCTGCCACCACCATGCTTCACTGTAGGGATGGTATTGGGCAGGTGATGAGCGGCGCCTGGTCCCCTCCAGACATGATGCTGCCACCACCATGCTTCACTGTAGGGATGGTATTGGGCAGGTGATGAGCGGCGCCTGGTCTCCTCCAGACATGATGCTGCCCCACCATGCTTCACTGTAGGGATGGTATTGGGCAGGTGATGAGCGGCGCCTGGTCTCCTCCAGACATGATGCTGCCCCCACCATGCTTCACTGTAGGGATGGTATTGGGCAGGTGATGAGCGGCGCCTGGTCTCCCCAGACATGATGCTGCCCCACCATGCTTCACTGTAGGGATGGTATTGGGCAGGAGATGAGCGGCGCCTGGTCTCCCCAGACATGATGCTGCCCCCACCATGCTTCACTGTAGGGATGGTATTGGGCAGGTGATGAGCGGCGCCTGGTCTCCTCCAGACATGATGCTGCCTCCACCATGCTTCACTGTAGGGATGGTATTGGGCAGGTGATGAGCGGCGCCTGGTCTCCTCCAGACATGATGCTGCCCCCACCATGCTTCACTGTAGGGATGGTATTGGGCAGGTGATGAGCGGCGCCTGGTCTCCTCCAGACATGATGCTGCCCCCACCATGCTTCACTGTAGGGATGGTATTGGGCAGGTGATGAGCGGCGCCTGGTCTCCTCCAGACATGATGCTGCCCCCACCATGCTTCACTGTAGGGATGGTATTGGGCAGGTGATGAGTGGCGCCTGGTCTCCTCCAGACATGATGCTGCCTCCACCATGCTTCACTGTAGGGATGGTATTGGGCAGGTGATGAGCGGCGCCTGGTCTCCTCCAGACATGATACTGCCACCACCATGCTCCACTGTCGGGATGGTATTGGGCAGGTGATGAGCGGCGCCTGGTCTCCTCCAGACATGATGCTGCCCCCACCATGCTTCACTGTAGGGATGGTATTGGGCAGGTGATGAGCGGCGCCTGGTCTCCAGACATGATGCTGCCCCACCATGCTGCACTGTAGGGATGGTATTGGGCAGGAGATGAGCGGCGCCTGGTCTCCTCCAGACATGATGCTGCCACCACCATGCTTCACTGTAGGGATGGTATTGGGCAGGTGATGAGCGGCGCCTGGTCTCCCCAGACATGATGCTGCCCCCACCATGCTTCACTGTAGGGATGGTATTGGGCAGGTGATGAGCGGCGCCTGGTCTCCTCCAGACATGATGCTGCCCCCACCATGCTTCACTGTAGGGATGGTATTGGGCAGGTGATGAGCGGCGCCTGGTCTCCTCCAGACATGATGCTGCCCCCACCATGCTTCACTGTAGGGATGGTATTGGGCAGGTGATGAGCGGGCCTGGTCTCCTCCAGACATGATGCTGCCCCCACCATGCTTCACTGTAGGGATGGTATTGGGCAGGTGATGAGCGGCGCCTGGTCTCCTCCAGACATGATGCTGCCCCCACCATGCTTCACTGTAGGGATGGTATTGGGCAGGTGATGAGCGGCGCCTGGTCTCCTCCAGACATGATGCTGCCTCCAGCATGCTTCACTGTAGGGATGGTATTGGGCAGGTGATGAGCGGCGCCTGGTCTCCTCCAGACATGATGCTGCCTCCACCATGCTTCACTGTAGGGATGGTATTGGGCAGGTGATGAGCGGCGCCTGGTCTCCTCCAGACATGATGCTGCCCCCACCATGCTTCACTGTAGGGATGGTATCAGACAGGAGATGAGCGGCGCCTGGTCTCCTCCAGACATGATGCTGCCACCACCATGCTTCACTGTAGGGATGGTATTGGGCAGGTGATGAGCGGCGCCTGGTCCCCTCCAGACATGATGCTATCACCACCATGCTTCACTGTAGGGATGGTATTGGGCAGGTGATGAGCGGCGCCTGGTTCCCCCCAGAGATGACGCTGGCCCCCATGCTTCACTGTAGGGATGGTATTGGGCAGGTGATGAGCGGCGCCTGGTCTCCTCCAGACATGATGCTGCCACCACCATGCTTCACTGTAGGGATGGTATTGGGCAGGTGATGAGCGGCGCCTGGTCTCCCCCAGACATGATGCTGCCCCCACCATGCTTCACTGTAGGGATGGTATTGGGCAGGTGATGAGCGGCGCCTGGTCTCCTCCAGACATGATGCTGCCCCACCATGCTTCACTGTAGGGATGGTATTGGGCAGGTGATGAGCGGCGCCTGGTCTCCTCCAGACATGATGCTGCCCCCACCATGCTTCACTGTAGGGATGGTATTGGGCAGGTGATGAGCGGCGCCTGGTCTCCTCCAGACATGATGCTGCCCCACCATGCTTCACTGTAGGGATGGTATTGGGCAGGTGATGAGCGGCGCCTGGTCTCCTCCAGACATGATGCTGCCACCACCATGCTTCACTGTAGGGATGGTATTGGGCAGGTGATGAGCGGCGCCTGGTCTCCTCCAGACATGATGTTGCCACCACCATGCTTCACTGTAGGGATGGTATTGGGCAGGTGATGAGCGGCGCCTGGTCTCCTCCAGACATGATGCTGCCCCCACCATGCTTCACTGTAGGGATGGTATTGGGCAGGTGATGAGCGGTGCCTGGTCTCCTCCAGACATGATGCTGCCCCCACCATGCTTCACTGTAGTGATGGTATTGGGCAGGTGATGAGCGGCGCCTGGTCTCCTCCAGACATGATGCTGCCTCCACCATGCTTCTCTGTAGGGATGGTATTGGGCAGGTGATGAGCGGCGCCTGGTCTCCTCCAGTCATGATGCTGCCTCCACCATGCTTTACTGTAGGGATGGTATTGTGCAGGTGATGAGCGGCGCCTGGTCTCCTCCAGACATGATGCAGCCCCCACCATGCTTCACTGTAGGAATGGTATTGGGCAGGTGATGAGCGGCGCCTGGTCTCCTCCAGTCATGATGCTGCCTCCACCATGCTTTACTGTAGGGATGGTATTGTGCAGGTGATGAGCGGCGCCTGGTCTCCTCCAGACATGATGCAGCCCCCACCATGCTTCACTGTAGGAATGGTATTGGGCAGGTGATGAGCGGCGCCTGGTCTCCCCCAGACATGATGCTGCCCCCACCATGCTTCACTGTAGGGATGGTATTGGGCAGGTGATGAGCGGCGCCTGGTCTCCTCTACACATGATGCTGCCCCCACCATGCTTCACCGTAGGGATGGTATTGGGCAGGTGATGAGCGGCGCCTGGTCTCCTCCAGACATGATGCTGCCTCCACCATGCTTCACTGTAGGGATGGTATTGGGCAGGTGATGAGCGGCGCCTGGTCTCCTCCAGACATGATGCTGCCTCCACCATGCTTCACTGTAGGGATGGTATTGGGCAGGTGATGAGCGGCGCCTGGTCTCCTCCAGACATGATGCTGCCTCCACCATGCTTCACTGTAGGGATGGTATTGGGCAGGTGATGAGCGGCGCCTGCTTTTCTCCAGACATTACTGAGAAGAGGCTTCTGACATTGGCATGTGATGCCGCGCAGCCGCAGTGACGGTAGTTCGAGTAAGGCTGGCGCACGCGCAGTAGCTGCAGGTGGGCTAAAGCTCTCACTGGCAAGTCATAGGACGTGACGTCACCAGTCGGAGTTCTCGAGGAGTCGGAGGACCGGCCGGAAAGGTTTACTGCGAGTATACCTTTCCGGGATATATTGTTTCACATGCGGGCGTCAGGGAGCCGCTATCTAATAGCGGGAGGCTCCCTGAACGTCCGGGAGAGTTGAGATCCCGGCCATTGGGTTCTTGGTCACTTCTCTTATCAAGGCCCCTTTCCCCCGATTACTTAGTTTGGGGGGCGGCAGCTCTAGGAAGAGTCCTGGTTCTTCTTCTTCCATGGAAGAATTATGGAGACCACTGCGCTCCTGGGAACTGTCAGTGCAGCAGAAATGTTCTTGTCCTTCTCTCCAGATCTGAGCCTCCACACAATCCAGTCTCTGAGCTCTACAGGCAGTTCTTTTCTCCCCATGGCTTGGTCCAGGGCAAATTTTAGTTTTCCATTTCAATAAATAACCAAAAATTTCCAAAAATCTGTTCTCACTTTCTCATTATGGGAGACTGAGGGGAGAATGATGGGGAAACTAATAACACAAGGAGCAAGAGAACAAAATGTGAAAAAAGTGAGAGGGTCTGAAGACTTTCTGAATGCATTTTATGTGACAGTAAAGTGCATATGTATTCACACCTCTCCCATAATGGCGGCCTGGTTGTAATCCATGCTGACATATGCGTGACACAGTGTAACGATTCCCTGTAATGTGTCCGATGGGCTGAAGGCAGTCGTCACCATAGAAACAAATTAACCCAGTGAACGACTGTTGACCCCGTGTGTCGCCCTGAAGCCTCAGACATCACTACAGAGAAGGTTGTCGACCCTACACCTGCCAGCCTCACACCCTTCGACCCCACACCTGCCAGCCTCACACCCTTCGACCCAACACCTGCCAGCCTCACACCCATCGACCCTACACCTGCCAGCCTCACACCCATCGACCCTACACCTGCCAGCCTCACACCCATCGATCCTACACCTGCCAGCCTCACACCCATCGACCCTACACCTGCCAGCCTCACACCCATCGACCCTACACCTGCCAGCCTCACACGCATCGATCCTACACCTGCCAGCCTCACACCCATCGATCCTACACCTGCCAGCCTCACACCCATCGATCCTACACCTGCCAGCCTCACACCCATCGACCCTACACCTGCCAGTCTCACAATCATCGACCCTACACCTGCCAGTCTCACACCCCTCGACTCTACACCTGCCAGCCTCACACCCATCGACACTACACCTGTCAGCCTCACACCAATCGACCCTACACCTGCCAGCATCACACCCATCGATCCTACACCTGCCAGCCTCACACCCCTCGACCCTACACCTGCCAGCCTCACACCCATCGACACTACACCTGTCAGCCTCACACCAATGGACCCTACACCTGCCAGCCTCACACCCATTGATCCTACACCTGCCAGCCTCACACCCCTTGACCCTACACCTGCCAGCCTCACACCCATCGACCCTACATCTGCCAGGCTCACACCCCTCGACCCTTCACCTGGGAGCCTTACAGCCATCGACCCTACATCTGCCAGGCTCACACCCCTCGACCCTACACCTGCCACCCTCACACTTATCGACACTACATCTGCCAGCCTCACACCCATCGACCCTACATCTGCCAGCCTCACACCCATCGACCCTACATCTGCCAGCCTCACACCCATCGACCCTACATCTGCCAGCCTCACACCCATCGACCCTACATCTGCCAGCCTCACACCCATCGATCCTACACCTGCCAGCCTCACACCCATCGACCCTACACCTGCCAGCCTCACACCAATTGACCCTACACCTGCCAGCCTCACACCCATCGACCCTACACCTGCCAGCCTCACACCCATCGTCACTACACCTGTCAGCCTCACACCAATCAACACTACACCTGCCAGCCTCACACCCATCGACCCTACACCTGCCAGCCTCACACCCATCGACCCTACACCTGCCAGCCTCACACCCATCGACCCTACACCTGGCAGCCTCACACCCTCGACCCTACACCTGCCAGCCTCACACCCATCGACACTACACCTGTCAGCCTCACACCAATCAACACTACACCTGTCAGCCTCACACCCCTCAACCCTACATCTGCCAGGCTCACACCCCTCGACCCTACACCTGCCAGCCTCACACCCATCGACACTACACCTGCCAGCCTCACACCCATCGACCCTACATCTGCCAGCCTAACACCCATCGACCCTACATCTGCCAGCCTCACACCCATCGGCCCTACATCTGCCAGCCTCACACCCATCGACCCTACATCTGCGAGCCTCACACCCATCGACTCTAGACCTGCCAGCCTCACACCAATTGACCCTACACCTGCCAGCCTCACACCCATCGACCCTACATCTGCCAGGCTCACACCCCTCGACCCTACACCTGGGAGCCTCACAGCCATCGACCCTACATCTGCCAGGCTCACACCCCTCGACCCTACACCTGCCAGCCTCACACTCATCGACACTGCACCTGCCAGCCTCACACCATCGACACTACACCTGCCAGCCTCACACCCATCGACCTTACACCTGCCAGCCTCACACCCATCGACCCTACACCTGCGAGCCTCACACCCATCGACCCTACACCTGCCAGCCTCACACCCATCGACCTAACACCTGCCAGCCTCACACCCATCGACCCTACACCTGCCAGCCTCACACCCATCGACCCTACACCTGCAGGCGTCACAGCCATCGACACTACACCTGCCAGCCTCACACTCATCGACACTACACCTGCCAGCCTCACACCCATCGACCCTACACCTGCCAGCCTCACACCCATCGACCCCACACCTGCCAGCCTCACACCCATCGACTACACACCTGCCAGCCTCACACCCATCGACTCTACACCTGCCAGCCTCACACCCATAGACCCTACACCTGCTAGCCTCACACCCATCGACCCTACACCTGCTAGCCTCACACCCATCGACACTACAACTGCCAGCCCCACACCCATCAACCCCACACCTGCCAGCGTCACACCCATCGACCCTACACCTGCAAGGCTCACACCCCTCGACCCTACACCTGCCAGCCTCACACCCGTCAACCCCACACCTGCCAGCGTCACACCCATCGACCCTACACCTCAGTGATATATAAGCGATAAAAATGTCTGTACAGCACTGTATATAAGTGATGAGAATGTCTTGCGGTGCTCGGGAATATGTCAGCTCTATATAAGTGATGGGAATGTCTGTACAGCGCTGTGGAATATGTCAGTGATATATAAGTGATGGGAATGTCTGTATAGCGCTGTTGAATATGTCAGTGATATATAAGTGATGAGAATGTCTGTACAGCGCTGTAGAATATGTCAGTGATATATAAGTGATGAGAATGTCTGTACAGTGCTGTGGAATATGTCAGTGATGTATAAGGGATGAGAATGTCTGTACAGCGCTGTGGAATATGTCAGTGATATATAAGTGATGAGAATGTCTGTGCAGTGCTGTGGAATATGTCAGTGATATATAAGTGATGAGAATGTCTGTACAGCGCTGTAGAATATGTCAGTGATATATAAGTGATGAGAATGTCTGTACAGCGCTGTGGAATACGTCAGTGATATATGTAATGTGAATGTCTGTACAGCGCTGTGGAATATGTCAGTGATATATAAGTGATGAGAATGTCTGTACAGTGCTGTGGAATATGTCAGTGATATATAAGTGATGAGAATGTCTGTACAGCGCTGTGGAATATGTCAGTGATATATAAGTGATGAGAATGTCTGTACAGCGCTGTGGAATATGTCAGTGATATAAAAGTGATGAGAATGTCTGTACAGCGCTGTGGAATATGTCAGTGATATATAAGTGATGAGAATGTCTGTACAGCGCTGTGGAATATGTCAGTGATATAAAAGTGATGAGAATCTCTGTACAGCGCTGTGGAATATGTCAGTGATATATAAGGGATGAGAATGTCTGTACAGCGCTGTGGAATATGTCAGTGATATATAAGGGATGAGAATGTCTGTACAGCGCTGTGGAATATGTCAGTGATATATAAGGGATGAGAATGTCTGTACAGCTCTGTGGAACATGGTAGTGATATATAAGTGATGAGAATGTCCGTACAGCACTGTGGAATATGTCAGTGATATATAAGTGATGAGAATGTCTGTACAGCGCTGTGGAATATGTCAGTGATATATAAGTGATGAGAATGTCTGTACAGCGCTGTGGAATATGTCAGTGATATATAAGTGATCAGAATGTCTGTACAGCGCTGTGGAATATGTCAGTGATATATAAGTGATGAGAATGTCTGTACAGCGCTGTGGAATATGTCAGTGATATATAAGTGATGAGAATGTCTGTACAGCGCTGTGGAATACGTCAGTGATATATGTAATGTGAATGTCTGTACAGCGCTGTGGAATATGTCAGTGATATATAAGTGATGAGAATGTCTGTACAGCGCTGTGGAATATGTCAGTGATATATAAGTGATGAGAATGTCTGTACAGCGCTGTGGAATATGTCAGTGATATATAAGTGATTAGAATGTCTGTACAGCGCTGTGGAATATGTCAGTGATATATAAGTGATGAGAATGTCTGTACAGCGCTGTGGAATATGTCAGTGATAGATATGTGATAAGAATGTCTGTACAGCGCTGTGGAATATGTCAGTGATATATAAGTGATGAGAATGTCTGTACAGCGCTGTGGAATATGTCAGTGATATATAAGTGATTAGAATGTCTGTACAGCGCTGTGGAATATGTCAGTGATATATAAGGGATGAGAATGTCTGTACAGCGCTGTGGAATATGTCAGTGATATATAAGTGATGAGAATGTCTGTACAGCGCTGTGGAATATGTCAGTGATATATAAGTGATGAGAATGTCTGTACAGCGCTGTGGAATATGTCAGTGATATATAAGGGATGAGAATGTTACATCACTGGTTGTATATGAAGCCCCTTTGTTATTCGTCATGTTCCATACGTGACGGTCAGATGAAAGATCGCAGACATCATGAGGGCAGAGAGTGGGGCTGAGGCTGGATACTCCTATATGGGCATTACAGCCGGCATAACCGCACTCCTACCACCTCATACCGCCCTGCTGCTCAGACACATTGCTGTGGTTATACAGAATGGGGACAGACATCATTTCTTTCGCCATATAGTACTGAGTGCCTACCCTCATACAGCGCTTAAAGTTTAGATGTCCCAGTATCTACTGTGATTGATCATCACCCCCATCATCCCTCACAGGACCTGTCAGATGTAAGGGCAATCAGTAAGCAAAATACTCCAAACACCACCAAAGATTCAGACCGAGATTGTAACATTCCAGATATCATCACTGATACCTTTTATCAGCTTTACTGATGAGAAAAAAGGAATCACCGGTCACATGACCACCATCCGGTGATGTCATCAGAATAATGGGATCTGACCCCCAGCACTGTCAATGATTGGCTGATTGCAAGGCACAGCGCTGCACGATGTCTAGTGGCTAGAACAGGTTACTGCATCTCAGAGCCATGCAAGTGCATAGGATTAGGGAATGCTGGGGGTCCGACCTATTCTGAGGAAAACCCTTTATAGATGGCTTCTAGGCAGACATGCTGGGAGCCACAGGCAGGGCCCCTGGGGACTAGGGAGATGATAAATACTGAGGCTTCTATGTAAAGAATGGGGTTTCTTCTAATCACAGATGACGCGCTGTATATTCCAGCTGACCCCTTCAGATTATACACCGAAATGTGTTGAATTTTACTAAATGACGAAATTCATATGGTGCCCCAAAATGCGTTGTATTTCACAGAATACACTTGGAACCTGATGAAGGGGCGGGGGGGGGGGGGGGGTTCAACTTGTACCCAAAATGCATGGTACTTTCCGGAATACCCTTTTAACATGATAACGCTTTCAGTTGGCACCACGAAACGCGATGATATTATATTTTTATATATTAGTATATTATTTAACTATTAGTTTTCCTTGCTTCCACCCTCCAGTCATCTCCACTGCAGAGCATCGCTCAGGTAGATACTGACCCCCCGCCCCCGACCAGCTAATTCATTGTGTCACGGAATGCCCGGTGTACAAGAATTGGCGACTAATGTAAATGCCACATGACGGTCATGTGACAGCAGAAGCAACAATGTAACAAGCAGGATGATCAAGCTTTTGTGCCTCCTCGGTGCTACCCACACTGCTGCCCCCAGTGCTACCCCCACTGCTGTCTCCGTTGTTGCCCCCACTGCTGCCCCGGTGCTGTCCCCTGTGCTGCCCCTACTGCTGCCCCCACTGCTGTCCCCGATGCTGCCCCCTGTGCTGCCCCCGGTGTTTCCCCCACTGCTGCCCCCGGGTTTCCCCCACTGCTGCCCCTGATGCTGCCCCCACTGCTGTCCCCGTTGCTGCCCCTTACTGCTGCCCCCTGTGCTGCCCCCACTGCTGTCCCCGATGCTGCCCCCTGTGCTGCCCCCACTGCTGCCCCCACTGCTGTCCCCGGTGCCTCTCCCACTGCTGTCCCCGGTTCTTCTTCCACTGCTGCCCCTGGTGCTGCCCCCACTGCTGTCCCCGGTGCTGCCCCTACTGCTGCCCCCGGTGCTGCTCCCACTGCTGCCCCCGGTGCTGCCCCTACTGCTGCCCCGGTGCTGCTCCCACTGCTGCCTCCGGTCTGGCTCTGATCAATGACTGGAAAGGATCAATCAGTAATCCCTGGCACAGTCTCTATCCTACAGACTGGAAATCTCAGGGGTCGAGGCTTTCTAGCCGGATCCTGATCGACCCGGAGACAAATGAAATCCCACAAGGAGTCACGGAGGCGAGAAGAAAGGCCATGCTCGATGCACTGACGACAACTGCGTCCCCTCAGCACGCGAGGTTCTCTGCTCATCAAAGCAGATACAAGAAAAGGAGTGAAAAACTCATCTGATTACTTAGACAGCATGCCTTCCAGCAGCTTTTCTGAAAATCCTCCATTGCATTGTCCCTCTGTAAATCCTCCAGGAAATGCAAGAGTACATTGACAATTGGCAGTTACCATGCTTTCTATTACAGGGGCTTCCCCCTCCACACTTTCCAGTCATTGCTGGTTATGGAAAACTAAGGAGAACGGTATCGACAAGCTGCGGGTTCTCACATTTCCAGAAGGAATAACAGAGGAGCTGTTTAATGCAGAATTGTAAGAAAAGAAGTTATGTCATGGGTATTCCAAGTATTAACTAACATCTGGAGCTTGTGTGTGTTCATGCTGCGTGTTCTGATTTATGAAGAGAATGCCAGAACTACAGTAAAAACTGACACTGAAGCAGTATATAGACAGGGATAAGCAGGAGAGTATCACTCCACATTACAATGGCCCCTATTGCCCCCCAGGATTGTGTCCGTCAATCACTGCTTATCCCATCGCTACATCCCGTGACCCTTCCGATAAGGCCGAGTTCACATTGACGGTTTATTCTCTGTTCTTCGGATCTATCAGAAAAACAGAAGAAAGAAAAAACACGGATCCTGTAAAAAAACAGATCCTGAGCATCCGTTATGCACATTTTGCATCCATTTTCGTTTATTCTGCGCGCAGGACCTTTTCCGTCTGAAATACCGGATCTCAGGCAGAAGCCAAACTAGTATAACGGATGCTCAGGATAGTTTTTTTATTTTTTTTAACAGGATCCATTTTTTCTTTATTTTTATGTTGTTCTGACAGATCAGAAGAACGGAAAAATAGCGGTGACGTGAACCCGGCCTACGTGGCCACAGGAGGCTGCTGGACGGCAGGTGGGCGCCGCTACCACATGGGGCCACTTATAGAATTGTTTCCAGGGCCACTTTAAGTTCCCGATCCACTATCGCCCTCTGACCCCCGACCAGAGACCCCACCCCCGAAGCCTCCCGGATGGTGACCAGGGGACAAAGCATCAGGCCTGTCAGTCTCTTCATCGTGTGACTGCTTTTGGGGGGAGTCTCGTGAACCCCACATTCCCCCACGTGTCCGTCCTGAGTGGTGTCTGGGGGGCATGTGACTGCTTTTGGGGGGAGTCTAGTGCCCCCCACATTCCCCGTGTGTCCGTCCTGAGTGGTGTCTGGGGGGCATGTGACTGCTTTTGGGGGGAGTCTAGTGCCCCCCACATTCCCCGTGTGTCCGTCCTGAGTGGTGTCTGGGGGGCATGTGACTGCTTTTGGGGGGAGTCTCGTGCCCCCCACACTCCCCCGCGTGTCCGTCCTGTGTGGTGTCTGGGGGGCATGTGACTGCTTTTGGGGGGAGTCTCGTGCCCCCCACACTCCCCCGCGTGTCCGTCCTGTGTAGTCTCGGGCAGCACTTTGCACGGACCAGGGACCTACCTTGTACTTTTGATTTCAGGTGCTGTTCACACTTTCCTTTTGCTAGAAAAAGCAGGTAAACCTGTTCCTCTTTGGTGATGACATCATCGGTATCCACCTGGAGAGAAACAAAGGACGTGGAGTCAAGAACTGAGCAGTAACTGCTGCTTCACACATGCCTGAAATACTCTGTGCTGCTGAGGGCTGCTCTTTCCAGTCTGTGACTTTCGAGCACAATCCTCCAACCTGCATATTATTTACCCACTGCCACGTCTCCATCCACCAGTGCCCCGCAAAGAACAATCCTCTCCTGAAATCCTCTGTGCTGCTGGAAAGCATTGACCTGTTCTGCATGTCCCTGAGTGTGGTGCTGTGTTTCCATTCAATGACAGGAGCAGTTTTATTACTTCCCTGGAACACTTTACTGTAAATGCGACCAGACTGCTCAATAATGGAGAAGATTGTCCAAGAGGAAAGAGCAAGTGGGACGAGCGGATCGAAGGGAAAGAAGAGGAATTTCCATGTAGATATTTTCCCGGAATAATCTATTGTTTACGGCTGAAATGTAAAGTCCGGCAATACGCCCCGAAAATACAGAAGAGCCCGACACCCTCCCGACCTGGATAAATAGATAGATAGATAGATAGATAGAGAATAGAGAGATAGATAGATAGAGAGATAGATAGATAGATAGAGAGATAGATAGATAGATAGATTTATAGATGATTGATAGATAGATAGATAGATAGATTTATAGATGATTGATAGATAGATAGATAGATCCCACTGCACAGTATATATAATATACCCAGCAATGGGGGAGGGGATATTCGCGTCAAAAATAGTGTGACATCAACCAAACTACCAGCCCCCCCCCCCCAGGGATCACAGCATCGTATCACTGATTTATAGTCAATAACTCAGGATCAGTACGGGATAAGTAATGTATGTACACAGTGACTGCACCAGCAGAATAGTGAGTGCAGCTCTGGAGTATAATACAGGATGTAACTCAGGATCAGTACAGGATAAGTAATGTATGTACACAGTGACTGCACCAGCAGAATAGTGAGTGCAGCTCTGGAGTATGATACAGGATGTAACTCAGGATCAGTACAGGATAAGTAATGTATGTACACAGTGACTGCACCAGCAGAATAGTGAGTGCAGCTCTGGAGTATAATACAGGATGTAACTCAGGATCAGTACAGGATAAGTAATGTATGTACACAGTGACTGCACCAGCAGAATAGTGAGTGCAGCTCTGGAGTATAATACAGGATGTAACTCAGGATCAGTACAGGATAAGTAATGTATGTACACAGTGACTCCACCAGCAGAATAGTGAGTGCAGCTCTGGAGTATAATACAGGATATAACTCAGGATCAGTACAGGATATGTAATGTATGTACACAGTGACTGCACCAGCAGAATAGTGAGTGCAGCTCTGGAGTATTATACAGGATGTAACTCAGGATCAGTACAGGATAAGTAGTAATGTATGTACACAGTGACTGCACCAGCAGAATAGTGAGTGCAGCTCTGGAGTATAATACAGGATGTAACTCAGGATCAGTACAGGATAAGTAATGTATGTACACAGTGACTGCACCAGCAGAATAGTGAGTGCAGCTCTGGAGTATGATACAGGATGTAACTCAGGATCAGTACAGGATAAGTAATGTATGTACACAGTGACTGCACCAGCAGAATAGTGAGTGCAGCTCTGGAGTATAATACAGGATGTAACTCAGGATCAGTACAGGATAAGTAATGTATGTACACAGTGACTCCACCAGCAGAATAGTGAGTGCAGCTCTGGAGTATAATACAGGATATAACTCAGGATCAGTACAGGATATGTAATGTATGTACACAGTGACTGCACCAGCAGAATAGTGAGTGCAGCTCTGGAGTATTATACAGGATGTAACTCAGGATCAGTACAGGATAAGTAATGTAATGTATGTACACAGTGACTGCACCAGCAGAATAGTGAGTGCAGCTCTGGAGTATAATACAGGATGTAACTCAGGATCAGTACAGGATAAGTAATGTATGTACACAGTGACTGCACCAGCAGAATAGTGAGTGCAGCTCTGGAGTATAATACAGGATGTAACTCAGGATCAGTACGGGATAAGTAATGTATGTACACAGTGACTGCACCAGCAGAATAAGTGAGTGCAGCTCTGGAGTATAATACAGGATGTAACTCAGGATCAGTACAGGATAAGTAATGTATGTACACAGTGACTGCACCAGCAGAATAGTGAGTGCAGCTCTGGAGTATAATACAGGATGTAACTCCAGGATCAGTACAGGATAAGTAATGTATGTACACAGTGACTGCACCAGCAGAATAGTGAGTGCAGCTCTGGAGTATAATACAGGATGTAACTCAGGATCAGTACAGGATAAGTAATGTATGTACACAGTGACTCCACCAGCAGAATAGTGAGTGCAGCTCTGGAGTATAATACAGGATGTAACTCAGGATCTGTACAGGATAAGTAATGTATGTACACAGTGACTGCACCAGCAGAATAGTGAGTGCAGCTCTGGAGTATAATACAGGATGTAACTCAGGATCAGTACGGGATAAGTAATGTATGTACACAGTGACTGCACCAGCAGAATAGTGAGTGCAGCTCTGGAGTATAATACAGGATGTAACTCAGGATCAGTACAGGATAAGTAATGTATGTACACAGTGACTCCACCAGCAGAATAGTGAGTGCAGCTCTGGAGTATAATACAGGATGTAACTCAGGATCAGTACAGGATAAGTAATGTATGTACACAGTGACTGCACCAGCAGAATAGTGAGTGCAGCTCTGGAGTATAATACAGGATGTAACTCAGGATCAGTACAGGATAAGAAATGTATGTACACAGTGCCTTCACCAGCAGAATAGTGAGTGCAGCTCTGGAGTATAATACAGGATGTATCTCAGGATCAGTACAGGATCAGTAATGTATGTATACAGTGACTGCACCAGCAGAATAGTGAGTGCAGCTCTGGACTATAATACAGGAAGTAACTCAGGATCAGTACAGGATAAGTAATGTATGTACACAGTGACTGCACCAGCAGAATAATGAGCGAAGCTCTGGAGTATAAGTAATTGTTTGCACAAAGTTCTCAGGTTGAGTAGCTGAGGTTTGTTCTATGTCTTCTCAATTCCTCCATGTAGCAGAATTGGATTGATGTATCCCTGTGGATGTGGAGTCCGGTTGGTGTATCCCTGTGGATGTGGAGTCCTGTTGGTGTATCCCTGTGGATGTGGAGTCCGGTTGGTGTATCCCTGTGGATGTGGAGTCCGGTTGGTGTATCCCTGTGGATGTGGAGTCCGGTTGGTGTTTCCCGGTGGATGTGGAGTCCGGTTGGTGTATCCCTGTGGATGTGGAGTCCGGTTGGTGTATCCCTGTGGATGTGGAGTCCGGTTGGTGTATCCCTGTGGATGTGGAGTCCGGTTGGTGTATCCCGGTGGATGTGGAGTCCGGTTGGTGTATCCCTGTGGATGTGGAGTCCGGTTGGTGTATCCCTGTGGATGTGGAGTCCGGTTGGTGTATCCCTGTGGATGTGGAGTCCGGTTGGTGTATCCCGTGGATGTGGAGTCCGGTTGGTGTATCCCTGTGGATGTGGAGTCCGGTTGGTGTATCCCTGTGGATGTGGAGTCCGGTTGGTGTATCCCTGTGGATGTGGAGTCCGGTTGGTGTATCCCTGTGGATGTGGAGTCCGGTTGGTGTATCCCTGTGGGATGTGGAGTCCGGTTGGTGTATCCCTGTGGATGTGGAGTCCGGTTGGTGTATCCCTGTGGATGTGGAGTCCGGTTGGTGTATCCCTGTGGATGTGGAGTCCGGTTGGTGTATCCCTGTGGATGTGGAGTCCGGTTGGTGTATCACTGTGGATGTGGAGTCCGGTTGGTGTATCCCTGTGGATGTGGAGTCCGGTTGGTGTATCCCAGTGGATGTGGAGTCCGGTTGTTGTATCCCAGTGGATGTGGAGTCCGGTTGGTTTATCCCGGTGGATGTGGAGTCCGGTTGTTGTATCCCTGTGGATGTGGAGTCCGGTTGGTTGTATCCCGGTGGATGTGGAGTCCGGTTGGTGTATCCCTGTGGATGTGGAGTCCGGCTGGTGTATCCCGGTGGATGTGGAGTCCGGTTGGTTTATCCCGGTGGATGTGGAGACTGGTTGTTGTATGCCGGTGGATGTGGAGTCCGGTTGGTGTATCCCGGTGGATGTGGAGTCTGGTTGGTGTATCCCTGTGGATGTAGAGTCCGGTTGTTGTATCCCTGTGGATGTGGAGTCCGGTTGGTGTATCCCGGTGGATGTGGAGTCCGGTTGGTGTATCCCGGTGGATGTGGAGTCTGGTTGGTGTATCCCTGTGGATGTAGAGTCCGGTTGTTGTATCCCTGTGGATGTGGAGTCCGGTTGGTGTATCCCGGTGGATGTGGAGTCCGGTTGGTGTATCCCTGTAGATGAGCGAAGGATTCCTTCCAATTTAATGTATCCAGTTATTACTTTGCAGCTTTCTAGGAATTGCCATTAATAACGATGCTGCTTCATATTTTTCCGAGCACAGAGCATCGTCCGACTCCATTACAAACTGTATCTGAAATTCCTCCGGTTACTCCGGGATATCGGCAGTGTTCTTATATATTTTAATTGCTCCCCATTTTAAAGATCTTTGCTTGCCGTCAGTGAACAGGGCAACAATGATACTCACAGCTGAGGTTTTGTTACAATTGTATCCAGCCTAATAAATCCTCTGTGAAGTAAACATTGTGGACTGGATACTGACACATTTTACCTGCACTAGGTCTAGTATTTTGGACACAGCGATACGATTGCAGCAAACTCCCAGCTGTGAGAACTATTAGGTTAGTAATAATACTGCAAGTGTCATACTCTAGTCAGAACCAGAGCTGCATTCACAATTTGTTACTAATCTCGCATAGCACTGACACCTCCTGCTGGTTCAGTGTCTGTATCCAGCCTGCTGTGCTGCGATGCATTGTGGAGGATGTAGGGCTTAATGCAGACATTGCAGAGAGCTGCAGCAGGACACTGACACATTGTAGCAGCATTGTGCATTGTATTATGGAATCTAACGGATTTCGGTGCTGAGTGAAGGTCCTGGGGAGAACTGTGACTGCACCTCTGGAAGGGGTTGGGGTGGACATAGGTCTTGGAGTGAGACATCCTGATACTTGTGTCCTAGAATGTCCTTCTTCAGGCTCTTTCTGAGTGACAACCAGCTTCCCGCACACAGGTTGTCGCCCAGCTTTCTCCACCTCCTGCCTGACACATTATTATTATTTCCATATATTTGCCTTTCAGGATTCTAGGAAAGCTGGGTGTCACGCCCTATGGATGTCACAGTGAGTGAGATGTCTGCTTCAGATGAGACGCCCGCTCCCAGCGTCCTGGCGTGGCCCTCAGCTTCAGGTGAAGCCTTCGCTCTGTTCTCGCCCAGATGGAGAATGTTTTGATGCCGAATTCCAGGCCGAGGTCCGGTCCAGCGCTGTCGCTGCAGAGAATCAATCCAGCATAACCAAAATTGCAGCAATTACCGGACGGCCGCGGCAGAACTCAATGGGCGTCTTATGAGGCGCCTTTCAAAGCAGCTTTTAGCACGTCGCCTCCGGAGTGCCCTGCGCAAAACAATGGAGAACCTGAGACACGTTACACACTGACTGCGCCACACAGGAAAGGCTGTGAAATCCCAGCTATGTGCTCTAAGAGGGCGCGATTCACACTGGCGCCACGGCCAATCCGATTCCTGGCAGACGGACCCTGCACCATTCCCCTGGACGCACGCAGGACTCCTTGATTTCATTATAATTTCATTCCACTAATTTATAATCCTTCACTTTACATATTTTCTGCTCAAGCAACATCCAGAGCTGCAGTCATAATTCTGCTGTGACTTCATGACTTATATTCTAGTTACATCCAGAGCTGCAGTCATAATTCTGCTGTGACTTCATGACTTATATTCTAGTTACATCCAGAGCTGCAGTCATAATTCTGCTGTGACATCATGACTCATTCTAGTTACATCCAGAGCTGCAGTCATAATTCTGCTGTGACTTCATGACTTATATTCTAGTTACATCCAGAGCTGCAGTCATAATTCTGCTGTGACTTCATGACTTATATTCTAGTTACATCCAGAGCTGCAGTCATAATTCTGCTGTGACATCATGACTCATTCTAGTTACATCCAGAGCTGCAGTCATAATTCTGCTGTGACATCATGACTCATTCTAGTTACATCCAGAGCTGCAGTCATAATTCTGCTGTGACTTCATGACTCATATTTTAGTTACATCCAGAGCTGCAGTCATAATTCTGCTGTGACTTCATGACTTATATTCTAGTTACATCCAGAGCTGCAGTCATAATTCTGCTGTGACTTCATGACTCATATTCTAGTTACATCCAGAGCTGCAGTCATAATTCTGCTGTGACGTCATGTCTTATACTCCAGTTACATCCAGAGCTGCAGTCATAATTCTGCTGTGACATCATTACTCATATTCCAGTTACATCCAGAGCTGCAGTCACAATTCTGCTGTGACATCATGTCTTATACTCCAGTTACATCCAGAGCTGCAGAATCAATTCTGCTGTGACATCATGACTTGTACTGCAGACACATCCAGAGCTGCAGTCATAATTCTGCTGTGACATCATGACTTGTACTGCAGACACATCCAGAGCTGCAGTCACAATTCTGCTGTGACATCATAACTTATACTCCAGTTACATGATGGGGGTGTGGTGCCATATAACCTGGCAGTGCATGATGCATATTGTAGATGGGGAAAGACCCATATGTCCTGCTCTGTGGGGTGTTTTGTAAACAACACTGAGATTATGCTGCCACCCAGTGTCCAATTGTGTTATTACTGCTGTTATGTTTTAGGACCTTTTGGTCATGTGACTTGGTTTATTCAGATCCTTAAGTGGCAGTGAGAGCACATAACTGGGAGAGGATAAATCAGGCATCCTCAACCTGTGGCCCTCCAGCTGTTGTAAAACTACAACTCCCACAATGCCCTGCTGTAGACTGATAGCTGTAGGCTGTTTGGGCATGCTGGGAGTTGTAGTTTTGCAACAGCTGGAGGGCCGCAGTTTGAGGATGCCTGGGATAAATAGTCAGCTGCAGGGTCACATCAGGAGGAGAGCAGAGAGGAGAAGCTACAGGGCCTGAGACTGAGCTGGAAACACTGCAGATTCCTGCCTGTAGCAAGCTAGAAGTGGAGGTGATTGGTACTAATCATAATGCTAGAACACAGCGGGGTAGAGAGAGGTCACATAGGAGCCGAGCACTGCGGGGTGAGGTCACAGAGGAGCCCTGCACTGCAGAGTGAGGTTGCAGAGGAGCCGAGCACTGCGGGGGTGAGGTCACAGAGGAGCCCAACACTTCACGGTGAGGTCACAGAGGAGCCAAACGCTGCGGGGTGAGGTCACAGAGGAGCCCAGCACTGCAGGGTGAGGTCACAGAGGAGCACAGCACTGCAGGGTGAGGTCACAGAGGAGCCCAGCACTGCAGGGTGAGGTGACAGAGGAGCCCAGCACTGCAGGGTGAGGTCACAGAGGAGCCCAGCACTGCGGCGTGAGGCCACAGAGGAGCCCAGCACTGCAGGGTGAGGTCACAGAGGAGCCCAGCACTGCAGGGTGAGGTCACAGAGGAGCCCAGCACTGCAGGGTGAGGTCACAGAGGAGCCCAGCACTGCAGGGTGAGGTCACAGAGGAGCCCAGCACTGCAGGGTGAGGTCACAGAGGGGTCAAGCACTGCAGGGTGAGGTCACAGAGGAGCCCAGCACTGCAGGGTGAGGTCACAGAGGAGCCCAGCACTGCAGCGTGAGGCCACAGAGGAGCCCAGCACTGCAGGGTGAGGTCACAGAGGAGCCCAGCACTGCAGGGTGAGGTCACAGAGGAGCCCAGCACTGCAGGGTGAGGTCACAGAGGAGCCCAGCACTGCAGGGTGAGGTCACAGAGGAGCCCAGCACTGCAGGGTGAGGTCACAGAGGGGTCAAGCACTGCAGGGTGAGGTCACAGAGGAGCCCAGCACTGCAGGGTGAGGTCACAGAGGAGCCCAGCACTGCAGGGTGAGGTCACAGAGGAGCCCAGCACCAGCACTGCAGGGTGAGGTCACAGAGGGGTCAAGCACTGCAGGGTGAGGTCAGAGCTGAGGGATGGAGTGATGCCGCCTAGTCCATGCATCCTGAAAGCAGCCAAGACCTGACAAGACTGTCACCAAGACCAGCCAGCCTGCCGCCCGTAAGCCACGCTGTGTGCGAGACTGTGTGTCACAAGGAGGAGCGTACGGCGACTAATCGGGAATAAGCTGATTGTAAGGCACATGGTTTCCCTCTGATGCACACTCTCAGACCCGCACTCTCTCCCTCTGATCCGCACTCTCTCACTCTGATCCGCGCTCTCTCCCTCTGATCCACACTCTCTCACTCTGATCCGCGCTCTCTCCCTCTGATCCCTGCTCTCTCCCTCTGATCCGCGCTCTCTCCCTCTGATCCGCACTCTTTCCCTCTGATCCGCACTCTCTCCCTCTGATCCGCACTCTCTCCCTCTGATCCGCGCTCTCTCCCTCTGATCCACACTCTCTCACTCTGATCCGCGCTCTCTCCCTCTGATCCGCACTCTCTCCCTCTGATCTGCGCTCTTTCCCTCTGATCCGCACTCTTTCCCTCTGATCCACACTCTCTCTCTCTGATCCGCACTCTCTCTCTCTGATCCGCACTCTCTCCCTCTGATCCGTGCTCTATTCCTCTGATCCGCACTCTCTCCCTCTGATCCGCACTCTCTATATGTGAGGGTCACATCTCCGCGGTATAATTGACGCCTGGTGGCGGTTCTCAGTAAACATTGCAGCTTCTTACGTCGCTCAGAAATGTGCGCTTTAATTGCCTCTTAATTGACACAGTCCAGACACATAATTGGGGGCGCGCGACGTCCCCCGGGAGGACGGCTCAATGCGTCCACCCATTAGTCTCTGACTCTGGCCATTGTATCGGAGGCGCACGGACTCGCTGCTCCGGACGCTGTTTGCTTTTCGCCTCGTCTTGAACCGCTGCCAGGGAAGGTTCACAAAACGCGCAGTGTTATTCTTAAAAATGAGGCCCATAAACGAGGCTGAATAGGGGTCTCCTCGGGGAGCTGGAGTTTGCTTTAGAGGTCGGGAGACCGGCCAATCGCGAGAACACAAGACATTAACATCATTATGGCGCGCACTTCCCCGCCGGAGCCGCGCCAGGTAAACGCTGCTTTATGTTCTCCGGATGGAATCACAATCTGCGCGACCTGGCCCTGATCCTGATATTCTGCCTCAGAAATTCCGGGATTCCTCTGCTCCTGGCACAGAGAACGAGGCTCAGAAGACGTGCGCTGGACGCTCGCTTGGTCACATCTCCCCGCGGCGTATCCCCGACCCATCAACCCCGTCTCGGAATCCCAGCCGTATCGGCACTGAAACGTGAAGATGTCAGTAAATCTCTACTGAGCGCCTCAGCGGAGACAGTCAGCAATGAAATCACAATCTCTCAGCCAATCCTCTATCTCCTTCCTGCTGCGCCTTCTCCCCTCTCACAGCAGGAGCCTCACAGAGCCAGAACCTGCAGCTGCACCCCCCTCCTCCACATCCACCATTTCCTGCATTACACTCAATGGGCAGATTTGTGAGATAGTCTGCAGGAAGGGGAACTACAGGCTGCTCCATCTGTAGTCTAAAGTGGACACACACTGAGGCAAAGCAACTGTGAACCTGCGCCGCAATACCAGACATGGCCATAGACAAGAGGGGCGCTCCGGAGACTACTTTCTAAACCCGTATTTTAAGAGGTTGGCATAATGAGATTTGGTGGTGACTAGAGACGCAGGACAATGCAGGTTTATGTGGCAAGAAGCACTGGCGTCTACCTGAGAATTCAGCTCTGGATGTGACTGGAGTAAAAGATAGGATGCAACAGCAAAACTGTGATGTAATAGCAGGATTGTGAATGCAGCTCTGGCTGCAACTGGAGTGTAAGGCAACATGTAACAGCAGAATTGTGAGCGCAGCTCTCACTGTGACTGGGGTATAAGATTTTATGTAAAAGTGTGACTAGAGTACAAGACATGTAACAGCAAAACTGGGAATGCAGCTTTGTGTGTGACAGGAGCATAAGATAATGTAATGAAAGAATTGTGACTGCAGCTCTGGCTGTGACTGGAGTGCAAGGTAGAATGTTACAGTAAGATTGTGAATGCAGCTCTGAATGTGACTGGAGTATAGAATAATGTAAGGACAGGATTTTATATGTTGTTCTGAATGTGGCTGATGTAACTGCAGAATTCTGAGTGCTGCTTGATTTTGAATGTTGTTTTGACAGTGACTAGTAGTGTAGAATTCAGAGTGCAGCTCTGGATGTGACCAGAGTATAAGATAATGCAAGGACACTACAGTATTTTATATGTTGTTCTGACAGTGACTAGTGTAGAATTCAGAGTGCAGCTCTGGATGTGACTGGAGTATAAACAATTAGTTGACCAGGGCTATCAACTTACATTTTTATTTTTTCTGGACAATTCATCCAAAAATCCCAGAACGCCAACATTTTTACGCACAAATTAAAAAACTATAATGAGCTATAAAGGTTATAAGTGATAATGTCTATAGGTCAGAATCTAGAACTGATCACATACCGCGTCTGATGCCGTATGGAACGCATTTATTAACATTCGGGGCACGTTTTTCGGGACCTTTTTCAAACACCATTTGCCACAAAGAAAGGTGCCAGCGAATAGTGAATTCTCCCCAGCGCATGCGCTCACAGATCTATCCCATGCTGCACCAGGTGCGGGTGCTGGGTGACTCTACCGATACCGCACAGGCTGAGGACCCTTCCAGAGCGCCCCGAGCCGAATGTATTTCTGTAGTAGCAGTGACATCCGGGGATCGATACATTGTTGATATAGGGATCAATACATTGTTGATATCTAGGGATCGATACATTGTTGATATCTAGGGATCGATACATTGTTGATATAGGGATCAATACATTGTTGATATCTAGGGATCGATACATTGTTGCTATCGAGGGATCGATACATTGTTGATATCTAAGGATCGATACATTGTTGATATCTAGGGATCGATACATTGTTGCTATCGAGGGATCGATACATTGTTGCTATCGAGGGATCGATACATTGTTGATATCTAGGGATCGATACATTGTTGCTATTGAGGGAATCGATACATTGTTGCTATCGAGGGATCGATACATTGTTGATATCTAGGGATCGATACATTGTTGATATCTAGGGATCGATACATTGTTGCTATCGAGGGATCGATACATTGTTGCTATCTAGGGATCGATACATTGTTGATATCTAGGGATCCATACATTGTTGCCACTGTGTTGAAAGGTTTTTATTAGGTGAAGGTCTTCGTAGAAGGCGCCAAAAGGTAGAAATAATGTGATAAAACCGGGGCCTGTTCTCTTCCCACGCACTGGGTCCCGGGGGGCCCCGCCGCCACTGGAACATTTACTGTTGGCAGCTGAAAGCATTTGCAGAAATCCTGAACATTTAAGATGCGATTTATTATGTATGAAATCCACATTTATCGCTGTTTTCCTTCCCTGTTTCCCTCCTGCAGGAAAGTAACAGATTGAGACTTTCCTAATGCCTCAGTGACATGAACCAGGCCGCGGAGCCACACAGGCCGGGCTCTTACTCACCGCTCCACCATCAGCCCAGCAGATTACAGGTAATTGTAGGAAACCAAACATCAGCGGCCGAGTGAGCACTGCTACATCTACCCCAGGAGACCGCATAAAGTATACACTATGCAGGGAAAACTACAACCCCCAACATGACCCGACCCCTAAACATGACTACAGGTATTCTATGCTACTCTATACATAGAACACTACAACCCCCAACATGACCCGACCCCTAAACATGACTACAGGTATTCTATGCTACTCTATACATAGAATACTACAACCCCCAACATGACCCGACCCCTAAACATGACTACAGGTATTCTATGCTACTCTATACATAGAACACTACAACCCCCAACATGACCCGACCCCTAAAGATGACTACAGGTATTCTATGCTACTCTATACATAGAATACTACAACCCCCAACATGACCCGACCCCTAAAGATGACTACAGGTATTCTATGCTACTCTATACATAGAACACTACAACCCTCAACATGACCCGACCCCTGGACAGAATAATATGTATTCTGTTATACTTTATACATAGAACACTACAACCCCCAACATGACCCGACCCCTGGACAGGATAATATGTATTCTGTTTAACTCTATACATAGAACACTACAACCCCCAACATGACCTGACCCCTGGACAGAATAATATGTATTCTGTTATACTCTATACATAGAACACTACAACCCCCAACATGACCCGACCCCTGGACAGGATAATATGTATTCTGTTTAACTCTATACATAGAACACTACAACCCCCAACATGACCCGACCCCTGGACAGGATAATATGTATTCTGTTATACTTTATACATAGAACTATCTATCGCTCTATTTCTCTGTCTGTCTATCTCTCTCTATCTGTCTATCTCTCTGTCTGTCTGTCCATCTCTCTGTCTGTCTGTCTATCTCTCTGTCTGCCTATCTCTCTCTATCTGTCTATCTCTCTGTCTGCCTATCTCTCTCTATCTGTCTATCTCTCTGTCTGTCTGTCTATCTCTCCGTCTGTCTGTCTCTCTGTCTGGTCTGTCTATCTCTCTGTCTCTCTGTCTGTCTGTCTGTCTATCTCTCTGTCTGTCTGTCTAACATCTCGCTGGCACATCTGGCAGAGATGGATGTGTGCCAATGGCATTTACATTCGGATGTGGAAGGCGGTGAGGACTGGAGTCTTCGCACTTGTAGCGCGCGCTTCATTTACATTTTGCTCATCTTCGGTGCGTCTCGAGCTCAGAACATCTGTGACATTTTCCTGAAATGCGTCATCGGACAACACTCTAATGAAGGGGATTACCACAGGGATGGGACAGCAGTGTCACTAATTCTACTCCTCTGCTCTCATGACAGAACATCCTGAAATCCTCTGTGCTGCTGGGACCCTGCTCCTTCCACTATGTAACTCTCACCCTGTGACCTCCACAGGATCAGCACACTCCTCTCCTGAAATCCTCTGTGCTGCTGGGACCCTGCTCCTCCCACTATGTAACTCTCATCCTGTAACCTCCACAGGATCAGCGCACTCCTCTCCTGAAATCCTCTGTGCTGCTGGGACCCTGCTCCTTCCACTATGTAACTCTCACCCTGTGACCTCCACTGGATCAGCGCACTCCTCTCCTGAAATCCTCTGTGCTGCTGGGACCCTGCTCCTTCCACTATGTAACTCTCACCCTGTGACCGCCACAGGATCAGCGCACTCCTCTCCTGAAATCAGCACACTCCTCTCCTGAAATCCTCTGTGCTGCTGGGACCCTGCTCCTCCCACTATGTAACTCTCATCCTGTGACCTCCACAGGATCAGCGCACTCCTCTCCTCAGTCCTTGGTGTCATGTAATCACCGCTCCGCCTAGTGACTTCCTGTGGACCTTGTGACGCACCCAGCCTGAACAAGCCAAGCTGCAGTGTGCAGCATGGTGGATGAAGCAGCAGCTGGAGTGATTTGTACCATAGACTCCAGTAGGAGATAGCGCTAAGCTGGAGTCTGTGGTACAAGCTGTGCAGGTAGAGGGACAGAGAGGAGTTTGGACTATGTCAGACTCCAATGCCCCGTAGAGATCCTGATCATGGCTGTTCTCTGGTGGAGAGGAGCAGTCAGGCAAAGCATGGAGGACAGAATAAGAACCTGACTGCAAGTAGATTTCAGTCTGCAACACGGAATACGATATCACATTCAAAGCGATTGAATTTGCAGAATTTACTATTATCCTTGATTTTCAGATGTCTGGACCGTCCCTTTAAATGTGCTGCGTTCAGGACCGCTGTCCTTTATCACGGTCCTATCTATTATATAATGAGAGAATACGGTACATGATGGATCGGCGCCTCCTGTCAGACCCCCCCCCCCCCCATGGATACGACCCGCAGCCCCCAGGTCCAGAGACGCTGACAATCTCAGTAATTACGTGTCAAGTCGCGCCCGGCCGGCTCAGCGTGATAGTTGGTAATAACGGATATAATTCCATTTCCGCTGTGGTTATCTCCTGGCTGCTGAGATACTGCGCAGCGCAACACGCGGGATACATCGGCGGCACGCTGCGGTCCGAGAGGACGACAAAATAGAAAATGGAAGTCTAAAAATATATCCCATCCTGCTGAGAGTCAAAAGCTACATTCAAGGCATAGCAGAGAGGAGTGTGTGTGGTGCAGAACAGCCCTGCACAGCAGGGAGAGGGAGTGCACTGTAAAGCAGAGAGGAGTGCACAGCAGGGAGAGGGAGTGCACTGTAAAGCAGAGAGGAGTGCACAGCAGGGAGAGGGAGTGCACTGCAAAGCAGAGAGGAGTGTGTGCGGTGCAGAACAGCCCTGCACAGCAGGGAGAGGGAGTGCACTGTAAAGCAGAGAGGAGTGCACAGCAGGGAGAGGGAGTGCACTGTAAAGCAGAGAGGAGTGCACAGCAGGGAGAGGGAGTGCACTGCAAAGCAGAGAGGAGTGTGTGCGGTGCCAGAACAGCCCTGCACAGCAGGGAGAGGGAGTGCACTGTAAAGCAGAGAGGAGTGCACAGCAGGGAGAGGAGTGCACTGTAAAGCAGAGAGAGTGCACAGCAGGGAGAGAGTGCACTGCAAAGCAGAGAGGAGTGTGTGCGGTGCAGAACAGCCCTGCACAGCAGGGAGAGGGAGTGCACTGTAAAGCAGAGAGGAGTGCACAGCAGCGAGAGGGAGTGCACTGTAAAGCAGAGAGGAGTGCACAGTAAAGCAGAGAGGAGTGTGTGCGGTGCAGAACAGCCCTGCACAGCAGGGAGAGGGAGTGCACTGTAAAGCAGAGAGGAGTGCACAGCAGGGAGAGGGAGTGCACTGTAAAGCAGAGAGGAGTGTGTGCAGTAGAGAACAGCCCTGCACAGCAGGGAGAGGGAGTGCACTGTAAAGCAGAGAGGAGTGTGTGCGGTGCAGAACAGCCCTGCACAGCAGGGAGAGGGAGTGCACTGTAAAGCAGAGAGGAGTGCACAGCAGGGAGAGGGATTGCACTGTAAAGCAGAGAGGAGTGTGTGCGGTGCAGAACAGCCCTGCACAGCAGGGAGAGGGAGTGCACTGTAAAGCAGAGAGGAGTGTGTGCGGTGCAGAACAGCCCTGCACAGCAGGGAGAGGGAGTGCACTGTAAAGCAGAGAGGAGTGCACAGCAGGGAGAGGGAGTGCATTGTAAAGCAGAGAGGGTGTCATGTGACCACCGCTCTACATGTACTCAGTTCATGGTCACCCAGACAGGAAGTCAGCGGTTACTAGGCAACTTCCCCCTGCTATATACACAGGGGCCGACGGTATACGCTGAGCTCAGCAGATAGCGGCACGATGCGACAGTTCATTGGGTTCTTGCAGTTTTCGCTACGGATCAGTTTTGGCGCATGAAGGCGGAATCATCGGTCCTTTGTGAACCCCCCCCCCCCCTCGTATTCTGGGGCTTGGATTCTTCTAGAACATTCCTGGCACAAGGTGACGCTTCTGCAGCGCTGATAACTGCAGACTAACAACGCTGAGGTTTACACGGAGATCAGAGGAGATGAGACGCTCTGCAGACGCAGAAGGAGTCAGTGCCCGGGTACAGCAAATACTTACCCGCAGTAAAAGAGCATCAGTGAGGCATGAGGCACCATGTGATAATCATGAATGACATCAGTAAGGCATGAGGCACCATGTTATAATCATGAAAACATCAGTGAGGCATGAGGCACCATGTGATAATCATGAATGGCATCAGTGAGGCATGAGGCACCATGTGATAATCATGAATGGCATCAGTGAGGCATGAGGCACCATGTGATAATCATGAAAACATCAGTGAGGCATGAGGCACCATGTGAGAATCATGAATGGCATCAGTGAGGCATGAGGCACCATGTGAGAATCATGAATGGCATCAGTGAGGCATGAGGCACCATGTGAGAATCATGAAAACATCAGTGAGGCATGAGGCACCATGTGAGAATCATGAATGGCATCAGTGAGGCATGAGGCACCATGTGAGAATCATGAATGACATCAGTGAGGCATGAGGCACCATGTGATAATCATGAAAACATCAGTGAGGCATGAGGCACCATGTGATAATCATGAAAACATCTTGCCCTTGGAACCTTTCTGTAGTACAGCAGCAGCGGCTCCTATGGAGGAGGCGTCCACTTCTAAAAAAATTGGCGGGAGACATCGGGACGACGCAGAACAGGCGCAGAGGCAAAGGAAGGCGGCCCCCGCCTCAGGAGCCCGGACTCTGGCGTTCAGCCCTTTCCTAGTAAGAGCGGAGATCCGAGCGCTGTATGTGGGCGGGGCCAGTCCGGTACTGCGTTCAATGTCTCAGGATCCATCTATAACCCGGCATCCGAGGAACGGTGCGGAAGATTTTTTGGCATGAAGTCAATTCTCTCCCAACCGCTGTAAAACCCACCGTACCTGCCTCCGGTGCGTGGTCAGATCTGGCGAGGAGAGCAGTATATTGTCCGGGTCCACCATCACAGACAACTCCTGGAATACCGCGCGAGCGCTGCACAGACCGAAGGGCATGACGAGATACTCGTAGTGACCGTCACGAGTGTAGAAAGTCTTCCACTCATCGCCCTTTCGAATACGGATAAGGTTGTACGCGCCGCACAGGTCGAATTTTGTGAAGACCTTCGCTCCCTGGATCGGAGATTAGCGGAAGAGGGTATTGATTCTTGACTGACCTTATTCAGACCTCGATAGTCGATACAGGGCCGTAAGGAATCAGAATCCATCTTTTTTCCCGGCATCGGATGGTGAAGAAGATTTACGGATAAGCCCCCTCTCGAGATTCTCCTTGATGTATCCAGACATGGCTTGGGTCTCGGGAAGTGAGAGCGGGTAGACTCGACCACGAGGAGGGGACCAGGCAGAAGGTCAATCGGACAATCATATGGACGGTGAGGAGGCAGGGTCTCGGCCTCTTTCCTACTGAAGACATCCGCAAAACTGTCCTACTGCTGCGGGAGTCCAGGCAGGTCTACAGGTACAGTAGGCGAGGAAGCAGGTCGGACCTCCGATGAGCAGGTGGACTGGCAGGATGATCCCCAACGCAGAATCTGACCGGAGTGCCAGTCCAGAACTGGAGTGTGCCGACGCAGCCAGGGAAGACCAAGGATAACCGGATGGCAGCACATAGAAGGAGATCATCTCAGAATGCAGGACCCCTATTTGCAATTTAAGGGGCATAGTCACGGAGAGCACTGGTTCAGGGAGTGGCAGTCCATTTACGGAAGCCACTGACAGGTGTGGAGCCGGTACTGATGGACCAGAGCTTGCTGAATGAAGTTACCGGCTGACCCAGAGTCCAGGAATGCAGGCACAGATAGTGTGACTCCCTTGTGAGAGAGAGTCACCGGAACGGAAAGTTTCGGAGAGGACTTCTTGTCTAGGACCACCTCTCCAACTGATCGTAGACATCCTAGACAAAGTGGGCCGTGCCTCCACAATACAGACACAGGTTCTCTGCTTTGCGGCGTAAACGTTCCTGGTCAGACAATCGAAGGCGCTCTATTTGCATGTGCTCTTCAGATGGGATGGACACTAGAGGAAGAAGCCAAACGAGGTGGTCTTCTGGTGCCTGCGACCTCCTTAGTACAGTCCCTAAAACGCATATCTATCCTTGTGGCCAAGGTGATCAGGTCATTGAGAGTAGACGGACGGTCGCGACCAGCTAATTCATCCTTAATCCGCTCAGAAAAGGCTCTCCCAGACAGTTGAGCCTCACTGTTCCATGCAAGTTCGACAGCCAGGGTACGAAACTGGATGGCGTACTGACCCACAGACGAGGAACCCTGACGTAGGCTCCGAGGAACGGTGCGGAAGATTTTTTGGCATGAAGTCAATTCTCTCCCAACCGCTGTAAAACCCACCGTACCTGCCTCCGGTGCGTGGTCAGATCTGGCGAGGAGAGCAGTATATTGTCCGGGTCCACCATCACAGACAACTCCTGGAATACCGCGCGAGCGCTGCACAGACCGAAGGGCATGACGAGATACTCGTAGTGACCGTCACGAGTGTAGAAAGTCTTCCACTCATCGCCCTTTCGAATACGGATAAGGTTGTACGCGCCGCACAGGTCGAATTTTGTGTAGACCTTCGCTCCCTGGATCGGAGATTAGCGGAAGAGGGTATCGATTCTTGACTGACCTTATTCAGACCTCGATAGTCGATACAGGGCCGTAAGGAATCAGAATCCATCTTTTTCCCGGCATCGGATGGTGAAGAAGATTTCCGGATAAGCCCCCTCTCGAGATTCTCCTTGATGTATCCAGACATGGCTTCGGTCTCGGGAAGTGAGAGCGGGTAGACTCGACCACGAGGAGGGGACCAGGCAGAAGGTCAATCGGACAATCATATGGACGGTGAGGAGGCAGGGTCTCGGCCTCTTTCCTACTGAAGACATCCGCAAAACTGTCCTACTGCTGCGGGAGTCCAGGCAGGTCTACAGGTACAGTAGGCGAGGAAGCAGGTCGGACCTCCGATGAGCAGGTGGACTGGCAGGATGATCCCCAATGCAGAATCTGACCGGAGTGCCAGTCCAGAACTGGAGTGTGCCGACGCAGCCAGGGAAGACCAAGGATAACCGGATGGCAGCACATAGAAGGAGATCATCTCAGAATGCAGGACCCCTATTTGCAATTTAAGGGGCATAGTCACGGAGAGCACTGGTTCAGGGAGTGGCAGTCCATTTACGGAAGCCACTGACAGGTGTGGAGCCGGTACTGATGGACCAGAGCTTGCTGAATGAAGTTACCGGCTGACCCAGAGTCCAGGAATGCAGGCACAGATAGTGTGACTCCCTTGTGAGAGAGAGTCACCGGAACGGAAAGTTTCGGAGAGGACTTCTCCCACCTCTCCAACTGATCGTAGACATCCTAGACAAAGTGGGCCGTGCCTCCACAATACAGACACAGGTTCTCTGCTTTGCGGCGTAAACGTTCCTGGTCAGACAATCGAAGGCGCTCTATTTGCATGTGCTCTTCAGATGGGATGGACACTAGAGGAAGAAGCCAAACGAGGTGGTCTTCTGGTGCCTGCGACCTCCTTAGTACAGTCCCTAAAACGCATATCTATCCTTGTGGCCAAGGTGATCAGATCATTGAGAGTAGACGGACGGTCGCGACCAGCTAATTCATCCTTAATCCGCTCAGAAAAGGCTCTCCCAGACAGTTGAGCCTCACTGTTCCATGCAAGTTCGACAGCCAGGGTATGAAACTGGATGGCGTACTGACCCACAGACGAGGAACCCTGACGTAGGCGCAGCAGAGCTGATGCAGTGGAGGACGTACGGCCGGGCTCTTCAAAGAACAGCCGGAAGGTAGCCAGGATAGACTGCAGATTAGTGGTCTCTGGACCTCCATGTTCCCACATAGGATTTGCCCAAGCAAGGGCCTCATCAGACAGCAGGGACACGATGAAGGCAACCTTGGACCGCTGAGTGGGAAACTTCTGCCCATGCAACTCAAACTGGATCAGACACTGGTTCAGGAAGCCACTACAGGTTTTTGGATCTCCACCATAGCGGGATGGCAGAGGGAGTTGCACACCAGCGGCACACAAATCCGGATTTACCGGTGCCGGCGAGTGGCGACCCTGCAGTAGCTGGAGAAGAGATGGCATCCGGACGGGCAGCAACATTTTGCATGAACTGCATCATGACATCCTGGCGTTCGCTCTGACGCCTGAACGACGGGCTTGGGGTGACCAGTGGGGTCCCAGAGGTCTCAGTGTGCTGTCACGAACCAGCGGGTGTGAACCCACTGTGCCACGTATCCTACCTCCTCTAAGGGTGTTGTCTAAGTGAATCCCTCGATCTTCATAGTACCCCTGATGGTGGGGATAGACTTTCCCGAGGGGAACACCAGGTCGTTACCTCTTGAGGAGGATAGACACACAAGGCAGCTGGTCAAGGCGGACCAGGAGGTACCTGAGCGAGGTACCAGGGGTACAGGTGCTGTCAGCAGGCTTTGTCGTAGGCAAGCAGGCAGGGATCAAACAGGTAGCAGAGTCCAGGAATACAAGTACGAGTCAGGAACATAGGCACACAAGCGGCTATCAGGAACCTTAGCAGGACACAAGGACCTTGACACTGAGGCATCTGGGGAGGGGTCTGAGCCACTTATATATATGCAGGAGGGCTAGGATTGGATGGCCAGGTCACATGATCCAACCCATAAAACACAGGAAGTGAAGAGCGCCAGCCCTTAAGGAAGTTCTGCAGGGAACAAGCAGCAAGCATGCTGTGGCCAGAGCTGAAAGGAAACCACGGAACACGGCGCCCGGGACCACGACGGTAAGCAGGGAAACAGCGGCGCACAGCAGCCGCTGTTACAAGGCACATTTTGAGAATTATGAATGGCATCGGTGAGGTATGAGGCACCTTGGAAAAATCATGAATAGCATCAGTGAGGTATGAGGCACCTTGTGAGAATCATGAATGGCATCAGTGAGGCATAAGGCACCTTGTGAGATTCATGAATGGCATTAGTGAGGCATGAGGTACCTTGTCTGAATCATGAATGGCATCAGTGAGGCATGAGGTACCTTGTCTGAATCATGAATGGCATCAGTAAGGTATGAGGCACCATGTGAAAATCGTGAATGGCATCAGTAAGGTATGAGGCACCATGTGAAAATCATGAATGGCATCAGTGAGGTATGAGGCACCTTGTCTGAATCATGAATGGCATCAGTAAGGTTTGAGGCCATGTTGTAATAAAAAGAGGTATTTAGTCCCTCCTCTTTTCCCTATCCCTCCTCTCATTCATCTCCTACCTCTCCTCTCTCTCTTCCCTCTCCCCCTTCTCCCCTATATCTCTCTTCTCTTCCTCCTCTCCCCTTCTCTTCTATCACCCCTCCTCTTCTCTCTCTTCTGTCCTCTCTATCCTTTCCTCCCTCTCGTGCATCTTCCTCCTCTCCCCTTCTCTTCCCTCTCCTCCATCTCCCTCTTCTCCTCCATCTCCCTCCTCTCCCCCTCTCTTCCCTCTCCTACATCTCCCTCTTCTCCTCCATCTCCCTCCTCTCTCTCATCTCCCTTTTCTCCCTCTTCTCCTCCATCTCCCTCCTCTCTCTCTCGCCTTCCTTCTCTTCTCCCTCTCCCTACTCTCATCCCTTTCCCACCTCTCCTCCATCATCCTTCTCTCCCACTCCATCCTTTCCCTCTTCTCCTCCAACTCCATCATCCCACTCCATACTTTCCCTCTTCTCCTCCATCTTCCTCCTCTTCTTCTCCCCTTCCTCTCCTCCCTTTTCCTCCCTCTCCTCCATTTCCCTCCCTTTCCTCTCTCTATGTTCTCTCCTCCCTCTCCCTTCTCCACCTCTCTTCTCTTCCTCAACTTCTCCCGCTCCCTCCTCTCCTCTCTCCCCCCCCTGTTCCTCTTCTTCTCTCTCTCCTTCTTCTTCTCTCTCTCCTTCCTTACCTTCCTCTCCCTCCCTCCTCTCAGTCCTCCACCTCCCTTCTGTTCCTCTTTCTCCTCTCCTCCCTCCCTACTCTCCTCCTCCCTTTCCTTCCTCTCCCTCCTTCACCTCCCTCCTCTCCTTCCTCTCTCTCTCTCTCTCTCTCTCTTCTCCTCTCCCTCCTCCACCTCTCTTCTCTTCCTCTTTCTCTCTCTCCTCTCCCTCCTCTCCTCTCTCTCCCTTCTCCCCTCCACCTCCTCCCTCTCTCTTCCCTCCCTCCTCCACCTCCCTTCTCTCCTCTCCCTCCTCCACCTCCCTTCTCTTCCTCTTTATGTCTCTCCTCTCCTCCCTTTTCCTCCCTCTCCCTCCTCCCTTCCTCTCCTCCCTTTTCCTCCATCTCCCTCCTCCACCTCTCTCCTCTCCTCCCTTTCCTTACTCTCCTCCCTCTCCCTCCACTCTTCCCTTTCCTTACTCTGCTCCCTCTCCCTCCTCTCCTCCCTCTCTCTCCTCTCCCTCTCTCTTCCACCTCCCTCCTCTCCCCCTTCCTCTCCTCCACCTCCCTCCTCTCCCCCCTTCCTCTCCTCCACCTCCCTTCTCTCTTTCCTCTCTCCTCCTCCTTTTCCTCCCTCCTCTCTCTCCACCTCCCTCCTTTCCTCCCTTTCTCTTCTCTCCTCCACCTCCCTCCTCTCTTCCCCCTCTCTGCTCTCCTTCACCTCTCTCCTCTCTTTCCTCTCTCCCCTATCCTCCACCCCCCTTTTCCTCCATCCTCTCCTCCACCTCCCTCTCCTCCCTTTCCTTCCTCTCCTCCCTCCCTCTCTCTCCTCTGCTCCACCTCCTTCCCCCCCTCCCTCTCTCTCCCCCCCTCCCTCTCTCTCCCCCCCCTCCCTCTCTCTCCTCTCCTCCACCTCCTCTCCTCTCCTCCACCTCCTTCCTCTCTTCCTTCTCTCTCTCCTCTCCTCCATCTCCTCCCCTTTCCTCTCTCACCTCCCTTTTCCTCCCTCCTCTCCTCCCTCTCTCTCCTCCCTTTTCCTCCCTCCTCTCCTCCACCTCCCTCCTCTCCTCCATCTCCTCCCTTTTCCTCCCTCCTCTCCTTCATCTCCTCCCTTTTCCTCTCTCTCCTCCCTTTTCCTCCCTCTCTCTCCTTCACCTCCCTCCTCTCTTCCCTCTCTCTCCTCTCCTCCACCTCCCTCTCCTCCCTCCCTCTCTCTCCTCTGCTCCACCTCCCCCCTCCCTCTCTCTCCCCCCTCCCTCTCTCTCCCCCCCTCCCTCTCTCTCCTCTCCTTCACCTCCTTCCTCTCCTTCACCTCCTTCCTCTCCTCCACCTTCTTCCTCTCTTCCTTCTCTCTCTCTTCTCCTCCATCTCCTCCCCTTTCCTCTCTCACCTCCCTTTTCCTCCCTCCTCTCCTCCATCTCCTCCCTTTTCCTCTCTCTCCTTCCTTACCTTCCTCTCCCTCCCTCCTCTCAGTCCTCCACCTCCCTTCTGTTCCTCTTTCTCCTCTCCTCCCTCCCTACTCTCCTCCTCCCTTTCCTTCCTCTCCCTCCTTCACCTCCCTCCTCTCCTTCCTCTCTCTCTCTCTCTCTCTCTCCTCTCCCTCCTCCACCTCTCTTCTCTTCCTCTTTCTCTCTCTCCTCTCCCTCCTCTCCTCTCTCTCCCTTCTCCCCTCCACCTCCTCCCTCTCTCTTCCCTCCCTCCTCCACCTCCCTTCTCTCCTCTCCCCTCCCTCCTCTCCTCTCCCTCCTCCACCTCCCTTCTCTTCCTCTTTATGTCTCTCCTCTCCTCCCTTTTCCTCCCTCTCCCTCCTCCCCTTCCTCTCCTCCCTTTTCCTCCATCTCCCTCCTCCACCTCTCTCCTCTCCTCCCTTTCCTTACTCTCCTCCCTCTCCCTCCACTCTTCCCTTTCCTTACTCTGCTCCCTCTCCCTCCTCTCCTCCCTCTCTCTCCTCTCCCTCTCTCTTCCACCTCCCTCCTCTCCCCCCCTTCCTCTCCTCCACCTCCCTCCTCTCCCCCCTTCCTCTCCTCCACCTCCCTTCTCTCTTTCCTCTCTCTCCTCCCTTTTCCTCCCTCCTCTTCTCCACCTCCCTCCTTTCCTCCCTTTCTCTTCTCTCCTCCACCTCCCTCCTCTCTTCCCCCTCTCTGCTCTCCTTCACCTCTCTCCTCTCTTTCCTCTCTCCCCTATCCTCCACCCCCCTTTTCCTCCATCCTCTCCTCCACCTCCCTCTCCTCCCTTTCCTTCCTCTCCTCCCTCCCTCTCTCTCCTCTGCTCCACCTCCTTCCCCCCTCCCTCTCTCTCCCCCCCTCCCTCTCTCTCCCCCCCCCCCTCCCTCTCTCTCCTCTCCTCCACCTCCTCTCCTCTCCTCCACCTCCTTCCTCTCTTCCTTCTCTCTCTCCTCTCCTCCATCTCCTCCCTTTCCTCTCTCACCTCCCTTTTCCTCCCTCCTCTCCTCCCTCTCTCTCCTCCCTTTTCCTCCCTCCTCTCCTCCACCTCCCTCCTCTCCTCCATCTCCTCCCTTTTCCTCCCTCCTCTCCTTCATCTCCTCCTTTTCCTCCCTCTCTCTCCTTCACCTCCCTCCTCTCTTCCCTCTCTCTCTCCTCTCCTCCACCTCCCTCTCCTCCCTCCCTCTCTCTCCTCTGCTCCACCTCCCCCTCCTCTCTCTCCCCCTCCCTCTCTCTCTCCTCCCTCTCTCTCTCTCTCTCTCCTTCACCTCCTTCCTCTCCTTCACCTCCTTCCTCTCCTCCACCTTCTTCCTCTCTTCCTTCTCTCTCTCTTCTCCTCCATCTCCTCCCCTTTCCTCTCTCACCTCCCTTTTCCTCCCTCCTCTCCTCCATCTCCTCCCTTTTCCTCTCTCTCCTCCTTTTTCCTGCCTCTCTCTCCTCCTTCCTCTCTCTCCTCCACCTCCCTCCTCTCCTCCCTCTCTCTCCTCCCTCTCTCTCCTCCCTCTCTCTCCTCCCTCTCTCTCCTCCCTTTTCCTCCCTTTTCCTCCCTCTTCCTCCCTCTCTCTCCTCCCACTCTCTCCTCCCTCCTCTCCTCCCTCTCTCTCCTCCACCTCCCTCCTCTCCTCCCTCTCTCTCCTCCCACCTCCCTCCTCTCCTCCCTCTCTCTCCTCCCTCTCTCTCCTCCCTCTCTCTCCTCCCTCTCTCTCCCTCCTCTCCTCCACCTCCCTCCTCTCCTCCCTCTCTCCTCTCCTTTGCTCCACTTTTAGTGTGTAACCTGCATCTTATTTGTTTTTTAATTGGCCCGTTTGGCTGCGAAGTCGAGCACTTTTCCTAATGAATTAAGAATTAACTAGTCAATTATAGTGAAGAGGAGTCGGGGGAGCGGCTGCTCCGCATAGCAGAGGCTTAATTAGATTAATTGGTCATTTCTCACCTATGTTAATTGCTTGAACAAGACGTTCACCTTTCACCCCCCCAAGTTATAACGCATCAGCTAGTAATGCAGTCTCTTCCTCCTCCAGTCACTGTGTGCAGTCTCTTCTTTCTGTGCAGTCAGTGTGCAGTCACTGTGTGCAGTCTTTTCCTGCTGTGCAGTCGCTGTGTGCAGTCTTTTCCTCCTGTGCAGTCGCTGTGTGCAGTCTTTTCCTCCTGTGCAGTTACTGTGTGCAGTCTCTTCCTCCTGTGCAGTCACTGTGTGCAGTCTCTTCCTCCTGTGCAGTCACTGTGTGCAGTCTCTTCCTCCTGTGCAGTCACTGTGTGCAGTCTAATCTTCCTGTGCAGTCACTGTGTGCAGTCTCTTCTCCTGTGCAGTCACTGTGTGAAGTCTCTTTTTCCTGTGCAGCCACTGAGTGCAGTCTCTTCTTTCTGTGCAGTCAAAGTGCACAGTCTCTTCCTCACGTGCAGTCACTGTGTGCAGTTTCTTCTCCCTGTGCAGTCAAAGTGTGCAGTCTCTTCTTCCTGTGCAGTCGCTGTGTGCAGTCTTTTCCTCCTGTGCAGTTACTGTGTGCAGTCTCTTCTTCCTGTGCAGTCACTGTGTGCAGTCATTATGTGCAGTCACAATGTGTAGTCTCTTCCTCCTGTGCAGTCACAATGTGCAGTCTCTTCCTCCTGTGCAGTCACTGTGTGTAGTCATAACCCGATACTTTGCTGCTGGGAACTTTGCAGAAATCTCGTAAGTAAATGTAACGCTTCCATGTTGTGATCTGAGCGAGCGGATCGTCCGTTCTCCTGCAGGAGCGGAGCGGTCACTCGACATTTGGCGGCATTCGTTCCTTGTCAGTAATGGACTGTGACAAATGCCCGGGGCCGGAGTTCTTTCTCCAGTCCGGAGGCTCGTGCGGTTGGTACATCTCTGTCACAATGACTTATCAGGGACACGATCGCCGTGGCGGTTATATTTATATACAGGGCACAGGTAGCGCAGGAAAACCCGCGCCTCGCTCTATTTATAACTGTACGGGAAACGGAAATTAAAAGTGAATGCTTGATTATAATCTTATTACTGACAACACCGCTGCTAGAAATAAAGCTAAATCACCGAGCATGAGAAGTGGTACTGTGCACTATCCGTATCTAAAGAGGAGGTAGTGGTACTGTGCACTGTCCATATCTACAGAGGAGGTAGTGGTACTGTGCACTGTCCGTATCTACAGAAGAGGTAGTGGTACTGTGCACTGTCCATATCTACAGAAGAGGTAGTGGTACTGTGCACTGTCCATATCTACAGAGGAGGTAGTGGTACTGTGCACTGTCCGTATCTACAGAGGAGGTAGTGGTACTGTGCACTGTCCGTATCTACAGAAGAGGTAGTGGTACTGTGCACTGTCCATATCTACAGAAGAGGTAGTGGTACTGTGCACTGTCCATATCTACAGAGGAGGTAGTGGTACTGTGCACTGTCCGTATCTACAGAGGAGGTAGTGGTACTGTGCACTGTCAGTATCTACAGAAGAGGTAGTGGTACTGTGCACTGTCCATATCTAAAGAGGAGGTAGTGGTACTGTGCACTGTCCGTATCTACAGAGGAGGTAGTGGTACTGTGCACTGTCCGTATCTACAGAAGAGGTAGTGGTACTGTGCACTGTCCATATATACAGAAGAGGTAGTGGTACTGTGCACTGTCCATATCTACAGAGGAGGTAGTTGTACTGTGCACTGTCCGTATCTACAGAAGAGGTAGTGGTACTGTGCACTGTCCATATCTACAGAGGAGGTAGTGGTACTGTGCACTGTCCATATCTACAGAGGAGGTAGTGGTACTGTGCACTGTCCATATCTACAGAAGAGGTAGCTGTACTGTGCACTGTCCATATATACAGAGGAGGTAGTGGTACTGTGCACTGTTCATATCTACAGAGGAGGTAGTGGTACTGTGCACTATCCATATCTACAGAGGAGGTAGTGGTACTGTGCACTGTCCACATCTACAGAAAAGGTAGTGGTACTGTGCACTGTCCATATCTACAGAGGAGGTAGTGGTACTGTGCACTGTCCATATCTACAGAGGAGGTAGTGGTACTGTGCACTATCCATATCTACAGAAGAGGTAGTGGTACTGTGCACTGTCCATATCTACAGAGGAGGTAGTGGTACTGTGCACTGTCCATATCTACAGAGGAGGTAATGGTACTGTGCACTATCCATATCTACAGAGGAGGTAGTGGTACTCTGCACTGTCCATATCTACAGAGGAGGTAGTGGTACTGTGCACTGTCCATATCTACAGAAGAGGTAGTGGTACTGTGCACTGTCCATATCTACAGAAGAGGTAGTGGTACTGTGCACTGTCCGTATCTACAGAAGAGGTAGTGGTACTGTGCACTGTCCGTATCTACAGAGGAGGTAGTGGTACTGTGCACTGTCCATATATACAGAAGAGGTAGTGGTACTGTGCACTGTCCGTATCTACAGAGGAGGTAGTGGTACTGTGCACTGTCCGTATATACAGAAGAGGTAGTGGTACTGTGCACTGTCAGTATATACAGAAGAGGTAGTGGTACTGTGCACTGTCCGTATCTACAGAAGAGGTAGTGGTACTGTGCACTGTCCATATGTACAGAAGAGGTAGTGGTACTGTGCACTGTCCGTATCTACAGAGGAGGTAGTGGTACTGTGCACTGTCCATATGTACAGAAGAGGTAGTGGTACTGTGCACTGTCCGTATCTACAGAGGAGGTAGTGGTACTGTGCACTGTCCGTATCTACAGAAGAGGTAGTGGTACTGTGCACTGTCCTTATCTACAGAAGAGGTAGTGGTACTGTGCACTGTCCGTATCTACAGAGGAGGTAGTGGTACTGTGCACTGTCCATATATACAGAAGAGGTAGTGGTACTGTGCACTGTCCGTATATACAGAGGAGGTAGTGGTACTGTGCACTGTCCGTATATACAGAAGAGGTAGTGGTACTGTGCACTGTCCATATATACAGAAGAGGTAGTGGTACTGTGCACTGTCCATATATACAGAAGAGGTAGTGGTACTGTGCACTGTCCGTATCTACAGAGGAGTTAGTGGTACTGTGCACTGTCAGTATATACAGAAGAGGTAGTGGTACTGTGCACTGTCCGTATCTACAGAAGAGGTAGTGGTACTGTGCACTGTCCATATGTACAGAAGAGGTAGTGGTACTGTGCACTGTCCGTATCTACAGAAGAGGTAGTGGTACTGTGCACTGTCCGTATCTACAGAAGAGGTAGTGGTACTGTGCACTGTCCATATATACAGAAGAGGTAGTGGTACTGTGCACTGTCCGTATCTACAGAAGAGGTAGTGGTACTGTGCACTGTCCGTATATACAGAAGAGGTAGTGGTACTGTGCACTGTCCACATCTACAGAAGAGGTAGTGGTACTGTGCACTGTCCGTATATACAGAAGAGGTAGTGGTACTGTGCACTGTCCGTATATACAGAAGAGGTAGTGGTACTGTGCACTGTCCACATCTACAGAAGAGGTAGTGGTACTGTGCACTGTCCACATCTACAGAAGAGGTAATGGTACTGTGCACTGTCCATATGTCCAGTAGGATGTGACCCCTCCGATATCTCTGCCGCTGTGGCTTCACCCACAGATTGATGCAGATTTCCTAATTCATTAAAAATAGTGGAATTTATTACATAAAATTGATACTTTTGTTACACTGTATTACTCTGTTCTATATTATACTGCTTGATATTACACACATTACTTTTCACAGTATTTTATACTGTACTCTTCTACCTTGCGTTGCTCCACTATCTTGTGTTCTTCCTCGTTACACTGATAGAGTGCATGCCTCAGGTCGAGGGCAGGGCTGAACTCCAGGTCACTGGGCCCCCCTGCCCCGCTGGTCATCAGTCTCGCCTCCTGTTTGGCTCCGCTGACAGTATTGATCACATTGCCTAGAGCTCCATAAAAAGAGATGATGTTGGTTTTTGTAGCCACAGATCAATGCAGATTGTCCGATCCATCAAGATTAGTGTAAATCCAAACAGAGCGATTTGTCAAGCGCGTTCCGTCCACACCAAGAAAACGCGTCGCCCCTGGAGAGATGCAGAATTGTTCCCACCAGACCTGGCGCTCATAGACGCTGTTTATCGAGAATTCATCAGTAACCTGTCACCTCCTTGTTTTACACATCACTAATCCGGACACCATCTGCTCCCTAATCTCTTTTTATCTCTTCATTATATCTTTTTTTTCTGTTTCTGTTCATAAGAAAACTAAGACTGGAAATGATTTAAATATAGTGAGCATGCTCTGCAAGGCGGAAGAGGCGCTGAGCGATCCCTTTTATTTTTTACTTCTATGAGAGAACGTAGTGAGCATGCTTTCTGAAAGGGAAGAGGCGCTGAGCTGTCCCTTCAGTTTTGATTCTATGAGAGAACGTAGTGAGCATGCTCTGTGAAAGGGAAGAGGCGCTGAGCTGTCCCTTCAGTTTTGATACTATAAGAGAATGTAGTGAGCATGCTCTCTAAAAGGGAAGAGGTGCTGGGCTGTCCCTTCAGTTTTCATTCTATGAGAGAACGTAGTGAGCATGCTCTCTGAAAGGGAAGAGGCGCTGAGCTGTCCCTTTAGTTTTGATTCTATAAGAGAATGTAGTGAGCATGCTCTCTGAAAGGGAAGAGGCGCTGAGCTGTCCCTTCAGTTTTCATTCTATGAGAGAACGTAGTGAGCATGCTCTCTGAAAGGGAAGAGGCACTGAGCTGTCCCTTTCATTTTTTACTTCTATGAGAGAACGTAGTGAGCATGCTCTCTGAAAGGAAAGAGGCGCTGAGCTGACCCTTCAGTTTTGATACTATGAGAGAATGTAGTGAGTATGCTCTCTGAAAGGAAAGAGGCGCTGAGCTGTCCCTTCAGTTTTCATTCCATGAGAGAACGTAGTGAGCATGCTCTCTGAAAGGAAAGAGGCGCTGCGCTGTCCCTTCAGTTTTGATTCTATGAGAGAACGTAGTGAGCATGCTCTCTCAAAGGGAAGAGGCGCTGCGCTGTCCCTTCAGTTTTGATTCTATAAGAGAACGTAGTGAGCATGCTCTCTGAAAGGAAAGAGGCGCTGAGCTGTCCCTTCAGTTTTCATTCCATGAGAGAACATAGTGAGCATGCTCTCTGAAAGGATAGAGGCGCTGCACTGTCCCTTCAGTTTTGATTCTATAAGAGAATGTAGTGAGCATGCTCTCTGAAAGGGAAGAGGCGCTGCGCTGTCCCTTCAGTTTTGATTCTATGAGAGAACATAGTGAGCATGCTCTCTGAAAGGAAAGAGGCGCTGAGCTGTCCCGTCAGTTTTCATTCCATGAGAGAACGTAGTGAGCATGCTCTCTGAAAGGATAGAGGCGCTGCGCTGTCCCTTCAGTTTTGATTCTATGAGAGAACGTAGTGAGCATGCTCTCTGAAAGGGAAGAGGCGCTGCGCTGTCCCTTCAGTTTTGATTCTATAAGAGAATGTAGTGAGCATGCTCTCTGAAAGGGAAGAGGCGCTGAGCTGTCCCTTCAGTTTTGATTCTATAAGAGAATGTAGTGAGCATGCTCTCTAAAAGGGAAGAGGCGCTGAGCTGTCCCTTCAGTTTTGATTCTATGAGAGAACATAGTGAGCATGCTCTCTGAAAGGAAAGAGGCGCTGAGCTGTCCCTTCAGTTTTCATTCCATGAGAGAACGTAGTGAGCATGCTCTCTGAAAGGGAAGAGGTGCTGAGCTGTCCCTTCAGTTTTGATTCTATAAGAGAACGTAGTGAGCATGCTCTCTGAAAGGGAAGAGGCGCTGCGCTGTCCCTTCAGTTTTAATTCTATGAGAGAATGTAGTGAGCATGCTCTCTGAAAGGGAAGAGGCGCTGCGCTGTCCCTTCAGTTTTGATTCTATAAGAGAATGTAGTGAGCATGCTCTGTGACAAGTGCATGTGAGGGAATGAACAGGGAGAGCTGACCATATTACTCACTTCTGTGGGAGACTGTAGTGAGCATGCTCTGCGAGAGGGAAGAGGAGCTTAGCGATCCCTTTCATTTTTTACTTCTATGAGAGAACGTAGTGAGCATGCTCTCTGAAAGAAAAGAGGCGCTGCGCTGTCCCTTCAGTTTTGATTCTATAAGAGAACGTAGTGAGCATGCTCTCTGAAAGGAAAGAGGCGCTGAGCTGTCCCTTCAGTTTTAATTCTATGAGAGAACATAGTGAGCATGCTCTCTGAAAGGGAAGAGGAGCTGAGCTGTCCCTTCAGTTTTGATTCTATGAGAGAACATAGTGAGCATGCTCTCTGAAAGGGAAGAGGAGCTGAGCGATCCCTTTCAGTTTTGATTCTATAAGAGAATGTAGTGAGCATGCTCTGTAACAAGTGCATGTGAGGGAGTGAATAGGGAGAGCTGACCATATTACTCACTTCTATGGGAGACTGTAGTGAGCATGCTCTGTGACAAGTATATGCCATAGTTTAAGCTGTCTCTTTTACTTACTGACATATATAGGAGAGTGCAGTGAGAGTGCTCTGTGAGACGCTTCTATGGAAGAGTATAGTGAACATGCTGTGTGGCAAGTGCATTAGGTGATCCCAGCTATCCCAGTTACTTATTGACTCCTATGGGAGCGTAAAATACCTGTGCTTTATGAGAAGTGCACGAGGGGGAGGAGGAAGAGCTGTATCTGGTATGTTCTGACTTTTATGAAAGAGAATAGTGAGCATGCTTTTTTAAGAAATTCATGAGAGGGAATGGGGAGGAAGCGTTGAGATGTCGCCATTGCTTATTGACTTTTATAGGAGTTTAGTGGGCATGCTCTGTGAGAAGTGTATGAGAGAGTAGATCTGAGTTGAAATGTCCACCTTATTGACCTACATAAGAGAGTCTAGTGGGCATGCTCTGTGAGAAATGCATGAGACTGAATAGTGAGGTTGAGCTGAATTCTCCCCATTACTTACTGACATATAAAAGAGTGTAGTGAGCATGCTCTGTGAGAAGCACACGAGAGAGCACATGAAAAAACAACTGAGCTGTCCCTATAAATTGGTGTAATGAGCATGCTGCATGAGAAGGGGGGGGGGGGGGCTGAGATGTCCCCATTACCTATTGACCTCTATAGGAATGTGTAGTGAGCATGCTCTGTGAGAAGTATATAAGGACAACTAAGGAGACAGAACTAGACTGTCTCTGTCACCTACAGACTTATTTAGAATATTGTAGTGAGCATGCTCCATGAGAATTGTCTGAGGGTAAAGGGGCTGAGCGCTCCCCATTACTTAGCAAAAAAGTTTTAAAATATGTAACATATTAAACAATTGTCCATTTTCTGATGTCCGAATTACTTTAAACGTCGTTCACGTTGGTTCCAATGTCCCAGAGTATTTTCCAGCTCCGATCACCTGGTGAACTCCAGAAGTCCTGGAATGCTTCCATGCTGATGGTCCTAATGCCCAGTTGCTGCCTTCTGAAGCTGTTTAGGACAGGCTGCCGTGCAGGACAGACACTGAGCCAGCAGGGGGCAGCACAGGAACAGGAGGTCCTGAGAGCTAACCTGAAATCAGCCGAATTCAGCTACAGTTCCAGCAATTCCCCCAGTTATAGAGTCCTCATTCATTCCAGGAGAGACACTGTAACTCTGAGGGATACCATGTGATTCATTGCAGTCTGTCAGCTGACAGTCCTGCATTCTGGGAGTTGTAGTTGTCCTGAACCTGCCCTGTGCCTTCTACATTACTCTGTCCTCCTCCTTCTGGATTACTCTGTCCTCCTCCTCCTGGACCTGTCCTCTGCCTTCTACATTACTCTGTCCTCCTCCTTCTGGACCTGTCCTCTGCCTTCTACATTACTCTGTCCTCCTCCTCCTGGACCTGTCCTCTGCCTTCTACATTACTCTGTGCTCCTCCTCCTAGACTTGTCCTCTGCCTTCTACATTACTCTGTGCTCCTCCTTCTAGACCTGTCCTCTGCCTTCTACATTACTCTGTGCTCCTCCTTCTGGACCTGTCCTCTGCCTTCTACATTACTCTGTGCTCCTCCTCCTAGTCCTGTCCTCTGCCCTCTACATTACTCTGTGCTCCTCCTCCTAGTCCTGTCCTCTGCCCTCTACATTACTCTGTGCTCCTTCTAGATCTGTCCTCTGCCTTCTACATTACTCTGTGGTCCTCCTCCTGGACCTGTCCTCTGCCTTCTACATTACTCTGTCCTCCTCCTCCTGGACCTGTTCTCTGCCTTCTACATTACTCTGTCCTCCTCCTTCTGGACCTGTCCTCTGCCTTCTACATTACTCTGTGCTCCTCCTCCTGGACCTGTCCTCTGCCTTCTACATTACTCTGTGCTCCTCCTCCTGGACCTATCCTCTGCCTTCTACATTACTCTGTCCTCCTCCTCCTAGACCTGTCCTCTGCCTTCTACATTACTCTGTGCTCCTTCTCCTGGACCTGTCCTCTGCCTTCTACATTACTCTGTCCTCCTCCTCCTAGACCTGTCCTCTGCCTTCTACATTACTCTGTGCTCCTTCTTCTGGACCTGTTCTCGGCCTTCTACATTACTCTGTCCTCCTCCTCCTAGACCTGTCCTCTGCCTTCTACATTACTCTGTGCTCCTTCTCCTGGACCTGTTCTCTGCCTTCTACATTACTCTGTCCTCCTCCTCCCAGACCTGTCCTCTGCCTTCTACATTACTCTGTCCTCCTCCTCCTGGACCTGTCCTCTGCCTTCTACATTACTCTGTCCTCCTTCTAGACCCGTCCTCTGCCTTCTACATTACTCTGTGCTCCTCCCCCTGGACCTGTTCTCTGCCCTCTACATTACTCTGTGCTCCTTCTTGACCTGTCCTCTGCCTTCTACATTACTCTGTCCTCCTCCTCCCAGACCTGTCCTCTGCCTTTTACATTACTCTGTCCTCCTCCTCCTAGATCTGTCCTCTGCCTTCTACATTACTCTGTCCTCCTCCTCCTAGACCTGTCCTCTGCCTTTTACATTACTCTGTGCTCCTTCTCCTGGACCTGTCCTCTGCCTTCTACATTACTCTGTCCTCATCCTGGTCCTGTCCTCTGCCTTCTACATTACTCTGTGCTCCTTCTTCTGGACCTGTTCTCTGGCTTCTACATTACTCTGTCCTCCTCCTCTTAGACCTGTCCTCTGCCTTCTCCATTACTCTGTGCTCCTTCTCCTGGACCTGTTCTCTGCCTTCTACATTACTCTGTCCTCCTCCTCCCAGACCTGTCCTCTGCCTTCTACATTACTCTGTCCTCCTCCTCCTGGACCAGTCCTCTGCCTTCTATACTGTCTGCTGATACATTGTGCTGCTCTGTACCTTCTCTGGTTGCTCCTCCCTCTGTACATTCTGTGTATTCTGCATTTTCTGTATATTCTGTGTATTCTCTATATTCTGTATATTCTGTACATTCTGTATATTCTGTGTATTCTGTACATTCTGTATATTCTGTGTATTCTGTATATTCTGTGTATTCTGTATATTCTGTGTATTCTGTATATTCTGTGTATTCTGTGTATTCTGTATATTCTGTGTATTCTGTACATTCTGTATATTCTGTGTATTCTGTATATTCTGTATATTCTGTGTATTCTGTACATTCTGTGTATTCTGTGTATTCTGTATATTCTGTGTATATTCTGTGTATTCTGTGTATTCTGTGTATTCTGTATATTCTGTGTATTCTGTATATTCTGTGTATTCTGTATATTCTGTATATTCTGTATATTCTGTGTATTCTGTATATTCTGTATATTCTGTATATTCTGTGTATTCTGTACATTCTGTATATTCTGTGTATTTTGTACATTCCTGGGTCTTCTGTCTGTTTTGGAACATTTTATATCGGCTCCATCTACAAACTCTTCAGTTCCAGATAAATCTATAGGGGGTGAGCGGCTCATCTCAGCCGGGCTTCTTCCACTCCTTTATCTAGCAGGCGGCGATCCCCCGGGTGGAAGAAACTCCTTACAAGACATAGAACCTTAGAAGTCACTTATCGATAGTGTTGGGCGCAAATATTCGAATTGCGAATTTTAATCACGAATATCGTTACTTCGAGAATTCGCAAATATTTAGAATGAAGTGCTATATGTTAGTATTTGCAAATAGAGTTGATCGCGAATATTCTAATCGCGAATTTATCGCGAATATCGGCACTTAGCAACATCCCTAGAAACCATCCATTTGCAGTTTCGGCACAATCTTCCGTCTGAACACAGTAAATACATTTTCACCTATGTTTCTTTACTTTCTCGGGTGTAAAGCATCGCGGCTCCTCAGAGAGAAGAAGAAAGAAACCGCAAATATTAACCCCGTACCAGCCAGAGGAAAAATAACTAATAGTCTGTCATCCAGAGTCCCTATCTATCTATCTATCTATCTATCTATCTATCTAATATCGTTCTATCTATCTATCTATCTATCTATCTATCTATCTATCTATCAGATCCGATTCCTTCTCTGAGCAGACGGAAAGTTCCGGGCAGCTGGGACTAATATCTCATGTAACGGCCATCCCTGGTAATCCAGAAAGTATATGCTACAGATATGTGTAACCGGGGACATCTGCTCGACGAGCAGCTCGCACGTCGACGCCATAATCCCTGGTAGAAATTGCAGCGATTACGTGATATCCCCCGACGAACGGCTAATTCCTTTATTTTCTTTGAAAAGCCTTGAGATGTTTGATGAGAGGAAGATGAGAAAGGAAAATATTATGAAAAGTAATTGCCCCCCGGACGGCTGGGAGGCCCAGGAACAATCAGGCGATAATTCCCGCGCTCTCCCCGGGTGACGCCGATAATTCGCTGTTCAAAAAGTCAAACGTTTGAAAATAAAAGAATTCACTGAACAGAACATTTCCTTTTATTTGTAACTTTTCTTTAAGAAAATAAACTTTCGTTTTCGATGTTTGAGAAATTCTGTCAAAAATTTCCACAAGTTTTTGAATCTATAAAAAAATCCATAATTTAGGACATTTCAATCTATAAGTAGGAGTTCTGAGGATTTCTGAAGGCCCCCATCTTTCTCCCCTCTTTCTTCCCCTCTTTCGTCCCCTCTTTCTTCCCCTCTTTCTTCCCCTCTTTCTCCCCCTCTTTTGTCCCCCTCTTACTCCTCCCTATTTCTCCCCCTTCTTTTGTCCCCCTTTTTCTCCCCCTCTTTTGTCCTCCTCTTACTCCTCCCAATTTCTCCTCCCTCTTTTGCCCCCCTCTTTCTTCCCCTCTTTCTCCCCCTCTTTTGTCCCCCTCTTACTCCTCCCTATTTCTCCCCCTCTTTTGTCCCCCTCTTACTCCTCCCTATTTCTCCTCCCTCTTTTGCCCCCCTCTTTCTCCCCCTCTTTCGCCCACCTCTTTTGCCCCATCTTTCGTCCCCCTCTTTCTCCCCCCTCTTTTCTCCCCCTCTTTCTCCCCCTCTTTCTCCCCCTCTTTCGCCCCCTCATTTCCTCACCTTTCTGCTGCTTCTGTCTACTTCACTTTCTGGCACCTTCTTTCAGCTAATAGTACTCAAGAGGATCTCCACAGAAGGACACTCATGCTCCCCTGACATGGTAAACACCTGTATTCCCCAGGAAATAAGAATTCTGGAATCTCTTAGATCTTAACATGGTGCCATTCCTCTATTATTCCTACTTGAATTCTATGGCTAAGTTGACACCATTCCTCGTCTCTAATCTACTGTCTGATACTATCAGCTCTGAATGGACATTGTCAGGGGGTGAACACACAGCGCAGTTGTGTCGCGGTTATGACGCAGCGTGCTGTGGTCAGGTACTGTGCAGCTGTGGAGGCCACTGCGCACCCTAATGAGGACTACACTGCGTAGTCGTTCTGCATTGTTAACGGCATAGCAATTAACAATGCAGAGCAACGGATCCGTGTGGTCCACATTAGCTAAAGGCCTTATTCAGACGGCCATAGTGTTTTGCAGTCGGATACCAGCCGCGTGCGTTCTGCAATTTGCGGACCACACATGGCCGCAACCATAGTAGAAAATGTATGTTCTTGTCTGCGATTGCGGATAAGAATAGGACATGCTCTATCCTTTCCATGAAGGTGCGGAACGGAACCACGGATGCAGACAGGAAACGGTGTGCTGTCTTTCGCTGTCCCATTGAAATAAATGGGTCCGCAGCTCTTCCGCAAACCGTCTGAATGGGCCCTAAAGGGGGTCTGCTGAGGCCTATATGGCGACGAGCTACGAGACCTCAGAGCGGACACGACCGCACATTGTGGTCATACCATCAGAGTGTCTAGAGAATCAACCCCCAATTGGTAACACCCAGTTGTCCATTTATTCCTCAAATTCCAGGAGGAGTAACAGAGGACCGGAAGATTTCTGACCGCCTCTCCATTACTTTTGCTTTCAAAAGAATTCTGTCCAATGTTTCTAGCAATTAAAAAAATATAAAAAATCAAGACCAGAGCGGCAGATGCTATAAATGGAATGAATTCCGGTGATTTTATACGAGGAGCTGACTGTGCGGCATTTTATGGTTCACGAACAATGATTCTTATTGAAAACCAAGCGTGAAGTTAATCGCGACCACATTTCTGCAATTAGAATCCGTCTCTGAGACGATGAAATAATTGCTGCTTTATGAATTCAAATTGGGGGAAAAAAAAATGTCCAAATCTCCGCGAGTCGGAGGCTCGGCCGCAAATTCAACCTGAAAGATTGAGGATGCAGATAACGAAGTCACAAACGATGACGACGCCTTCACTGATCAGACGCGGATAAGAAACACGTCTTGTGTTATTATAGGGAAGGGCGGAGGTTAATCCTCCTCTTACCGGGGGGGAGGGGGGAACATGTGGGCCGCATCGAGGCATTTCTCTGAGGGACTATAAAATTCTCCAAAGTTACATTTCACGTAATATCCATGAGCCGGAACGCCTCGTAACTCGCCAATTACTTCCTCTACATTTTTGGAATATTTTTTAAAATATTCTATAACCTCAACCTAATAAAATATAGGACAAAACTGCAATGACCGGGGCAACCCCAGGAGGCTCGAGGCCAAACGAAGCAGCGCACAGGAACGAGGTCCAAGAAGTGACCACATTTAGGTGGTAGAAGCGGGTTCAGCTATGAGCGAATTTTAAGACCCTGAAGCTACCGGGAAGCCTGAGGAGGGAATATAACCCCCAATGCCCGGCAGCCCGATGCTGAGTCACTGCTCAATAAAGATCAATAATCTTTACCAAAGAGCCTGAACGGACCAATCAGCAGCCACCGATACCCGTGAGTCAGAAGAGCCGGAGCACACGGGCCCCAGGATGGATTTAGGATGGGAAAAACATTTCTTGTGTTTTTTTGTTTCTTTCAATATTGCAATTACATGAATGATGTCAGATGTAGAGAATGTGGCACAAAGCTCAAAGATAAATGAGGCGAGACGAAGAAAATAGCAACAAAGAATCTCAAAATACCCAAATTATCCCGTCAAAGTGGTAAACGAAGAAGAGCCAGACTGTGATAATGATACAGTAAACAGTCATGGGACTGAAAGATGTGACGCAGAGTGGTATTTAACAGTCCACAAAAGAGAGGCGCAAAATATAGAAAAGTTAGTATCAGATTGCTAAAAGAAAAACACAAATATACGGTATCTGATATAAAAGAAGAACAGACCAGAGAAAGAAACAATATGAAGGTGAGATATAAATGATAAAATACCAAAAACGTATAACTTAAAACTATATAACTACTATAATACTGCTCCTATGTACAAGAATATAACTACTATAATACTGCTCCTATGTACAAGAATATAACTACTATAATACTGCCTCCTATGTACAAGAATATAACTACTATAATACTGCTCCTATGTACAAGAATGTAACTACTATAATACTGCTCCTATGTACAAGAATATAACTACTATAATACTGCTCCTATGTACAAACATATAACTACTATAATACTGCCTCCTATGTACAAGAATAGAAGTACTATAATACTGCTCCTATGTACAAGAATAGAACTACTATAATACTGCTCCTATGTACAAGAAAATAACTACTATAATACTGCTCCTCTGTACAAGAATATACCTACTATAATACTGCTCCTATGTACAAGAATATAACTACTATAATACTGCTCCTATGTACAAGAATATAACGACTATAATACTGCTCCTATGTAGAAGAATATAACTACTATAATACTTCTCCTATGTACAGGAATATAACTACTATAATACTGCTCCTATGTACAAGAATATAACTACTATAATACTGCCTCCTATGTACAAGAATATAACTACTATAATACTGCTCCTATGTACAAGAATAGAAATACTATAATACTGCTCCTATGTACAGGAATATAACTACTATAATACTGCTCCTATGTACAAGAATATAACTACTATAATACTGCTCCTATGTGCAAGAATATAACTACTATAATACTGGTCCTATGTACAGGAATATAACTACTATAATACTGCTCCTATGTACAAGAATATAACTACTATAATACTGCTCCGATGTACAAAAATATAACTACTATAATACTGCTCCTATGTACAAGAATGTAACTACTATAATACTGCTCCTATGTACAAGAATATAACTATTATAATACTGCTCCTATGTACAAGAATATAATTACTATAATACTGCCTCCTATGTACAAGAATATAACTACTATAATACTGCTCCTATGTACAGGAATATAACTAATATAATACTGCTCCTATGTACAAGAATATAACTACTATAATACTGCTCCTATGTACAAGAATATAACTACTATAATACTGCTCCTATGTACAAGAATATAACTACTATAATACTGCTCCGATGTACAAAAATATAACTACTATAATACTGCTCCTATGTACAAGAATGTAACTACTATAATACTGCTCCTATGTACAAGAATATAACTACTATAATACTGCTCCTATGTACAAAAATATAACTACTATAATACTGCCTCCTATGTACAAGAATATAACTACTATAATACTGCTCCTATGTACAAGAATATAACTACTATAATACTGCTCCTATGTACAAGAAAATAACTACTATAATACTGCTCCTATGTACAAGAATATACCTACTATAATACTGCTCCTATGTACAAGAATATAACTACTATAATACTGCTCCTATGTACAAGAATATAACTACTATAATACTGCTCCTATGTACAAGAATATAACTACTATAATACTGCTCCTATGTACAAGAATATAACTACTATAATACTGCTCCTATGTACAAGAATATAACTACTATAATACTGCTCCTATGTACAAGAATATAACTACTATAATACTGCTCCTATGTACAAGAATATAACTACTATAATACTGCTCCTATGTACAAGAATATAACTACTATAATACTGCTCCTATGTACAAGAATATAACTACTATAATACTGCTCCTATGTACAAGAATATAACTACTATAATACTGCTCCTATGTACAAGAATATAACTACTATAATACTGCTCCTATGTACAAGAATATAACTACTATAATACTGCTCCTATGTACAAGAATATAACTACTATAATACTGCTCCTATGTACAAGAATATAACTACTATAATACTGCTCCTATGTACAAGAATATAACTACTATAATACTGCTCCTATGTACAAGAATATAACTACTATAATACTGCTCCTATGTACAAGAATATAACTACTATAATACTGCTCCTATGTACAAGAATATAACTACTATAATACTGCTCCTATGTACAAGAATATAACTACTATAATACTGCTCCTATGTACAAGAATATAACTACTATAATACTGCTCCTATGTACAAGAATATAACTACTATAATACTGCTCCTATGTACAAGAATATAACTACTATAATACTGCTCCTATGTACAAGAATATAACTACTATAATACTGCTCCTATGTACAAGAATATAACTACTATAATACTGCTCCTATGTACAAGAATATAACTACTATAATACTGCTCCTATGTACAAGAATATAACTACTATAATACTGCTCCTATGTACAAGAATATAACTACTATAATACTGCTCTATGTACAAGAATATAACTACTATAATACTGCTCCTATGTACAAGAATATAACTACTATAATACTGCTCCTATGTACAGGAATATAACTACTATAATACTGCTCCTATGTACAAGAATATAACTACTATAATACTGCTCCTATGTACAGGAATATAACTACTATAATACTGCTCCTATGTACAAGAATATAACTACTATAATACTGCTCCTATGTGCAAGAATGTAACTACTATAATACTGGTCCTATGTACAGGAATATAACTACTATAATACTGCTCCTATGTACAAGAATATAACTACTATAATACTGCTCCTATGTATAAGAATATAACTACTATAATACTGCCTACTATGTACAAGAATATAACTACTATAATACTGCTCCTATGTACAAGGAGGTGGGGTGGGGGGTGGGAGTCCCTCCGAGGCACAGGGCTCCACATAAGGGGAGAGGTGCAGATTATCAGGGTGATTGAATCATGAGGGTTGGGGCCCCTGGTAACAGTCTTTCATTAGGCCCCAGGAAGTTGAGATGATGCCTCTGACTTTACAACTGGGATGAAGCTACAGGGAAGCAATGCCCCAGGATCCCGGGGTCTGAGGGGCAATGACCACCCTCATGATCCTACAGACAACACACAGGGATGGGGTCCCAGGTACAGACTTCTCATCAGGGGCCCCAAAGTCTATTATCATGTACAATGTGCCCCCCTCTCCTGCCTGGGGACTCTGCAGAGCAGTTCATAAAGGACCCCCACTTTCAGATGAAATGCCTTGACCTGGCTCCATGCAGACATGAGCTGAAGCCCCCTATAACTCCTCCGCATCAGCCTCCAGAGACCCTCTAAGATAACATCCGGTTACTGTGTCTGACCGCGCCAAAGTGACACCAGGGACATGTTATCGGAGCCGACACTTCACCGCGGATCTGCTCTCCATCCAACCAACAACTTCCTATCATCAAGAGTAAACAGAGAAAGTAGGAGGATGGGGATGATGAGGAAGTAGTGATAATAACAGACACAAGGACGCCGGGGAAAAAAGAGACTTAAAGGGAAACTGTGAAAAAAATATCTGAGTCTAATGTCAGTAAAGAGAATCTGAGAAAAAAACTAAAATGAGCAGTATTATAGTAGTTATATACTTGTACATAGGAGGCAGTATTATAGTAGTTATATTCTTGTACATTGTAGCAGTATTATAGTTGTTATATTCTTGTACATAGGAGCAGTATTATAGTAGTTATATTCTTGTACATTGGAGCAGTATTATAGTAGTTATATTCTTGTACATAGGAGCAGTATTATAGTAGTTATATTCTTGCACATAGGAGCAGTATTATAGTAGTTATATTCTTGTACATAGGAGCAGTATTATAGTAGTTATATTCTTGTACATAGGAGCAGTATTATAGTATTTATATTCTTATACATAGGAGCAGTATTATAGTAGTTATATTCTTGTACATAGGAGCAGTATTATAGTAGTTATATTCTTGTACATAGGAGGCAGTATTATAGTAGTTATATTCTTGTATATAGTAGGCAGTATTATAGTAGTTATATTCTTGTACATAGGAGCAGTATTATAGTAGTTATATTCTTGTACATAGGAGTCAGTATTATAGTAGTTATATTCTTATACATAGGAGCAGTATTATAGAAGTTATATTCTTGTACATAGGAGCAGTATTATAGTATTTATATTCTTATACATAGGAGCAGTATTATAGTAGTTATATTCTTGTACCTAGGAGCAGTATTATAGTAGTTATATTCCTGTACATAGGAGCAGTATTATAGTAGTTATATTCTTGTACACAGAAGGCAGTATTATAGTAGTTATATTCTTGTACATATGAGCAGTATTATAGCAGTTATATTCTTGTACATAGGAGGCAGTATTATAGTAGTTATATTCTTGTATATAGGAGGCAGTATTATAGTATTTATATTCTTGTACATATGAGCAGTATTATAGCAGTTATATTCCTGTACATAGGAGGCAGTATTATAGCAGTTATATTCTTGTACATAGGAGGCAGTATTATAGTAGTTATATTCTTGTACATAGGAGCAGTATTATAGTAGTTATATTCTTGTACATGGAAGGCAGTATTATAGTAGTTATATTCTTGTACATAGGAGCAGTATTATAGTAGTTATATTCTTGTACATAGGAGCAGTATTATAGTAGTTATATTCTTGTACATAGGAGCAGTATTATAGTAGTCATATTCTTGTACATAGGAGCAGTATTATAGTAGTTATATTCTTGTACATAGGAGCAGTATTATAGTAGTTATATTCTTGCATATAGGAGCAGTATTATAGTAGTTATATTCCTGTAAATAGGAGCAGTATTATAGTAGTTATATTCTTGTACATAGGAGGCAGTATCATAGTAGTTATATTCCTGTACATAGGAGGCAGTATCATAGTAGTTATATTCTTGTACATAGAAGCAGTATTATAGTAATTATATTCTTGTACATAGGAGCAGTATTATATTAGTTATATTTTTGTACATAGTAGGCAGTATTATAGTATTTTTTGTAGGAGTAGTTTGTATATAACAAACAGAATTTTTAGCACAATGCCTCCAGTTTAGTTTTCCGGATACTTGCTGATGACACTGGTCACATGTCTCCCTTTTGCTATTTTTGGCAGCTTATACTCAGCCCATTACCCCTGAGGGACTGACACTGATTTCGAGTAAAGCGCCCCCTAGAGGACAGAGTGTCAGCTGCTTCTGGAGGCATTTTGTGAAGGACACAGAATAACTTAATTACGTTTCTTTCTTTTCTGTTCTTCAATGTTTTTTAATCATCTGCAGGAGACGGAGAATGGGGAATGTCGCAGATTTCTCACTTTCTGATGTGTGATTTCCATGGTTTCATTCATTAATAATGAGAACTTTTCAGCTTCAGTGAATTAGTATAAAAAGGAAGATATCTGTGAATTAGAACTGCCATTCAGATATCCCACCGTGTGATGCTGAAGGTATCTAATCTGACATCCCGTAATCTGGAAATTTTTGGCGCTTATTTTAGATATTCAGCTATTAGTCCGGGTTGCAGTGGATTTGTGCCGTTTAAGGGCCAGTAAGTGAAATGTATTTACCCAGTTACTACTGTAAGTCCTCCATCTACTTACCTACACCCTCGGGTTGGGCTCCTGTTTATCTTTTAACCCCAGAATGTTGTGAGCACCAAGGTGTAAAGTGAATGGTGTGCAGGTCCAAGTGGCAGAATCTGGACCTAAAAAGGACCGACCTGGGAAAGAGGGTAAGTAAATGTTGGGGTAGGTGGGTCCAGGGCGGGTCGATTTCGGAGTCTGAATTAGTCTGGATTAATATTGAGATTATTTCTGGGGTTTTGAAATCATTTTAGCGTCTGATCTGGGATTTGGATTCATTTTGGCATCTGCTTTTGGATCCTGTTACTTTGCTGCCTGTGTTCTGAGGTCTCAGATGTGGTGTCTGATCTGGGGCCTGGATTAATATTGGCGTTTGGTCTGGGGTTTCCAATCTGGGGTCTGGATTAATTCTGGGAGTGATCTGGGGTCTCAGATTATTTTGGTGTCTGATCTGGGGCCTGGATTAATACTGGTGTTTGGTCTGGGGTTTCCAATCTGGGGTCTGGATTAATTCTGGGAGTAATCTGGGGTCTCAGATTATTTTGGTGTCTGATCTAGGGTCTTGATTAATATTGTCGTTTGGTCTGGGGTTTCCAAAATGGGGTTTGGATTAATTCTGGGTGTGATCTGGGGTCTCAGATTATTGTGGTGTCTGATCTGGTGTCTGGATTAATATTGGCGTTTGGTCTGGGGTTTCCAATCTGGGGTCTGGATTAATTCTGGGTGTGATCTGGGGTCTCAGATTATTTTGGTGTCTGATCTAGGGTCTGGATTAATACTGGCGTTTGGTCTGGGTTTCCAATCTGGGGTCTGGATTAATTCTGGGAGTGATCTGGGGTCTCAGATTATTGTGGTGTCTGATCTGGAGCCTGGATTAATACTGGCGTTTGGTCTGGGGTTTCCAATCTGGGGTCTCGGTTTGTTTTGGGGTCTGGTCTAGGGTCTGAATTTGTTATGAGGTCTGGTCTTGGCTCTCAAATTATTTTGAGGGCTTATCTGGGGCCTTGAAGAATTCAAAGGTGTGGAATGGGTTCTGGATTCCTTTTGAGAAGATCTTGGCATTGTAGTAGCAGACGCGGCCCGGCGGCTGCGTCCATCGCGCGTTATGGGGGATTTTCCTTTGAACACAGCACAAGATGGAAAAGCCAGAAGACTCAGTATGCCTGACGGTATTGGGGGCTGACATTGGGGGGCGCTCTCGTGACGTTGCCTCATTATTGTCTCATCTATTAAGTGGTAGGAAGCATTTATAGGTCGCACACTGAGGTCCCTGTTCCATAGGTTTCTCCTTTCTATTAAATAGAAAATAAATCCTGGAAGAAGAGATGTGGAAACGCGCGGCTGCCGCCCCCTGGTAATATCAATATTATCATTAATAGCCCCCTTCATTGTGCCGCCCCCTCACTTTATAGGCCTGTCTTGCAGGAAACCATGGTTCCCCCATGTCTGACCACCGACTCCTGGCTCGGCCGGTCTCTCCCCTCTAACACTCCACTCTATTTACTGACGGAGACCTTCCCTTTCTTTGCTTATTTTTAGCCGTTACACAAGGAAAGCTATGTGTCCGAGAAATCTCCACAATCCGCCATTCTAGGAGCAAGCTCCTGAAGACATAACACCACCTGCCCCTTTAAATCCTAATCTCCCAGCTCATTATATATCCCGGACTCGTCCCCAGCTTCATATCCGTTTCATGGAAAGCTGGGTGACTACCAGTACAAGGGCTTCCTGAGAGGCCAGTCTGTCATCCATCACCAGGAGGGTCAGCAGTCGGGAAAAGTGGCTGTGACCACCTGTGGCGACTATACTGGTGGTAGCCCAGTATTCCCAGTATCCTGCTTCAGTATAATGCAGTGGTTTTATTACTAGGGGCATTCAGGAGCCTAAGAAAGCTGGATAACAACCCTGTGTTACTGGAGGTCCACTACTACTCCCAGCCTCCGGAATGACACGTCTCTCATTCTGCAGAAGTGTGATAGTTGGATGTATTATTGTGACATTCAGGATCAGGAAAGCTGAGTAACAGTCCCCCTGCCCCTTAAGATTTAGTGGTGGTCTTACTGGTGGTCACCCAGTATTCCCAGTCTCCAGATACTGCACCAATATGATGGCGGTGAAGTTACCATTACATTATTTGGTGGGATTGTCATTCAGGAGCCCGAGAAAGCTGGATAACTCTCCTTGAACCTCTAGTGGTGGTCTTACTGGTGGTCACCCAGTATTTCCAGTTGCTTCACCAGTCTAATAGTGGATTTGCCATTACCTAACTGGGAGAGATTGCCGTGCAGGAGCCTAAGAAAGCTGGGTAACAGCCCTACCGATGGTCTTATAGGGGTACACCCAGTGCAGGGTTCATGTCACTGGTTTCACCATTCAGGAGCCTGGGAAAGACGTGCAGTAAACCCTCCTGGAGTCACCCAGCTTTCCCGGGAGGAGATTAGGGTTTTCGGTGGAAATGCCCTTTAAATCTGGGCTGCTATTGTCTCGGTGTTCGGAAGTCGCTGGCACCTGTCGTCAGACACTTCCAGGCAGTAGACTTGGGCCGCCGCCAGCGCATTATTTCCCGTCCTGCCGTCTGTCTGAGCGCCGTCAGTCTGGTGCGGAGCCTCTCGCACAGGGGATTTTCTACAATGCCGGTGACCACAGCTTGGCCCAGGAGTTCACAGCACACGTGTTGCTCTTGGCCGCGCTCCAGGACGGTCTTAAAGCCGATGGAGCCTCTTGAACCGCATAAACTTTTCATTTACAGGTCGGGTTTCAGGCGAGTGAATCCGGCGCGGCCCCTCCTCCCGCCACGAGCGTCCCCGCCAAACGCTGGCTCCGCTCCGAGAAGGAAAGCTGAGAACCCGGATAATAGCAGCGAAGGCCTTAAAAAATCACCAACACATTGACGGAACAGGTGAGCTGGCGCTCGGCGCGCTCCTAAGCCTAATATACGGGATCCAGGCTTTCCTGGAATGTCTGCAATACACGGGGGCCCCCCCATCACTGGCGACCAGCAGAAAGACCGGGCATTTCATGGGTTGTCACCCAGCTTTCCCAAGACGCCTGGATGGTGAATGGTAAAGACAACTATGAGGACCTGACGTTTAGGCACCTGGGAAAGCTGAGTGACAAACCCTGTGTCATGTCACCCAATCAACTGTCCCTGGACCGGAGAGGACCCTGGAGAAGCCCTGACTACCGCACGACCTTCCACTGAGTTCTTAAATGTTTCAATCCCTCACCATTGTTAAGATCTCTGCTTGCTGCCTGTGAATGGCAACATCCTGGTTTACATGCAGAAGCTGAAAATCTGTTGTAGCCTAATGCTGCTACTGCTGACAGCTGAGGGTTTGTTACAGTGTATCAGTGCAGGTAAGTTCTGTCAGTCCTCTTTTCCACAGGGGTTTACAGCGGTGTTCACATTGGCTTCTCTGACTGTAGACAGCGCTCTGCGCAGATCCGAGCTCCATCCAGTCCTGGACCCTGATCTTGACTGATACATTGTAACGAACCCATCAGCTGTGTGAACAAAGGATACTATTAGGCCCCTTGCAGACGAGCGTGAGCGGATTAGGTCCGGATGCGTTCAGTGAGAACTGAGCGATTTCGCAATCAAGTCCATTCACTTTTGTTTGTGATAACGTTTTTATCGCGCGGGTGCAATGAGATTTACTGCGTTCGTGATAAAAAACGGAATGTTTACAAACAACATCTCTTAGAAACCATCCGTGAAGACCGGGACCATTCATACACTCCTAGCCTCGGACGGACTCCCCGCGCGAAATATAGGTGGTGGCTGACGGAGAGAGGACCGTGATTGACAAAGAGAACTCCGGTGGAGCGCCCCACCAGCGTGGTACTGTGAGGACCGCATGTATTGATAGGAGTGGGAGCAGGAGAAAACCAGGGTCCGCGGTAAGGGTGCAGCGCACCATAATACACAAGTTTACCACGTGGTTATCTACAGTCAGCGGGACGCCGCTGCAGACACTGAGAAGCATTCTCAGAAGCGCATGAATGACTGCAAGCTCCCAAGTGGAGTGAGGTAGTATATTTTTGGACACAAGTGTGTGCAGGGACTTTGGTGATTCATCATCTAGCAACAGAACTTTGCGGTTTTGCTGAGTGCACATTTTTATTAACGCACCGACGCATTCATAACCAGCGTTTTTCTAATAAGACTGTGGATTTCATTTATGCATTGGCGCATTCACACTTGCGGTATTTACCAAAACTGACACTGGCACAGGAAGTTCACTTTATAAGCAACCTATAGTTGTATTAGCACATTGTTATTTTTTGCATTTTTATATTGTATTTCTTTGTATCTTTTTCATGCACTGTATGCACTTTATATATGCATTTGCACTAACTTTATATTGTTTATAGCAGTTTGGCGCCTACAATCTTTGTCCATTCAATTCGGGTTTCCTACCAGGGGTTTTTATCTAGTATTTTTAACGATTGTCTATTTATTAATAAATTTAAGTGTCCCGGATATATAGAGTGCCCAGACATTTATTTTTCTTTTTTTCTTTTTCTTTTTTTTAGAATATAGAACATGTTGTGATTTTCACGCAACGCAAAAGTGATCCATGAAAACCATCGCTGAAAAGAATGGGTCCGGATTCCGTGCGGGCGCAATGCGTTCGGATCACGCATTAGAGATCTGACACAATGATTTCAGTCACTGCTCATCCTGTAGTGGCTTATAACCGGGAGCACACTACAACTCTCATCAGAGCGCTAAAGAGGCTTCCAACCAGACTTGGCACAAGGTGACATCAGACAGGCTCTGACCGCTGAACCCCTATCATCCGCAGTGTGGGTGCCATGGTTTTACGTCTCCACGTGTTATAGGGTTTCCCAGCTTTATGTAAATGAAGATGAATCCCTGTATAAATGAAAAGTTCTACATCTTTCCAACAAACTTGTCTCAATATCTCAATTCCTTGCTGTTTACAAGATCTCTGCTTGCTGTCAGTGAACGAAGGCGCTCTCATTTCCATTCAGAGGCAGTATCCCTGTACACAGCTAGTGCTGCTATCAGCTGAGAAGTGGATACAATGTATCAGTCTGGACAATGCTCTGTGATATAAACATCCCGACTCCAGACTGATACATTGTAACAAACCAGCTGCTGCCATCATCAAAATCTTCATATAAAATGCCAGCATTACGCCATATCTTATACTCCATTCACACCTAGAGCTGTGCTCACAATTCTGCTGTCACTGTATATCCTAACTTATGCCATAGTCACATCCAGAGCTGCAGTCACAATTATGTTGTAACAGACCCTCTCCTGTCCAGAGCTACATTTCCGAATGACTATATTTCATGTCTTATACATAATATCACAGACTCCAGTCACTTCCAGAGCTGCATCGAGTGTGTCTATCATCACTGTGTATACTCCAGTCCCTTCCAGAGCTGCATCGAGTGTGTCTATCATCACTGTGTAGACTCCAGTCACTTCCAGAGCTGCATCGAGTGTGTCTATCATCACTGTGTATACTCCAGTCACATCCAGAGCAGCATCGAGTGTGTCTATCATCACTGTGTATACCCCAGTCACTTCCAGAGCTGCATCGAGTGTGTCTATCATCACTGTGTATACTCCAGTCCCTTCCAGAGCTGCATCGAGTGTGTCTATCATCACTGTGTATACTCCAGTCACATCCAGAGCAGCATTGAGTGTGTCTATCATCACTGTGTATACCCCAGTCACTTCCAGAGCTGCATCGAGTGTGTCTATCATCACTGTGTATACTCCAGTCCCTTCCAGAGCTGCATCGAGTGTGTCTATCATCACTGTGTATACTCCAGTCACTTCCAGAGCTGCATCGAGTGTGTCTATCATCACTGTGTATACTCCAGTCCCTTCCAGAGCTGCATCGAGTGTGTCTATCATCACTGTGTATACTCCAGTCCCTTCCAGAGCTGCATCGAGTGCGTCTATCATCACTGTGTATACTCCAGTCCCTTCCAGAGCTGCATCGAGTGTGTCTATCATCACTGTGTATACTCCAGTCCCTTCCAGAGCTGCATCGAGTGTGTCTATCATCCCTGTGTATACTCCAGTCCCTTCCAGAGCTGCATCGAGTGTGTATCATCACTGTGTATACTCCAGTCCCTTCCAGAGCTGCATTGAGTGTGTCTATCCTCACTGTGTATACTCCAGTCCCTTCCAGAGCTGCATCGAGTCTGTGTATCATCACTGTGTATACTCCAGTCACTTCCAGAGCTGCATCGAGTGTGTCTATCATCCCTGTGTATACTCCAGTCCCTTCCAGAGCTGCATCGAGTGTGTCTATCATCACTGTGTATACTCCAGTCCCTTCCAGAGCTGCATCGAGTGTGTCTATCATCACTGTGTATACTCCAGTCCCTTCCAGAGCTACATCGAATGTGTCTATCATCACTGTGTATACTCCAGTCACTTCCAGAGCTGCATCGAGTGTGTCTATCATCACTGTGTATACTCCAGTCACTTCCAGAGCTGCATCGAGTGTGTCTATCCTCACTGTGTATACTCCAGTCCCTTCCAGAGCTGCATCGAGTGTGTCTATCCTCACTGTGTATACCCCAGTCACTTCCAGAGCTGCATCGAGTGTGTCTATCATCACTGTGTATACTCCAGTCACTTCCAGAGCTGCATCGAGTGTGTCTATCATCACTGTGTATACTCCAGTCACTTCCAGAGCTGCATCGAGTGCGTCTATCATCACTGTGTATACTCCAGTCCCTTCCAGAGCTACATCGAATGTGTCTATCATCACTGTGTATACTCCAGTCACTTCCAGAGCTGCATCGAGTGTGTCTATCATCACTGTGTATACTCCAGTCCCTTCCAGAGCTGCATCGAGTCTGTCTATCATCACTGTGTATACTCCAGTCACCTCCAGAACTGCATCGAGTGTGTCTATCATCACTGTGTATACTCCAGTCACCTCCAGAACTGCATCGAGTGTGTCTATCATCACTGTGTATACTCCAGTCACTTCCAGAGCTGCATCGAGTGTGTCTATCATCACTGTGTATACTCCAGTCACTTCCAGAGCTGCATCGAGTGTGTCTATCATCACTGTGTATACTCCAGTCCCTTCCAGAGCTGCATCGAGTGTGTCTATCATCACTGTGTATACTCCAGTCACTTCCAGAGCAGCATCGAGTGTGTCTATCATCGCTGTGTATAGTCCAGTCACTTCCAGAGCAGCATCGAGTGTGTCTATCATCGCTGTGTATACTCCAGTCCCTTCCAGAGCTGCATCGAGTGTGTCTATCATCACTGTGTATACTCCAGTCCCTTCCAGAGCTGCATCGAGTGTGTCTATCATCACTGTGTATACTCCAGTCACTTCCAGAGCAGCATCGAGTGTGTCTATCATCGCTGTGTATACTCCAGTCACTTCCAGAGCAGCATCGAGTGTGTCTATCATCCCTGTGTATACTCCAGTCCCTTCTAGAGCAGCATCGAGTGTGTGTATCATCACTGTGTATACTCCAGTCCCTTCCAGAGCAGCATCGAGTGTGTCTATCATCACTGTGTATACTCCAGTCCCTTCCAGAGCTGCATCGAGTGTGTGTATCATCACTGTGTATACTCCAGTCACTTCCAGAGCTGCATCGAGTGTGTCTATCATCACTGTGTATACTCCAGTCACTTCCAGAGCTGCATCGAGTGCGTCTATCATCACTGTGTATACTCCAGTCCCTTCCAGAGCTGCATCGAGTGTGTCTATCATCACTGTGTATACTCCAGTCACTTCCAGAGCAGCATCGAGTGTGTCTATCATCACTGTGTATACTCCAGTCACTTCCAGAGCTACATCAAGTGTGTCTATCATCACTGTGTATACTCCAGTCACTTCCAGAGCTGCATCGAGTGTGTCTATCATCACTGTGTATATTCCAGTCCCTTCCAGAGCAGCATCGAGTGTGTCTATCATCACTGTGTATACTCCAGTCACTTCCAGAGCTGCATCGAGTGTGTCTATCATCACTGTGTATACTCCAGTCACTTCCAGAGCTGCATCGAGTGTGTCTATCATCACTGTGTATACTCCAGTCCCTTCCAGAGCTGCATCGAGTGTGTCTATCATCACTGTGTATACTCCAGTCACTTCAGAGCAGCATCGAGTGTGTCTATCTCAGTGTATACTCCAGTCACTTCCAGAGCAGCATCGAGTGTGTGTATCATCACTGTGTATACTCCAGTCCCTTCCAGAGCTGCATCGAGTGTGTCTATCATCAGTGTATACTCCAGTCACTTCCAGAGCTGCATCGAGTGTGTCTATCAACACTGTGTATACTCCAGTCCCTTCCAGAGCTGCATCGAGTGTGTCTATCATCACTGTGTATACTCCAGTCCCTTCCAGAGCTGCATCGAGTGTGTCTATCATCACTGTGTATACTCCAGTCACTACCAGAGCTGCATCGAGTGTGTCTATCCTCACTGTGTATACTCCAGTCACTACCAGAGCTGCATCAAGTGCGTCTATCATCACTGTGTATACTCCAGTCACTTCCAGAGCTGCATCGAGTGTGTCTATCATCACTGTGTATACTCCAGTCCCTTCCAGAGCAGCATCGAGTGTGTCTATCATCACTGTGTATACTCCAGTCACTTCCAGAGCAGCATCGAGTCTGTGTATCATCACTGTGTATAGTCCAGTCACTTCCAGAGCAGCATCGAGTGTGTCTATCATCACTGTGTATACTCCAGTCCCTTCCAGAGCTGCATCGAGTGTGTCTATCATCACTGTGTATACTCCAGTCACTTCCAGAGCTGCATCGAGTGCGTCTATCATCACTGTGTATACTCCAGTCACTTCCAGAGCTGCATCGAGTGTGTCTATCATCACTGTGTATACTCCAGTCCCTTCCAGAGCAGCATCGAGTGTGTCTATCATCACTGTGTATACTCCAGTCACTTCCAGAGCTGCATCGAGTGCGTCTATCATCACTGTGTATACTCCAGTCACTTCCAGAGCTGCACCAACTCTTTTGGTCACTTGTCAGTATCCCGGCTGCGGCGCTGCAGGATGCGGAGGTTTCCCTGGCCGGCCACCTACAAGGCCCACCGTGTGATGCTGCAGGGAGCTGTTAGGGGGCGTCTCCTCACAGATCCGAGGGGGCAAAGTCATCAGGATAATAAATGCAGCTCTAGCTGTGAATGGAGTAGAACTGCGGTGTAGGTGACCACAGAACATACTCTGTACAGAGCGATGCGAGGTCCTACCGCCTGAGAGCGAACAGAAAACCATCAACGTAGTGTCTCCACATCACCCACTGTGTGGGGCCTGCGGACATCATGTGACCACTGACCAAGTCCACAGTGAGGACACATTGGACACCATTCAGAGGCTGACCTAATCCCGGAGACCCTCAAATGTTGTCACATGACACTGTCATTCTTGACATTTTAGCCCTATCGCTTCTGCTATGACATCATCAGCTGCTAGACCTGAAGGGTGATGGGTGTGCGTCACAACAGGGGCCCACATTGTTACACAGGCCCATCAAGTGCAGGTCTATGAAGGCGAGGTCCATTCATTTCAGATTCATCAATTTCACATCAGTGAAGTTCAGATCCATCAGGATCAGGTCCATCAAGATCAGATCTATCAGTTTCTGGTCAATCAAGTTCTGATCCATCAACTTCAATTCTATTAAGTTCATGTTTATCAAGTTCAGAACCATAAATATCACGTCAATCAAGGTGAGGTTCATCGCGGTCAAGCCCATCACGATCAGATCTATTAAGTTCAATCAAGACCATCAAGGTCAGAGCCATTAAGTTCAGATCTATCAAGATAAGCTTTAACAAGTTAAGGTCCGTCAGGAACAGATTCATCGATTTCAGATCCATGAAGATCAGGTCCATCAAGATGAGATCCATCAATGTCAGATCCATCTGGAGCAGAGCAATCAAGATCAAATCCATCAAGTTCAGGTCCATCAAGGTCAGAGCCATCAAGATCAGAGCCATCAAGATCAGAGCCATCAAGATCAGAGCCATCAAGTTCAGGTCCATCAAGGTCAGAGCCATCAAGTTCAGGTCCATCAAGTTCAAGTCCATCAAGGTCAGAGCCATCAAGGTCAGAGCCATCAAGTTCAGGTCCTACAAGATCAGAGCCATCAAGATCAGATCCTACAAGATCAGAGCCATCAAGATCAGATCCTACAAGATCAGAGCCATCAAGGTCAGAGCCATCAAGTTCAGGTCCATCAAGATCAGAGCCATCAAGATCAGATTCTACAAGATCAGAGCCATCAAGGTCAGAGCCATCAAGTTCAAGTCCATCAAGGTCAGAGCCATCAAGTTCAGGTCCATCAAGTTCAAGTCCATCAAGGTCAGAGCCATCAAGGTCAGAGCCATCAAGTTCAGGTCCATCAAGGTCAGAGCCATCAAGATCAGATTCTACAAGATCAGAGCCATCAAGGTCAGAGCCATCAAGTTCAGGTCCATCAAGGTCAGAGCCATCAAGATCAGATCCTACAAGATCAGAGCCATCAAGTTCAGGTCCATCAAGGTCAGAGCCATCAAAGTCAGAGCCATCAAGTTCAGCCCCATCAAGTTCAGAGCCATCAAGTTCAGATGCGTCAAGTTCAGGTCCACCGAGTGCACGACCATCAAGTTCATGTCCTTCAAGATCATTTCTATCAAGACAAGGTCCATCAAGGTCAGAGCCATCAAGTTCTGATCCATCAAGTTCTGATCCTACAAGATCAGATATGTCAAGTTCAGGCTCATCATCATTAGAGCCATCAAGTTTAGACGCGTCAAGATCAGATCCATCAAGTTCAGGTCCTTTAAGATCATTTCTATCAAGACCAGGTCCAACAAGCTCATTCATCAAGTTCAAGTCCATCAAGTGTGATCTCCTGCAGCCCTATCGGGTAACGTATTGAGGTTTATGATGTGCGCTCCACAGTTACCACTGAGGTGTCCACTATAAATGTCCACCGTTACCTGGGCAAGCACCAGGAGTTCCAGGGTTATGTTTTTAAGTGGTTATCCTTTCTTGCATTGATTTTTCGGAGCAGATGAAAGTGATGAAATCCTACCACCCCCCCCCCCCCCTTTCCTCTGCGTCGGCACCTGCGCTCACCTGGAGACCTTCTCTCTCTATTTTAGACTCTGCTCATTACTTGTCAGAACATCCAATTTCTTGTAGAATTAAAATCCCAGGAACATTGGGGCCTCGGAGCGACGGGTGAATAGTAAGAACCCCTCCTGACGGGTAACAGTCACTCCTCAAGGTGGAAGTGAAAGGGTTAAAGATACTCTTAGTGGCCAACATTTTCCTGTACTTTCCTGGGACACCTGATGGCTGAACCATAATGGACATCATGTCTTATAGTCTAGTCACACCCAGAGCTGCATTCACAAATCTGATATAACACTGAGTCTTATAGTCCTGTCACATCCACCAGAGCTGCATTCAGAATTCTGCAATTATATGATGCTACACTCCATTCACATCCAGAGCTGCAACGATCAATCTGTTATTCTATCATGCATTAGATTCCTGCTCTATGGAGAGCTGCCTTTATAATGGCAATATATCATTTATTAAGCTCCAGTCACATCAAGAGCTGCATTCTGATTCTATAATATCATCTTATTTTCCAGTCACATCCAGAGCTGCATTCACAATTCTACAATAATATTATGTCTTGTGCTCCAGACTTTTCCAGAGCTGCAATGAAAATCATTAGTCGTACACTAAGCACATCCAGAGCTGTATTCATATTGCTAATGCAAATTTTGGTCATATCCGGAGCTGCATTCCTAATTCTGCAGATTTCCTGTTAGTGCCCAGGCTCCATCACTTGCCTTCCCCCTGCCGCCGCCTGCTGGCCCCGTCTGTGCTTCTGCTGCAGTAAGTTCTGGAAGCTGCAGAGGATTATTCATAAGATAAGAAGTATTTATATATTTACAATTATTATTATTCCTCTTGTATTTTCCATATTACTGACCGGACACCAAAACTTGTGACTGGTTATACTGGTATTTGTGTTCGTATCCCAGACAAAAGATGAAGTTTTCTTGTATCTTCCCATCAGATCGAGACAAAGGAACATTTATAGAACTGATGACCCCCAACACACGTAACGGGACATGTGACCCGGATCCCACCATTGTTCACAGATGTCAGGGGGCTCTATAGTACTGAGCATTTATGATAAAATTCACAGCGCCCCCATAACAGTGTCATCCACAGATCCCCCATAAAAGTGACATCCACAGATCCCCCATAAAAGTGACATCCACAGATCCCCATAACAGTGTCATCCACAGATCCCCCATAACAGTGACATCCACAGATCCCCCATAACAGTGTCATCCACAGATCCCCCATAACAGTGACATCCACAGATCCCCCATAACAGTGTCATCCACAGCGCCCCCATAACAGTGACATCCACAGATCCCCCATAACAGTGTCATCTACAGATCCCCCATAACAGTGACATCCACAGATCCCCCATAACAGTGTCATCTCCAGATCCCCCCATAACAGTGTCATCCACAGTGCCCTCATAACAGTGACATCCACAGTGCCCCCATAACAGTGTCATCCACAGCGCCCCCATAACAGTGACATCCACAGTGCCCCCATAACAGTGACATCCACAGATCCCCCATAACAGTGACATCCACAGTGCCCCCATAACAGTGACATCCACAGTGTTCCCCATAACAGTGACATCCACAGATCCCCCATAACAGTGACATCCACAGATCCCCCATAACAGTGTCATCCACAGATCCCTCATAACAGTGACATCCACAGATCCTCCATAACAGTGACATCCACAGATCCCCCATAACAGTGACATCCACAGATCCCCCATAACCGTGTCATCCACAGATCCTCCATAACAGTGTCATCCACAGCGCCCCCATAACAGTGACATCCACAGATCCCCCATAACAGTGTCATCCACAGATCCTCCATAACAGTGTCATCCACAATGCCCCCATAACAGTGACATCCACAGCGCCCCCATAACAGTGACATCCACAGCGCCCCCATAACAGTGTCATCCACAGCGCCCCCATAACAGTGACATCCACAGATCCTCCATAACAGTGACATCCACAGATCCCCCATAACAGTGACATCCACAGATCCCCCATAACAGTGTCATCCACAGTGCCCCCATAACAGTGACATCCACAGATCCCCCATAACGGTGTCATCCACAGATCCCCCATAACAGTGACATCCACAGATTCCCCATAACAGTGTCATCCACAGATCCCCCATAACAGTGACATCCACAGATCCCCATAACAGTGACATCCACAGATCCCCCATAACAGTGTCATCCACAGATTCCCCATAACAGTGACATCCACAGATGCCCCCATAACAGTGTCATCCACAGATCCCCCATAACAGTGTCATCCACAGATCCCCCATAACAGTGTCATCCACAGATCCCCATAACAGTGTCATCCACAGATCCCCATAACAGTGACATCCACAGATCCCCCATAACAGTGACATCCACAGTGCCCCCATAACAGTGTCATCCACAGATCCCCCATAACAGTGACTTCCACAGATCCCCCATAACAGTGTCATCCACAGATCCCCCATAAGTGTCCTCCACAGATCCCCCTTAACAGTGTCCTCCACAGATCCCCCATAACAGTGTGTCCTCCACAGATCCCCCATAACAGTGTCATCCACAGATCCCCCATAACAGTGACATCCACAGCGCCCCCATAACAGTGTCATCCACAGATCCCCCATAACAGTGTCATCCACAGATCCCCCATAACAGTGACATCCACAGCGCCCCCATAACAGTGACATCCACAGCGCCCCCCATAACAGTGACATCCACAGATCCCCCATAACAGTGACATCCACAGATCCCCCATAACAGTGACATCCACAGATCCCCCATAACAGTGACATCCACAGATCCCCCATAACAGTGACATCCACAGATCCCCCATAATAGTGTCCTAATAACTCCCATCATCCTCTGGGATCTGTTGCATGACATCCCCTCAGAGTGGGGGTTTTAGTTGCAGAACCTTCACGGAGACCCTCTGAGGAATCGGCTACAAGTCGCCTATATGTGGTGAAGATACTGGGAGTCTTCTGTGTGTGTATAACGGGATGATGGGAGTGATAATCACTGCATAACGTTACAGGTTTTATAAAATATCTGGACCATGTGACTCTGGATGAAACATTGTATCATTCCTGTGACTACCAGTGTTGGCGGGAGTTGCCCTTTAATTCCTGGTGGCCCCCGCACCTCCCCCACATCTGCTGGAGGTCACATGCGGCCGTATCGGAGATTATAAGATACGCTTTGGCTTCTTTTCTCTTGCAGCTTTATAGTTGCAGCCAAATCTGAAATAAATAGCGGGTTGTGTGTGCGGCGGTCACAGCGTGACGTATGTAACCCTATATCCATCGGCGGCTGGCGGGCTGCTCACCACTAATGGCGGCCTACGAAACCGCTGCCTGCGCCCAGGCGCCCGGCTCCAATCTTCTGGTCGGGTGAGAGGAACGCAGCGGGGGGAGCGGAATACTCGGTGGCCCCTTCATTCCCCTCAGCCAATAGAAACGCAGCGTCCTGGTCCTAGAGGTCGACCCCGCCCACCCGGTACGTATATCATATCCCTGTGACTGCCTACGGGTTTAACAAATAGATATGTGGCCCTAAGCCCCGGACCCCGCGGTTCTGAGTATTAGGGTTGCAGTAAATACATTATTTTTATCAAGTAAAATTTCCGTTTTTCAGCTGAATTTTTGTATCAGTTGTTGTCATTGAATGTTTACTGCAGAGGATAGAAACCTGTCCGGGTCATGTAACGGAGGCACGCGACGCAGCGGTGACCAGGGCGCTGTCCATCACATGACCAGGAGAAAGCTGGAAGTGAAGCAAGCAGAGATCTTGACTATTGTACGATATTGATACAAGGTATATTGGAAACTTGCAGAACTTTTTATTATACAAAATAACACAATTTATCTGCTTAAACTGGAACGTTCCTTTAAGCAGGGGTTGGGGGTGGCGGTATGACGGGGGTAGTACAGGCTTCTATATGGCGGTCTGGAGCGGACGCGCTAGTTATGATAGATCCAAGTGAAACTAACAAAAAACTAAAATTAAAAATAAATCCATAGATCAATCTATTTTGCCCCTCTGATCCCAGGGACCGCACCCACAGGTTTGCTGAGACTTGTAGTTCATCAGTGGGACGACAGCCGCATCGGCTCGATATAAGTGCCAAGTCCGTGCTGCGAAATAGAAAAATTTTTTTGTTGTTTTTTCTTCCATGTTTTAGGAAATGACTTAATGCAGCAAACCAGCAGGACAGCCATGGCGGGGGAGGGGCCCTGCTGACGTCACCACGCCCCGCGCCTTCTCCAGCCCCATTAATCCTACCTGTTCCCATGAGGTCACACAGATGACATCACCCTGGACGGGCGCACACCGGCCTGAGCAGGATGTGTCCATCAACCGGCGTATTTGATGGGAAAATATTTGCTCACGAAATGCTGCCAGGGCTCAGACGAGCGCAGCAGCAGGCGCAGCGCGGGCACCGGCCGCTGAGTCAGAAAGAGGTTTATTAAATGATCGACCCAGCATGGCAAGGGTTAACCCCGCGGCAACAGAAAAGCCAGTGTGCTGAGGTATTTACCCAGAGATGGACGTATAACAGAATGTGGCCCCGGGGGCCTCGCTGGGAGGGCCTTTCCATCCGATCCGAATTTAGTTACAGAATTGTATTATATTAACGTGCACAAATGTTAGGAGTACGGGGGGGGAGGGGGCATGCTGTGAGAGGGGAGAGGGAGCAGCAGGAGAGATCTGATTGGCTGAGAACACACTGTGACATCACACCATGAAGAGCCCACCCACGCAGAACTGCCGCCAGCAGTATACATGGCACATGTGCCACACAGCTATGTACAGAGTATATGTCAGGAGGGGGGGGGGGTTATCCATGACAACCAGCATCCGGAACATTCTGCAACTGATCTGAGGAGACGAGTCCCCCATAAATAATGAGACATTTCATAGTCTCGCTGATATTACACTGGATAGATAGATAATTCTATGAGGTATGTACATATTCCACATCTGGGCCCTGGAGGGACATCTCTCGCCCTGATTTCCGTCCTGTGACTTCTGCATTTTCCGGAGTTGCAGATGATGGGGGTGATGGAACAATCAGCGATGGCAGCAGGATTTGACGCCTCAGGACACATTTTGAAGCATTTGACATTGAGGCGGGGGGGGGGGGGGTTGCTGTGTGGCCTGTGTGTGTGTATGTAGGTCCGGGGGGGGTCCAGCTTCTATAGAACGAGGGAGACAGATGATTGATGTACATACAATGTAATACATGTACCGCCATAACAATGCACAGACAGATCACACATATACAGATCACACACATACAGATCACACACATACAGATCACACACCTACAGATCACACATATAAAGATCACACACCTACAGATCACACACCTACAGATCACACACCTACAGATCACACACATACAGATCACACACCTACAGATCACACACATACAGATCACACACATACAGATCACACACATACAGATCACACACCTACAGATCACACACGTACAGATCACACACATACAGATCATACACATACAGATCACACACCTACAGATCACACACATACAGATCACACACGTACAGATCACACACGTACAGATCACACACGTACAGATCACACACGTACAGATCACACACCTACAGATCACATACATACAGATCACACACGTACAGATCACACACGTACAGATCACACACGTACAGATCACACACGTACAGATCACACACATACAGATCACACACATACAGATCACACACATACAGATCACACACATACAGATCACACACCTACAGATCACACACGTACAGATCACACATGTACAGATCACACACATACAGATCACACACATACAGATCACACATAACGATCACACACATACAGATCACACACCTACAGATCACACACATACAGATACAGATCACACACATACAGATCACACATACAGATCACACACACACACAGATCACACACCTACAGATCACACACATACAGATCATACACCTACAGATCACACACATACAGATCACACACATACAGATCACACACATACAGATCACACACATACAGATCACATACATACAGATCACACACCTACAGATCACACACATACAGATCACATACATACAGATCACACACCTACAGATCACATACATACAGATCACACACCTACAGATCACACACATACAGATCACACACATACAGATCACACACATACAGATCACACACATACAGATCACACACATACAGATCACACACATACAGATCACACACATACAGATCACACACATACAGATCACACACATACAGATCACACACATACAGATCACACACATACAGATCACACACATACAGATCACACACGTACAGATCACACACATACAGATCCCACACATACAGATCACACACCTACAGATCATACACATACAGATCACACATGTACAGATCACACACATACAGATCACACTGCTAAAGATCACACACATACAGATCGCACACATACAGATCACACACCTAAAGATCACACACCTACAGATCACACATACAGATCACACACCTACAGATCACACATACAGATCACACACATACAGATCACACACATACAGATCACACACCTACACATCATACACATACAGATCACACACATACAGATCACACACATACAGATCACACACATACAGATCATACACATACAGATCACACATGTACAGATCACACACGTACAGATCACACACAGACAGATCACACACATACAGATCACACACATACAGATCACACACCTACAGATCACACACATAGAGATCCCACACATACAGATCACACACATACAGATCACACACCTACAGATCACACACATACAGATCCCACACATACAGATCACACATGTACAGATCACACACATACAGATCACACACATACAGATCACACACATACAGATCACACACATACAGATCACACACATACAGATCACACACCTACAGATCACACACATACAGATCCCACACCTACAGATCACACATGTACAGATCACACACATACAGATCATACACATACAGATCACACATGTACAGATCATACACAGACAGATCACACACATACAGATCACACACATACAGATCACACATGTACAGATCATACACATACAGATCACACAGCTACAGATCACACAGCTACAGATCACACACCTACAGATCACACACCTACAGATCACACACCTACAGATCACACACCTACAGATCACACACCTACAGAACACACACGTACAGATCACACACGTACAGTTCACACACCTACAGATCACACACATACAGATCACACACCTACAGATCATACACCTACAGATCATACATATACAGATCACACACATACAGATCACACACATACAGATCATACATATACAGATCACACACATACAGATCACACACCATACAGATCACACACATACAGATCACACACATACAGATCACACACCTACAGATCACACACCTACAGATCACACACGTACAGATCACACACCTACAGATCACACACATACAGATCACACACCTACAGATCGCACACATACAGATCATACACATACAGATCACATCATCCAGAGCGCCAGCAGTGGAGAGCGCGGTAGCGGTGTCGGCCTCGTCTCTCCTGGTTTACTCCACGCAGCGGCTGATGGGGGGATTTGTTTTGGCTTCTTTTTGGATTTGTGTCTGAACAGTGACATGAATTTTTGGGACTCGTCACTCGTTCTTTCAATGTGTTAAATGTTAAAAATAAACCAATAAACACTAAAATTAGAAACAGATGAAGAAGGTTCTGGAGCGAATTATTTCTGGGGCCAAACATTCATTTGATGGTTTCTAAAACTATTTTAATATAAGATCAAAAGGACAAATCCGCCTCCTGTTCCTATTTCCAGAATCTGCCCCCCCCCCTCCTCCACTGCACACAATGTTCCTAAGAAAAGATCCAAAAACTTACTGTAACTGCGCCCAATCCTGTTACTTCTCAAGCTGCTCCCCACACAGTACATTCTGCAGGTTCGTTAGCTAGGGCTGTCTGGGAACTGCTGGACGTCCTGTGTGGGTGACCACCACCGGAACACACAGCCATAAGCAGTTCTGTCTGCTGCACTGCACAGACCTGTGCACGTCCTGACTCCCCTTGTTCAGCAAACCTCCTGATGAGCAGTAGAGGGACGATCCTTGTGCACAGACCTTCTGCTAGCTCTTTCAGATTATTTTACACTTGCTATGTGTGCTGCATGGACTTGTGCTGGTTCCTTCTGCTCTACCATAGACTGCCATTCTGTGCTGCACAGACTTGTTCTGGTTCCTTCTGCTCTACCATAGACTGCCATTCTGTGCTGCACAGACTTGTTCTGGTTCTTTATGCTCTACCATAGACTGCCATTCTGTGCTGCACAGACTTGTTCTGGTTCTTTATGCTCTACCAAAGACTTCCATTCTGTGCTGCACAGACTTGTTCTGGTTCTTTCTGCTCTACCATAGACTGCCATTCTGTGCTGCACAGACTTGTGTTAGTTCTTTGTGCTCTACCATAGACTGCCATTCTGTGCTGCACAGACTTGTTCTGGTTCTTTCTGCTCTACCATAGACTGCCATTCTGTGCTGCACAGACTTGTGTTAGTTCTTTGTGCTCTACCATAGACTGCCATTCTGTGCTGCACAGACTTGTTCTGGTTCTTTCTGCTCTACCATAGACTGCCATTCTGTGCTGCACAGACTTGTGTTAGTTCTTTGTGCTCTGCAGTAGACTTCCCATGCATGTTGCCTAGACTTGTTTTAGTACTTTCTTCTCTAACACAGACCAACTGAGCTGCACAGACTTGTTTCAGTTTTTTGCATAGACCTGTTTCTTCTCTGCTGCAGACTAACCATTCTGCACAGACTTGTTCTGGTTCTTTCTGCTCTACCATAGACTGCCATTCTGTGTTGCACAGACTTGTGCTGGTTCCTTCTGCTCTACCATAGACTGCCATTCTGTGCTGCACAGACCTGTTCTGGTTCTTTATGCTCTACCATAGACTGCCATTTTGTGCTGCACAGACTTGTTCTGGTTCTTTCTGCTCTACCATAGACTGTCCTTCTGTGCTACACAGACTTGTTCTGGTTCTTTCTGCTTTATCATAGACTGCCATTCTGTGCTGCATAGACTTGTTCTGGTTCTTTCTGCTCTACCATAGACTGCCATTCTGTGCTGCACAGACTTGTTCTGGTTCTTTCTGCTCTACCATAGACTGCCATTCTGTGCTGCACAAACTTGTGCTGGTTCCTTCTGCTCTACCATAAACTGCCATTCTGTGCTGCACAGATTTGTTCTGGTTCTGTCTGCACTACCAAAGACTGCCATTTTGTGCTGCACAGACTTGTTCTGGTTCTTTCTGCTCTACCATAGACTGCCATTCCGTGCTGCACAGACTTGTTTTACTAATTTCTGCTATACTGTAGACTGCCTGTCTCTGCTGCACTTACTTCTTTCTGCTTTACTGTAGACTGCCTGTCGGTGCTGCACTTCCTTCTATATGCTATACGGTAGACTTCCTGTCAGTGCTGTACTTACTTCTATCTGCTATACTGTAGACTGCCTCTCTCTGCTGCACTTACTTCTTTCTGCTATACTGTACACTGTCTGTCTGTGCTGCACAGACTTGGTTTATTTTTCTGCTCTACCATAGACTATTCCATCTGTGCCAATTATCTTTAGTTCTGCTATACAACAGACTGACTCTACGTGTTGCACACACTTGCATTAGGGCACAGGAGGAGTGCACAAGATATTATGAAAAAAGACTAGCAGAACACAGGGGCGTGTCCTCACAAGTGTTATGGAAAGTGAATAGTGCAGCAATTGGGTACGTGGTCAATAGCTAAGGGACCAGCAGACCCCATAATCCCCAGTCCTCATCTCTGTGGGCCTCCGACTGTGTAGCATCTTCTCTATTAACCCTCTGAGGACCAGAGACCAGCCGGGTCTGGCCTCATCTCCCTATGGCTTTGACCTCAAAGGACCTTTCAGCTTTTTCCATCCAGTGACGTCTTTACCTTCCCAGGATATTCTATGAGATTCCATTCCTTGAAGCTGTTTGTGGCCGGTGGTCAGGACAAGACAGTCGGGCGCACTGTGCCTCCATTATCTGTGCCCCTCTGGAAGAAGCGATGCCCTAATTACCCCTCTGACAGTTATTTACGAGGTGATAGGTCCACATATCTCTCACAGATATTTACTCTTCCGCCCGCCTCCAACAAGAGAATTAGCCATGAAGCGGGCCGCTCTGTGCTACCAACGGGCACCAACCTCACAAGCAGCCCAGCGGAGTGGCATTACAACCCAGGGGCAGATCAAAACCCACTGCTGGCAGCGACGTAGAGGTCACTCCCATCCAATCAGGAGGCTGCGAACATCCCACATGTGCACTGAGCCGGCCTGTGGTTACGTCGGATCATCTGAGGACACTACTGTAAATGGCACAATTTGTTAGCACGTTCCGCCCGAGCAGCCCCTCCGTCTCCCTGACACGTTTTCTATGTAATGCTGGATATGTAGACAGCTCGCATATTTATCTGACATCTTTAGTGCGTGTACGCTGACGAAAACAAACACGCACTGTGCCGCTTTCTGGAATCTGTAGTTTGAAGCTTGAACAGGATGATAGGTGTCAGAAGAGACAAATGTAGAGCAAAAGTCAAGCAGTAACGATATAAACGATTGGGGTTGTTCTCCAAACAACTGCTGATATAGAATACAATACAGTATACAGTCCGGCTCAACAGCACCCCTAATGGTTAATCATGGACTAGGACCATCCAGTGTGTATAAAACCAATGTTCTTCAGCCTGTGAAACTACAACTCCCAGCATGCCCTTAGTGCTACACATTAAACTATGAATCACAAACTAGAACCGGTACAATTTAGAATTTACAACCATTACAACTGCAGTAAATGTTAACACCGTTTCATTTCAAGGTCAAACTTTCTGTGGTATTTCATTGCATAATATATGTTTCTTTCAGGGTCAGAGCTTTATTTTATGATACAGAGCTCCAAATAAGATCTTTATAAAATCACGTGTGTGTGCAGCCACCACTAGGAGGAGCTCAAGAGCCTAAAACATGCTGATATATACAGCCACCACTAGAGGGAGCCCATGAGATTACTGCATACAGATATATACAACCACCACTAGAGGCAGCCCATGAGATTACTACATTCAGATATATACAGCCACCACTAGGGGGAGCTCAGGAGATTACTACATACAGATATATACAGCCACCACTAGAGGGAGCTCAGGAGATTACTACATACAGCTATATACAGCCACCACTAGAGGGAGCTCAGGAGATTACTGCATACAGATATATACAGCCACTAGTAGAGGGAGCCCAGGAGATTACTGCATACAGATATATACAGACACCACTAGAGGGAGCTCAGGAGATTACTACATACAGATATATACAGCCACCTCTAGAGGGAGCTCAGGAGATTACTGCATACAGATATATACAGCCACCACTAGAGGGAGCTCAGGAGATTACTGCATACAGATATATACAGCCACCATTAGAGGGAGCCCATGAGATTACTGCATACAGATATATATACAGCCACCACTAGAGGGAGCTCAGGAGATTACTGCATACAGATATATACAGCCACCACTAGAGGGAGCTCAGGAGATTACTGCATACAGATATATACAGCCACCACTAGGAGGAGCTCAGGGGATTACTATATACAGATATATACAGCCACCACTAAACGGAGCTCAGGAGATTACTACATACAGATATATACAGCCACCACTAGAGGGAGCTCAGGAGATTACTACATACAGATATATACAGCCACCACTAGAGGGAGCTCAGGACATTACTACATACAGATATATACAGCCACCACTAGAGGGAGCTCAGGAGATTACTACATACAGATATATACAGCCACCACTAGAGGGAGCTCAGGAGATTACTACATACAGATATATACAGCCACCACTAGAGGGAGCTCAGGAGATTACTATATACAGATATATACAGCCACCACTAGAGGGAGCTCAGGAGATTACTACATACAGATATATACAGCCACCACTAGAGGGAGCTCAGGAGATTACTACATACAGATATATACAGCCACTACTAGAGGGAGCTCAGGAGATTACTACATACAGATATATACAGCCACCACTAGAGGAAGCTCAGGAGATTACTGCATACAGATATATACAGCCACCACTAGAGGAAGCTCAGGAGATTACTGCATACAGATATATACAGCCACCACTAGAGGGAGCTCAGGAGATTACTATATACAGATATATACAGCCACTACTAGAGGGAGCTCAGGAGATTACTACATACAGATATATACAGCCACCACTAGAGGGAGCTCAGGAGATTACTATATACAGATATATACAGCCACCACTAGAGGGAGCTCAGGAGATTACTACATACAGATATATACAGCCACCACTAGAGGGAGCTCAGGAGATTACTGCATACAGATATATACAGCCACCACTAGAGGGAGCTCAGGAGATTACTATATACAGATATACACAGTCACCACTAGAGGGAGCTCAGGAGAGTACTACATACAGATATATACAGCCACCACTAGAGGGAGCCCATGAGATTACTGTATACAGATATATACAGACACCACTAGGGGGAGCTCAGGAGATGACTGCAGACAGATTATACAGCCACCACTAGGGGGAGCTCAGGAGATTACTGCATACAGATATATACAGCCACCACTAGGAGCTCAGGAGATTACTACATACAGATATATACAGCCACCACTAGAGGGAGCTCATGATATTACTGCATACAGATATATACAGCCACCACTAGGGGGAGCTCAGGAGATTACTACATACAGATATATACAGCCACCACTAGAGGGAGCTCAGGAGATTAATGCATATAGATATATACAGCCACCACTAGGGGGAGCTCAGGAGATTACTACATACAGATATATATATATATATATATATATATATATATATATATATATACAGCCACAACTAGGGGGAGCTCAAGAGATTAATGCATACAGATATATACAGCCACCACTAGGGGGAGCTCAGGACATTACTACATACAGATATAAACAGCCACCACTAGAGGGAGCTCAGGAGATTACTACATACAGGTATATACAGCCACCACTAGGGGGAGCTCAGGAGATTACTACATACAGATATATACAGCAACCACTAGGGGGAGCTCAGGAGATTACCACATACAGATATAAACAGCCACCACTAGAGGGAGCTCAGGAGAATACTACATATAAATATATACAGCAACCACTAAAGGGAGCTCAGGAGATTACTACATACAGATATATACAGCCACCACTAGAGGAAGCTCAGGACATTACTGCATACAGATATATGCAGCCACCACTAGAAGGAGCTCAGGAGATTACTACATACAGATATATACAGCCACCACTAGAGGGAGCTCAGGAGATTACTACATACAGATATATACAGCCACCACTAGAGGGAGCTCAGGAGATTACTACATACAGATATATACAGTCACCACCAGAGGGAGCTCAGGAGATTACTACATACAGATATATACAGCCACCACTATAGGGAGCTCAGGAGATTACTATATACAGATATATACAGCCACCACTAGAGGAGCTCAGGAGATTACTACATACAGATATATACAGCCACCACTAGAGGGAGCTCAGGAGATTACTACATACAGATATATCCAGCCACCAATAGAGGGAGCTCAGGAGATTACTACATACAGATATATACAGTCTCCACTAGAGGGAGCTCATTAGATTACTACATACAGATATATACAGCCACCTCTAGAGAGAGCTCAGGAGATTACTGCATACAGATATATACAGCCACCAATAGAGGGAGCTCAGGAGATTACTGCATACAGATATATACAGCCACCACTAGAGGGAGCTCAGGAGATTACTGCATACAGATATATACAGTCTCCACTAGAGGGAGCTCATTAGATTACTACATACAGATATATACAGCCACCTCTAGAGAGAGCTCAGGAGATTACTGCATATAGATATATACAGCCATCACTAAGGGGAGCTCAGGAGATTACTACATACAGATATAAACAGCCACCACTAGAGGGAGCTCAGGAGATTACTGCATACAGATATATACAGCTACCACTAGAGGGAGCTCAGGAAACTGCTACATACAGAAATATATAGCAACCACTAGAGGAAGCTCAGGAGATTACTACATACAGATATATACAGCCACCACTAGAGGGAGCTCAGGAGATTACTACATACAGATATATACAGCCACCACTAGAGGGAGCTCAGGAGATTACTGCATACAGATATATACAGCCACCAATAGAGGGAGCTCAGGAGATTATTGCATACAGATATATACAGCCACCACTAGAGGGAGCTCAGGAGATTACTGCATACAGATATATACAGCCACCACTAGAGGGAGTTTATGAGATTACTGCATACAGATATATACAGTCACCACTAGAGGGAGCTCATTAGATTACTATATACAGATATATACAGTCACCACTAGAGGGAGCTCAGGAGATTACTACATACAGATATATACAGCCTCTACTAGAGGGAGCTCAGGAGATTACTGCATACAGATATATACAGCCACCACTAGAGGGAGCTCAGGAGATTGCTATATACAGATATATACAGCCACCACTAGAGGGAGCTCAGGAGATTACTACATACAGATATATACAGCCACCTCTAGAGGGAGCTCAGGAAATTACTATATACAGATATATACATTCACCACTAGAGGGAGCTCAGGAGATTACTACATACAGATATATACAGCCACCACTAGAGGGAGCTCAGGAGATTACTACATACAGATATATACAGCCACCACTAGAGGGAGCTCAGGAGATTACTACATACAGATATATACAGCCACCACTATAGGGAGCTCAGGAGATTACTGCATACAGATATATACAGCCACCACTAGAGGGAGCTCAGGAGATTGCTATATACAGATATATACAGCCACCACTAGAGGGAGCTCAGGAGATTACTACATACAGATATATACAGCCACCTCTAGAGGGAGCTCAGGAAATTACTATATACAGATATATACATTCACCACTAGAGGGAGCTCAGGAGATTACTACATACAGATATATACAGCCACCACTAGAGGGAGCTCAGGAGATTACTACATACAGATATATACAGCCACCACTAGAGGGAGCTCAGGAGATTACTACATACAGATATATACAGCCACCACTAAAGGAAGCTCAGGCATTTAAATTGATGATCACTAACATCTTTTTATCTAGAATATGCTGATTTACAAAGAGAATGCCAGAACAATAGTCAAGACTGACACACCAGCAAATCAGCAATAAAGAAGTATAATGGAATCTGCATGATAAAGTTTGTTGGATGTCTTTATTGTCAAATTACTGGATCCCATTTGTGTTAAAATATGGAAATGCAGGATCAATTAATTAATCCTAGAATCTAGAGAGCCCGGTATCCAATCCATCGGGAGCAGACATAACCAATCAGTCCCTACAGCTGCATGGTGGGGTCCTGTTCTGATAGTGAAGTGTAGAAGCCCCAGCATTTTGTCCCTAAATTCTGTATATGTGACCGTCCTCCATTATCAGACTACTCTGGGGTAGAAATGTGATCAGCTCTTCGAGGAACTGTCCTAATGCCTTGACCCTTCTACCTATATGACACTGCCCATGTGACTGCTGGTTGCCATGGGATTATTGAAGACTTTCTAGTATTCTATGTATTTTAATTCCCGTCCTACAGGTGGCGCTCTTTCCATGGAACAGTGACACCTACAGTCATGTGCTGGTATTGCAGCAGCGGCTTATAATAGATGATGCATTGGAATCCTTCCAGAACCCGACCCCGCGGACAGTTATCAGAATAAAGTGACATGATAACTTCATTAGCAGAAATCCAGACGATGCATTAACCGCTACGTGCGCAGGCTACTCTGTAAAACGCCTGCATTCTCGTTAGGACATTCTGCGTCAGTCATAAATCAGATTTGTGCGATCAGAGATCAGCAACGTAGCTAAATCAAAGGCTAACCCGGGGTGATGGTCAGTTCTTAAAGGGGAACGCACAAATATTTGCCATAGGAATGTAACGCCATAGTAAAATTCATTAATTTTCCAAGACATCTGGTTTTCTTCATCGTCTCCCTCTTCTTTACATCCAGAGCCATCATTCTGTCAGGGATTGTTACAATGTATCGGTGCAGATGGCCTGGACTCTAGATGGATATATGTCACCTGCACTGATACATTGTAACAATCTGTCAGGACAGCAGATGTGCGCTGCTGATGCTCACCGAGGATTGTCGAGACTGGTTACATTGTAACAAACCCTCAACTCTGAAAACAAATAGCTGTTGGCAGGACCCTGTCCTATCGGGCTGTTCTTACATGTGCATACATTCACGTTACATGAGAACTGTTCTGGACGTGAACTGGTTAATTGCCAGAACTTTAATGTTTTCCTCCTAAATCCCCTGTAAAAAAGCCGTCAATGAGCACAATTGGATTTCAAACACATCTTGGCTGCGGCGGGAACTCAGCTCCGCACTTCTGTAGATATTGGCTCCCCCCCAGAAGGCCTCGGTGCGAGCGTCCAGCCGAGTCAGTGAAACCGTCTCCCGCGTGTTGTTCTAGAGCTAAATATACATTATTCCTATTAGTCCTGGACTATTCTATCAGCCCAAATGTTTCCCCTGCTGAAATTTCCATACGATGAAGATAAAGGGCGGCATTATATTCAGGCCCGGTCCTTACATGGCGAGATATGTGCAGCTAAAACGCCCCCCCCCCCCCCATCCCGCTTATTCGCCGAATTTACAAACTGGGTTTACATGAAACCAACCGAGAACAATGTCAATAGAGAAGACAACTGATGGGACAACCCCCAACTGGCAGTGACTCCTGCTGCCTCCGAATTGGTCACCCCCATGAGAAGCTTCTTCAGCTGGCAGGCGCCTCCACATATCTGATGCACAGCCAGGCACCGTGTTCCTAGCTCTTTCCTCGTGGCTAGTGGCCTTCAGTTCACTACTATCCTGGAGTTTCCGTGGAAACTGTAGTGCCCTGGAGCAAGGCTACCTCTGACTATGGATGTTGGTGGGCATTGCTCCATATTCATACTATGCAAAGCCATCAACTCTCTACTTTACTGCACTTTGAAGGGTTAACTTGCACAGTGATTTACGCCGTTGTTTGCACTTCTACTGTCTGATATTATTGAATTGCATTTATATGTTTATTGTAATATAGCCTGTTCATTTGCACAGTTATTACACTCTATCTGCACTGCACGGTGGAAAGGGTTAATACTCAGCAGCTAATACCTCCTACCTCTGCAAAGTTTTGGAGAGAAAAAAACAGACACACCGACCTTCTGATCGGCTGGTTTAGCTCTGTTGTGTCTGAACACTTGTTTATGTCTAAAAAAAACTGCTTCTTCATTCCCATGGACTTGCATAGAAGCTCTATTCAAGACTACCATATAAATTGTAACATTGTTTCTGTTTAGGCTGTGCTTTTCCACTTCAGCCCTCCCACTAGAAGGCTTTGGTTCAGCTAGAAACTGTATAAAAGGAGAGCAGTCAGGGACCCTCGTGTCCTGCAAATAGGGACTGGTGCTAGGAGAGTTTCTGCCAGACTTCAGGACTGACCAGAAGAAGACACTGAGATGGGGATACTCTGCCACAGACCCTGCGCAACCAGCCTTTGGCTAGTGTACAAGCCATCTAAGAAAGAGAGGGACAGCTAGCTCAGGCCCTTCCTCAGGACCAAACCTTCTTCTGTTAGGGAGGAGAGTGGAGAAGCCGCTCAGTGCACTGCCTGTATTATTTTGCACTTGAGTTCCTCCAGTAAAGAAGCCCCCTGGTTATGAATCCTAACATGCCGATAAATCCCATATATTCCTCCTGTAATCAAAAATGATCTGTCCAATGGACGACAAATATATAATCCAGTAATAGTCCTGTACAGGAATGTCTGTCACATGCGCAGTGTTTCTATATCCAAAACAAAAATGTAAAGTCTGATGTTAACGCAAAAAGCGGACGTGTACATAGCGCCCCCCTGGGTGACGTCAGCCATCTTACAACAGTGAACAGAAAGTAAAGGGTAAACAATAGCGAATATGAAACAATAAGGAATATGTAATAATAGGGAGTGTGTAAGAATAGGGAACGTGTAGACAATATGTATACAAGAGTAAACCAGTAAACAATAGACAACGTGTAATGAATGTGAACAATAGGAAACATGTAAGCAATAAGGAACATGGAAACAACAGGAAATGTGGAAGAAAAGTAAGGAAAATATAAACAGCAGGGAACATATAAACAGCAGGGAACATATAAACAGCAGGGAACATATAAACAGCAGGGAACATATAAACAGCAGGGAACATATAAACAGCAGGGAACATATAAACAGCAGGGAATGTGTAAAGAAAAGTAAACATGTAAACAATAAGGGATATGTAAATAGAGAATATGTAAATGGTGAATATGTAAATGGAGAATATGTAAATTGGGAATATGTAAATTGAGAATATGTAAATTGGAAATATGTAAACAATAGGGGACGTGTAAACAATGGGGAAATATGTAAACAATACGGAATGTGTAAACAATAAGGGTTATGTAAATAGTGAATATTTAAACAATAGGAAACGTGTAGACAATAGGGAAATATGTAAACAATAGGGAACATGTATACAAAAGTAAACCAGTAAACAATAGGCAATAGGAAACTTGTTAGCAATAAGGAACATGGAAACAACCGGAAATGTGGAAAAAACTGGGAATATGTCAAAAGTAGGGAACATATAAACAGCAGGGAATGTGTAGACAATAAGGAATATGAAAATGGAGAATATGTAAACAATAGGGGACGTGTAGACAACGGGGAACAAGTAGGATCAGGTTCCACTTTTTATTTGGTATTTTTCCGGCTATAAAGCAGTTTACATTCATATTAAAAAAAAATATTATTTTTAGCAGAAATCTGCACTGAAAATACTTTTACAAAACCGTGACAGAAGAGGAGCGCCACATGTGACTACCACCTGACACAACATCAAGCAGGCACGCGTTTATCAGCACTTCTACAACTTCCCGCGTGTCGCCTGCGTTGCGTCGCTGGTTATCATGGCTCTCTGTGCGTGTAATAAGCTCAGTGCTCCTCTATGAAGTGTTAGTATCTTCCCTGTTACGTCCGCAGTGACGGGTGATGCCCTCATGGTGTGGCGAGAACGGGTCACATTAAACAGGTGTGTTTACTAAGGTACAGACGTGTCCCGCGCCGCTGGGTTATTCATTGCCTTGTTAAATATGACAGAAAGGTGAAATCATAAACCATGACATTATGGCTGCCGCTACTGCACTCACATGTCTTGTTACCCAGCTCTCCGCACACAATCTACTATCCTGCTTGTGTGTCAGTCTGTACTGTTATTGCAGTATTCCATTCATGAGACAGGGAGCTCAGGATGAGCAGGGCTGAAGGTTCCATGCAGATTAGGGAGCGCAGCACGGTAAGGAGCTGGGGGAGCACATCAAAGAATGCAAACCAGTAAGAAGGGTTGTCCTGGGGGTCCTGTAATAGGGCGTCACCTCTCAGTATCCATCCCCCATCTATAACAATAACAGATCGTACAGAATATTTGATAATTGCTGTTAACCCTCACATTGCTGAGATCTCTCTCATCTGGAAGGATATAAACCACTTGCTGAACTTCACAGCGAATCTTTCATCATCATGAAAGTGAAGAAGAGAAATATTTCCTTCTCTCCTTGAAAGTAATAAGATTACAAACCACACGATGAAACGGAGGCCGAGGGGGACACATGTGGTTACCCCCCACCTGCCGTGAACCTGGGGATCCGCTCCATCCAATCTACGTGTAAGACGACTGAGAATATTCTGTGTGCAGTTTAACAATCTGCAAATGGAGAACAATGTTAGGCCTCATGCACACGGCCGTTATTGTGGTCCGAGCTTCATATTTTGCGGCTCGGACGCGGACCCATTCACTTCAATGGGGCTGCAAAAGATGCGGACAAAACTCCGTGTGCTGTCCGCATCCGTTGCTCCGTTCCGTGGCCCTGCAAATAAATAGAGAATGTCCTATTCTTGTCCGTTTTGCGAACAAGAATAGGCATTTCGACAATAGGCTGCGTTCCGTTTTGCAAATTGGGGAACGGAACGCGGATCAGCTTCTGTGTTTTGCAAAGCCGCGTTTTTCGGACCGCAAAACACATACGGTCGTGTGCATGAGGCCTAATATCCGACTAAAGTGATACAGTACTACGACTCCCATCCAGAAAAATGTAAAAGCTGGAAGGTACAACATTCCTAATCTAGGAACAAGTAATGACGGCAAAGTAAAACAGATGCAAATGACCGACTAATGCAAACACCTGAGAGTACATCATGCAGAGAGGTGACCTAATGAGACTCAGTATATTGTACTACACAGAGTAATGTCTATGTACAATAAAAGAGTGATAAATATAATACTGCTCTTATGTACAAGAATATAACTACTATAATACTGCTCCTATGTACAAGAATATAACTACTATAATACTGCTCCTATATACAAGAATATAACTACTATAATACTGCTCCTATGTACAAGAATATAACTACTATAATACTGCTCCTATATACAAGAATATAATTACTATAATACTGCCTCCTATGTACAAGAATATAACTACTATAATACTGCTCATATGTACAAGAATATAACTACTATAATACTGCCTCCTATGTACAAGAATATAACTACTATAATACTGCTCCTATGTACAAGAATATAACTACTATAATACTGCCTCATATGTACAGGAATATAACTACTATAATACTGCTCCTATGTACAGGAATATAACTACTATAATACTGCTCCTATGTACAAGAATATAACTACTATAATACTGCTCCTATGTACAGGAATATAACTACTATAATACTGCCCCTATGTACAAGAATATAACTACTATAATACTGCTCCTATGTACAAGAATATAACTACTATAATACTGCTCCTATGTACAAGAATATAACTACTATAATACTGCTCCTATGTACAAGAATATAACTACTATAATACTGCTCCTATGTACAAGAATATAACTACTATAATACTGCTCCTATGTACAGGAATATAACTACTATAATACTGCCCCTATGTACAAGAATATAACTACTATAATACTGCTCCTATGTACAGGAATATAACTACTATAATACTGCTCCTATGTACAGGAATATAACTACTATAATACTGCTCCTATATACAAGAATATAACTACTATAATACTGCCTCCTATGTACAAGAATATACCTACTATAATACTGCTCCTATGTACAAGAATATAACTACTATAATACCGCTCCTATGTACAAGAATATAACTACTATAATACTGCTCTTATGTACAAGAATATTACTACTATAATACTGCTCCTATGTACAAGAATATAACTACTATAATACCGCTCCTATGTACAAGAATAAAACTACTATAATACTGCTCCTTTGTACAGGAATATAACTACTATAATACTGCTCCTATGTACAAAAATATAACTAATATAATACTGCTCCTATATACAAGAATATAAATACTATAATACTGCCTCCTATGTACAAGAATATAACTACTATAATACTGCCCCTATGTACAAGAATATAACTACTATAATACTGCTCCTATGTACAGGAATATAACTACTATAATACTGCCTCCTATGTGCAAGAATATAACTACTATAATACTGCCTCCTATGTACAAGAATATACCTACTATAATACTGCTCCTATGTACAAGAATATTACTACTATAATACTGCTCCTATGTACAAGAATATAACTACTATAATACCGCTCCTATGTACAAGAATAAAACTACTATAATACTGCTCCTTTGTACAGGAATATAACTACTATAATACTGCTCCTATGTACAAGAATATAACTACTATAATACTGCTCCTATATACAAGAATATAACTACTATAATACTGCCTCCTATGTACAGGAATATAACTACTATAATACTGCTCCTATGTACAAGAATATAACTACTATAATACTGCTCCTATGTACAGGAATATAACTACTATAATACTGCTCCTATGTACAGGAATATATCTACTATAATACTGCTCCTATGTACAAGAATATAACTACTATAATAGTGCTCCTATGTACAAGAATATAACTACTATAATACCGCCTCCTATGTACCAGAATATAACTACTATAATACTGCTCCTATGTACAAGAATATAACTACTATAATACTGCTCCTATGTACAGGAATATAACTACTATAATACGGCCCCTATGTACAAGAATATAACTACTATAATACTGCTCCTATGTACAGGAATATAACTACTATAATACTGCCTCCTATATACAAGAATATAACTACTATAATACTGCTCCTATGTACAGGAATATAACTACTATAATACTGCTCCTATGTACAAGAATATAACTACTATAATACTGCTCCTATGTACAAGAATATAACTACTATAATACTGTTCCTATGTACAAGAATATACCTACTATAATACCGCTCCTATGTACAAGAATATAACTACTATAATACTGCTCCTATGTACAAAAATATTACTACTATAATACTGCACATATTTACAAGAATATAACTACTATAATACTGCTACTATGTACAAGAATATAACTACTATAATACTGCTCCTATGTACAGGAATATAACTACTATAATACTGCTTCTATGTACAACAATAGAACTACTATAATACTGCTCTTATGTACAACAATAGAACTACTATAATACTGCTCCTATGTACAAGAATATGACCACTATAATACCGCTCCTATGTACAGGAATATAACTACTATAATACTGCTCCTATGTACAAGAATATAACTACTATAATACTGCTCCTATGTACAAGAATATAACTACTATAATACTGCTCCTATGTACAAGAATATAACTACTATAATACTGCTCCTATGTACAAGAATATAACTACTATAATACTGCTCCTATATACAAGAATATAACTACTATAATACTGCTCCTATGTACAAGAATATAACTACTATAATACTGCCCCCTATGTACAAGAATATAACTACTATAATACTGCCCCTATGTACTAGAATATAACTACTATAATACTGCTCCTATGTACAAGAATATAACTACTATAATACTGCTCATATGTACAAGAATATAACTACTATAATACTGCCTACTATGTACAGGAATATAACTACTATAATACTGCTCCTATGTACAAGAATATAATTACTATAATACTGCCTCCTATGTACAGGAATATAACTACTATAATACTGCTCCTATGTACAAGAATATAACTACTATAATACTGCTCCTATGTACAAGAATATAACTACTATAATACTGCTCCTATGTAGAAGAATATAACTACTATAATACTGCTCCTATGTACAAGAATATAACTACTACAATACTGCTCCTATGTACAAGAATATAACTACTATAATACTGCTCCTATGTACAAGAATATAACTACTATAATACTGCTCCTATGTACAGGAATATAACTACTATAATACTGCTCCTATGTACAAGAATATAACTACTATAATACTGCTCCTATGTACAAGAATATAACTACTATAATACTGCTCCTATGTACAAGAATATAACTACTATAATACTGCTCTTATGTACAAGAATATTACTACTATAATACTGCTCCTATGTACAAGAATATAACTAGTATAATACCGCTCCTATGTACAAGAATAAAACTACTATAATACTGCTCCTTTGTACAGGAATATAACTACTATAATACTGCTCCTATGTACAAAAATATAACTACTATAATACTGCTCCTATATACAAGAATATAAATACTATAATACTGCCTCCTATGTACAAGAATATAACTACTATAATACTGCCCCTATGTACAAGAATATAACTACTATAATACTGCTCCTATGTACAGGAATATAACTACTATAATACTGCCTCCTATGTGCAAGAATATAACTACTATAATACTGCCTCCTATGTACAAGAATATACCTACTATAATACTGCTCCTATGTACAAGAATATTACTACTATAATACTGCTCCTATGTACAAGAATATAACTACTATAATACCGCTCCTATGTACAAGAATAAAACTACTATAATACTGCTCCTTTGTACAGGAATATAACTACTATAATACTGCTCCTATGTACAGGAATATAACTACTATAATACTGCCTCTTATGTGCAAGAATATAACTACTATAATACTGCTAATATGTACAAGAATATAACTACTATAATACTGCTCCTATGTACAAGAATATAACTACTATAATACTGCTCCTATGTACAAGAATATAACTACTATAATACTGCTCCTATGTACAAGAATATAACTACTATAATACTGCTCCTATGTACAAGAATATCACTACTATAATACCGCACCTGTGTACAAGAATATAACTACTATAATACTGCTCCTATGTACAAGAATATAATTACTATAATACTGCTCCTATGTACAGGAATATAACTGCTATAATACTGCTCCTATGTGCAAGAATATAACTACTATAATACTGCCTCCTATGTACAAGAATATAACTACTATAATACTGCTCCTATGTACAAGAATATAACTACTATACTACTGCTCCTATGTACAAGAATATAACTACTATAATACTGCTCCTATGTACAAGAATATAACTACTATAATACTGCTCCTATGTTCAAGAATATAACTACTATAATACTGCTTATATGTACAGGAATATAACTACTATAATACTGCTCCTATATACAAGAATATAACTGCTATAATACTGCCTCCTATGTACAAGAATATAACTACTATAATACTGCCCCCTATATACAAGGATATAACTACTATAATACTGCTCCTATGTACAAGAATATAACTACTATAATACTGCTCCTATGTACAAGAATATAACTACTATAATACTGCTCCTATGTACAAGAATATAACTACAATAATACTGCTCCTATGTACAAGAATCTAACTACTATAATACTGCTCCTATGTACAAGAATATAACTACTATAATACTGCTGCTATGTACAAGAATATATCTACTATAATACAGCTCCTATGTACAAGAATATAACTACTATAATACTGCCTCCTATGTACAGAACTATAACTCCTATAATCGTGTCCTCTATTGCTCTCAGTAATCAGAGTGTCTAGCGGTATGAACGTATATGTACGGTATATATGTATATTGGACTTTGTACAGTCCGCTCTGATGTGAGGGGTGACAGTCTCTGTACCGCATTGTAGTGTATCTTTCTGCTATAATAATGAATATACACGGTGTTGATGTGATGTGCGGTAGTTTTGCTGTGAATGATGTTGTTATTTTGTATTTTTACTTTGATTTTTCAGTTTTTTTGCTGCAGCTCATTAACCCTTCACCTCCAAATCTCTGTCTCTTGTATAGTCGCGAGGATTTTGTACGTCAGGCACAATCTGCGGACGCAGCAGAGAGAAGCCGTCGGGGCCGTCGCTGTCAGTTGCTGATATGGTCCCGTACCGTTTCACGGACGGTATGTGGCGTCTTTTCCTGCAGTTCTAAGAAATTACAAAGCGGCGATTCCTCAGACGAGTAGAACGGCCGGCACGGAGGGGAAGCCATCGTCTGTGAAGAGTGAGGCGTCTCTGTGTGTTTTCCATCCTGTATTTATCTGATACTGAGGGAATGGGATGGCCGTAAATATGCTCCAATCACCTCTAGAGCTGCATTCACAGTTCTGCTATTACACCATGTCATTCCGCTAGTTATTTCTTCCATTACATTATATCTTGTGCTCTAGTAACATCCAGAGCTGTCTTCACTATGGAGCTGTTACATCATGTCTTATGCTCCAGTCACATCTAACGCTCCAGTCACATCTAACGCTCCAGTCACATCCAAAGCTCCAGTCACATCTAACGCTCCAGTCACATCTAAAGCTCCAGTCACATCCAAAGCTCCAGTCACATCTAACGCTCCAGTCACATCTAAAGCTCCAGTCACATCTAACGCTCCAGTCACATCTAACGCTCCAGTCACATCCAAAGCTCCAGTCACATCTAAAGCTCCAGTCACATCCAAAGCTCCAGTCACATCTAACGCTCCAGTCACATCTAAAGCTCCAGTCACATCCAAAGCTCCAGTCACATCTAACGCTCCAGTCACATCTAAAGCTCCAGTCACATCTAACGCTCCAGTCACATCCAAAGCTCCAGTCACATCTAAAGCTCCAGTCACATCTAAAGCTCCAGTCACATCCAAAGCTCCAGTCACATCCAAAGCTCCAGTCACATCTAAAGCTCCAGTCACATCTAACGCTCCAGTCACATCTAAAGCTCCAGTCACATCCAAAGCTCCAGTCACATCTAAAGCTCCAGTCACATCCAAAGCTCCAGTCACATCCAAAGCTCAAGTCACATCTAACGCTCCAGTCACATCTAAAGCTCCAGTCACATCTAACGCTCCAGTCACATCTAACGCTCCAGTCACATCTAAAGCTCCAGTCACATCTAACGCTCCAGTCACATCTAAAGCTCCAGTCACATCTAACGCTCCAGTCACATCCAAAGCTCCAGTCACATCCAAAGCTCCAGTCACATCTAAAGCTCCAGTCACATCTAAAGCTCCAGTCACATCTAACGCTCCAGTCACATCTAAAGCTCCAGTCACATCTAACGCTCCAGTCACATCTAACGCTCCAGTCACATCTAACGCTCCAGTCACATCTAACGCTCCAGTCACATCTAACGCTCCAGTCACATCTAACGCTCCAGTCACATCTAAAGCTCCAGTCACATCCAAAGCTCCAGTCACATCCAAAGCTCCAGTCACATCTAACGCTCCAGTCACATCTAACGCTCCAGTCACATCTAAAGCTCCAGTCACATCCAAAGCTCCAGTCACATCCAAAGCTCAAGTCACATCTAACGCTCCAGTCACATCTAAAGCTCCAGTCACATCTAACGCTCCAGTCACATCTAACGCTCCAGTCACATCTAACGCTCCAGTCACATCTAACGCTCCAGTCACATCTAACGCTCCAGTCACATCTAAAGCTCCAGTCACATCCAAAGCTCCAGTCACATCAAAAGCTCCAGTCACATCTAACGCTCCAGTCACATCTAAAGCTCCAGTCACATCTAAAGCTCCAGTCACATCTAACGCTCCAGTCACATCTAAAGCTCCAGTCACATCTAAAGCTCCAGTCACATCCAAAGCTCCAGTCACATCTAACGCTCCAGTCACATCCAAAGCTCCAGTCACATCTAAAGCTCCAGTCACATCTAACGCTCCAGTCACATCCAAAGCTCCAGTCACATCTAAATCTCCAGTCACATCTAACGCTCCAGTCACATCTAACGCTCCAGTCACATCTAAAGCTCCAGTCACATCTAAAGCTCCAGTCACATCTAACGCTCCAGTCACATCTAAAGCTCCAGTCACATCTAACGCTCCAGTCACATCCAAAGCTCCAGTCACATCTAAAGCTCCAGTCATCTAACGCTCCAGTCACATCTAACGCTCCAGTCACATCTAAAGCTCCAGTCACATCTAAAGCTCCAGTCACATCTAAAGCTCCAGTCACATCTAAAGCTCAGTCCATCTAACGCTCCAGTCACATCTAACGCTCCAGTCACATCTAACGCTCCAGTCACATCTAAAGCTCCAGTCACATCTAACGCTCCAGTCACATCTAACGCTCCAGTCACATCTAACGCTCCAGTCACATCTAACGCTCCAGTCACATCTAAAGCTCCAGTCACATCTAAAGCTCCAGTCACATCTAAAGCTCCAGTCACATCTAAAGCTCCAGTCACATCTAACGCTCCAGTCACATCAGCTCCAGTCACATCTAAAGCTCCAGTCACATCTAACGCTCCAGTCATCTAACGCTCCAGTCACATCTAACGCTCCAGTCATCTAAAGCTCCAGTCATCTAAAGCTCCAGTCACATCTAAAGCTCCAGTCACATCTAAAGCTCCAGTCACATCTAACGCTCAGTCATCTAACGCTCCAGTCACATCTAAAGCTCCAGTCACATCTAACGCTCCAGTCACATCTAAAGCTCCAGTCATCAAAGCTCCAGTCATCTAAGCTCCAGTCACATCTAACGCTCCAGTCATCTAAGCTCAGTCACATCTAACGCTCCAGTCATCTAACGCTCAGTCACATCTAAGCTCCAGTCATCTAACGCTCAGTCATCTAACGCTCCAGTCACATCTAACGCTCAGTCATCAAAGCTCCAGTCATCTAAGCTCCAGTCACATCTAACGCTCAGTCAGTCATCTAAAGCTCCAGTCACATCTAAAGCTCCAGTCACATCTAAAGCTCCAGTCACATCTAACGCTCCAGTCACATCCTAAAGCTCCAGTCACATCTAAAGCTCCAGTCACATCTAAAGCTCCAGTCATCTAACGCTCAGTCACATCTAAAGCTCCAGTCACATCTAAAGCTCCAGTCACATCTAAAGCTCCAGTCATCAGCTCAGTCATCAAGCTCCAGTCACATCTAAAGCTCCAGTCACATCTAAAGCTCCAGTCACATCTAACGCTCCAGTCACATCTAACGCTCCAGTCACATCTAAAGCTCCAGTCACATCTAAAGCTCAGTCATCTAACGCTCCAGTCACATCTAACGCTCCAGTCATCTAAGCTCCAGTCATCTAACGCTCAGTCACATCTAAAGCTCCAGTCACATCTAACGCTCAGTCACATCTAAAGCTCCAGTCACATCTAAAGCTCCAGTCACATCCAAAGCTCCAGTCACATCTAAAGCTCCAGTCACATCTAACGCTCCAGTCACATCTAAAGCTCCAGTCACATCTAACGCTCCAGTCACATCTAAAGCTCCAGTCATCTAACGCTCCAGTCACATCTAACGCTCCAGTCACATCTAACAGCTCCAGTCACATCTAACGCTCCAGTCACATCTAACGCTCCAGTCATCTAAGCTCCAGTCATCTAACGCTCCAGTCATCTAACGCTCCAGTCACATCTAGCTCCAGTCCAGTCTACAAGCTCAGTCATCTAACGCTCCAGTCACATCTAACGCTCCAGTCACATCTAACGCTCCAGTCACATCTAACGCTCAGTCATCTAACGCTCCAGTCATCTAACGCTCCAGTCACATCAAAGCTCCAGTCACATCTAAAGCTCCAGTCACATCCAAAGCTCCAGTCACATCTAAAGCTCCAGTCACATCTAAAGCTCCAGTCACATCTAACGCTCCAGTCACATCTAAAGCTCCAGTCATCTAACGCTCCAGTCATCTAACGCTCCAGTCACATCTAAAGCTCCAGTCACATCCAAAGCTCCAGTCACATCTAAAGCTCCAGTCACATCTAAAGCTCCAGTCACATCTAAAGCTCCAGTCACATCTAACGCTCCAGTCATCTAACGCTCCAGTCATCATCAGCTCCAGTCATCTAAAGCTCCAGTCACATCCAAAGCTCCAGTCACATCTAAAGCTCCAGTCACATCTAAAGCTCCAGTCACATCTAAAGCTCCAGTCACATCTAACGCTCCAGTCACATCTAAAGCTCCAGTCATCTAAAGCTCCAGTCACATCTAACGCTCCAGTCACATCTAAAGCTCCAGTCACATCTAAAGCTCCAGTCACATCTAAAGCTCCAGTCACATCCAAAGCTCCAGTCACATCTAACGCTCCAGTCACATCCAAAGCTCCAGTCACATCTAACGCTCCAGTCACATCTAAAGCTCCAGTCACATCTAACGCTCCAGTCACATCCAAAGCTCCAGTCACATCTAAAGCTCCAGTCACATCTAAAGCTCCAGTCACATCCAAAGCTCCAGTCACATCTAACGCTCCAGTCACATCTAAAGCTCCAGTCACATCTAACGCTCCAGTCACATTCAAAGCTTCAGTCACATCTAACGCTCCAGTCACATCTAAAGCTCCAGTCACATCTAACGCTCCAGTCACATCTAAAGCTCCAGTCACATCTAACGCTCCAGTCACATCTAACACTCCAGTCACATCTAACGCTCCAGTCACATCCAAAGCTCCAGTCACATCTAACGCTCCAGTCATATCTAACGCTCCAGTCACATCCTAAGCTCCAGTCACATCTAAAGCTCCATTCACATCTAAAGCTCCAGTCACATCTAAAGCTCCAGTCACATCTAAAGCTCCAGTCACATCTAACGCTCCAGTCACATCCAAAGCTCCAGTCACATCCAAAGCTCCAGTCACATCTAAAGCTCCAGTCACATCTAACGCTCCAGTCACATCTAAAGCTCCAGTCACATCTAACGCTCCAGTCATCTAGCAGCTCAGTCACATCAAAGCTCCAGTCACATCCAAAGCTCCAGTCACATCTAACGCTCCAGTCACATCTAAAGCTCCAGTCATCTAAGCTCAGTCATCTAAGCTCCAGTCACATCTAAAGCTCCAGTCACATCTAACGCTCCAGTCACATCTAACGCTCCAGTCAATCTAAAGCTCCAGTCACATCTAAAGCTCCAGTCACATCTAACGCTCCAGTCACATCTAAAGCTCAGTCACATCTAAAGCTCCAGTCACATCTAAAGCTCCAGTCACATCTAAAGCTCCAGTCACATCTAACGCTCCAGTCACATCTAACGCTCCAGTCACATCTAAAGCTCCAGTCCATCTAAAGCTCCAGTCACATCTAAAGCTCAGTCATCTAACGCTCCAGTCATCTAACGCTCCAGTCACATCTAAGCTCCAGTCACATCTAACGCTCAGTCATCTAAAGCTCCAGTCACATCTAAAGCTCCAGTCATCTAACGCTCCAGTCACATCTAACGCTCCAGTCACATCTAACGCTCCAGTCACATCTAAAGCTCCAGTCACATCTAAAGCTCCAGTCACATCTAACGCTCCAGTCACATCTAACAGCTCCAGTCACATCCAAAGCTCCAGTCACATCTAAAGCTCCAGTCACATCTAACGCTCCAGTCATATCTAAAGCTCCAGTCACATCTAAAGCTCCAGTCACATCTAAAGCTCCAGTCACATCTAACGCTCCAGTCACATCTAACGCTCCAGTCACATCTAAAGCTCCAGTCACATCCAAAGCTCCAGTCACATCTAACGCTCCAGTCACATCTAACGCTCCAGTCACATCTAACGCTCCAGTCACATCTAAAGCTCCAGTCACATCTAATGCTCCAGTCACATTCAAAGCTCCAGTCACATCCAAAGCTCCAGTCACATTCAAAGCTCCAGTCACATCTAACGCTCCAGTCACATCTAACGCTCCAGTCACATCTAAAGCTCCAGTCACATCCAAAGCTCCAGTCACATCTAACGCTCCAGTCACATCTAAAGCTCCAGTCACATCTAAAGCTCCAGTCACATCTAAAGCTCCAGTCACATCCAAAGCTCCAGTCACATCTAAAGCTCCAGTCACATCCAAAGCTCCAGTCACATCTAACGCTCCAGTCACATCTAACGCTCCAGTCACATCTAAAGCTCCAGTCACATCCAAAGCTCCAGTCACATCTAACGCTCCAGTCACATCTAAAGCTCCAGTCACATCTAAAGCTCCAGTCACATCTAAAGCTCCAGTCACATCCAAAGCTCCAGTCACATCTAAAGCTCCAGTCACATTCAAAAAAGCATTTGTATTTCTGCCATTCTGTGCGATTTGCTTTTGATACAGTAATCTGGAATAATGTTTTATGCTCTAGTCACACCCGGAGCTGAATTTACAGTGCTGCTGGTTACCTGCCGCACTATAGGGGCGCTGCACTACTGCACCTGGTGTAACACCACATCTCCCACATGCAGTACAGCTGTAAAGACAACAGCAAAACAGAATCATGAATGCAGCTTTAGTTGTGACTGGGGGTAAAACATGATGTAGGAATAGTATCGTGTATGCAGCTTTGGATGTGACTTGAGTATAAAACATGATGTGACAGCAGAATTGTAAATTTACCTTTGGATGTGACTGGAGTGGAAAAGATGATACAACAGATGGATTATGGATACAGCTCTGGATGTGTCCAGAGGGAAAGACATGATGCAACAGCAGAATTGAGAGTGCAGCTCTGGATGTGTCCAGAGGGAAAGACATGATGTAACAGCAGAATCGAGAGTGCAGCTCTGGATGTGTCCAGAGGGAAAGACATGATGTAACAGCTGAATCGAGAGTGCAGCTCTGGATGTGTCCAGAGGGAAAGACATGATGTAACAGCAGAATCGAGAGTGCAGCTCTGGATGTGTCCAGAGGGAAAGACATGATGTAACAGCAGAATTGAGAGTGCAGCTCTGGATATGACCAGAGGGAAAGACATGATGTAACAGCAGAATTGAGAGTGCAGCTCTGGATGTGTCCAGAGGGAAAGACATGATGTAACAGCAGAATTGAGAGTGCAGCTCTGGTTATGTCCAGAGGGAAAGACATGATGTAACAGCAGAATCGAGAGTGCAGCTCTGGATGTGTCCAGAGGGAAAGACATGATGTAACAGCAGAATTGAGAGTGCAGCTCTGGATGTGTCCAGAGGTAAAGACATGATGTAACAGCAGAATTGAGAGTGCAGCTCTGGATTTGTCCAGAGGGAAAGACATGATGTAACAGCTGAATTGAGAGTGCAGCTCTGGATGTGTCCAGAGGGAAAGACATGATGTAACAGCAGAATTGAGAGTGCAGCTCTGGATGTGTCCAGAGGGAAAGACATGATGTAACAGCAGAATTGAGAGTGCAGCTCTGGATGTGTCCAGAGGGAAAGACATGATGTAACAGCTGAATTGAGAGTGCAGCTCTGGATTTGTCCAGAGGGAAAGACATGATGTAACAGCTGAATTGAGAGTGCAGCTCTGGATGTGTCCAGAGGGAAAGACATGATGTAACAGCAGAATTGAGAGTGCAGCTCTGGATTTGTCCAGAGGGAAAGACATGATGTAACAGCAGAATTGAGAGTGCAGCTCTGGATGTGTCCAGAGGGAAAGACATGATGTAACAGCAGAATTGAGAGTGCAGCTCTGGATGGTATGTAGAACTGTACTGGGATTTACTGGTGGAGAGGTTTTAGTGTCTCCTGTGAAGCCAGCCGTCTCACACGTTTACACTTCTTGTCTGCAGAGCTTGCAATCTAGCGATTAGCGTACAGGTCAGCGGGAGTTCACAGAGGTCACGGGGAGGTCAGCAGCGGCAGATTACCTGCGTCCTGCGGTAATTGCGCTATCTGTATTAATAACCTGCAGCCACTAATGTCATTTCCACATTAGCGGGCGTCTGTTCTCGGCAGCGCGTTACGGCCGGACGATGAGAGCTTATTAGTATTATTATTATCAAAACGTATCCGTAAATCCACTACATTCGCCGTCAGATCCGCCACACACAGGACGCGGAGTCTCTCCGGTAAAGGGACATTTCCCAGCTGTCCCTGAGTCCTGAATAGGCAGCCCCTGCTTCCCGGCAACGTAGAGAGCTGGGGCCCCTCGTGGACGCTGTACCGGGGGCCTATCAGGTGTCACCCAGCTTTCCCTGGTGCAGATAGGTTGATCACTTTTGCAGAGGAAAATTGAAAACCTTGAAGGATCCTTCACATTTAGGGCTCATTCACACGACAGTGTCCGTTTTTGCAGACTGCAAATGGCGGGTCCGCAAAACACGGATACCGGCCACGTGCGTTCTGCATTTTGCGAATCGCCTTTCTCCTGTGTAGAAACGCCTATCCCTCTCTGCAATTACGGACAAGAATAGGATATGCTCTATCCTTTATGCAGGGGCAGCGGAACGGGCATATGGCCCCGGTGAAATGAAGGGCCGCAAAATTGTGGAGCGGATGCGGCCAGAAATATACGGTGGTGTGAATGGGGCCCTTAGGGTGAATTTCCACGCACAAAGATTTCAGATGAACACGACAGGCACTACCGTTCTGCCGCATGTGAATAAACCCTTACTGATGTCTGAAACAAGCAGCGGGCTACCTGCTGGGCTGCGAATAAAATGCCAGAACTACAGTGAAGACTGGCACAATTAGAGTACTTGGTTGGCGAGCTGAGTGACAACCCCTGTGGGCAGTGCAATGATGTCCATTATCGGTTGTCACTGGATATTTTGTATCATAAATGTATCAGTTTTGAATCAATAGGATATGGTTACAATGTAGCGAGCAGGCGTCCAGGGGCGGCAGAGGGACACACCCCAGATTTCTGGGATCTCTTTATAATTGGCGCGGTTTCCTCTCAGACGCTGTAATCGTTAGAACAATATTTCCGATGTGGGGGCTTCCCGTAAACGCTGCAGATTCCAGGTCAATTATCCGGGAGGGGGGGGGGGTCTGGTCAGCGGTCAGGGATGGGGGGAGGGGGCGCTCCACTATAATGTCTCACATTCCACCTGCGCTGCCGCCTGTGCCCCTCCTGGGTCGCCCCCTGGTGGAGAATCTCTCCATAATCTGCTCGGCCAAAAATAGGTGACAACCGCGAAGAGCCTCCTTTACACTTTCCATAGAGGTTGTCACCCAGTGTAGAGTTATCTGCCCCCTGCTCCTTCTCTCCCATTGCTCTGCCTGGGTATGTGTCAGTCTTTACTTTCATACTGGAATTGCATTCACGAGCCGGAAAGAGTTGGATGAAGGTGTCTGCAGCTCCTACCTAGGTAGAGGGGCATAGCAGTTCCATAGCGGTTGTCATCCAGATTTCAATTGAGTTATTCATTCACCTTGTGCAGGTGTCAGTCTCTACTGTCACTGTGGTATTGTATTCCTTCGTGCACGGTAAGGGTGAGAGAACAGACCTATAGCTGTATCTGTTGTATCTGGGCTAGCACGGGGTGTGGAGGCAGAACAGCGCCCCCTGAGGACGCAGGCTCGCACTGAATGCGTTACTTGTAGGCAGCAGCTTCTGAATAGCTGAGCGTTCTCAGTAATGTGTGAACTCTCTTGTTTTACGTCACACAGGACACGTCCGCAGTCACTGACTAACAGCTCCGGAGGCACAATTACCCCCAGTGTGCAGTAAGGAAGTCATAAAGGGGTTAACAAGAGGTGCAGAAGAAGACAGCCTGGTGCAACCTAACCTGCAGACAACATCACAAGCTCAAGGAGGTTTCTGGTGCCTCCAACCTCCCAAGACAACAGCAGCGTCCATGTTAGTGACTGGACAGAGGCTTGGACCTGGACATTTCATGTGTCACTAAACCACCAACCTAGACCACCAGGGATAATGTGTAACTATTAACCCCTCACAAACCTGGACAACCTGAGATAACATGTGGTAACCAGTCTAGACCACCAGGGATAGAATGCATGAACCCTTCACCAGTCTAGACCACCAGGGATAACATGTGGTAACCAGTCTAGAACACCAGGGATAACATGCATGAACCCTTCACCAACCTAGACCACCAGGGATAATGTGTATTAACCCCTCACAAACCTAGACAACCTGAGATAACATGTGGTAACTAGTCTAGACCACCAAAGACAGCATGCATGAACCCTTCACCAACCTAGACCACCAGGGATAATGTGTGATAACTGTTCACCAGTCGAGACCACCAGGGATAACATGTGGTAACCAGTCTAGACAACCACGGATAACATGCATGAACCCTTCACCAACCTAGACCACCAGGGATAATATGCATTAAAATCTGAATAAAATAGACCACCAGGGCTATTACGTAGCAACCCCGCACCAGCATAGACCACCAGAGATAACCTGCATTAACCCCTTGCAAACTGAGACTATAAGGAATAATATATATTAACCTCTCACCGCCTAAAACCATCTCGGATAATATGTGTTCCCTCCTCACCAACCTACAGTAGTCCCCCAGGGTCGTAGAGATGAATCCCTCCCTCTAGGCCTATAGAATATTATGTATTAAACCCTCGCTAGCTGAGACCACCAAGGTTACTAGGATTTAACTCCTCACGTAACTAGACCACCAAACACCTTCCTAGAACATTAGGTATAATATGTATTAACCCCTAAACCATCATAAATCTCTAGGAAGAGTATGTATGACACCCTTCCCTACCCTGGACTGCCCGCAATGATACCACTTAACTCCTAAACTACCCTAGACCACCCAGAATAAGAAGTATTAACCCTAAAACGGTTGTTCTCCATCACATCTGCTTCATTAGCTCTATATCTTTGGCGCAGAGACCTTCCTATAGTCAGAGACATTCCGGAATGGTCGCCGTTCCTCTCCGCCGCACACAAAGCAACTGCCGAACCTCTTATTATCCCATCCCGATTCCCTGCCGGGGATGAAGGAGTTACAGCGGCTCCAGGGATTACGTATCGGCAGGTGTTCTCCGCAGACAGCCGACGTCACCATTAATGTGTGGATTCACACCTCAGTGTTTTACCGCGGTCCGTGCGTCCGTGTTTTTGTCCGTCACGCTCATTATAGTCTATGGGTCTGCGCCATCTGCGTTTCATCCGTATTTCACGGATCATAAGGATAAGGGTCAGGGAAACACGGACGGCAGACGGACAGCAAAAAACGAACACATGGACCCAACACGGACAGCTTCACGGAGGCGCCACTGACCACCGTTCACGGATTTAAGCACGGACGGAGGCCTTACACTGACAGATTCCCAGGGTGACGAAATGATCCGACGCATTTAGGGTCCTGGACTCTACCTGTAATATGACAATGACAACCAAACGTTGGTTTGATACATTTCCGGACAAAAATAATAGATTTCTATTATTTTGTCGCCAAAAAGCAAAATTATATTGAAAAACTGGAGTATGGCCGGAGGTCGCCCCCTTTCTTCATCCAGCCCCCCAAATAAAAGGTCAACGCTAGAAGCCGATGCATAAGGCCCGAAAGGCTTCCCACAATCAGGGTCCGCGGCCGTTGTGATGAGACCCCCCCTCCCCCTCCCCCGGACCAGATCCTCAGATTCATCTTCCTTGACATCTCCTCACAATAAAAAGATCAGCAGACGAGATCTTCTTCCCTTTTATCTCACACGACATCTCATAAATACCTCAGCCACCTGTCACTGAACAACCTCCTACAAAACACCAGGTGACAACTGATGTGGACACAAATGTCATATAATACCAGCACGGGTTGTCACCCAGCTTTCCGGGAGCCCTGGCCAGTATATCTGATCAGTAATCCAATGACAGCTGATGTTATCTGTGGTGTTACATAGGACTGCAGGTGACATCTTCTACATTATCTGTACTCAGAGAGTTATCACTGTGTTATCTGTGGTGTTACATAGGACTGCAGGTGACATCTACTACATTATCTGTACTCAGAGAGTTATCCCTGTGTTATCTGTGGTGTTACATAGGACTGCAGGTGACATCTACTACACTATCTGTACTCAGAGAGTTATCACTGTGTTATCTGTTGTGTTACATAGGACTGCAGGTGACATCTACGACATTATCTGTACTCTGAGAGTTATCACTGTGTTATCTGTGGTGTTACATGGGACTGCAGGTGACATCTACTACATTATCTGTACTCAGAGAGTTATCACTGTGTTATCTGTGGTGTTACATAGGACTGCAGGGGACATCTACTACATTATCTGTACTCAGAGAGTTATCACTGTGTTATCTGTGGTGTTACATAGGACTGCAGGTGACATCTACTACATTATCTGTACTCAGAGAGTTATCACTGTGTTATCTGTGGTGTTACATAGGACTGCAGGTGACATCTACTACATTATCTGTACTCAGAGAGTTATCACTGTGTTATCTGTGGTGTTACATAGGACTGCAGGTGACATCTACTACATTATCTGTACTTAGAGAGCTATCACTGTGTTATCTGTGGTGTTACATAGGACTGCAGGTGACATCTACTACATTATCTGTACTCAGAGATATCACTGTGTTTTCTGTGGTGTTACATAGGACTGCAGGTGACATCTACTACATTATCTGTACTCAGAGAGATATCAGTGTGTTATCTGTGGTGTTACATAGGACTGCAGGTGACATCTACTACATTATCTGTACTCAGAGAGATATCACTGTGTTATCTGTGGTGTTACATAGGACTGCAGATGACATCTACTACATTATCTGTACTCAGAGAGTTATCACTGTGTTATCTGTGCTGTTACATAGGACTGCAGCTGATATCTACTACATTATCTGTACTCAGAGAGCTATCACTGTGTTATCTGTGGTGTTACATAGGACTGCAGGGGACATCTACTACATGATCTGTACTCAGAGAGTTATCACTGTGTTATCTGTGGTGTTACATAGGACTGCAGGGGACATCTACTACATTATCTGTACTCAGAGAGATATCACTGTGTTATCTGTGGTGTTACATAGGACTGCAGGTGACATCTACTACATTATCTGTACTCAGAGAGTTATCACTGTGTTATCTGTGGTGTTACATAGGACTGCAGGTGACATCTACTACATTATCTGTACTCAGAGAGTTATCACTGTGTTATCTGTGGTGTTACATAGGACTGCAGGTGACATCTACTACATTATCTGTACTCAGAGAGCTATCACTGTGTTATCTGTGGTGTTACATAGGACTGCAGGTGACATCTACTACATTATCTGTACTCAGAGAGCTATCACTGTGTTATCTGTGGTGTTACATAGGACTGCAGGTGACATCTACTACATTATCTGTACTCAGAGAGTTATCACTGTGTTATCTGTGGTGTTACATAGGACTGCAGGTGACATCTACTACATTATCTGTACTCAGAGAGTTATCACTGTGTTATCTGTGGTGTTACATAGGACTGCAGGTGACATCTACTACATTATCTGTACTCAGAGAGTTATCACTGTGTTATCTGTGGTGTTACATAGGACTGCAGGTGACATCTACTACATTATCTGTACTCAGAGAGTTATCACTGTGTTATCTGTGGTGTTACATAGGACTGCAGGTGACATCTACTACATTATCTGTACTCAGAGAGCTATCACTGTGTTATCTGTGGTGTTACATAGGACTGCAGGTGACATCTACTACATTATCTGTACTCAGAGAGTTATCACTGTGTTATCTGTGGTGTTACATAGGACTGCAGGTGACATCTACTACATGATCTGTACTCAGAGAGATATCACTGTGTTATCTGTGGTGTTACATAGGACTGCAGGTGACATCTACTACATGATCTGTACTCAGAGAGTTATCACTGTGTTATCTCTGGTGTTACATAGGACTGCAGGTGACATCTACTACATTATCTGTACTCAGAGAGATATCACTGTGTTATCTGTGGTGTTACATAGGACTGCAGATGACATCTACTACATTATCTGTACTCAGAGAGTTATCACTGTGTTATCTGTGGTGTTACATAGGACTGCAGCTGATATCTACTACATTATCTGTACTCAGAGAGCTATCACTGTGTTATCTGTGGTGTTACATAGGACTGCAGGGGACATCTACTACATGATCTGTACTCAGAGAGTTATCACTGTGTTATCTGTGGTGTTACATAGGACTGCAGGGGACATCTACTACATGATCTGTACTCAGAGAGATATCACTGTGTTATCTGTGGTGTTACATAGGACTGCAGGTGACATCTACTACATGATCTGTACTCAGAGAGTTATCACTGTGTTATCTCTGGTGTTACATAGGACTGCAGGTGACATCTACTACATTATCTGTACTCAGAGAGATATCACTGTGTTATCTGTGGTGTTACATAGGACTGCAGGTGACATCTACTACATTATCTGTACTCAGAGAGCTATCACTGTGTTATCTGTGGCGTTACATAGGACTGCAGGTGACATCTACTACATTATCTGTACTCAGAGAGCTATCACTGTGTTATCTGTGGTGTTACATAGGACTGCAGGGGACATCTACTACATTATCTGTACTCAGAGAGATATCACTGTGTTATCTGTGGTGTTACATAGGACTGCAGGGGACATCTACTACATTATCTGTACTCAGAGAGATATCACTGTGTTATCTGTGGTGTTACATAGGACTGCAGGTGACATCTACTACATTATCTGTACTCAGAGAGTTATCACTGTGTTATCTGTGGTGTTACATAGGACTGCAGGTGACATCTACTAAATTATCTGTACTCAGAGAGATATCACTGTGTTATCTGTGGTGTTACATAGGACTGCAGGTGACATATACTACATTATCTGTACTCAGAGAGCTATCACTGTGTTATCTGTGGTGTTACATAGGACTGCAGGTGACATCTACTACATTATCTGTACTCATAGCTATCACTGTGTTATCTGTGGTGTTACATAGGACTGCAGGTGACATCTACTGCATTATCTGTACTCAGAGAGATATCACTGTGTTATCTGTGGTGTTACATAGGACTGCAGGTGACATCTACTACATTATCTGTACTCAGAGTTATCACTGTGTTATCTGTGGTGTTACATAGGACTGCAGGTGACATCTACTACATTATCTGTACTCACAGAGATATCACTGTGTTATCTGTGGTGTTACATAGGACTGCAGGTGACATCTACTGCATTATCTGTACTCAGAAGATAATCACTGTTATCTGTGGTGTTACATAGGACTGCAGGTGACATCTACTACATTATCTGTACTCAGAGAGTTATCACTGTGTTATCTGTGGTGTTACATAGGACTGCACGTGACATCTACTACATTATGTGTACTCAGAGAGCTATCACTGTGTTATCTGTGGTGTTACATAGGACTGCAGGGGACATCTACTACATGATCTGTACTCAGAGAGTTATCACTGTGTTATCTGTGGTGTTACATAGGACTGCAAGTGATATCTACTACATTATCTGTACTCAGAGTTATCACTGCGTTATCTGTGGTGTTACATAGGACTGCAGGTGACATCTACTACATTATCTGTACTCAGAAAGTTATCACTGTGTTACCTGTGGTGTTACATAGGACTGCAGGTGACATCTACTACATTATCTGTACTCAGAGAGTTATCACTGTGTTATCTGTGGTGTTACATAGGACTGCAGGTGACTTTTACTACATTATCTGTACTCAGAGAATAATCACTGTTATCTGTGGTGTTACATAGGACTGCAGGTGACATCTACTACATTATCTGTACTCAGAGAGTTATCACTGTGTTATCTGTGGTGTTACATAGGACTGCAGGTGACATCTACTACATTATCTGTACTCAGAGAGTTATCACTGTGTTATCTGTGGTGTTACATAGGACTGCAGGTGACATCTACTACAATATCTGTACTCAGAGAGTTATCACTGTGTTATCTGTGGTGTTACATAGGACTGCAGGTGACTTCTCATACATTATCCGCAGTCAGAGACTAAACTCCCCTTCACAGGGGCTGACACAGCGTGCTATTATTGGGAGTGAATTGTACATTCCTGATAATTGCCTTCTTGTCAGAGGGGTGAGAGCTACACGGCCATGCATTGCTGTTATCATCGCCTCTATATAAGATAAAGAGAACACCTACTCGGTGCAAATATCTAAATTTACCCAGTGACCCGAGGCTCCGAGCAATGCTCGTCAAACAGGGTCCCCACTATTCCTGGGGTTCCCCAGAACAAGACCTGTCACTTCTACTATAAGGAAGGCCCCGGTGATTGCTGCTGACAGATGCTGTGCAGTGACCGCATCTGAGCCACATTCTGGTCCTGGACGAGAAGCTTCACTCTCCAAGAGGGGAAAGATGGTGAGGGCTTCTCTTGGGTGTGAGGGGTGAGTGGAGGTGAGGGGTTCCTGAGGGGGTGAGTGGAGGTGAGGGGTTCCTGAGGGGGTGAGTGGAGGTGAGGGGTTACTGAGCGGGTGAGTGGAGAGGTGAGGGCTTCCCTTGAGTGTGAGGGGTGAGTGGAGGTGAGGGCTTCCTGAGGGGGTGAGTGGAGAGGTGAGGGGTTCCTGAGGGGGTGAGTGGAGGTGAGGGCTTCTCTTGGGTGTGAGGGGTGAGTGGAGGTGAGGGGTTCCTGAGGTGGTGAGTGGAGGTGAGGGGTTCCTGAGGTGGTGAGTGGAGGTGAGGGCTTCCTGAGGGGGTGAGTGGAGAGGTGAGGGCTTCCCTTGGGTGTGCGGGTGAATGGGGTTAGGGGTTCCAGTAGGTTTGAGGGGTTTAATGCGGGCTTCCCTTGGGTGTGAGGGGTGAGGGGCAGGGTGAGGGGCAGGGTGATGGGTTGCAGTGGGTTTGAGGGGTTCCTGCAGAAAGGCGACGCTGACAGCATTTCATTATATCCTGTGCAGTCTCGGGCTCCAGAACTACAGGTCCCAGCTCTCCTGATTATAGGCTGAGTTCCCCCATTACTTCTCAGGGCAGGAAACCTGCGGAGCCCCAACACCCCAAGCTGGCGATCCTTGCTGGGGTTTGCAGTACCACAACAACGTGTAAGCCATACATCGCTCATCACTGTTCTCTGCACCTGCTGAGATCAGTAGTCCTTCTACAGGGAACAACGTGGATAGTACTTGCTGGTGCTGGGACCTGTAGTTCCCCTCCATGATAGTACTTGCTGGGACCTGTAGTTCCCCCCCATGATAGTACTTGCTGGGACCTGTAGTTCCCCTCCATGATAGTACTTGCTGGGACCTGTAGTTCCCCTCCATGATGATATCAGTGCGGATGTCTGCCCTCTACACCTTGTATATAATTATCAGGGGCACCAGACATGACAAGCAGGTGTAACAGCAGCACATTCTGGGGTGTCAGATGTATGAAGTTGTCAGCTACACAACTAAAAACCTAAAGCACCCCTCCCCCTGCCCATTTACAGCAGTCAATAAAAGAGACAGTGAGCTGTAAATCACAAGCTCCATGTCACCCGGGGCAGAGGAGCTGTCAGTCACTGCCCCTCCATTCATGTGGACTTTACCCCCTGAGCTCCAGGTAAATATTTCCTCATGTTCCCCCCATCCCTGGGGTCACCTGGACATAACTGAACTTTAAGGGTCTCCATATGAAGGTACAAAATAGCTCAAAGGGCTTTAATGATCTCCAGAGACTTGGGTGGGGGAGTTCCCGGGCTGTGTGCACAGGGATCCCCCCGAGGGGCTGTAAAACATGGGGTCACCCCTGTGGGAGGGAGGGAGAGGAAGGATCCCCCCAGAAGAAGCTCCTGCCTCTGGTAACAATCCGCTGCTACAATGTTGCAAAAACTGTTACAATAAAAGATCGCAAAATGTAAACAAATACAGAGTGAAGAAGCCCCTGGAGGAGGGCATGCTGGGACTTCTGGTTCTACAGCAGAGCAGGCTATACATGACAACATCACAGGACGAATGAAGGACTTACCAGAGCATAGACGCAGGTAAGCAGCGAACAGCAGACCATGGAAGCCAGTCTGGTCCACACCACCAGAGATGGTCCCATATCCAGGAGGCTCGGGTCACACCTATCCCAGGAGCATCAGGGAGTGCACACCCCACCTGAGGCCATGTCTCCAAGAGCATGTGGGGGGCAGTCAGTGGGGGCCTGGCTGCTGAGGGGTGTAGTCCTCCCCCATGGGCTAAATACTGGGGGCAGAGGAGCACTGCTCGGGGGTCTCTGGCTGCACTCAGCAGTATGGAGACTGAAATCCCATGACAGAGGTCAGAGGTCAGGGGGCTACAGAGGCCAGGGGGCTGCAGGGGGCCGGGGGCTCAGGACTCGGGAGCGTCACTTTCCTGGAGCCAAACTTTCTCCCCAGGAGTTCAAGTTAAGTGCCCTGTAAGAGAAGGAAAACCACCATCCTCCACGTCCAGAGAGGATCCTGAAGATCGCACTGGATCCAGTCAGATCCCCTCCAAAGATCTCCAGATAAATGTCTGCGGCTCTGCTCAGTTGTCGGGTCAGATGAGGATTCTCAGGTCTCTGGGCGATGCGATCTCAGGATGTGCGATCTGAATTCTCCCCAGATAATCGGTCACTGCCTTCCCTCCCTGTTGATCATCGCTGGTCGATGTGATTGATGAAGATGGCAGAGGAGATCTCCCAGATTGCCGCAGATGTCGGCCGGGGGTCACCTCAGAGCAGATGCCAGCTCTCCTTACAGGATCTGTTCCTGCAGCTGGAGGAGGAGGACTTCTGGGTGGGTCACTGACTGTCACCCCCAGGAGAGGAGGCAGAGAGGCTGCCACCAGGGTGGGGTCAGGGAGGGCTGGCAGGTCTGGTGTCCTCAGGGGGCAGCTGTCAGCCTGGGGGTCCTCAATATATGTCAGCAGGCTGGGGGTCCTCAATAGCTGTCAGCCTGGGGGTCCTCAATATATGTCAGCAGGCTGGGGGTCCCCAATATATGTCAGCAGGCTGGGGGTCTTCAATATATGTCAGCAGGCTGGGGGTCTTCAATATATGTCAGCAGGCTGGGGGTCCTCAATATATGTCTGCAGGCTGGGGGTCCTCAATATATTTCTGCAGGCTGGGGGTCTTCAATATATGTCAGCAGGCTGGGGGTCCTCAATATATGTCTGCAGGCTGGGGGTCCTCAATATATGTCTGCAGGCTGGGGGTCCTCAATATATGTCTGCAGGCTGGGGGTCCTCAATATATGTCTGCAGGCTGGGGGTCCTCAATATATGTCAGCAGGCTGGGGGTCCCCAGTGGACGTCTGCAGGCTGGGGTCCTCAGTGGATGTTAGCAAGCTGGGGGTCCTCAGTATATGTCAGCAGGCTGTGGGTCCTTAGTATATGTCAGCAAGCTTGGGGTCCTCAGTATATGTCAGCAAGCTGGGGGTCCTCAGTATATGTCAGCAAGCTGGGGGTCCTCAGTGGATGTTAGCAGGCTGGGGGTCCTCAGTGGATGTCTGCAGGCCGGGGGTCCTCAGTATATGTCAGCAAGCTGGGGGTCCTCAGTATATGTCAGCAAGCTGGGGGTCCTCAGTATATGTCAGCAGGCTGGGGGTCCTCAGTATATGTCAGCAAGCTGGGGGTCCTCAGTATATGTCAGCAAGCTGGGGGTCCTCAGTATATGTCAGCAAGCTGGGGGTCCTCAGTGGATGTCTGTAGGCTGGGGGTCCTTAGTGGATGTCAGCAAGCTGGGGGTCCTCAGTGGCTGACCGTCAGGCTGGGGTTCTTCTGGGTGATGATGCATGCGGTCGGCTCTGCTTGGAGTAGTAGTAGGGGCTGTTGCAGCAGTTGTTTGTAACTGGAGGCGGCTGCAGGGGGAGAGCAGCAGGCTGGAGCTGGCTCCTGCACACCGAATAATAGCAGCCTTCAGCTCATATTCTGGGAAGGGGAAGGAGGAGAGGCGCCCTCAGCCCTGTGCACACTCTGCTCTCCACTCCTGGGGAGGACGGTATAAAGGCAGCATGGTCAGGAGCCATTGGTTCCCCACCAGCAGCCATGTGACTGCAGCCACAGGGGGACCTGTTTACCCTCCAGTGTGCAGGGCTAACCTACCAGACAGAGGAGGCTTATTATCCAATACACCCCCGAGACCCCTCATATGCATCCCTGCTCACAGGCATCACACCAAGAGCTGGCAATATAATCTACTTTGGAGGGTCCAGATTCCGTCGGGTGATGACCAGGAACTGTCACCACAAAATGCAAATCAGTCTGACGACAAATCAGGGAAAAGGATTCTAATTAAAGGGGTTGTTCTGGCGAGCAAACCCAGGTTTGTCAAAAGGGTCCCGCGAAAACTGAACCCCATTTCCAGCTCTGCCAGGCTGCAGTGATACAGAGAGGCAATGGGGATGTCAGGTTCTTCTCCTCGACCTGATGCTTCTCACAGCTGAGAGTTTGTTACAGTGTATCAGGTCAGACACAGGTGGTAAATGAAGATTTTCACCATTCCCTCTGACGACAGATTGTGTGCAAAAAAAGGGATTTGTCAGGTTGGGATTGTGTAACAGAGGCTTGTGTAGACCGGAGACCAGTGTAACAAACCCTCAGCTGGGAAAAGTATTAGGTCAGGGCAGATTTCCTATCCATATTTCCCTATCCACTGACAGCAAGCACAGATCTTGAAATTTGTGAGAAATTGGAACAAACCAAACCAAGAAATCTGCAAAAGTTTAAGCCTAATTTGCAGAATATCTCTTTAAGAGCTCACGTGCACAACCGTATGTATTTTGGGGTCCGCAAAAAACGGATCCGCAAAAAAGACGTCCGACATCCGTGTGTATTCTGTATTTTGTAGAACGGAACAGCTGGCCCCTAATAGAACAGCCTATCCTTGTCCGTAATGCGGACAATAATAGGACATGTTCTATTTTTTTGCAGAACGGACATACGGAAACGGAATACACACGGAGTAACTTCCATTTTTTGTGGACCCATTGAAATGAATGGTTCCGCATATGGTCCGCAAAAAAAACCGTAACGGACACGTGTGCATGAGCCCTAAGTCTGGGGTGTGATGACATCTGCAGCGGATCGCCTACATCAGTCAATCAATATGGGTCTTTCCCCTGTGACATTGGATTTGGGGCTCCGGAGCTTCCAGTTAGGCCCCTGTAAAGGGTTAATAGAGGCTTCTGGCCCATGCATGCTGCAGGGTTCATCCATTATTGATGATGCAGAACTCCGTCTCCAGCGCAGATCCCCGGGCTGGGCGCACTAATAACGGCTCTGACTGGAAGGCAATAGATGTGCTGGGACTTGTAGTACCACGTTCACAGACTGCCTTCAGATTTTTCTATTGCGCTGACGTGTCCTGGCCACTAGGGGCACCCTCCTGTTAATTTTGAATTTGTGGAGCACAGCAGACAACATCATTGTTTCTACAGGTTGCATCAAAATATGAGTCTGCGCTGCCAAATAGTGCCGCCACATGGGCGTCTGCAGGGTCTGATTAGCAGGGGCGACAGTAGATTAACCCCTTAAGGTTTGGCAAATTTTGGATCTTCAGAATCTGAACAATTTTTTTTCTTTTTTTCGTTGCAAATGAATAATTTATCGCTTAAATCTGATTCATTTTAAGGGAGAATTGGAAACTCTCCGGCACTTCGCTTATTGTTTTTTGTATGCGCATCTGTATGCGTTTTGTACATTTTTATACCAGGGTTGCACATACAGGGAGAGTCCGTGTCTCCAGTGGTTCTATAGGTACATAGAATTTTTGGACTAACTTTAATCATTTATCTTTTTTTTGTTTTTTTTTTTGGGAAAAAGTGGAAAAAGAATCCGGCACAGCATATAAAATCTGACGTTATTTCATCGTCTTAAGAATGCTAAAAATAGAGAGCGACGCATTTCGGACTAAAACTGCTGCGGTTAGTGCTGTGGGTTTTCCTGCAGACCCACTCTAGGTTTAGCTCCGTGGAATGGAGGCTCCTGCTGTGTGGGGGTTGGAGGTGTTTCAGATGTATCCCTTCTGATATCCAGTGGTACTTACCTCTTCTGGTCGTGTGCACTGATGTCAGCGAGGGTTAAAAAGCAAGTAATAGGTTAAAGCACAATTGTGCTCAGGTGACATCCACTCTCCCCGTCAGGAGGAAAAGGGATGGTCACTGCTTTTATATGCTTTGTTCACATTTGCAGTTTTAGCCGCTGTGACGGACACGTACTGGATGGCGTGAAATGCGTAGTTCCGTTCTCTCTCACAGGAAGCAGTTTCAGCATTTTTAAGAAGATAAAATAGACATTGGCTTTCTTGGACAGCTGCGTGCGGTATTTTCTGCTGCCTGTCCCTCCGGTGGACACAGAATCTCCTGCGCTCTGCTGCAATACATCTGAGGACTGACAGAGGGCACAGCGAAGGGGAACGGGCTAGGGAAAAGAACAGCGCATCGGGGAAGGGGGGGGGGGTTTAACAGCGCATCGGGGAAGGGGGGGGGGGTTAAATGTTATTTTAAAAAAATGGGACACATTTGATAATTTAATTGCATCTAGAGCTTGAATTTCCAGCTGCTAATGGTGTTTCCTGGCCCGGGTGCACTGACACAGTTTGGCCACTAGACTTTGACATTGCTCTTCTGTAGGAGAGAAGTGAAGAAGTCGGGCCCTGTGTCCTGTGAGCGCTGATGTGGCCGCTGGTCAGGCACTCAGAAGAGAGGGAAGGAGGAACTGCCTATACGCACCAGACAAGGCTCCATCTTTACTAGTGTGACTGTGAGCTGTTTGGTGAACAATCACCCTCTTTCCGCTAGGGGTGAGCACAAGTAAAGACCTGCTGCAGCTGGTGAGTACAGACCCCCAGCGCATGTGCTGCAGGAAAATTGTGAAAAATGAGTCCATCCTGAAGTCAGGGTGCACTGAAAAGCAGGCCAAAGACTAAGCCTAAAAGAAGTCCATACAATAGGCCCCAATAAGTCCTTTACTGGGACATGGAGAGCAGTCAAGACGGCTGTGGGGAAGACCAGAGAAAACATCACCTACGTAGCAGGGAGGTCCCCCATTGGGACTAGTATACTGTGTCTTTGAGACAATACCGCCAAGATGGATGTGTCTTGAAGTCATGACACTATTTAGATTGTGATGCGGTTGTGAGTCACGGTTGCACACGACTGACAATGAACTGAGTGACGAGAAAGTGACTTGTGCTCAGCTGTCGCCATGGGTTTGTCACCCAGCTTTCCCAGAGACCTGAATGGCTGTAGCTGCACAGATGTGAAGTGAAGAGTCTGTAGACAGGCAGACTGACTGTTTTGCGGCTGCAGCTTCCCCGAGTATGCAGGGTCTGCTGCGCGGCTCTAATCCGACAAGTCGCGCGTTCTGCTGCTATTCTGATCTAATTGGGTTAATAGCGGCAGCAATCCGGAGGGCGGCCACGGTCTCAGCTCCTCATTTAGAGCCTGTAATTGGCTGTGATAGAAATCAATGGACGGAGACGTCTTTAAGAAAACCCCTCGATGTGTGAGGACCTGTAATGTGCCAGACCGAGATGTGTGAACAGCGCAAAACAGAGAGCGCTGCGAGCCAAGAGGACACGACGGAAGGCTGCTAATTACTGAGGACCACGGCGGAATCACTGCCGGGGGAGGGGAGCCAAAAATGACAGAATTATTTCTAATCTGGTTTTCATCAATCGTCTGTAAAGAATAAAAAGAAAAATCTCATCCGAGAAAAACAAGGTTTACATCAAGATTCCTGTCCACAAGAGGCTGTATAATAGCAGTTATATTCTTCTACAAAGGGGGCAGTATTATAGTAGTTATATTCTTGTATATAGGGGCAGTATTATAGTAGTTATATTCTTGTACATAGGAGGCAGTATTATAGTAGTTATATTCTTGTACATAGGAGGCAGTATTATAGTAGTTATATTCTTCTACAAAGGGGGCAGTATTATAGTAGTTATATTCTTGTACATAGGAGCAGTATTATAGTAGTTATATTCTTGTACATAGAAGCAGTATTATAGTAGTTATATTCCTGTACATAGGAGCAGTATTATAGTAGTTATATTCTTGTACATAGGAGGCAGTATTATAGTAGTTATATTCTTGAACATAGGAGGCAGTATTATAGTAGTTATATTCTTCTACAAAGGGGGCAGTATTATAGTAGTTATATTCTTGTACATAGGAGCAGTATTATAGTAGTTATATTCTTGTACATAGGAGCAGTATTATAGTAGTTATATTCTTGTTCATAGGAGCAGTATTATAGTAGTTATATTCTTGCACATAGGAGCAGTATTATAGTAGTTATATTCTTCTACAAAGGGGGCAGTATTATAGTAGTTACATTCTTGTACATAGGAGGCAGTATTATAATAGGTATATTCTTGTACATAGGAGCAGTATTATAGTAGTTATATTCTTCTACAAAGGGGGCAGTATTATAGTAGTTACATTCTTGTACATAGGAGGCAGTATTATAATAGGTATATTCTTGTACATAGGAGCAGTATTATAGTAGTTATATTCTTATACATAGGAGCAGTATTATAGTAGTTATATTCTTGTACATAGGAGGCAGTATTATAGTAGTTATATTCTTGTACATAGGAGGCAGTGTTATAGTAGTTATATTCCTGTACATAGGAGCAGTATCATAGCAGTTATATTCTTGTACATAGGAGGCAGTATTATAGTAGTTATATTCCTGTACATAGGAGCAGTATCATAGCAGTTATATTCTTGTACATAGGAGCAGTATTATAGTAGTTATATTCTTGTACATAGGAGGCAGTATTATAGTAGTTATATTCCTGTACATAGGAGCAGTATTATAGTAGTTATATTCTTGCACATAGGAGCAGTATTATAGTAGTTATATTCTTGTGTATGGGAGGCAGTATTATAGTAGTTATATTCTTGTACATAGAAGCAGTATTATAGTAGTTATATTCTTGTACATAGGAGCAGTATTATAGTAGTAATATTCTTGTACATAGGATCAGTATTATATTAGTTATATTCTTGTACATAGGAGGCAGTATTATAGTAGTTATATTCCTGTACATAGGAGCAGTATTATAGTAGTTATATTCTTGTACATAGGAGCAGTATTATAGTAGTTATATTCTTGTACATAGTAGCAGTATTATAGTAGTTATATTCTTGTACATAGGAGGCGGTATTATAGTAGTTATATTCTTGTACATAGGAGGCAGCATTATAGTAGTTATATTCTTGTACATAGGAGCAGTAATATAGTAGTTATATTCTTGTACATAGGAGGCGGTATTATAGTAGTTATATTCTTGTACATAGGAGGCAGCATTATAGTAGTTATATTCTTGTACATAGGAGCAGTATTATAGTAGTTATATTCTTGTAAATAGGAGGCAGTATTATAGTAGTTATATTCTTGTACATAGGAACAGTATTATAGTAGTTATATTCTTGTACATAGGAGCAGTATTATAGTAGTTATATTCTTGTACATAGGAGCAGTATTATAGTAGTTATATTCTTGTACATAGGAGCAGTATTATAGTAGTTATATTCCTGTACATAGGAGCAGTATTATAGTAGTTTTATTCTTGTACATAGGAGCGGTATTATAGTAGTTATATTCTTGTACATAGGAGCAGTATTATAATAGTTATATTCTTGTAAATAGGAGGCAGTATTATAGTAGTTATATTCTTTTATAGCAGTTGTATAATTGTTATAATATTGTACAGATGGGGTAATATTATTACTATTATATTTTTGCAAATCAATATTTTTTGTCAATTTTTTGTCATTGAGAACAATATTATAATGGGTTTATTTTACCGTATATATCAATAGATGTATTGTAGTTTTGATTTCATATTTTACATTCTGTTTCGCTCCTACATTCATGTTTTTATAAAGTATCAAGATATTTTCTTTTTCTGATAGTTTCCCCATGGAGAGATCACTTGATAGCAGTCAGATATATCGTTTTGTACTCTGTGGTAGCTGTAGAAATCTGCAGGTAATGGTTTCTCCATATGATATACTGCCGATAAACTGAATTTCCGTGTGACAAGAAGCTTAAGAAGCAGGTTAGTGGTCTTTAGGTCCCTTCCACCATTTGCCTTTCCTCTGTGCCTTTCAGTCTGTAGGTTTTGGGTTCTGAGATGTTTAAATGACTCTTTTTATTGATCATTAATGCACTCCTGTGGCCTGAATTCTAAGTTATTGCTGTGTGCTGTATATCAGCTTTATTTGCTTGCTGTCAGTAAACCTTTTTTAATTTAAGTATACGGCAGTACTGGAAGTCTTAATGCGATGGTTTTATTTCTGCTTACATATTAAAATAAGTATATCTTTTGTGATATAAAATCCGGAGTAACTTACCCTAAGAGGAAATAAGAAGCTTCTGTAAAGGAATCCTGGCAGTTAATAATACCTGTGATCACAGCAGCACAGGCATCAATCCAAGCAGCCAGTGTGTCTGTGCTTCTCTCTCTCTGCAATGCAAATAGTAAGGAAATGGGGAGCGATGACAAGTGAACTGTGAGCTCGGACGCTGGTGGAAAGAGTGACCGGTGACCGGGCTGCAGCTCCACTGTGTCTGTACCAGAAAACAAGGGGAAACAGCCGGGTCTTGCAGAGGAATGCTCCTCACACGAAGATTAGAGTTAGGGGAAGTTTTTATTTGTAATATTCTTCATGGTTTTATCTTTACCTGCATCTGTCAGAGATGATAGACGTCTGTCAGATTTTATGCTTAGTGCTTATGTTCTTTTGCAATTTTTCTGGACATCAAGAATTATCCATAGAGTCCGTCCCTTTCCGAAGAGAGTCAAAATCACTCCTGTCAATAGATGGCACTTACACTGCTTGTGCTGCTTTCATGTTGTAGCCTTTATATTGCACTGGCAGATCTTGAGGAATTCTCTGTAACATTGAAATTAAGGATGAGCCAACCAGTTCAGATCGGACCAGGGACAGCAGACGGACCTGAGTATTTTTAGGTTTGTTTTGGACAAATGCATGAAAATGGCGATTACTGCCATTTTTGTGCACATGTTGGGGGGGAAAAGAGCACTAGGGAGGAAAAGGATGGATTCTCACATGACCCTAATAAAAAGTGGGGGGAGGGTTTGTTCTGATTGGCTCCCAGGCTGACAGACAGCCTGGATGAGCCAATCAGTGCTGCAGCAGACAGGGAGGTGCCCGAGCGGGACGAGCAGAACACCATTGTGTGCTGGGCTGTGTATGAGGGTGGATAGGTTTTATAGTGTCTGCCAGGAAAACCATCTTAGGGAGTCAGGGAGAGTCAGAAATCAATCAGGGAGGGTCAGAAATCAATCAGGGAGAGTCAGAAACCAATCAGGGAGAGTCAGAAATCAATCAGGGAGAGTCAGAAATCAATCAGGGAGAGTCAGAAATCAATCAGGGAGAGTCAGAAACCAATCAGGGAGAGTCAGAAATCAATCAGGGAGAGTCAGAAACCAATCAGGGAGAGTCAGAAACCAATCAGGGAGAGTTTGAAACCAATCAGGGAGAGTCAGAAATCAATCAGGGAGAGTCAGAAACCAATCAGGGAGAGTCAGAAATCAAACAGGGAGGGTCAGAAATCAATCAGGGAGAGTCAGAAACCAATCGGACAGAGTCAGAAATCAATCAGGGAGAGTCAGAAATCAATCAGGGAGGGTCAGAAACCAATCAGGGAGAGTCAGAAATCAATCAGGGAGAGTCAGAAATCAATCAGGGAGGGTCAGAAATCAATCAGGGAGAGTCAGAAACCAATCAGGGAGAGTTAGAAACCAATCAGGGAGAGTCAGAAATCAATCAGGGAGAGTCAGAAACCAATCAGGGAGAGTCAGAAATCAAACAGGGAGGGTCAGAAATCAATCAGGGAGAGTCAGAAACCAATCGGACAGAGTCAGAAATCAATCAGGGAGAGTCAGAAATCAATCAGGGAGGGTCAGAAACCAATCAGGGAGAGTCAGAAATCAATCAGGGAGAGTCAGAAATCAATCAGGGAGGGTCAGAAATCAATCAGGGAGAGTCAGAAACCAATCGGACAGAGTCAGAAATCAATCAGGGAAAGTCAGAAATCAATCAGGGAGGGTCAGAAATCAATCAGGGAGAGTCAGAAATCAATCAGGGAGGGTCAGAAATCAATCAGGGAGGGTCAGAAATCAATCAGGGAGGGTCAGAAATCAATCAGGGAGGGTCAGAAACCAATCAGGGAGAGTCAGAAACCAATCGGACAGAGTCAGAAACCAATCAGGGAGGGTCAGAAACCAATCAGGGAGAGTCAGAAACCAATCGGACAGAGTCAGAAATCAATCATGGATGGTCAGAAATCAATCAGGGAGGGTCAGAAATAAATCAGGGAGAGTCAGAAATCAATCAGGGAGAGTCAGAAATCAATCAGGGAGGGTCAGAAATCAATCAGGGAGAGTCATAAACCAATCAGGGAGAGTCAGAGACCAATCGGACAGAGTCAGAAATCAATCAGGGAGAGTCAGAAATCAATCAGGGAGGGTCAGAAATAAATCAGGGAGAGTCAGAAACCAATCAGGGAGAGTCAGAAACCAATCAGGGAGAGTCAGAAATCAATCAGGGAGAGTCAGAAACCAATCAGGGAGGGTCAGAAATCAATCAGGGAAAGTCAGAAATCAATCAGGGAGGGTCAGAACTTAATCAGGGAAAGTCAGAAATCAATCAGGGAGGGTCAGAAATCCATCAGGGAAAGTCAGAAATCAATCAGGGAGGGTCAGAAATCCATCAGGAAAAGTCAGAAATCAATCAGGGAGGGTCAGAAATCAATCAGGGAGAGTCAGAAATCAATCAGGGAAAGTCAGAAATCAATCAGGGAGTGTCAGAAATCAATCAGGGAGAGTCAGAAATCAATCAGGGAAAGTCAGAAATCAATCAGGGAGTGTCAGAAATCAATCAGGGAAAGTCAGAAATCAATCAGGGAGAGTCAGAAAGTAATGTCCTTGCAGGTAACAGCTTTTGAGGTTTGTAGCAGCTGCAGTTCTGATAGGAGGCAAAGTGGCCTCAGCTCCTCACTCCTTCCTCCCAGGCTGACAGCTTTCCCTGCCTGTCCCTATCCTACACACACAGTTCTTCTTCTTCTTTGTAATTCTAGCCGTTCCCATCACTCTCCCTGACAGTAGAATACAAACTAGATTTATTTCTGACTCTCCCTGATTGATTTCTGACTCCCTGATTGAAATACTTTCATTACTTTTATTTATTTTATTTTTTTCACAGAAATCCTTTTTTTGTGTGGGGGGGGTGTAATAAGCGAAAAATGTTTTTTTTTTTAGTTTGAAAAACCGTATACATCAGTGATTGAGGACAAAATATTAGGGCTAAATCCATTTATTATCTTCACACAGACAGTTCAGTTCAAATTGTTTTTGGGGGGTCAGGGGGAGGGAAGAAGTTATTGAATTTTATAAAACCAGCATATAGGTGATCAGTACACCCCAATACACAGGCTAGGGCAACAATTTACTTGTGGGTGTTAACCTGAATTTGAGCGCCTCAATTGTCTGTTTCAGTGAATTCTATTTCCGCATGGTTGGATATATATAAATATATATATATATATATATATATATATATAATTACTACAATACACAGGGTATTGCACAAAATTATCTGTGAGTGATAACAAATTTAGGCCTAAATGTGTTTTCCTTTATTTCTGTGTCCACATGTTTCTAAAAAAAAAATATTTTTTTTTTGTTGGGGGGGGGGGGCGGGTGTTTGTATATTTATGATTACTACATCAATATAAAAGGTAGTGTTCCACACAAAAGACCCAGCCATCCCTCCATAAGTAGTAGTGGTAGTAGTTGTAGTAGTAGTAGACCACAGTTGTCTCTGCTGGCTTTGGAAAGGCGCAATATTATAGTTGAGGAGAAAGAGGATGAGATCGTAGATTGGATGTCTCACTTCTCCTCTCAGTCACAGCAGGATGATTTGGAGGTGACTTCAGAGTCTGACATTGTGCCTTGGAGCCAGGAGTCACAGCGTTCCTCCTCCTTGCAGCCTCAGAGAATGCTTTCAGTGGAGTCCTTCCAGTCTTCACTGCCCCTTCCTAGAGGGGCGCCTTCCTTTTTGCAAAGAAATGGCAAGAAAACCCCACCATGTCCTACAGCAGATGGTCAGGAAAGTCTTGCTGTTCACGACTTGTGTGAGAGCTGTTTGAACTGCTCTGAGGTGGAGGTTGGGGAGGAGGGTGGGGACCTACATAGCCGTGTTCATGGTAGTGGTAATAGTGGTACCTGTAGCTCTAGCATTTGCTGTGGGGGCAGCGACAGTGGTAGTCAGGGAAAATGCAGAGCAGGGGAGGGGGGCCAAGGATCCCACCATTATATCTTACAGTATGATAAAAGTGGCAGGGCGGGTAAGGACTCTGATGATTGTTGTGTGCTGGACAGGACTTGGGAGCCGGATCAGGGTGCTGAGGAGGAGGCAACATCATTGCAAGGCGGTGGCAGCAGCAATGAAGAGCAGAAGCCACGTACCTCCCATAAGACAGCCGGGAGGCCACGTCTGCTTCAGGATCTGGTGATGAAGCCGACACTGTGGGTGGTTTAGGCTCAAATTGTGCCAGGGCTAAGCCCAGTAGCTGCCTTTAGCTCTGTGCAAACAACTCCAATATGGCGCTTTTTCTCCAAAAGCCGGGAACACAAAACCATAGCCATGTGCAAGATGTGCAGGATTAAAATAAACCTTGGCCATTCAAACACACTTATAGCTGCCAGAGGTCTATTGCACCACATGTGGCGGCATCACCAGATCCTTTGGGAAATTCCAGCTGGCCAGCATTCCTCCTTCACCTAGTCCTCTTTGTGGCAGCCAACCAGCATTCCCAAGCAATGTGGAATCTTTGTCATCATCATAATCGGCTCCATCATGAGACATCTAGAATAGAATGTTTGACCATGAAAAAACTTTTCTCCACCAGCAATTAGCTTGTCTACAAGCTGAACCTCCATCTGGCCACATTGCTGGCGGTGCAGTCGCTGCCATACCACTTAGTAGTGCCTTGTACTTTTATGTGGTGGAGAACGTGTATCTCATGAGTCCTACTTGTGCAGCAACCAAACATTTCTGACAATGTTGGATGACTCCAGTTATTGGGATATTTTTTGAAGAATTCATTGATTTGGGTGGAAGATCTTGGGTGAGCATGTCCCTTTAGCTGGACTTTGTCCACAGCTGTTCCAAGATGCTATAAATTAATGGCCTCCTTGTCTTCCAGAGTTATATTTTCTGTTAAGTTTTGGTACATAGACAGATACCTGACATTCTCCAGGCATTTCCACACCACAATCCATTATGGTGAAGCTTGCAAAATAGTCCCAACTACAATATTGCCGCCACCATGCCTCGAGGTGGAGAAGTTTTCCACAGAACATTCTTCCTATGATCTTCCTGCTCCTACGGGTGATCTTCACCAAACCTTAAATGGGGATCTCTCCTCCCATGCCCATTGTTCTCCTGCACAATGCAGTTAAGGCTGGTAGACGTTTAGATCCTCAACCTAAAGTTCTTCACAGTCTTCAAGTCCTTGCTCAAGGAGGGATCTATTTAAAATTAAGATTTTCTCAATTCTGCTGGAGTCCAGGAGAAGGTAAGGCTGCTACCAGGAGAATATAGAGGTGGCCTAAGTCATGACCAGGTGGACGAGGCGTGGTGGAATGAAGGGTCAGGCTTTGGCTATTTTTATGCTGTAAAGTTGGAAATTCAGAAAATCCTGAAGGGTTCATAAACTTTCTACCACCACTGCGTAGAGACAGTAGAATTCATTTCCTAGTCTCACGAGTTGCAGTGAATCAAAGTGACTGATAATTTGCAGAGATTTGAAATCCGCTCGTCTCTACCTATAATTTACGGTGACCCTCACTGAATATTTAACGTTTCATCTCCATCTTAATCCGTACGATGTAATCTTCATATAATATTACATTAAAACTTTGCATTCCTTCTCTTTCACCTTCTTGGTTATCCTCATGCACTACTCACAGCCAGAGCCAGAGCTGCATTCACAATCCCATTCACTGCTTTGTGACTTTGCTCTTGCTTCGCCTGTCCGAGCTGGTTCACGGTCTGAAAATAATCCAGAGTTACGCTCTAGCAGGAGAGTATGAGAAAGAAGGCACTACAACCCTCACTATGCACTGCAGCGGCTAAACTGTGACCTATACAGAAGAAAGAGGGGCCCACAGTGAAGATCAGCATGGGCCCCTATTGTGTTTCCTGATTCCACTACACATGACAGAAGGGCCTGGTGTTTGTTTGCTCCTCTACCCTCCTTTCTAAGGCCACTAGTATCACATAGGGCTTGGCCCTTTTTCTACAAGGGCCCCATACCAGCTGCAAGAACCCCCTAAGGTATATACAGTGCGCCTTGTGTTGCAGATGATTCCGTGTAGCCTCTAGCACAACTGCTCACTCGACGGCGGCTCTGGATGTGACCGGAAAACAATGCAGTTTGTAGATTAGGGACAGATACATGAGTGTGGAGCAGTGAAGGGTTAATGTGACTGTACAGGCGCTCGCTGCTCTCAGGCACGGACCTGCGCTTTCCATTAGGCGGATATTTCCTATTGATACAATTGCTTGTCAGAATCGCTCTCATTCACTCTGGTAATTGATGGTCCGGCGGCACGTCCATGCTGCGCCGCTGATCCTCTAATGCTATGATCTACACGTGGAATTCACACTAAGTGCAGATACGTTGTGCGGAGACTGAGCCGCTGACCTGACGCTTAGCAATTAATGCGGTAAACCCCCCGGTGACTACATCTTCACGGAGCATTATCCAGGTGATGCATGGACCTATTCTTGCCCTTCAGGCTCCACATCCATAAGAAGCTCTGCGGCGCTCAGGACCTATTGTAGTACAAGGCATTTAGTGAGCTACAGATGACCAGAAAAGCGTAAAACTAAACCCAACATAACGCGGAAGAAAGAACATCGCGGCACATTGTCATCTGTCACAGATAAAGAATTGGCTAAAATGTTGCAATCTGTGGCATCGCAGTCCCATCATTGTGCTCCTCACATCCAGGGCTGCAATCAAAAATCTGATTGCAGGTTGTACGGCGTCCTGGAGCAGGGCATCATGGGAGACGACACTTTTCTTTATATCAGACATTTGCCTGGAGAAAACACTATAATTATCATTTCTAGTGTTTTCTTGCAGCATTTTGCAGATTTTGGGCATTTTTATTGGGCTTTTAAAAGTGAGAACTGAGACTTCCAGATTAAAGTTCAGTGTCTGACCTCATATAGTGCACACGTACTGCCAGATGCCCCTCCGCAGGCCGTGATATAAGGAGGGCCCCAGGGGCCAGACTGCCTATGACCTCCACTACCTTGGGGATCTAATTAGTCTCCCAGCTTACACGGGCACAGTAGACTGTTGCTGTGGGTCCCAGCAGTGTCTAGTTTTGCCCCTGACAATGCGCTGCCCTCCTCTAGAATCCCCACCTCTTCCGAAAATAGACGGCTGTATGGAAATTGCATCCAGAATAAAGGAGGCCACAGATACACGAAGACTATGAGGTCTGGGGGATCCCATAGGTGGGATCGAGGTGTCGCCCAATTACCTCCCCAGCTTTAATCCCTCAACCAAACCAATATTCATCACCAGTGCCCAGGGCTGGTGCAAGGATTTTTGCCGTCCTAGGCAAAAGAAAAGTTTGACCCCCCCCCCATGTGACATCACAATGCCCCACCCATATGATCTGCCATATAAAAGGGGTTCTGCGGTTTATTTAAACTGATCGGCAGGGGTCTGACACCCAGGACCCCCGCCAATCAGCTGTTTGAGAAGGCAGCAGCGCTGGCAGTAGCGCCTCAGCCTTCTTGCAGTGACGTCACGATTAGTATCATTGGCCTGGGTGGGGCTAAGCTTCATTCAAGTGATACAGAGATACTAGTCGTGACGTCACTGCCCCTGCGGTAAAAAGCGAAAAGGCCGAGGCGCTACTGCCAGCGCCGCAACCTTCTCAAACAGCTGATTAGCGGGGGTCCCGGGTGTCGGACCCCCTCCGATCAGATGCTGATGAGTTTAAATAAACTGCAGAACCCCTTTAACTAACGCCAGTTCTCTCTCTCCCCCTCTTGTCATTCTGTTCCTTCCTATGTCGTTCTCTTTCCCCTCCTTGTCATTCTCTCCCCTTCTTGTCATTCTCCCCCCCCCCCATGTCGTTCTCTCCCCCTCTTGTCATTCTCCCCACCCATGTCATTCTCCCCCCCCCTTTTCATTCTCTTCCCCCCTCTTGTCATTCTCTTTACCCTCCTTGTCATTCTCTCTCCCCCCCTTGTCATTCTCTCCCCCCCCCCTTTTCATTCTCTTCCCCCCTCTTGTCATTCTCTTCCCCCTCTTGTCATTCTCCCCCCATATCATTCTCTTTCTCTCCCCCCCCCCTACCTCTGGTGTAGCGTGGCCGAGCACTGTATGGTCCTCGGGTACAGGAGCTTTAGTTTCCTGTACCCGGGCAGACTGACAGGAAGTGCACACTGTGTGCGCACTTCATGTCAGTCCGGCCGGGTACAGGAGACAGATGCTCCCTGTACCGCAGACCATACAGGGCTCGGCCACGCTACAATGAGGGAGTGACAGGAGGGAGCGCTGAGCGCTTCCCTCCTGTCAGCCGCTCTCTTTATGCTGCGCCCGGGCGGTGCGCCCTTATGGACGCGCCAGCCCGGGCAGTGCTGCAGCCGCCTAAGGCTCGATATAGAGCGCACAGGCGGCTGCAACTTGAGGGGGGCCAGTGCTCCTAGCAGCGCCCCTTCCCAAGGGGTGCTCTAAGCGGCTGCCTAGTCCGCTTATAGGATGCGCCAGCCCTGCCAGTGCCACATTCATTGCCCATCGCATCCTCCTTATCTACTATATTTACTCATCCCTCAGAACGGGACCTCCTTTACCTAAGATTCAAAGAGATGTCCTACTTGATAGTTAAACAAGATGATGCTTGGTTTCCGGTTCCCCATTCTCTAAGGTTCGTTCAGGTTTGGTTAGTCTTGTGGTCATTACTTTCTTCATCCTAGCCTACTTTCACACTAGCGTTTTTTGCGTATGCGTCATGGATCTGCAAAAACGCTTCCGTTACAATAATACAACCGCATGCATCCGTCATAAACGGATCCGTTTGAATTATGTCTTCTATAGCCACGACGGATCCGTCATAAAAGCCATTGAAAGTCAATGTGGGACAGATCCATTTTCTATTGTGTCTATTGACTTACATTCTGTGTCAGGACGGATCCGTTTTCTCTGCTTGTAGTGTTTTTCTGTCCGCGATGGGAGCGCAACCAAACGGAACGGAATGCATTTTGGTGCACTCCATTTCGTTCAGTTCAGTTTTGTCCCTATTGTCAATGAATGGGGAAAAAACTGAAGCATTTTCTTCCGCTATTGAGTTACTATGATGGATCTCAATAGCGGAATTGAAAACGCTAGTTTGGAAGTAGCCTTAAACCGTTGAATTTAAACCTTCGGGTTTGTGGCTTTAAGGGGTTGTGAACCCGGACGTACCTCCATTTTCACCCAGGCAGCCCCCCCTAACAGGAGCATCGGATCAGTTCATGCTCCCATGCTCTCCTTTGCCCTGCGCTAAATCGCGCAGGCATTTTCCGGAGTTCCGGTGACGAACCGGCTCTCCATGGGGCTGCCAGGAAGCCCGGTGACATCCCCGGCACTGATGGGCAGGCTTTAGCTTGTAAAACGGCTAGGGCAGCACTAAAGCATGCCTATGAAAGCTGGTGACGTCACCGAACACACTGCCGGGCGGAAGCTTCCATAAGCGGTGTGTTATTGTAAACAAAAGAGCCCCAAAAGAGCATGAGATGCTCCGATGCTAACATCAGGGGGGCTGCCTGGGTGACATTATGGGTATGTCCGGGTTCAGCTCTAAGGGAGAGCCTTCCCCGACAGCCCCATAGGCTCCAATTTAGAGATTTTTTCAAAGGTAGTGACCTCATTACCAATGTAAGGACGAAGCCACAAATCGGTGGAGGCCGCGTCCCTCTTCGAGCGTAGCCTTAGATCACTGAAAGGGGGAAATGGCAGCTCATGAGACCAAAAAAGGTGGAGGAGAAAATGGAGAAAGAATCCCAAGACAGAAGAGTGAAAGCTGAGCCGAACACATCGAGCATCCGGAGACATTGTATCCGATGTGGATGATTGTATCTTTATTTATCAAACACCATTCTGCAACATTTATTACAGCAAAGCCGACTCCTCCAAAACTGACGCTAGCAATTCCCCTCCTGATAAATCTCCCAATCGTGAATTACAATATAAGAAGGACAGATGTGAATGCAGAGAAATGTTCTTTTGCGCTTATTTTCTGGAATTAATGTCCTAACAGAAATCTACAAATGAGTGAAGAATTAGATCAGAAATAGAAGTGACACAAAACCAGAATTATGCATCCAATGGGAAGAAATCCAAGAAAGCAGAAAAACATCAACAATGTAATTGAGAAATGAGTCACCCTGATCCTGTGCACAGGTGACTATTCACACAAGAAGAATGGATTAACTCTCCCAGTACTGAGGACCTGCAGTCCTATGTAACACCACAGATAACACAGTGATATCTCTCTGAGTACAGATAATGTAGTAGATGTCACCTGCAGTCCTATGTAACACCACAGATAACACAGTGATAGCTCTCTGAGTACAGATAATGTAGTAGATGTCACCTGCAGTCCTATGTAACACCACAGGTAACACAGTGATAACTCTCTGAGTACAGATAATGTAGTAGATGTCCCCTGCAGTCCTATGTAACACCACAGATAACACAGTGATAACTCTCTGAGTACAGATAATGTAGTAGATGTCACCTGCAGTCCTATGTAACACCACAGATAACACAGTGATTGCTCTCTGAGTACAGATAATGTAGTAGATGTCACCTGCAGTCCTATGTAACACCACAGATAACACAGTGATAACTCTCTGAGTACAGATAATGTAGTAGATGTCACCTGCAGTCCTATGTAACACCACAGATAACACAGTGATAACTCTCTGAGTACAGATAATGTAGTAGATGTCACCTGCAGTCCTATGTAACACCACAGATAACACAGTGATAGCTCTCTGAGTACAGATAATGTAGTAGATGTCACCTGCAGTCCTATGTAACACCACAGATAACACAGTGATAACTCTCCGAGTACAGATAATGTAGTAGATGTCACCTGCAGTCCTATGTAACACCACAGATAACACAGTGATAGCTCTCTGAGTACAGATAATGTAGTAGATGTCACCTGCAGTCCTATGTAACACCACAGATAACACAGTGATAGCTCTCTGAGTACAGATAATGTAGTAGATGTCACCTGCAGTCCTATGTAACACCACAGATAACACAGTAATAACTCTCTGAGTACAGATAATGTAGTAGATGTCACCTGCAGTCCTATGTAACACCACAGATAACACAGTGATATCTCTCTGAGTACAGATAATGTAGTAGATGTCACCTGCAGTCCTATGTAACACCACAGATAACACAGTGATAACTCTCTGAGTACAGATAATGTAGTAGATGTCACCTGCAGTCCTATGTAACACCACAGATAACAGTGATAGCTCTCTGAGTACAGATAATGTAGTAGATGTCACCTGCAGTCCTATGTAACACCACAGATATTACTTCCTTCTCTTTATTAGTTCTGTGGCTGCTCAGAACGTTGTATGAAGCCTGAAGATTCTGATCTCTAATATTTTCCGTCCTGATATGAAAGGTGTCGCCCCCTGAACAGTTGGAGCCGCTATCGTGTCCCGGCTCAGTCACATCTCGGAGGGGATCCCGAACAGTGGAAGCGAGGTTATTAGTCGCCCGAGCTCTTATCCCGGGGGATTAATGCGGTCGTGTTAGAAATTAATGAACCTGTCGAGGTTCGGTTCAGGTCAAACCAAATTGGCTCCAATTTCACTTGAAATTGTTCTATCCCCTCTAGTCTCCTAGTACTAGGATTTTTTAGGAAAACTTGTTACCTCTTTTTGTTTATTTTTTATGATTTGTTAGTGGTGGTGATTAGAGATGAGCGAACTTTAAAAAATAGTTCGGCGTTCGGGTTGTGGTAATCGCCGCATCCCGTTATGGATTCCACTACCGCGGACTATCCCGGCATATGGAATCCATAAGGGGCGGCTTCCACGAACCCGAACTGTTGAAAAGCCAAAGGACCTGGGGTGACGTCACTGTCATGTGATCAGTTCAGGGGGCTGGATTTGATCCCGTGCTGAACCACGCCCCCTGCACTGATCACATGACGGTGAAGTCACCCCAGGTCCTTTGGCTTTTCAACAGTTCGGGTTCGTGGAAGCCGCCCCTTATGGATTCCATATGCCGAGATAGTCCGCGGTAGTGGAATCCATAACGGGATGCGGCGATTACCACAACCCGAACGCCGAACGCCAAACTATTTTTTAAAGTTTACTCATCTCTAGTGGTGATAAGGGACTGGCAGCAGAAGCTATATGGTACACGTTGGCCAGCAGGCAGCAGCACGATGATGGAAGCAGGCAAGCAGCAACAGTCTTAACTTGGGGCAGCATCAGCAAGGCCAGATCTGTTCATCGGCCTCAGACGGAGGAGTTTGAAAATTCTTCTGAATCCATGGTTGGTTCATTTTAACAAAAGTGATGTTTTGAACACTGGCAGAAAAAAACTTTGTCCGTTTGGGTGTTACCACGCTCCCTGCGGTCCTGAAAACCCTCTCCGAGATGACACTGGAGGAAGATAGAGAGCGTGCTGTGCCAGTTTGGGCCACTGTTCCAGTCTGCTTGCAGCAAGAACGGGATGAGCTGCCGTTACCGGCTTTCCGCAGCTCGTACAGACGCTCGAGCATGTGCAGTGTTAAATTCCAGCGCGTTGGAACGTTGAAGATTAAGCGGTGTAGCTGAAGACTGATCAGTCGCTGCAAGTCCAGGAGGACGTTCCTCACCACTTGAAAATGGCTGAAAAGAGGGAAAGTCTCCTGGCCATTCCCAGCTCCTTGCACAAGCCAGTGTGCTTATTTAGAAGACATTGCACCACTAGATTGATGACGTGCACCATGCAGGGAGCATGTGTTATTTCCCCCAGGTTCAGGGCGGCCACGCTGTTGCAGCCATTGTCGCTGACTACCTTGTCCAGTTGGAGTTGGCGGGGTGACGGCCAGCAGGATGTTTGCTGCTTAATGTATTTTAGCAACTGATCGCCGGTATGGCTACTCTCGCCCAGGCTGATCAGCTCCAAGACGGTGGGGCAACGTATGACACGTGATAAGAAGGGGGGGGGGGTAGTGGGAACGATGCTGTCCCCTGCTGCTGTTGGGGACAGGACTATGTCCATAGAGTGAGAAGTGGAGGAGGCGAAGAAGTGCATGCTGTGAGAGACAGCAAATTAAATTGTGGGGGTCAAAATGGACCTGGCCATGTTTCTGGGGGGCTGCCAGGCCACTGAAACAAGGAAAGAAATGTACTGTCCCTGCCCGTAACAGCTGCTCCAATTGTCCACCATGGAGTGCAGCTGGTCGCACAGTGAGAATCGCAAGGAGTAGCTTGCATTCTCCACCACATGAGAGTACAAGTCACTACTAACTGGTATAGCAGCGACTGCACTGCCAGCAATGTGGCCTGGTGGGGGTCCATCTTGTAGACCAGCTAATTGCTGGTGGAGACATTTTTTTTTATGGCCAAACATTCTGTTATAGATGTCTCACAATGGAGCCAAGGACAAGAAGGAGTCTCAGCAGGAGAAGAAGGTGATGACGACACTGTCTTTCTTTGGGATGTGGGTCGGCTGCCACAAAGAGGACCAGGAGAAGGAGGACAGACTTGTTCTGATTGATAATGCTGGTCAGTTGTATTTTCCCAAAGGATCTGGTGATACCACTTCACGTGCTGCAATAAAGCTCTGGTACCTATGATTGCATTTGAATGCCCACAGCTTATTTTATTCCTGCACATCTTGCACACGGCTATGGTTTTGTGCTTCCGCCTTGTGGATAAAAATCGCCATTGCTTGCACAGAGCTACAGAAAGCCGAGCTGGGCTTAGCTCTGTCATGTTTTGGGCTTAACCCACCAACAGTATCAGTGGCATCACCAGATCTGTAAGCAGACATGGCCCTGGCTGTTCTTTGGGAGGTATCTGGCCTCTGTTCTTTATTGCTGCCACGTCCACCCTTCTACACTGATGTTGCCCCCTCCTCAGCTCCTCGATCCGGCTCCCAGGTTCTGTCCATCATACAATCGTCATCGGAGTCCTCACCCTCACTGCCACTTTTATCAGACAGTAGTATATCATAGTGGGCTCCTTGTCCCCCTCCCCTGCTCTGTATTTGCCCCGACTGCCATTGTTGCTGCTCTCACCACCAATACCATGGCTATGGGTCCCACTATTACCAACACGGTGATGCATGGGGTCTTCAGCCTCCGACCCAACCTCCTCCTCAGGACAGTACAAAGGCTGACTACTCTCACACGAGTTGTCAACAGGGAGACTCTGGTAGTGCCCTAGAGCAGGGAGTACTTTGACATTTGGACATTTGTGGACATTTGCCTATATCCCCTATGCAAAGTTAAAACTTCTTACTTTATTTCTCTTGAAAGGGTTAACTTATACTGTTTATTACTGTGTACCTGCATTTTATATGTTGTGATATATGTCCTGTTCATTATCACTGTATTTACTGTATATGGTTCTGTGGAAAGGGTTAATGAATACTGAGAGACTGTTAGGACTTTGATTGAGAAGCTGGTAATTTTCCACAGCTGCCATAGGGTTTAAAGACGACCATGTTTTGGAGGGAAAACCCCAGACTTGTTTTCCACCAAAAAGCAGACAGCCTGACCTTTGAATGTCTGGCTTTAGCTCTGTTGTTATGTCTGGAAACTTGTTTTTGTCTGGAAAAACCACTGTGTCATTGCCATTGAGTATCATTGAAGCTCTAATGTAAGTCTATATCAGACTGGAGCTGAAACAATGTATCTGTTTGGTTTCTCCACTCCACTCCTCCCACTTGAAGGTTCTAGTCTAGCAAAAACTGCATATAAGGAGAGCAGTCAGCGCAGGGAAGCAGTGCTTGGAAGAGGAGACTCTGCCACGGAGTGACCAGAAGAAGACGCTGAGATGGGGGTACACTGCCACAGACCCTGGATCACCAGCCTTGGACCAGGGTAGCAGCCTTCTGAAGTGAAAAAGGGACAGTTAGCTCAGGCCTTTCCTCAGCATCCAACCCTTCTTCTGCCAGGAAGAGACTGGAGAAGCCAGCCCAATTCCCTTCGCCTGGATTGTTTTGTACCTGAGTTCCTCCAAAAAAGAAGCCCCCTGGTTTACTGCAGACCCTGACTCTCTGGACTTATTTCCCATTGGGGAGCACCACACCTTACCATCCCTTCTGGAGAGCAGCAACATGTGGTGACACCTCAACGGTGTTCGGGGGACCCAGCGTAGCGTTGGAGCCACCTTAAATCCAGCCACTGCCCTCTTCTGACTATCTGCCATAGGATGTGGTAGGGTTTTCTTGCCACTTCTTAGCAAAAAGGAAGGCATCCCTTAGGAAGAGGCAGTAAAGACAGATAGGTCTAAACTGAAAGCCTTCTCTGGGGCTGCAAGGAGGAGGAGCAGGAGGAACGCTGTGATCCCTGGCTCCACAGCACAGTGTCGGACTCCGAAGTCACCTCCACATTATCCTGCTGTGACTGGGAGGAGGAAGGAGCCATCCAATCCACAATCTCATCCTCTTCAACTATAATGTTGCGTCTTTTCGAAACCAGGGACAACTGCGGACTACGTCTACTAGTACTACACCTACTTGTGGCCAGAGAGCTGGCGCTGTTAGTACCCACATTCTGGCTCTGGGTCTTTCATTTAGAACCCTTCTGCATTCCTAACGTTTTTGGGCCTAAATGTACGAAGTCACACAAAGTCTGGAACTTGTTTTCTGGAACTTAAAGACAAGGAGGTGCCTGCAATACAATGTCCTTCCCTTTCCACAAACACACTGAAGACACTGCTACTGACAGATGACTTTAGAAATACTGCAGCACAACAGATTTGCGTTTTCATTTTGCGCTCCCTGCCTTCCAAGAGCCATAACAATTTTATTTTTCCGTTCACATAGCCATATGAGGGCTTGTTTTTTGCAGAACAAGTTGTACTTTCCAACGCCACCATTTAATATTGCATATTGCAATGTAGTGGGAAGCGGTAAAAAACTGACCAGTTAGTCTTACTCTACAGGTCAGTACGAATCTGGCGACACCCTATATGTATAGTTTTTCTTGTGTTTTGATAGTGAAAGAAAATTCAAAAGTGGGAATTTCTTTTCCCGCCATATTTTGACCCCTATAACTTTTTTGTATTTATGTGTACGGAGTTGTATGGGGGCTCATTTTTTGCAGGACAATCTGAACTTTTAAGTGATACCATTATAGGGTGTATGTTTTTTTGATCACTTTTTATTTCATTTTTTTTTGAGGAAATGAAGCGTTCAAAAACGGGGAATCGGCCATTTGGACGCTTTTTTCCGTTTTTTTGTTTACCGTATGGGGAATATATTTTTATATTTTTATACTATGGGCGTTTTCGCACATTGCGACACCCATGATGTGTATTTTTTTAAAAAAATATTCTTTTATTTTATTTTGGGGAAAAAGGGGGTGATTTGAAATTTTTTTTTGTTTTATTTTTTTTTTGATTTTTTTAAACACTTTTATATAGCTCCCATAGGAAACTATATAAATCAGTCATCTGATTGCTTCTATCATAAACTCCAATACACTTGTATTGGAGTCTATGATGATTTTACTAGTTTCCCATGGAGCCCTATTACTAACAAGGGCTCCATAGGAAATTCTATGCAACAGCCTCGTGTCATTCACGGAAACCATGGCTGTTGCTGACAAGCTCCGGTTCCGCTGATTGCCACAAGGGGGAGCTGGAAAGGTGCCGAAAGTTTTACTTTCGGTTTTAATCGCGCGCATCGCAGGATTGACCACGGCATCTGAGGGGTTAAATGTTCGCAATCGGCACCACTGCCGATCCCGAACATTAGCTGCGGGGGTCTGCTTGAATAAGCAGGTGGCCACCCTCAGCGATGGCGCCCGCATGAAGCAGGAGCGGGCGCCATCTTTAGGGACAGGACACAGGACGTATGGGTACGTCCTGTGTCCTTAAGAGGTTAAGTGTAAAAAACAAGTTGTCAAAACAACTAAGTGATTAATTCCCCCACACCCCCACCAACACTTACACTGGCTGGAGATGCATTGACACAGATTTCTGCCTAGTATTTTATGTTATCACTCAGAGATATAAACTGCATTGTAAGCAACACATCTGCTGTTTCCCCAAACTTCAACCCAAAAAATAAATTTGAAGTGCCTGCAGATGCACTGACACAGATTTCTGCCTAGTATTTAAAGTTATCACTCAGACTGGGATACATATGTACGACTAGGCAGCTACCCTTTGTGTTGTTAGACATACTAATATGAAATTTTCCCAAACTGAAAACCACAGAAAGATACATTGGAACTGCCTGCAGATGCACCAGCACAGATTTTTGACTAGTATTTCATATAATCAGAGATATAATCGTCTGCTACCCTCTGTATTGTACGACACACTAATATGCCAGTTTCCTAAACTTAAAAAAGAAAAACTGTCTGGAGATGCCCTGACACAGATTTTAGACTAGTAGTTCATGTTTTACTGAGATTTTAAATGCTATATCTCCCCTGGTCTGGATGTTAAAACATATGTTATATAGTTTTGAGCTTATTCACCCCTCCCCAAAAAAGTATTTCTGTTAAAATGGCAAAAAAATGAAAGAAATGTCCTTGTAGGTAGTTGCTTTCAAGGTTCTGCAGCAGCTGCAGCTGTGGCAATAATTGCAGTTAAGGCAGTAATTGCAGTTAGAATGTATTGCCAGCCTCAGCTCCTCACTTCTCACTCCCTGGCTGACAGCTTTTCCCGCCTGTCCCTATTCTACACACACAATTCTTCTTTTCTTTGTAATTCTAGCCTTTCCCTTCACTCTCCCTTGCAGTAGAATACAAGCTATTGATTTCTGACTCTCCTGGATTGATTTCTGATTGTCCCTGATTGATTTCTGACTCTCCCTGATTGATTTCTGACTCTCCCTGATTCTCTAAGATGGTTTTCCTGGCAGACACTGTAAGACCGATCCACCCTTATTCCCATCCCAGCACAGAATGGTGTTCTGCTCGGGCACCTCCCGGTGGCAGCACTGATTGGCCCATCAGGGTAAGCCCTCTCCCCCTACTTACTTTGAGGGTCATGTGAGAACCCTTCTTCCCTAGTGATTTTTCCCCACCGACATGTGCACCAAAATGTCGTTGTGCACCGTTTTCCTGGATTCTTCCGAAACAAACCTGAAAAGTTCGTAGCGCACCAGGTTCCCTCATCTCTAGGTTGTGTCCCTTCATCTAATGCCATTTATCATGTAGATGCAGTAAATACAAGGCCCTTATTAATGTATTGTTATTCTCCATATTGCCTCCTTTGCTGGATTGATACATTTTTCCATCCCATTATACATTGCTGTCTTCATGGTTACGACCACCCTGTAATCTAGCAGCAGTGGTCGTGCTTACACAGTATAGGGGGGGAAAAAAACAGTCTATGTGCGCTTCCACGGCCCCAATCACCAGAGAGGCCAGCACTTTTTTTCTATATTGTGCAAAAATTACCACTGCTGCTGGATTGCAGGGTGGTCGTAACCATGGAGACAGCAATGTATAATGGGATGGAAAGAGAAATCGGGCCAGCAAAGGAAGAAATATGAATAATAACAATACATTAATCAGTGTCTTGTATTACGTTTGTCTACAGGATGAATGCCATTTACTGAAGTGACACAACCCCTCTGAGGCTGGAATAATTAATTCCATGAATGTGTGATGATGATGATGATGATGGGAAACACATGGCCCCCAGTTTTGTATTTACTGATTAATGTGACAGAAGGGGTTAACTTGAAGATTTCCGATGAGATGCCGATGAGGAGACGTCTTGTTCCTCTGCTGCTTCTGCAATTGTTTATAGAGTTAAACTTGGTTTGGAAAATTGTCCCCACAGTAAAGGGGGACCCCACCTCAAGTTGTTGCCATAGAGTCCGAACAAGACAAGACAGGGGCGAGGAGGATCTGCACACTGGTCCCACTGGATCTCCTGCCCCGAATTTATCAATTCTGATGTTTTTTCACTCTCTGAGCACCAAAAAACTTGTAATATTCCCTTCTAGCATTAGGTCCTTCACCATCTTGTAATCCTAGTCTCTTCAAGCAAATATCTAAATCTTAACCATCTAATAGATTTTGTATTTTTAATTCTACTCCATTTTCAAGATCTCTGCTTGCTGTCAGTAAATGAGGACACTCAGAGGCACTTATTCTCCTGCTTTCAGCTGAGAAGTGGATACAATGTATCAGTCTGGACAATGCTCAGTAATATAAACATCCTGACTCCAGACTGATACATTGTAACAAAGTGCAGAGCTCCGTGCAGCTGCTGTGGATTCTGTGCCCCCCAATCACCCCCTTACCTGTTATAAAGCCCCTTATTATAGTCTTAGGGCTCGCTTACACTGATATTGGTGAACCCGACCGTATAATCCCCCAGAACCGACATCTGTGGATCCAACCAATCTCCAAAAGCAAACTCTACCCCTGATGTTCCCTCTGGCGCTGTGGGAGCGTCCAGCAGCCGCAGCAGATGTGTGTCTAATGTGAGACATGTGAGGCCGATGACGGGGCTAGGGCCGGTCCCTATGATGGATGTGTGAACATTTTCAAGGGGTTATTCAATTGATAAACTTTTTATTAAAAAGCCTGGCTGAACGCCCTCCTCTTCTCTGGGCAAGTAAAAAATATTTGTTCAGGTAGTGGCCACTAGGTGGCGCTCAGTGCAAAGAGCTCAATGGTCCGTATATGAATGCCTATGCACTGAGCTCCCCCTAGTGGTGGCTGCAGGCAAACAGCTTTGTAATAGAAGAGAAGAGGATCGATTAATGTATTTATTTTACTTTTCTGGTGTAAATATATAGAGAAATATGCGACTCAGAATGTTATATTTGTGAAGCACCTGTTCCACTTTTTCTGCCATAGACGTCGGTAGCACAGTAGCAAACTCCAGGGGCCAGACACAGGTGCTTTTAGCTTCACACTGACAGGCACATCACACTTGATGTTGTTGACTTGACATGTTGAGCAGTTATCACCAGGTCTGCTGCCATTTGCTCCATCATTAAGGCATATGAGGCACGTCTCGCTGGCTGCTGAGCGGTCTTGTGTTGGTCAACAGTCTCAGTGCCCACAGTGATGTGCTGATGGTCCGCAGCTCTCCAACCAGTGGCAAATATAGCCTTGGCTGAAAGCTCCACATGCCTCACAGATCAGCCTGCCCCTGCAGATCCTGCCACATCCACTGATCTATGCCCATAGTGATAGGTTCTGAATGTTCTAGCTCTTTCCCTTTATAATAAAATAGGGGAGATTAATGAGTGTCCCCAATAATGGCTGTATGTAGTGAGCTCCCTCTAGTGGTGGCTGTATAATCTGTATGTAGTGAGCTCCCTCTAGTGGTGACTGTATGATCTGTATGTAGTGAGCTCCCTCTAGTGGTGACTGTATATATCTGTATGTAGTAATCTCCTGAGCGCCTTCTAGTGGCGACTGTATATATCTGTATGTAGTTATCTCCTGAGCTCCCTCTAGTGGTGGCTGTATATATCTGTATGTAGTAATCTCCTGAGCTCCACCTAGTGGTGGCTGTATATATCTGTATGCAGTAATCTCATGAGCTCCCTCTAGTGGTGGCTGTATATATCTGTATGTAGTAATCTCCTGAGCTCCCTCTAGTGGTGGCTGTATATATCTGTATGTAGTAATCCCCTGAGCTCCCTCTAGTGGTGGCTGTATATATCTGTATGCAGTAATCTCCTGAGCTCCCTCTAGTGGTGGCTGTATATATCTGTATGTAGTAATCTCCTGAGCTCCCTCTAGTGGTGGCTGTATATATCTGTATGTAGTAATCTCCTGAGCTTCCTCTAGTGGTGGATGTATATATCTGTATGTAGTAATCTCCTGCGATCCCTCTAGTGGTGGCTGCATATATCTGTATGTAGTAATGTCCTGAGCTCCCTCTAGTGGTGGCTGAATATATCTGTATGTAGTAATCTTCTGAGCCCCCTCTAGTGGTGGCTGTATATATCTGTATGTAGTAATCTTCTGAGCCCCCTCTAGTGGTGGCTGTATATATCTGTATGTAATAATCTCCTGAGCTCCCTCTAGTGGTGGCTGTATATATCTGTATGTAGTAATCTCCTGAGCTCCCTCTATTGGTGGCTGTATATATCTGTATGTAGTAATCTCCTGAGCTCCCTCTAGTGGTGACTGTATATATCTGTATGCAGTAATCTCCTGAGCTCCCTCTAGTGGTGACTGTATATATCTGTATGTAGTAATCTCCTGAGCTCCACCTAGTGGTGGCTGTATATATCTGTATGTAGTAATCTCCTGAGCTCCCTCTAGTGGCGACTGTATATATCTGTATGTAGTAATCTCCTGAGCTCCCTCTAGTGGTGGCTGTATATATCTGTATGTAGTAATCTCCTGAGCTCCACCTAGTGGTGACGGTATATATCTGTATGTAGTAATCTTCTGAGCCCCCTCTAGTGGTGGCTGTATATATCTGTATGTAGTAATCTTCTGAGCCCCCTCTAGTGGTGGCTGTATATGTCTGTATGTAATAATCTCCTGAGCTCCCTCTAGTGGTGGCTGTATATATCTGTATGTAGTAATCTCCTGAGCTCCCTCTATTGGTGGCTGTATATATCTGAATGTAGTAATCTCCTGAGCTCCCTCTAGTGGCGACAGTATATATCTGTATGCAGTAATCTCCTGAGCTCCCTCTAGTGGTGACTGTATATATCTGTATGTAGTAATCTCCTGAGCTCCACCTAGTGGTGGCTGTATATATCTGTATGTAGTAATCTCCTGAGCTCCCTCTAGTGGTGGCTGTATATATCTGTATGTAGTAATCTCCTGAGCTCCCGCTAGTGGTGTCTGTATATATCTGTATGGCCAGTAACCTCTTGAGCTCCCTCTATTTGTGGCTGTATATATCTGTATGTAGTAATCTCCTGAGCTCCCTCTAGTGGTGGCTGTATAATCTGTGTGTAGTGATCTCTTGAGCACCCTCTAGTGGTGACTGTATATATCTGTATGTAGTAATCTCCTGAGCTCCACCTAGTGGTGACGGTATATATCTGTATGTAGTAATCTCCTGAGCTCCCTCTAGTGGTGACTGTATATATCTGTATGTAGTAATCTCCTGAGCTCCCTCTAGTGGTGGCTGTATATATCTGTATGTAGTAATCTCCTGAGCTCCACCTAGTGGTGGCTGTATATATCTGTATGTAGTAATCTCCTGAGCTCTCTAGTGGTGGCTGTATATATCTGTATGTAGTAATCTCCTGAGCTCCCTCTAGTGGTGGCTGTATATATCTGTATGTAGTAATCTCCTGAGCTCCCTCTATAGGTGGCTGTATATATCTGTATGTAGTAATCTCCTGAGCTCCTTCTAGTGGTGGCTGTATAATCTGTATGTAGTGAGCTCCCTCTAGTGGTGGCTGTATAATCTGTGTGTAGTGAGCTCCCTCTAGTGGTGACTGTATAATCTGTATGTAGTGAGCTCCTTCTAGTGGTGGCTGTATAATCTGTATGTAGTGTGCTCTATCTGGTGGTGGCTGTATAATCTGTGTGTAGTGAGCTCCCTCTTGTGGTGACTGTATAATCTGTATATAGTGAGCTCACTCTAGTGGTGACTGTATAATCTGTATGTAGTGAGCTCCCTCTAGTGGTGACTGTATGATCTGTATGTAGTGAGCTCCCCCTAGTGGTGACTGTATAATCTGTATGTAGTGAGCTCACTCTAGTGGTGACTGTATAATCTGTATGTAGTGAGCTCCCTCTAGTGGTGGCTGTATAATCAGTATGTAGTGAGCGCCCTCTAGTGGTGACTGTATAATCTGTATGTAGTGAGCTCCCTCTAGTGGTGGCTGTATAATCTGTACGTAGTGAGCTCCCCCTAGTGGTGGCTGTATAATCTGTATGTTATGAGCGCCCTCTAGTGGTGGCTGTATAATCTCTATGTTATGAGCTCCCTCTAGTGTTGACTGTATAATCTGTATGCAGTGAGCTTTCTCTAGTCTTGGCTGTATAATCTGTATGCAGTGAGCTTTCTCTAGTGGTGGCTTGTATAATCTGTATGCAGTGAGCTCCCTCTAGTGGTGGCTGTATAATCTGTATGTAGTGAGCTCCCCCTAGTGGTGGCTATATAATCTTTATCCAGTGAGCTCCCTCTAGTGGTGACTGTATATATCTGTATGCAGTAATCTCCTAAGCTCCCTCTAGTGGTGGCTGTATATATCTGTATGTAGTAATCTCCTGAGCTCCCTCTAGTGGTGGCTGTATATATCTGTATGTAGTAATCTCCTGAGCTCCCTCTAGTGGTGGCTGTATAATCTGTGTGTAGTAATCTCCTGAGCTCCCTCTAGTGGTGGCTGTATAATCTGTGTGTAGTGATCTCCTGAGCTCCCTCTATTGGTGGCTGTATATATCTGTATGCAGTAATCTCCTGAGCTCTACCTAGTGGTGGCTGTATATATCTGTATGTAGTAATCTCCTGAGCTCCCTCTAGTGGTGGCTATATATATCTGTATGTAGTGATCTCCTGAGCTCTACCTAGTGGTGGCTGTATATATCTGTATGTAGTAATCTCCTGAGCTCTACCTAGTGGTGGCTGTATATATCTGTATGTAGTAATCTCCTGAGCTCCCTCTAGTGGTGGCTGTATATATCTGTATGTAGTAATCTCCTGAGCTCCCTCTAGTGGTGGCTGTATATATCTGTATGTAGTAATCTCCTGAGCTCCCTCTAGTGGTGGCTGTATATATCTGTATGTAGTAATCTCCTGAGCTCCCTCTAGTGGTGGCTGTATATATCTGTATGTAGTAATCTCCTGAGCTCCCTCTAGTGGTGGCTGTATATACCTGTATGTAGTAATCTCCTGAGCTTCCTCTAGTGGTGGCTGTATATATCTGTATGTAGTAATCTCCTGAGCTCCCTCTAGTGGTGGCGGTATATATCTGTATGCAGTAATCTCCTGAGCTCCCGCTAGTGGTGTCTGTATATATCTGTATGGCCAGTAACCTCTTGAGCTCCCTCTATTTGTGGCTGTATATATCTGTATGTAGTAATCTCCTGAGCTCCCTCTAGTGGTGGCTGTATAATCTGTGTGTAGTGATCTCTTGAGCACCCTCTAGTGGTGACTGTATATATCTGTATACAGTAATCTCCTGAGCTCCCTCTAGTGGTGACTGTATATATCTGTATGCAGTAATCTCCTGAGCTCCCTCAAGTGGTGACTGTATATATCTGTATGTAGTAATCTCCTGAGCTCTCTCTAGTGGTGGCTGTATATATCTGTATGTAGTAATCTCCTGAGCTCCCCCTAGTGGTGGCTGTATATATCTGTATGTTGTAATCTCCTGAGCTTCCTCTAGTGGTGGCTATATATCTGTATGTAGTAATCTCCTGAGCTCCCTCTAGTGGTAGCTGTATATATCTGTATGTAGTAATCTCCTGAGCTCTCTCTAGTGGTGGCTGTATATATCTGTATGTAGTAATCTCCTGAGCTCCCTCTAGTGGTGACTGTATATATCTGTATGTAGTAATCTCCTGAGCTCCCTCTAGTGGTGACTGTATATATCTATATGTAGTAATCTCTTGAGCTCTCTCTAGTGGTGGCTGTATATATCTGTATGCAGTAATCCCTTGAGCTCTCTCTAGTGGTGGCTGTATATATCTGTATGCATTTATCTCCTTAGCTCTCTCTAGTGGTGGCTGTATATATCTGTATGTAGTAATCTCCTGAGCTCCCTCTAGTGGTGGCTGTATATATCTGTATGTAGTAATCTCCTGAGCTCCCTCTAGTGGTGGCTGTATATATCTGTATGCAGTAATCTCCTTAGCTCCCTCTAGTGGTGGCTGTATATATCTGTATGTAGTAATCTCCTGAGCTCCCTCTAGCGCTGGCTGTATATATCTGTATGTAGAAATCTCCTGACCTCCCTCTAGTGGTGGCTGTATATAACTAAATGCAGTAATATCCTGAGCTCCCTCTAGTGGTGGCTGTATATATCTGTATGCAGTAATCTCCTGAGCTCCCTCTAGTGGTGGCTGTATATATCTGTATGTAGTAATCTCCTGAGCTCACTCTAGTGGTGGCTGTATATATCTGTATGTAATAATCTCCTGAGCTCTCTCTAGTGGTGACTGTATATATCTGTATGTAGAAATCTCCTGACCTCCCTCTAGTGGTGGCTGTATATATCTGTATGTAGTAATCTCCTGAGCTCACTCTAGTGGTGGCTGTATATATCTGTATGTAGTAATCTCCTGAGCTCACTCTAGTGGTGGCTGTATATATCTGTATGTAGTAATCTCCTGAGCTCCCTCTAGTGGTGGCTGTATATATCTGTATGCATTTATCTCCTGAGCTCCCTCTAGTGGTGACTGTATATATCTGTATGTAGAAATCTCCTGACCTCCCTCTAGTGGTGGCTGTATATATCTGTATGTAGTAATCTCCTGAGCTCACTCTAGTGGTGGCTGTATATATCTGTATGTAGTAATCTCCTGAGCTCACTCTAGTGGTGGCTGTATATATCTGTATGTAGTAATCTCCTGAGCTCCCTCTAGTGGTGGCTGTATATATCTGTATGTAGTAATCTCCTGAGCTCCCTCTAGTGGAGGCTGTATATATCTGTATGTAGAAATCTCCTGAGCTCCCCCTAGTGGTTGCAATTTAAATCTGTATACATTAATCTCCACCAAGTGGTTGCTGTGTATTTTGTGATCTCCATAGTGGTGGCTGAATCTCCTTGCAGGGAGCTCCCCCTAGTGGTCTCTGTAAGTAGACATTATTTTATCATGTAACTGTGGCTCGGACAGGTAATCAGGGGACGTGGACCTCTGCAACAGAAACATACAGATTTGACTCCATAAAGTTACATTCTGGAATTAACAGCTAACAAAGCAGAGTAGTAAAGGCAGTATCTACACAGTGAGGAAAGTTCTGTGCATCTCTCTGGATGACTGTAGGATGAGATGATGCAGTAATGGGGATCAATACACACCCGCTCCGTGGCTCAGCGAGGATAAGATCAGCGAGAGATCACAGAAGGAGTAACTGACCTCAATTCTAAAGACCTGAGAAATTCCTGCAAACACATAGAAGATTAAAGATCTAAGGAATAAATCCAATATAAAATCATCTAACAATATACAATGTGACATACTAATCAATAACAATGTAACACTATGTAGTATTAATAACACCATGTAATATGATGTGATATAATGCAATAGAGAAAACACTGTATAATATAACATGATGTAACATAATACAATGTAATATAATATGATGTAAAACTATATGGTGTTACATAATACAATGTGTAGTTATAACACATACTCTACCACTATATAACACTCTAAAATACAATATAACAAGTTACCCACTAGACCATCAAAGATATTATTATACCCACTGGACCACTGGAGATATTATTTTACCCACTGGACCATTAGAAATATTATTATACCCACTAAACCATCATGGATATTATTATACCCACTGGACTATCAGAAATATTATTATACCCACTGGAATATCAAAAATATTATTATACCCACTGAACCACCAGAGATATTATTATACCCACTGGACCACCAGAGATATTATTATACTAAATTTATCATCTTGGATATTATTATACCCACTGCATTATGAGAGATATTAATATACCCACTGGATCATCAGAGATGTTATTATACACAATGGACCACCAGACATATTATTATACCCACTGGACCATCAGGGATATTATTTTACCCACTGGACTATCAGGCAAAATATTTTAGCCACTGGACCATATTGGATTTTTATTATACCCACTGGACCATCAGAGATGTTAATATATACACTCAACCATCAGGGACATTATTATAACCACTACACCATCAGGGATATTATTATACCCACTGGACCATCAGGCATATTACTATAGTCACTAGACCAGGGATCAGCAACCTTCGGCACTCCAGCTGCTGTGAAACTACAACTCCCAGCATGCAAACATGCTCGGCTGTTGTCAAAACTCCCATAGAAGTGAATGGAGCATTCTGGGAGTTGTAGTTTCAGAACATCTGGAGTGCCGGAGGTTGCTGATCCCTGCACTAGACCATCAGAGATATTATTATGCCCACTGCATTATCAGGGATATTATTTTACCCACTGAACCATCAGGGATATGATTTTATCCACTGGACTATCAGGCATAGTATTTTAGCCACTGGACCATCTGGGATTTTTATTATACCCACTGGACCATCAGGATATAATTATGCCCACTGAACCATCAGGATATTATGTACTATGTACATTTCATAAGGGCATTCCGGGAGGACCCCTCTGGTCCATTGCTCTTATGGACTTTGCCTCCAGCCGCCATGTTCCAAGTGTGTTTCCAGGTCCATGTTTCTTCTGGTATTTGTGGTACTACTGGCTGTCCATGTCCTGACTGGTCCTTTGGTCATTGTGTTTGGTTCTGATCTCTTGGGCATGACCCTTGGTTACGTTCTAGACCACGTCCTGATGGCCACGTTCCAGCTCTGGTGTCTCCACATTCAGTATCTCAGCATCGGTCTTTATTCACACCAGGAGCGTAGCTAACGGCTCATGGGCCCTGGTGCAAGAGTTCAGCTTGGGCCCCCCTTCCCTCAGTGCTTTGTGTGTCTTCTTATGTGGCACAAGGGTCTTTGGGCCCCCTCAGGCTCCTGGGCCCGGTAGCGACTGCTACCTCTGCACCTCCTATAGCTACGCCCATGATTCACACACCACTCTCCATTTTCCACCCTTGGTTTCCTCATGTTTTGGGTCGGTGCGTCTGTTTCAGGACCATCAGTCATTCATTTGTCCCAGACATGAAAACGTACAGGAAGAGGTCCATTTGTGACCAGCCCACTGAAATCACGTAAGAGGAAGGTCCTGAGAGCCCTGGTGATTGCGTTATTGCTTTTTGCACTGGTTTGTGACATTTATTGCACTATTTAGTTGCTTTGTGTGTTTGTAGTCATGTCCCCATTCCCCTGGACCATCGTGCACTCGTCTGCCTCTTCTCGCAGTTTGGGGGACAACGTCAAATGCCGATTCTATATATTTATTCCACTGATTTCCGGGGAGTTCTTTTGCATCGCTGAATTTTGAGTTTCTTGGAACATCCACCATTGCGGGGACAGTCGGGGAAACCTGCGGCATTATCTGGAACCATCGGAAGACCTCCATGATGGACACTGCACAAGGTTCTCAGGGTGCTGCATTGGGTCCATGGATGGGAAGCACCTCCGTGCGAAGAAGCAGCCGCATTACTCAGTGGGGCTTCTGATTCTCTGTGAACCAGCCCAACTTCCCCACTCTCCTGGTCCCACAGCCCCTTCAGTTCTTGTGAATGATGAGGGTTTTGGACCATGGCTTGGACACCTGCAGAGCACATCTATAAATGATGAATGCACCTTTGAGATTTTCACTTCCAAATTAGTCTTTTCTTTGAGCCCTATCCTCAAAGACATTTGTCTGGAGGATCAGGCCTTGAGACAGGAGAACAGAACCGCCGCATTGATCCTGCAAAACGGGACCCAAGAATGAAGTGCCAGTACCGCTGGGGCTGATCATTATAAAGAGACTGTCTCCAGTATCGCTGTGCACGTACCTTATATGCTGCCATCGCCCATAGCAATAAGCCACAAAATTGCACAATTGCCTCCCGAGGATCTAAGCAATCGGGAGAACAACTCATTATCAATGTCTGACCGTGAGAACAACGCTGCATCTACTGCTGCCACTCCATGCATAAGGCCACTGACTATGCCATACTATTTTTGGGCACCATGGCTCCTATGCAACATGGGAGAGTCTCATACCCTAAGAGACTTCCACAAGAAGATACTAGCTACCTTCATGCTGTACCCTATATCCACAGACCAGAAAGTAGAGATTCTACTTGGTCGGCTAGAAGGAACTGTGCTCTGTGGAGTCAAATCCTGGCCATGGTCAGAGAAAAGGACTGTAGAGCAGGGGCGGACTGGGCCGGGGGGCAGGGGGGCAATTGCCCCCCCGGGCCCCTCTGTTGCCTCTGTAAACGGGCCCCTCTGTAGTGCATGTGCCCTGCCGCGGCCCTGGTGACAAGTGGGGGCGGCCGGCGGCAGGGCACAGGGAGATGAACGCTTCCACTGTGGAAGCGTTCATCTCCATAGTCATCTGTATCGCCGTCCTCAGGACGGCGATACAGATGGCTGTGCTGCGGCAGAGCAGGGAGAGGCGTGTCCCCTCCCTGTTCCTCTGATAGGCTGCCAGCACTAGGCCGGCAGCCTATCAGAGGCTGGTGCAGGTGGCGCGATGACGTCATCGCGCCGCCGGAGCGGTACAGCAAGGGACACAGGCCAGAAGAGGCCTGAATCGCGTCGCTGGAGGTAAGTATAACTGTTATTTGTATGTTTGTTTGTTTGTTTTTGTGTTTTTGGGGGCTACTGGCACATAAGATAAGGGGGAATCTACTGGCACATAAGATAAGGGGGAGGAATCTACTGGCACATAAGATAAGGGGGGAATCTACTGGCACATAAGATAAGGGGGATCTACTGGCACATAAGATAAGGGGGAATCTACTGGCACATAAGATAAGGGGGAGGAATCTACTGGCACATAAGATAAAGGGGGAATCTACCGCCACATAAGATAAAGGGGGTATCTACTGGCACATAAGATAAGGGGGAATCTACTGGCACATAAGATAAGGGGGGTATCTACTGGCACATAAGATAAGGGGGAATCTACTGGCACATAAGATAAAGGGGGATCTACTGGCACATAAGATAAAGGGGGAGGAATCTACTGGCACATAAGATAAGGGGGAATCTACTGGCACATAAGATAAAGGGGGAATCTACTGGCACATAAGATAAGGGGAATCTACTGGCACATAAGATAAAGGGGGATCTACTGGAACATAAGATAAAGGGGGAATCTACTGGCACATAAGATAAGAGGGAATCTACTGGCACATAAGATAAAGGGGAATCTACTGGCACATAAGATAAAGGGGGGGGGATCTACTGGCACATGATAAAGTGAGGGGGGGGATTCTACTGGCACATGATAACTGAGGGGGGGGGGATTCTACTGGCACATGATAACTGAGGGGGATTCTACTGGCACATGATAAGGTGAGGGGGATTCTACTGGCACATGATAAGGTGAGGGGGATTCTACTGGCACATAAGGAGGGCGACTGGCACATAAGGGGGTGCTACTGGCACATAAGGGGTGCTACTGGCACATAAGGGGGACTACTGGCACAAGGGGGTGCTACTGGCACATAAGGGGGGTGCTACTGGCACATAAGTGGGCACTACTGGCATATAAGGGGGGCTACTGGCACATAAGGGGGTGCTACTGGCACATAAGGGGGTGCTACTGGCACATAAGAGGGGCTACTGGCACATAAGAGGGGCTACTGGCACATAAGGGGGACGGCTACTGGCACATAAGGGGGGGGGGTCTATAAGAGATGTGAGTGGCCAACATCTATCCTCTCCGCAATGCTCAGCCTCCTGTGACAGATCAGGAGAGCGGAGGTGTGGGGGCGGAGATAGCTGTCAATGCTGTCAAAGGAGGCCATGCTCTCCTCCCGCAGCTCCCCGCCCAGCCTCTTGTGACAGTGAATCAGGAAGTAGACGGGGGCTCAGTGGGCCTCTGGGTGTTACTTGCCCCCTGGGCCAAAAGTTGCCAGTCAGCCCCTGCTGTAGAGTAAATCATTGATAGACTTAGCACCATCTTTGAGACTAGACCTTCCTCAGAACAGAAAATGTGGTTCTCTGGCAATCCGAGGAGTCCCTCAGAGACTTTACTTATTCTTGCAGGAGGCCCTGGGGGCTGTCATCCATGCAGAACCCCATGAGGCCAAGAACTAAGACCACACCCTAGGGGAGCAGTTCATAGAAGGTGCTGCTGCTACAGAGACTCTGAAAAGATAAGTAAAAATATTGTCTGTCACGCTCCCAGACACCCCCTCCCTAGACTTCAAGGAACTCACTACCAACATCCTGAGGATGGACCACAAGCCTCAAACTGCCTAAGACAGCAATCCACTGCCTCTGTCTAGAGAAACCAGCCGTACCATCAAGCAAGGGGCCCAAGCTCCTGTTCTGGATGCAGTCGCTGCCCTCCTAGCAGAAAGCTTGGAGGAGATTCAGAAAAGAGTAGAGCAGTCAGAAGAGCGTCTACAGACAGAGAAGCCCCACAGCCTAGGAGCCGGCTTCCTTCTGGTTCCAGAGAAGACTAAAACCTGATTCTAGGTAGGCTATCAGAAAGGTGAAATCTGCCATGCCCGCATCAGCGATGCCCAACCGGTAGGTCTGTCACAGAGATTTCTATGGTGTCGTGTCTGCATAAAGCCAAGACCATCAGGCTGTAGTGGAACCTATCCACCTAGAGCAGTGTTTCCCAACCAGTGTGCCTCCAGCTGTTGCAAAACTACAACTCCCAGCATGCCCGCACAGCCAAAGGCTGTCCGGGCATGCTGGGAGTTGTAGTTTTGCAACAACTGGAGGCACACTGGTTGGGAAACACTGACCTAGAGGATTACCCTCTAGTCTTGGCAGCAAGATTTCTAGTCACAGTCTCCCAAGTTATACCCAACCTGAGTGATCAGCGGGTAAAACTCAAGAAACACTATCCAGTCACTCGGCTGCTCCATGTTCAATTTGAAGATATCATTGAATCCCCTGCCACCACTGTTCAGCAGTCTATACCGCGGTGGGCAGAAGTCCATGTAGGCGATCTGACTACATCAGCAGAACAAATGGATGGTGTGCTCAAGGTGGTGAAGCGATATCATCAAGCCTTCAGTAAACATCCAATGGACTTTGGCAAAGCCAAACATACTACATACATCCGAACTATCCGAACTAGCTCGCATCCTCCAGTTAAAGAGAGACCCAGGCCAATACCACCTACCCTGTATCAGACAGCCAAGAAAACAATCCAAGAAGTGAAGGAGGTAAAAAGTCAATCAAGACACCCAAAGCCAATGGGCTGCCCCCTTCGAAGAAGGACAGATCTATCGGATTCTGTGTGCATGACCGAGAAGTTAACAGTATAGCACACGATGATGTATACCCATTGCCACACATGAAAGAATCCATAGCTCTTTCCAGTCGGAGCTCCTTGCCGTAGTGTGAGTTGTGACCACGCCTTTCACCGTTTACATGGACAACAACCCTCGTTCTCATCTAAACAACACGCAACTAGGAGCCCTAGAGCAAGAGCTCATGCACACGTACATATTTTCCTTCCGTGTCCGTTACGGAACCGTTCATTTCAATGGGTCCGCAAAAGAAACCCATGCAAAAAAATAGAACATGTCCTATTATTATCCGCATTACAGACAAGGATAGGACTGTTCTGTTAGGGGCCAACTGTTCCGTTACGCAAAATACAGAATGCACACAGACGTCATCCATATTTTTTGTGGATCTGTTTTTTGCGGACCGTAAAATACATATGGTCGTGTGCATGAGCCCCAATGGTGGGCTTCCAGGTAGCAGTCCAGTGCTGAACCATTATTGTAAAAAGGACTATGGATCCAGCTCCAGACCGAGTGCCAAATCTTCGGAGAATTGCCAGATTATGCAATATCTTGGTCTGTGATTCGGGCCAAGCACGTCCATTAAAGTCTGGGGGTCCATGAAAATCACGGACACAACCCGGATGGCATCTGTGGGGCGTCTGTTTTTCACTGAAGACTGATAGGTGATTCTTTGGAAATTAATTTTCAGCTAACATCAGTGAATTACGGATGACACACGGATGGTAAAAACAGACACACGGATCCTTCACGAACACCTTCATGGATGCAACATGTACGCTTTTTTTCACGGAAATGTGGACGAGGTCTAAGGAGGGGTTCACACAGCACCTTTGCTGTGAAATGCAAGCTCCAGATCTTAGCTGAAAGTCCATGAGAAATATGAGATGTAGGACACGACACGAGCGCTTTTTGCTATTGGCATTATTTCAGGTAGGTGGCGTTTTTCCCCCCCCAAAACTCAGCGTGCTGCTATAGTCTCACCTTGGGGATGCACTCATTACACTCCAGCACCTGCCATCGAGGGCTCATTTGAATTTTCAAAACCTGAGACAAAAGATTAGAGATGAGCGAATCGAAGTTGACGAAGTGGAATTCGATCCGAATTTCAGGAAAAATTCGATTTGCACCAAATCCGAATTTCCTCACGCTTCGTGGTAATGAATCAAATTTTTTCCTAAAATGGCTGCTGCACGTGTGAGGACATGGAGCAAGGAACTCTGGGAAGGCGGGATCAATGCCATGCATGCAGCCAATCAGCAGCCAGCGAGCCCTGTGATGTCACAGCCCTATAAACAGCCTCAGCCATCGTGGATTCAGCCATTTTCCAGTGTACTTAGTGCAGGGAGAGACGTCAGCAGGCGCTAGGGACAGCGCAGGGAAAACTTCATTGTGCTGAAAAACGATTTACAAGTTCAGGGAAAGATTATTCAAGGTGTAGGGAAAGGATAGGGAGGAATTATTCCACAGCATTTATGTAGAACAGGGTTCAGTCGGGGAGGTTACAGCCTGGGTAATAGGAAGAATCCTATTACACCTTGCTGCACTGACTGCGGATCCAAATTGCCATTATACAGCTCTGTAATTCCAGCAAACCGTTCTTGTTATTGGGGTGCAAGTGCTGTGTGATACCGCCATTAACAGGGGTTATTACAGGGAAATATTTCTATGTCTTATTTGCCCTTGTGCGGTGCAGTCATATGTTCTAAAGCATTTTTTGGCCTGTATTAGTGGGAAAAAAGGGCTTATTAGCCGTTGTGTGGTGAAGGGCGAAAATGGCAGCGCTTTTTGGTGTGTATTAGTGGCACAAAAATATATATGTCGTGAACTAGGGAGTGAGGAAGAGGAAGTGCACCCACTAGCTGCCACCCACGCCTCTGTCCCTGCCTACTTACACTACCCGTCCTAGGCGACAGTCCCTAACCTCTATAAGTGCAGAGAGGCAGAGCGGACAGAGACAGAATATAGCCAGGCAGAGACAGTAAGAGAGGACCCTGCAGATGGATCCGAAGTCACGTAAAGTGTCAGGAGCAATACTGAAATTCCAGAGATAAACACTTATGTAGGCGAACAGGGATAACAAGGACGGTAAACAAACACACCAAGGGTCAAACCAGGATATCACGTCAGTACACAAGGAATAGCAAGGACAAGTCAGAGTACAAGCCGAGGGTCAAACCTGGAGGTCATGTCAGTACACAAGGGCAGACGAGGACGGTCAGAAACAAAAGCCAAGGGTCAAAATCCAGAGTAGCAGAAAGTAGTGATGCAGGGGTTCACGGAAGCAGCGGCGGTAGCAGTCAGTCAGTGCGGAGTGTTGGGGGTAAAATCACCTTTTTGGCGGTGTGGCAGTTTTTTGTTAAGCCACTAGAGGAGGTTTGCATGGCCATTTGTAGCATCTGTGGGCAGAAGATGTAGCAAGGCCAGGGTGCTGTCACGGCCCTTCCTTTGAGAGAGGTGAGAAGATCGGATAGACTTGCTGCACATGAGGCTATCTGACAGGTCTCTCTGCTTTCCTCTTAGTATGTTGTTGTTTGGCAGGATCTCACCTCTCCTCAGGTGCCGCCCGTTATCAGTGATGAGGCTCTATTTAGGTCCTCTTCACACTGCTAACCATGCGGTTGATACTTTCTGCTTGGAGTTACTAGCGCTTGGTTGTATTGGATCTCCTGCTTCTCCATACTCATCTAAGCTAAGTACTTGTTGCCTTCACTGTTTGTTATTCTCTGGTGCGTTGTTTCTAGGCCTCAGGGAGACGCGGGTTCCTTCATCTGGGGAGGAACCAGCAGTCTCGTCTCCTGCTCCCTATTATAAGGATCGTCAGTTTTAGCAGGGCTTTAGGTATCCGGCATATGAGTATCTCCACCTTCAGGATCTGCTTATACTGGCAGGAGTTAGGGAGAGGTCTAGGGATTGCTAGGAGGTCACATCCCTCTTTCTTAGTTTTAGAGGCCTAGACTGTTTGCCCTACGTTGTTGTGTGTATTTGGTGTTTTCCCCTCCCAATTACCCGTGACATTATCAACTGCCCAAAACGTTATCCTTTGTTTTATCAGTGCTGCTATGGATACTGTTTCTGCACTGGTCGATTGTATGCAGGGGCTACCTTTGGGGGTGGCTGACCTCCGCATGGCCGTTGCACAGTTTCATAGATCACAGACGGTGGTTTCCGGCAGTAGGAGCCAGGCCTGCCCTGAACCAAAGGTCGCTCTCCCGGATAGGTTTTCCCAGGGGAAGTGACTACTTTGTTCGGTTCAGGGAGTCGTGCAAACTATATTTCAACCTACGTCCTAACTCTTCTGGTGACGAGAGTCAGAGAGTGGAGATTTTGTTGTTGAAAGGTGACGCTCGGTCTTGGGCTTTCTCTTTGCCGACCTGTTCACAATCCCTCCGGTCGGTAGATGAGTTTTCCAGTGCTCTGGGACTTATCTACGATGACCTAGATCAGGTTTCCCTTGCCGAATCTAAGTTGCGTGGCTTGTGGCAGGGAGAGCGTTCTGCTGAGTCCTATTGCTCTGAATTTATGAGGTTGGCAACTGATACGGAGTGGAATGACCCAGCTCTCTGTAGTCAATTTTGTCAAGGACTGTCTGAAAACCTAAAGGACGCCTTGGCATTTCACGCAACTCCAGAGGAGGAGGAGGCGTCCATGTCTCTGGCTGTTCGTATTGATACACGCCTGAGGGAGAGATCTAAAGTTCCTCTCGCCCAAGACGTATTATCATACGGGGAAGCGGTCTTGGACCAGGTGATAAAAATTTTAGGGTTAAGAAAAGACTTTGCTTTTTCTGTGGTGAAGGAAGACGATTTGTTAACGTATGTCTTTATGTTAAATATCAAGGTAAAAAGGAAAAAAAAAATCCTAATATGTCTAGTCCTCTTCTCAGTCTTGGTAGTGTGGATGGGGAATCTGAGAATGTACTTTTGTCTTTTACTGGTAGTACCCGTTTTCTCCTGTCTCCCAAGGTGGCGCTAGATTCCCAAACTGTGGAAATGGAAGTATTTATTGACAGTGGGGCAGGGGTTAACCTACTGGATGGCCAGGTTATCCGTATGCATGGTTTGACAACAAGCGCAGTAGATACAAATATTTCTGTGTTTGCGATTGATTCCGCCCCTCTCTCTCAAAAGTGTCTGTCTCAAATGGTGCATATCATTTGCCTAAAGGTGGGAGATTCTCATATTGAATCCATTTCATGCTTTGTTATGGAGGGTCTGCCTGCTCCTCTGGTGTTAGGGTTACCATGGTTAACCAAACATAACCCTACTATCGATTGGCAAGCGAGACAGATTCTCGCTTGTAGTGATTACTGCCTTGACAACTGTCTCAGCACGTCGCTTTCTGTTGTAACTACTAACATGTTACCTCCTTTTCTTTCAGATTTTTCAGACGTATTCTCTAAGGGTAGAGACCAGGAGTTGCCTCCTCACCGTATGATTGCCCTGGTTAGATTGCCAAAGTCTCGGTTGTATAATCTTTCTGAACCCGAAAGAGTAGCTATGCGAGAGTATATCACTGAGAGTTTGGCCAACGGTCATATTAGACTGTCCAAATCACCAATAGCAGCATGTTTTTTCTTTGTTAAAAAAATGATGGAACTCCTAGGCCATCTTTAGACTTCTGTGAGCTTAATCGCATCACTATCCATGATGCCTATCCCCTTCATTTGATCCCAGATTTGTTCAATCAGATACTCAGTCTTCAGGATCTCTACTTCCCTTGTCTATCCCATCCCAACCCTGGACTCATTTGTCCATGGACTTTATCACAGATTTGCCTAATTCTTCTGGGATAACTGTGATTCTGGTGGTTGTTGACCGCTTCAGCAAGATGTCGCACTTTATAGCATTATCAGGTCTTCCTAATGCCAAAACTCTCGCTCAAATGTTTGTCCATAACATCGTGAAACTACATGGCATTCCCTCTGATGTGGTGTCTGATAGGGGGACTCAGTTTGTCTCCAGATTCTGGAGGGCGATCAGTACTAGTCTGGGGGTCCAATTGTCTTTCTCTTCTGCCTTTCATCCTCAGTCAAACGGACAGACTTAGGGCACTAACCAGAATATGTAGACTTATTTGAGATGTTTTGGTGACGAGGAGATGCCTCCACACCGGGAGTATTATTGTGCCGTCAATCTTATTCCCAGAGCTAGATTGCCAAAGTCTCGGTTGTATAATCTTTCTGAACCCGAAGAGTAGCTATGCGAGAGTATAACATCGAGAGTTTGGCCAACGGCCATATTAGACTGTCCAAATCACCAATGGCGGCGGGGTTTTTCTTTGTTAAAAAAAAGGATGGAACTCTTAGGCCATGTTTCAACTTCTGTGAGCTTAATTGCATCACTATCCATGATCCCTATCCCCTTCCTTTGATCCCAGATTTGTTCAATCAGATTGTTGTTGCCAAGGTGTCTCTAAATTGGATTTGTGGGGGGCATATAATCTGGTAAGGATCAAGGAAGGGGACGAATGGGAAAACGGCCTTTAATACTCCTGAGGGTCATTTTAAAATCTGGTCATGCCTTTTGGTTTGTCCAGTGCTCCTGTGGTTTTTCAACACTTCATCAATGACATCTTTCATCATCTGGTGGGCAGGTTTGTGGTGGTTTCTCTGGATGATATTTTAATTTATTCCCCTGACATGGAGACGTATTAGGATCACATAAGACAGGTCCTACAGATCCTATGGGAGAAGAAATTATATGCTAAGATGGAGAAGTGTGTATTTGCAGTCCCAGAAGTGCAATTCCTGGGGTACCTACTGTTATCTTCGGGTTTCCGTATGGATCCGGAAAAAGTCCATGCTGTGTTGGACTGGGATCGACCTGAAGTTCTGAAGGCACTCATGCGATTTTTGGGGTTCACCAACTACTACCGTAATTAATCTTGAATTACTCAACTTTTGTTAAACCATTAACTGATATGACTAAGAAAGGCACAGATTTCTCAGTCTGGTTTGAAGAAGCATTGCATGCTTTTTCAGCAATAAAGGAATGTTTTGCTTCTGCTCCTATTCTGGTGCAACCTGATGTGTCACAACCATTTATTGTGGAAGTTGACGCATCAGAGGTAGGGGTTGGAGCAGTTTTGTCGCAGGGTTCTTCTCCAAGCAAATGGCGCCCTAAAGAACTCTTTTCTGCCAAAAGAAATGATGATATAGGTAATAGAGAGTTGTTGGCCATTAAATTGGCTTTTGAAGAGTGAGGTCATTGGTTGGAAAGAGCGATTCATCCCGTTAGGGTAATCACTTATTACAAAAATCTGGCCTACCTGCAGTCGGTTAAACATCTGAACCCAAGACAGGGCAGATGGTCATTGTTTTTTACTAGATTTAATTTCATTGTCACTTATCGTCCTGGGATTAAAAACATCAATGCGGATGCCCTTTCGCGTAGCTTTCCCGGAGAGTGTGTGTGTGTGGGGTGATTCGGAGGATGCTGCTTCTATATTGGCTTATCCTGAACTTGAGGTGTTGGAGGCCCAGGGATAGACACCTGATTCCTGTTCTCCAGGAAAGTTGTTTGTCCCTTCGGAACTACGACACAAGGTGTTTAAGGGACATCACGATACTTTTCTCATGGGACACCCTAGGAGCAGATCCACTGTGGATTTTATTTCTTGAAGATTCTGGTGGCCAGGGTTACGTAAATGTGTTTGTGCGCGTGCTAAGGTGGCTCATATCGGCCTTAAGGATCTCTACTTCCCTTGTCTATCCCATCCCAACCCTGGACTCATTTGTCCATGGAGTTTATCACAGATTTGCCTAATTCTTCTGGGAAAACTGTGATTCTGGTGGTTGTTGACCGCTTCAGCAAGATGTTGCACTTTATAGCATTATCAGGTCTTCCTAATGCCAAAACTCTCGCTCAAGTGTTTGTCGATAACATCGTGAAACTACACGGAACTCAGTTTGTCTCCAGATTCTGGAGGGCGTTCTGTACTAGTCTGGGGGTCTAATTGTCTTTCTCTTCTGCTTTTCATCTTCAGTCAAACGGATAGACTTAGGGCACTAACCAGAATCTTGAGACTTATTTAAGATGTTTTGTCTCTGAGAATCAAGAGTAGTGGTCTTAATTTTTGTCGTTGCCCGAGTTTGCCATAAATAACCATAGACAGGAGTCCACCGATAAGTCGCCGTTTTTTTGTGCATATGGGTTACATCCGCAGTTTGGCACATTTTCTGGTACTGAAACGTCTGGTATACCTGAAGAGGAAAGATTCTCTTTTCGTTGTCATCTATTTGGCGGAAGATTCAAAACAATTTAAATAAAATGGGCAAAAAGTATAAACGTATGGCTGACAAGAGACGTATGAGTGGTCCGGACCTGAGAGTGGGTAATTCTGTGTGGCTGTCCACAGGAAACATTGAATTGAAGGTACCCTCTTGGTAGTTGGGGCCAATGTTTATTGGGCCATACAAGATCTCTGCCATTATTAATCCGGTTGATTTTCGTCTTGAGCTTCCCAGGCTTTGAAGATTAATAACGTGTTTCCCAAATCATTGTTGAAAAGATTATGCTGAATGTAACGGATCGACGGGCACCCCGACTGGGTACCTCCGTTGAAGGATGCTCCCAGCGCTTCTTGAGGATTCCAAGCGCTCTAGCTGACACCACAACCACCAAATCGGAGAAGCATATGAATGCGGTAAACAGCCGAATAGGAAAAACCATATGAAGAGGTTTACACTCCTAGCAAACTGGAACAGCATACAATAAATCCCCCCCCCCCAATAACGAGACGACACTTCGTTTTGAGGGTCAAGCAGGAACTTCCTGTACTGGCCCATACAGCCTCTTTTATTCCCAATCCCCAAACACATTACAGCCCACAGGGTTTTGCAGAACAACCAATAAACACATTACAATGCAAGCACAGCAGCCAATCAGACATAATGGGACAATACAGACACACTAAGCATATCCCTTGCCAGCATGGCTTTGCCTGTCCAAAAAGTTTCCATGTGTCCGTATACTGTTTTTAAAAGGGCTAGCACTGTACAATAAAAGTCCACAAGCCCAAATCAGTTCTTAAAGGGCAATACATCCCAGGGCCATAGTCAGAAGGCAAGAGGCGGGCTACTAGGCTTCTCCAGATCACAGTGGCGAGGTGGGTTTCGCCACACTGAACCTACTGAACCGTCCTCCCTGCCAACCCCTCCTGTCATGGTGGATAGTAATCTTGAGTTTCAGATTGCCAGGATAGTGAACTCACGTATTCTTCGTGGATCTCTTAAGTACCTCGTGCACTGGAAGGGTTATGGGCAGAGGAAAGAATGTCAGTCGCCTTGTGAGGGCCTTTCACAGGGCGCATCCTAATAAAGTTGGTCCTGGGTGTCTGGAGGCCACACGTAGAAGGGGGGTACTGTTACCATCCCTTCTGTGAGAGAGGTGAGAAGATCAGATAGACTTGCAGCACGTGAGGCTATCTGACAGCTCTCTCTGTTTTCCTCTATGTATGTTGTAGTTTGGCAGGATCGAGGTGCCGCTCGTTATCAGTGATGAGGCTCTATTTAGGTCTGCCTCATACTGCTGACCATGCGGTTGATACTTTCTGCTTGGAGTTGCTAGAGCTTGGTTGTATTGGATCTCCTTACTTCTCTAAGCTAAGTACTTATTGCCTTCACTGTTTGTTATTTTCTGGTGTGTGTAATTTCTTTGCCTCAGGAGAGACGCGGGTTCCTTCATCTGGGGAGGAACCAGCAGTCTCGTCTCCTGCTTTCTATTCTAGGCCTCGTCAGTTTTAGCAGGGCTTCGGCGTATGAGTATTTCCACCTTTAGGATCTGCTCATACTGGCAGGAATTAGGGAGAGGCCTAGGAATTGCTAGGAGGTCACCATCCCTCTTCTTTAGTTTTAGAGGCCTAGATTGTTGTCCTTACATTGTTGTGTGTATTTGGTGTTTTCCCCTCACCATTACCCGTGACAGGTGCCAATGTTGGCACCACGGCCCTGCGTCAACATATGCAGTGTCACCATAAAGTGGCCTGGGAGAACCGTGGCTCCTATGTGATGGTCAATACTGCCGCAGCAACCGCTGCATCACCCAGTGGCACTCACCCGATTTCAGGCAGTCAAGGCTCCACCACCTCAGCCGAAGAGAGCTGTCTGTCCTTCCCATCATCTACCAGTCCCAATGCTCCTGCTCCTCCTACTCCTCGTCAGTCATTCCGTCAGCAATCAATCACAGATGCGATTGCCAAGAGACAGCAGTATGCGTGTACTCATCCAACGGCGCAGAAGCTGAATGTGCTACTAGCCTCCCTTTCCAAGTGGTGGATTCTGCACCTTTCAGAGAACTGATGGCTTGTACCAAGCCGAGGTGGAGAGTCCCAAGCCGTCATTTCTTTGCCAAAAAGTCAGTACCAGCCCTGCACACATTCGTAGAACAGAAGGTGGGCCAGTCCTTGAGCCTGTCAGTGTCTGCCAAAGTGCACGGCAGCGCCGACGTGTGGAGCTATAACTACGGTCAGGGACAATTCATGTCCTTTATGGCCCACTGGGTAATTGTGGTTCCTGCACAGCCACACCAGCAACTTGGCCAGGTGATGCCATTTCCGCCTCCACGTTCTCACCCCGTTGTGGTTTCTGAAGTCTTCCAGCCATCTGCAAGACATGCTAAAAATGGCCAGGAAACTTTGCATGTACTTAAGCCAGTCATGCACCACAAAATCTACTCTCCTTGAGCTTCAGCGTCAGAACAGCATCCCCCAACATAGGCTGATATGCAACTTTTCCACCCGTTGGAATTCCACCCTCCATATGTTGGACCGACTATACGAACAGAGAAAGGCCATTAACGATTTCTTGATGATCCCAGCGGACAGGAGTACTCCCCTGTGTAACTTCGATGTCAGCCAGTGGAAGCTCATTCGTGACACCTGCCGTTTGCTCAGGCCTTTTGAGGAGGCCATGTTATTTGTCACTCGCCAGGACTACGGGGTGAACAACGTCATTCCACTGCTTCATGTCCTGGAACAGATGCTGGTAAATCTGTCTGGTCAGGGGACTGGAGACGTGGTGCCTAGATCTCATGGGCCACATGAGCCCTGTGGGGGCTGAACTGAAGGAGGAGGAGGACATTGGAGCACAAGCAAGGTGTAGCAAAATGGGTGGTTTTGCTACACAGGTGACAGGAGAGGAGGAGCAGGAGCAGCCAGAGGAGCTACAGAGCGATGAGGAAGACGAGGCAGAAGATCCAGACACACCGTGGCAGTGTGCAGTGGAGATGGAGGCAGAGAGTCCCTCCGAGTCACTTGCACAAATGGCCCAATGCATGCTCACTTGCTTGCATAGTGACAGCTGAATTGTTACCATTCGGCAGAGGGATGACTACTGGCTGTCCACTTTGTTGGACCCTAACTACCGGTCCAAAATGGGGGCTTTTTTTACACCCGCTGAGAGGGAGGACAAACTGAACTACGATAGAGACATCCTATGTAGTCAGTTGGCCGCCGCCTATCTGCGCCATTGTCCATCCTCTCGCAGGTCTGACTGGGGGCCCTCTGCAGTCACGTTCCTCTGCCATGGCTGCTGTGGCAGGGTGGGGGGGTAGGAGCAGTACCAGCTCTATCAGCAGTAGCCTGAGTCTAGAGTCGCTGATGAGCGGCTTTCTTCACCCGCCTAGTGAAGAAACTACTCACCAGCAGCAGCTAGACCTGGAGAAGGACCTGAACCAGCAGATGGTGGCATACTTGGAGAGCACCCTGCCACCCCACATTGAAGATCCGCTTGACTACTGGGCACCCAAACTGGATTTGTTACCGCAACTGGCAGAGTTTGCCCTGGAAAAGCTGTCTTGCCCCGCCAGTAGTGTGGCATCAGAGCGGGTGTTTAGTGCGGTGGGGGCCATAGTTACCCCAAGAAGAACTCGCCTGTCCACCCAAAATGTGGAGAGACTGACCTTTGTCAAGATGAATCAGGCATGGGTCAGCCAGGATTTTCACACACCAATGCCTGATGCTTCAGACTAGAGCATCCATGGTGCCACACCAACACTCTATCATTGTGAAACTCCTGATACTGCTGCCACCACCACACTGTCATTGTGCCACTCTGTGGTCTCCTGATGCTGCTGCTGCCACCTCCACACTGTCATTTTGGAAGACATGAATGGAAGACATGCAAATATTCCATTCACGTGTCATCTCTGTTTTGGATCCAGTCCTGTTTTTTTTTGGCATTAGCAATACTGATGGATTACTGACCAAATGCTGACCGAGTGATGGCGGATGCTCAACAGACAGGATCAGTTTTTTGTGGGTTATTGTTCTGACGGATCAGAGGAAGGGCAAAATAATCAGTGACGTCTACACAATCTTACTGCTGACACCCTGTCGGGTGGCTCTACTTGTATAAGCATTTAATAGAACAGGTTCTGTAGACATCTATGTGGAATCAGCTGACGACGGTGTAAAAGGAGGGCGCTTCTTCTTGATGCTAACATCGACCTGTAATCCTGAGTTCACATGAGTTATTTGGCCAGTTTTGGCCCTGTGACTGCCCAAATAAGTGACGTGAGCAGTGATTCTAAGAGCGACGCCTGTCATCTCTGTCATACAGACTCACAGTATTATTTCACTACCACAGCAGACTCCCTATGCGTGTTAGGCCTATTGCACACGAACGTGTGCGCCCTATGGTCATGTGCAATAGGCCTTACTGCAAGGCACAGTGTTCTACACAACTATAAAGACTCTCTACAGCCAGGAAATAGCCGTTTTTTAACGCGATTCGCCACAAATAAATTCGGATCAAACCAAATTTTTTTTTTTTAATCCGTCGAACCAGCCAAATCTAATTTTTGAGAAATTCGCTCATCTTTAGTAAATATTTTTGTATAAAGCTGCGTTCGCTATGGTTCTGGTCCATTATAGGGGTAAAACAATGGAAATAACAGTAGCGCCGCCACACGACAGACACAAATAGTCAATGGACCCCAGAGACTATAATGGACTCCATCAGGTTTTCTAAAAAAAATAAATAAAGCAAAAACAAAAAAAGGCAATATTCTGTATAAATAATTGTATTCAGCTGCTGATTAGTATCTGTTTCTGGGAAAGCTGGGTGGCGAGTCGTGCGAGCAGCGGTCCAGCTTTCTCTGCTGGATACATTTTGGAGGCAGATGATACATACGGTTCTTTATAGACTTTCAGCAGAATAACAATTGAGGAATTAACCGTTGAGGGTCAGAATGGCGGCCATATTGGTTGTCATTCAGCTTTCCAGATATACCTATGAAACAGCTAGTGTGAACTCTAGGCGGAGGCAGCAAAAGGTTAAATGAGCCCTTCAGCTCTGCTACATCTGCGTACTACCGGGCCGGGTGCTGCCAGTTCTAATTTACAAGCCTCAATCTTGCCGGTTCGATTCCTGCGGTCACCGGTTAAATATTGAGATTAGATCCTGAGCGGCTTCGTTCACCTGAATTAGCACCGTCCTCGGAGAACCAGCTGCCAAGTCTCTTAACCGCGCTGCTTCAGGGCGTGCCAACTATGCGCCCTCCACGCCATTTCTGGGAGCTCTGCCCACGTCCCGTTCTGCTCAACGGCCACAAACTTTTTTTCTTTCACAGGAGACAGTGAAATCTGTCAGGGGCTGCGGCCGTCAGGGAGAGACCCTGGAAAAATCTCCCCCGTCAAAATGAGACTACTGTGGGGGATCGGGCCAATAAATATCAGAGGTAAGGAGAAGACTGAGCGAGGTCTATGGAGGGAAGACGGGGGGCGGCTCCGGGGTCACAGGACAGGGGCTTACAGAGTATTCATACAGAGCTGAGGTGTGCAGTGTATGCAGCATCTGTAACAATGTATCCATCGTGTCTCACCTCTGTAACAATGTATGTATCACCTGTATCTCACCTCTGTAACAATGTATGTATCACCTGTATCTCACCTCTGTAACAATGTATGTATCACCTGTATCTCACCTCTGTAACAATGTATGTATCACCTGTATCTCACCTCTGTAACAATGTATCCATCGTGTCTCACCTCTGTAACAATGTATGTATCATCTGTATCTCACCTCTGTAACAATGTATGTATCCATCGTGTCTCACCTCTGTAACAATGTATCCATCGTGTCTCACCTCTGTAACAATGTATGTATCACCTGTATCTCACCTCTGTAACAATGTATGTATCACCTGTATCTCACCTCTGTAACAATGTATCCATCGTGTCTCACCTCTGTAACAATGTATGTATCACCTGTATCTCACCTCTGTAACAATGTATGTATCACCTGTATCTCACCTCTGTAACAATGTATGTATCACCTGTATCTCACCTCTGTAACAATGTATGTATCACCTGTATCTCACCTCTGTAACAATGTATGTATCACCTGTATCTCACCTCTGTAACAATGTATCCATCGTGTCTCACCTCTGTAACAATGTATCCATCGTGTCTCACCTCTGTAACAATGTATGTATCACCTGTATCTCACCTCTGTAACAATGTATGTATCATCTGTATCTCACCTCTGTAACAATGTATGTATCACCTGTATCTCACCTCTGTAACAATGTATGTATCATCTGTATCTCACCTCTGTAACAATGTATGTATCACCTGTATCTCACCTCTGTAACAATGTATGTATGGCCTGTATCTCACCTCTGTAACAATGTATCCATCGTGTGTTACCTCTGTAACAATGTATGTATCACATGTATCTAACCTCTGTAACAATGTATGTATGGCCTGTAACAATGTATCCATCGTGTGTATGTCACCTCTGTAACAATGTATCTATAATCTGTATGTCACCTCTGTGGCAATGTATCGATCATGTATCTGTCACATTGCTTTCTGTCCGTGTATCCCTCATACGAGTTCACAGTATTATTTTTCCCTAGATCCTGTTTTCCTTCCTCTAGCGCTCACATATTCCGCAGCGCTGACCACGTTCATCCCCGATCCCTCTGGTCTGTATTAGAGAACTTCCTAAATTTACTTTGTGTCTGATTTGTCGAATAAAAAAAAATTGATTCATGTCCAAACTGATTTCTCACAAATCCGAGTTGCTCCAATTGCCCTGGTGTATGACCCCCCCCCCCCCCCCCTTTGCTTTTCTTTCTCCTTCCCCCCTTCCTAATAGTAAATTTACATCTGAGTGGCAGCTGTGCGGAAATTCACGTATGACGGCGGTGACGTACAGTGTTCACATTTTCGTTTTTTCCTCCCTGCCTTGTCAGAGCCATACCTTTTTTTAATTTTTTCATTCACATAGACATATGAGGGCTTGTTTTTGTAATTTCTAATGGCGCCATTGGAAAATAATATGTAGTTTCGCCATCGTTTTATAGGTTTCATTATTACGGCGTTTCCTATTTGGTAAAACTCATTTGTAACCTTTTTCTCTGGTTTATTCTTAAGATTACAGCAATACCATATTTATATAGGTTTTCAATCTTGAAAAAAAAAAAAAAAAATAATTTTTTTCTTTGCCTCTTTGTATTCTGACCCCTATAACTTTTTTAAATTTATGTCTACGGAGCGGTGGGGGCTCATTTTTGGAGGGGCGATCTGTAGTTTATATTGACACCTTTTTGATCTCTTTTTATTCCATTTTTTGGGGGAGGTGATGCGAATAATCTTTATTTTTTATTTTTATTGTTTATTTCTTATTATTATGGAGAAAGGATGTGATTTAAATTTACATAAAAAAAAAAATGTAATGCTTTTTTTTGTTCTTTTTTGAGTCCCCTTTGGGGACTTGAACATGTGATCATCAGAACACTTCACCGATAGACTGCAGTGAACTACCATTTTTACACTATGGGAGCTCCTTTGTGTTCCTATGGAGCCCTGCCACAGGCAAGGCTCCATAGAAACTATCGCAGTGGCAGCCTCGGACCCTTCAGAGAGACCCAAGAGACCCAGGCTACTACAACACATGAACAACTCCCCTGATCATCCTGTGGAGGCAAAGCTGGAAAAGCCGCCTCAGATACCATGGTTGCAATTTAGCATCTGAGGGATTAAATGTCTGTGATCAGCACCATCGCCGATCACAAACACTAGCTTCGAGTGCCTGCAGTGTGACGCAGCAAACATTTGATGGCTATTGTACAGCCTTCGCTCTGTAGTGGGCAATATATTTAAAGAGATAACATGCTCTGTACATGTACAGCGGACATCAGGTAAGGGTTAAAAACGTACTGCGCTCTCACATCTGTTATGCCTTTTAATATTAGAAAACTTCCAAAAATTGTCCAACTTGTGCGTTGCGTGAAAATCGCAGCATGTTCTATATTCTGCATTTTACTCAATGCAGGCCCCATAGAAATAAATGGGGCTGCATGAAAATCACAAGCATCCGCAAGCAAGTGCGGATGCACTGTGATTTTCACGCATGGTTACTAAGGAGATGATGTTAGTAAATAGGGATGAGAAACCCCAGACCCCATTAAAGTAAATTCACTGTATTATTTTCCCTTCTAACATGGTTATAAGGGAAAATAATAGCATTCCTAATACAGAATGCTAACTGAAATGTGCCTTGAGGGGTTAAAAAATAAAAAAAATAAACTCACCTCATCCACTTGATCGCGTAGCCGGCATCGTCTTCCTTCTTCTTCCTGCAGGACCTGAAAAAGATCCTTCTATCTTCATTCACATCGCTCACACGGTGAGCACGATGACGTCATCAAAGGTCCTTTTGCAGGTCCTGAAAGAAGAAGAAAGAAGACGATGCCGGCTGTGCGATCAAGTGGATGAGGTGAGTACATTTTTTTTTATTTTTTAACCCCTCAATGGACATTTTAGTAAGCATTCTGTATTAAGAATGCTATTATTTTCCCTTATAACCATGTTAGAAGTGAAAATAATAAAATCTACAGAACACCGAACCCGAACTCGAACTTCAGTGAAGAAGTCCGGGTTCGGGTCTGGATACCACATTCAGTATATTATTACGCGCGTGCAAAACACATTGCACTCGCGTGGAAAAAACTGAACAACGGAATGCAATCGCAGACAAAACTGACTGAAATTGCGTGCTTACTCGCGCGGGTTTCCCGCACTGCACCCGCATCGCATCCGGCCCTCGCCCACGATGCTCATGTGAAAGAGGCCTTACTTTAAATTGGGAGCAGCGGCCGTGCAGTGTGGATGTGGAAAGGGTACGGATATAGTGGCATGTGGCTGCAGCAGGAGCAGTACACCATGGAACATACAAGGCTGTCTATATGTAGCAGTAGTGGAAACTGTGTAGTGGTAATGGAAGTGGCAGTAGGGGATTAACAGCAAAGAATAGCAACTGCAGCGGTAGTCACAGCAGCAGCCATCAGGTATGCAACATGATGGTACTCAGCTGCAGGGACAAGATGGGACACCGTCAGGAAGGGCAGATCTATTAGTTGGCCTCGTTACTGAGGCTTCTGCTTGTGTCACTGGTAGGGGGTGACTCTGTGGGGGGGGGGGGAGAGGGACCTTCCTTTCAGACATGCTGGTGGCAGGCTTCTGCTCACTGAAAGCTGCGACAAGCTGCATACACAGTGTTTCCTGGTAATAATGTAATTTGGCCTCCCCTTTAGAGGGAGGAAAACATTTTGCTTTGATACCAAGGGTATAAAAGCATGGCTGTCTAGCAATCCGATGCTATTGATACATCTACGAATAAGTAAGCAAGCCAGCGTACAGGTGGCTATTCTGGGCAGAGTGCCCAAGGAGCCAGTTCTTCCCCCCTCCGCCCCCCACTGAGATGATTGGGTGTCGTGATCGGTGTCCCAGTGATCATCATCCTCCTGCTCCTCCACCTCTGACTCTTCCTCCAGTGGATGCTCCTCATCCTCCTCCTCCATGGCAGTTTCTCCTCGTGGGTCCCTGGCAGCTACAGGGTGGGCAGCAAGATGCATCAGCTGCTCTTCTTCCACTGTGGTCCCCTGCTGTATGAGAGTCAGTTCATGGGGGGATGGCAGTGGTGCTCTATATAATAAACAGTAGAAGGCAGCAGTTCATGGCGAGTATGGCAGTGGTGCTCTACATAATAAGCAGAATCAGGCAGCAGTAGCAGGCACAGTTCATGGGGTGAATTGGCAGTGGTGCACTATATAATAACCAGCAGTAGGCACAATTCAACAGGTAAGGCTAGGTGCACACTATATAATAAGTAGCAGCAGTAACAGCACAGTTCATGGGGGAATGGCAGTGATGCACTATGTAATAAGCAGCAGGCACTGTTAATTGGGGGGGGGGGTATGGCAGTGGTGCTCTATATAATAAGCAGTAGCAGGCAGCAGTTCATGGGGAGTATGGCAGTGGTGCACTATAAGATAAGCAGAATCAGACAGCAGTAGCAGGCACAGTTCATGAGGAGTATGGCAGTGGCGCACTATAAGATAAGCAGAATCAGGCAGCAGTAGCAGGCACAGTTCATGGGGAGTATGGCAGTGGCACAGTATAAAATAAGCAGAATCAGGCAGCCGTAGCAGGCACAGTTCATGGGGAGTATGGCAGTGGCACAGTATAAAATAAGCAGAATCAGGAAGCAGTAGCAGGCACAGTTCATGGGGAGTATGGCAGTGGCGCACTATAAGATAAGCAGAATCAGGCAGCAGTAGCAGGCACAGTTCATGGGGAGTATGGCAGTGGCGCACTATAAGATAAGCAGAATCAGGCAGCAGTAGCAGGCACAGGTCATGGGGAATATGGCAGTAGAGCACTATTAAATAAGCAGAATCAGGCCGCAGTAGCAGGCACAGTTCATGGGGAATATGGCAGTGGTGCACTATAAGATAAGCAGAATCAGGCAGCAGTAGCAGGCACAGTTCATGGGGAGTATGGCAGTGGTGCACTATAAGATAAGCAGAATCAGGCAGCAGTAGCAGGCACAGTTCATGGGGAGTATGGCAGTGGTGCACTATAAGATAAGCAGAATCAGGCAGCAGTAGCAGGCACAGTTCATGGGGAGTATGGCCGTGGTGCACTATAAGATAAGCAGAATCAGGCAGCAGTAGCAGGCACAGTTCATGGGGAGTATGGCAGTGGTGCACTATAAGATAAGCAGAATCAGACAGCAGTAGCAGGCACAGTTCATGAGGAGTATGGCAGTGGCGCACTATAAGATAAGCAGAATCAGGCAGCAGTAGCAGGCACAGTTCATGGGGAGTATGGCAGTGGCACAGTATAAAATAAGCAGAATCAGGCAGCCGTAGCAGGCACAGTTCATGGGGAGTATGGCAGTGGCGCACTATAAGATCAGCAGAATCAGGCAGCAGTAGCAGGCACAGTTCATGGGGAGTATGGCAGTGGCGCACTATAAGATCAGCAGAATCAGGCAGCAGTAGCAGGCACATTTCATGGGGAGTATGGCAGTGGTGCACTATAAGATAAGCAGAATCAGGCAGCAGTAGCAGGCACAGTTCATGGGGAATATGGCAGTAGAGCACTATTAAATAAGCAGAATCAGGCCGCAGTAGCAGGCACAGTTCATGGGGAATATGGCAGTGGTGCACTATAAGATAAGCAGAATCAGGCAGCAGTAGCAGGCACAGTTCATGGAGAGTATGGCAGTGGTGCACTATAAGATAAGCAGAATCAGGCAGCAGTAGCAGGCACAGTTCATGGGGAGTATGGCAGTGGTGCACTATAAGATAAGCAGAATCAGGCAGCAGTAGCAGCCAGCAGTTCATGGGGAGTATGGCCGTGGTGCACTATAAGATAAGCAGAATCAGGCAGCAGTAGCAGGCACAGTTCATAGGGGGGTATGGCAGTGGCGCACTATAAGATAAGCAGAATCAGGCAGCAGTAGCAGGCACAGTTCATGGGGAGTATGGCAGTGACGCACTATAAGATAAGCAGAATCAGGCAGCAGAAGCAGGCACAGTTTATGGGGAGTATGGCAGTGGCACAGTATAAAATAAGCAGAATCAGGCAGCCATAGCAGGCACAGTTCATGGGAAGTATGGCAGTGGCACACTATAAGATAAGCAGAATCAGGCAGCAGTAGCAGGCAGCAGTTCATGGGGAGTATGGCAGTGGCGCACTATATAATAAGCAGAATCAGGCAGCAGTAGCAGGCACAGTTCATGGGGAGTATGGCAGTGGCGCACTATAAGATAAGCAGAATCAGGCAGCAGTAGCAGGCACAGTTCATGGGGAGTATGGCAGTGGTGCACTATAAGATAAGCAGAATCAGGCAGCACTAGCAGGCAGCAGTTCATGGGGAGTATGGCCGTGGTGCACTATAAGATAAGCAGAATCAAGCAGCAGTAGCAGGCACAGTTCATGGGGAGTATGGCAGTGGTGCACTATAAGATAAGCAGAATCAGGCAGCAGTAGCAGGCACAGTTCATAGGGGGGTATGGCAGTGGCGCACTATAAGATAAGCAGAATCAGGCAGCAGTAGCAGGCACAGTTCATAGGGAGTATGGCAGTGGCGCACTATAAGATAAGCAGAATCAGGCAGCAGTAGCAGGCACAGTTTTTAGAGAGTATGGCAGTGGCACAGTATAAAATAAGCAGAATCAGGCAGCCGTAGCAGGCACAGTTCATGGGAAGTATGGCAGTGGCACACTATAAGATAAGCAGAATCAGGCAGCAGTAGCAGGCAGCAGTTCATGGGGAGTATAGTAATGGCGCACTATATAATAAGCAGAATCAGGCAGCAGTAACAGGCACAGTTCATGGGGAGTATGGCAGTGGCGCACTATAAGATAAGCAGAATCAGGCAGCAGTAGCAGGCAGCAGTTCATGGGGAGTATGGCTGTGGTGCATTATAAGATATGCAGAATCAGGCAGCAGTAGCAGGCACAGTTCATGGGGAGTATGGCCGTGGTGCACTATAAGATAAGCAGAATCAGGCAGCAGTAGCAGGCACAGTTCATAGGGGGGTATGGCAGTGGCGCACTATAAGATAAGCAGAATCAGGCAGCAGTAGCAGGCACAGTTTTTGGGGAGTATGGCAGTGGCAAAGTATAAAATAAGCAGAATCAGGCAGCCGTAGCAGGCACAGTTCATGGGAAGTATGGCAGTGGCACACTATAAGATAAGCAGAATCAGGCAGCAGTAGCAGGCACAGTTCATGGGGAATATGGCAGTAGAGCACTATTAAATAAGTAGAATCAGGCCGCAGTAGCAGGCACAGTTCATGGGGAATATGGCAGTGGTGCACTATAAGATAAGCAGAATCAGGCAGCAGTAGCAGGCACAGTTCATGGGGAGTATGGCAGTGGTGCACTATAAGATAAGCAGAATCAGGCAGCAGTAGCAGGCACAGTTCATGGGGAGTATGGCAGTGGTGCACTATAAGATAAGCAGAATCAGGCAGCAGTAGCAGGCAGCAGTTCATGGGGAGTATGGCCGTGGTGCACTATAAGATAAGCAGAATCAAGCAGCAGTAGCAGGCACAGTTCATGGGGAGTATGGCAGTGGTGCACTATAAGATAAGCAGAATCAGGCAGCAGTAGCAGGCACAGTTCATAGGGGGGTATGGCAGTGGCGCACTATAAGATAAGCAGAATCAGGCAGCAGTAGCAGGCACAGTTCATGGGGAGTATGGCAGTGGCGCACTATAAGATAAGCAGAATCAGGCAGCAGTAGCAGGCACAGTTCATGGGGAGTATGGCAGTGGTGCACTATAAGATAAGCAGAATCAGGCAGCAGTAGCAGGCACAGTTCATGGGGAGTATGGCAGTGGCGCACTATAAGATAAGCAGAATCAGGCAGCAGTAGCAGGCACAGTTCATGGGGAGTATGGCAGTGGCGCACTATAAGATAAGCAGAATCAGGCAGCAGTAGCAGGCACAGTTCATGGGGAGTATGGCAGTGGTGCACTATAAGATAAGCAGAATCAGGCAGCAGTAGCAGGCACAGTTCATGGGGAGTATGGCAGTGGTGCACTATAAGATAAGCAGAATCAGGCAGCAGTAGCAGGCACAGTTCATGGGGAGTATGGCAGTGGTGCACTATAAGATAAGCAGAATCAGGCAGCAGTAGCAGGCAGCAGTTCATGGGGAGTATGGCAGTGGTGCACTATAAGATAAGCAGAATCAGGCAGCAGTAGCAGGCACAGTTCATAGGGAGTATGGCAGTGGCGCACTATAAGATAAGCAGAATCAGGCAGCAGTAGCAGGCACAGTTCATGGGGAGTATGGCAGTGGCGCACTATAAGATAAGCAGAATCAGGCAGCAGTAGCAGGCACAGTTCATGGGGAGTATGGCAGTGGCGCACTATAAGATAAGCAGAATCAGGCAGCAGTAGCAGGCACAGTTCATGGGAAGTATGGCAGTGGCGCACTATATAATAAGCAGAATCAGGCAGCAGTAGCAGGCAGCAGTTCATGGGGAGTATAGTAGTGGCGCACTATATAATAAGCAGAATCAGGCAGCAGTAGCAGGCACAGTTCATGGGGAGTATGGCAGTGGTGCACTATATAATAAGCAGAATCAGGCAGCAGTAGCAGGCAGCAGTTCATGGGGAGTATGGCAGTGGTGCACTATAAGATAAGCAGAATCAGGCAGCACTAGCAGGCAGCAGTTCATGGGGAGTATGGCCGTGGTGCATTATAAGATAAGCAGAATCAAGCAGCAGTAGCAGGCACAGTTCATGGGGAGTATGGCAGTGGTGCACTATAAGATAAGCAGAATCAGGCAGCAGTAGCAGGCACAGTTCATAGGGGGGTATGGCAGTGGCGCACTATAAGATAAGCAGAATCAGGCAGCAGTAGCAGGCACAGTTCATGGGGAGTATGGCAGTGGTGCACTATAAGATAAGCAGAATCAGGCAGCAGTAGCAGGCACAGTTCATAGGGGGGTATGGCAGTGGCGCACTATAAGATAAGCAGAATCAGGCAGCAGTAGCAGGCACAGTTTTTGGGGAGTATGGCAGTGGCACAGTATAAAATAAGCAGAATCAGGCAGCCGTAGCAGGCACAGTTCATGGGAAGTATGGCAGTGGCACACTATAAGATAAGCAGAATCAGGCAGCAGTAGCAGGCAGCAGTTCATGGGAAGTATGGCAGTGGCACACTATGTAATAAGCAGAATCAGGCAGCAGTAGCAGGCAGCAGTTCATGGGGAGTATGGCAGTAGCGCACTATAAGATAAGCAGAATCAGGCAGCAGTAGCAGGCAGCAGTTCATGGGGAGTATGGCCGTGGTGCACTATAAGATAAGCACAATCAGGCAGCAGTAGCAGGCACAGTTCATGAGGAGTATGGCAGTGGTGCACTATAAGATAAGCAGAATCAGGCAGCAGTAGCAGGCAGCAGTTCATAGTGGGGTATGGCAGTGGCGCACTATAAGATAAGCAGAATCAGGCAGCAGTAGCAGGCACAGTTTATGGGGAGTATGGCAGTGGCACAGTATAAAATAAGCAGAATCAGGCGGCAGTAGCAGGCACAGTTTATGGGGAGTATGGCAGTGGCACAGTATAAAATAAGCAGAATCAGGCTGCCGTAGCAGGCACAGTTCATGGGAAGTATGGCAGTGGCACACTATAAGATAAGCAGAATCAGGCAGCAGAAGCAGGCAGCAGTTCATGGGGAGTATGGCAGTGGCGCACTGTATAATAAGCAGAATCAGGCAGCAGTAGCAGGCACAGTTCATGGGGAGTATGGCAGTGGTGCACTATAAGATAAGCAGAATCAGGCAGCAGTAGCAGGCACAGTTCATGGGGAGTATGGCAGTGATGCACTATAAGATAAGCAGAATCAGGCAGCAGTAGCAGGCACAGTTCATGGGGAGTATGGCAGTGGCGCACTATGTAATAAGCAAAATCAGGCAGCAGTAGCAGGCACAGTTCATGGGGAGTATGGCAGTGGCACACTATAAGATAAGCAGAATCAGGCAGCAGTAGCAGGCAGCAGTTCATGGGGAGTATGGCCGTGGTGCACTATAAGATAAGCAGAATCAAGCAGCAGTAGCAGGCACAGTTCATGGGGAGTATGGCAGTGGCACACTATAAGATAAGCAGAATCAGGCAGCAGTAGCAGGCACAGTTCATGGGGAGTATGGCAGTGGCACACTATAAGATAAGCAGAATCAGGCAGCAGTAGCAGGCAGCAGTTCATAGGGGGGTATGGCAGTGGCTCACTATGTAATAAGCAGCAGAGGACATAGTTCGTTAAGTAAGGCTAGGTGCACATTTGCAATCAGATTCTGCTATTCTGTTCCAGCATAGGAGCAGAATTATTGGAATTGCTGCCAGATGCGACACATGCACAACACCACCGACAGGCAGTGGGAGGGGATATAGACAGTCGTGGGAAGGGTTAACAACATGGCATGGGGGCCTAATTCAGATTCTTACCATGGGTCCCAGTGATTTCTATCTATGCCCCTGTTTACTATGACACCGAACAACATGGGGTATACCAATGTCGTTGTTGCAGTAATTATTTTGCTATAACACTGAACGGTATCTTGCAGTAGTTGTCTGTGTCATGGAGGATGTATGTATATAACAGTCACATGTCTGTGTCATGGAGGAAGTATGTATATAACAGTCACATGTCTGTGTCATGCAGGATGTATGTATGTAACAGTCACGTGTCTGTGTCATGGAGGATGTATGTATATATCAGTCACATGTCTGTGTCATGGAGGATGCATGTATATATCAGTCACATGTCTGTGTCATGGAGGATGCATGTATATATCAGTCACATGTCTGTGTCATGGAGAATGTATGTATATAACAGTCACATGTCTGTGTCATGCAGGATGTATGTATGTAACAGTCACGTGTCTGTGTCATGGAGGATGTATGTATATATCAGTCACATGTCTGTGTCATGGAGGATGCATGTATATATCAGTCACATGTCTGTGTCATGGAGGATGTATGTATGTAACAGTCACGTGTCTGTGTCATGGAGGATGCATGTATATATCAGTCACATGTCTGTGTCATGGAGGATGCATGTATATATCAGTCACATGTCTGTGTCATGGAGGATGTATGTATGTAACAGTCACGTGTCTGTGTCATGGAGGATGTATGTATGTAACAGTCACGTGTCTGTGTCATGGAGGATGTATGTATATAACAGTCACGTGTCTGTGTCATAGAGGATGTATGTATATATCAGTCACATGTCTGTGTCATGGAGGATGCATGTATATAACAGTCACATGTCTGTGTCATGGAGGATGTATGTATGTAACAGTCACGTGTCTGTGTCATGGAGGATGAATGTACCGTATATAACAGTCGCATGTCTGTGTCATGGCGGATGGAACCTGTCAGTATGTATATATTAGTCACGTGTCTGTGCAACGCATCGCTCCCAAGGGATGATCATGTCCCAGGTTTTTAGGAATGCCGAGTAGTATGTTGTGACCCTAATAGCTTGTGTCACGGTGCTCCTACCTGGATACTGTCGCTCCTCAGGGTTAGGCTCCGCAGCAAAAAAGGGGAAAGGAATAGTTTGTGGAGAATAAGTCGATTCCAGACTTTATAAAATTCATCGGCTTTTCTTGAATAAAATTGCATCCAGACAATATTGGACCTTTCTCTGGCTCCAGCAGGTTTTAGGATGCACTGGCAGGCAAACCTGGATATGTTGCTCTCTCTTTCTCTGCTGTGATAAACTCTGGCTTTGGTCTGGTAGCTGGACTTTCTGACAGTTCTGCTACCTTTGAGTGGGGTGCCTTTGGCTGTTGACCCCCTCGTAATATTCAGTCCATGTACTGCAAGGAGCCGGGGTGCTCCAGGAGCCAGAAAATACTTCAGGTGCGGGGGGGGGGGGTGGGGCACTCCCCTCACTGCGCCATGTCTTGTCTCTTTCCAATTCTTCTATCAACTTGGTTTAATCAGGGCTGTGGGGCTGAAAATGGCAGCAGGGGCAACCCTCTGCTCAGAACCTCCTGCCGCTCAACACCTCCAGTTATAGAGATGGTGGCAGCAGGGCCTCCAGTGGCAGCCTGATGGAAACCGCAGTCCCATGGGTGGCCTCTTGGTCGGGCGCAAGCTTCCAGGGCAGCTGGCACTGCACGGTTCAAGGGGAATAGGAAAAGGTCGGGGGCCATGTGGGTCCCAATGTTAATCTGTGTTGGTAGATGCCTGGGATCAGTACCTCCGGTGGTGGCTACAGCCTATCCTGGAACCACAGGATGCCCTCCTCCATCTCCTGCAGGCAGCACACTCAGGAGGATGCTCCTGGATCATCCTGCCAGTCGTCTGGCGCCGGTGCTGGGACCATGAGCTTGGTCAGGAGGGCCACTCCGGTGGCGAAGCGACCCATCGTAGAGCCCATGGAGGTATACTTGTCATGGTTCCCCACATAGAGACTGTGTCGGGCCTGTGAGAGATAGCTCAGCTTCACTGACCTGTGGCTGACGAATAGCTCTTCTTGGGTGATGAACCCGCTCCCCAGAGAACAAGATGACGGTCCTCAGGCATTGCCTGTGACTCATCCTGCCATGGATGGTCCAGAACCTGGACGAGTATCTCCTGGATTTCAGGGAGCCCCAGTCAGGTCACTGCTGGTGCGCCATCTTGTTTAGTCCAGTCTGGCTAGTTCTGGCTGTTAATGTGGGAGGATGCCGGTGGGCAGTGTCTTTGTTTCCCATGCTTGGGCTGGCAGATTGTCACGACCCAGGTTTAGGTCGTGCGTGTGGTTGTCAGCGGCAACGTGTCGTCTGCACGGAGGGCTGCTACCCCGTTGCCCTATGTGCGGTTGCCGTTGGCAACGGGTCACCCGCCTGGTGGTCGTGGCTTTTACCTGTGGCCTCGCATACACTGATGTATGTTATCGTGTATGTGTTATGTTTGGCGCAGGGCCACGGCTGCTCTGTCTTTGGTGTGGTGACACATAGACACACATGCTGGTTGCTGCTAGCAACTTCTTGTGGTGCATGTGTGTCTTTCCCCCTTTCCTGTGCACGATTCCCTTGTTTAGTGTCTTCTGTGTTTGTGTGGCGTGCACGGGGTTAAGGTGTGGCTGCATTGTGGGTGTGTCCTCAGGCGTCCTTTAAGTTCCTGTGTGTGGAGCCTGAAGGTCAGTTTGGTTTGTCCAGTCATGGTGTGAGCATGGCTGGAGCTTATTGTCTGTTCCCCACTTGATGTCTGCGTGAGCCACCCTTATTTGTTATATTGTTATGTTGTTCCTTCCCTGGTGAGTGTCTGTGTATCCCTTCCCCACCTGGTTGTTGTAGTATGGTGTGGGTATGTCTGGTGTGTTGTTGACACGGTGTGACGCTCCGGAAGGGGCTTGCCCGCCCGGAGGGGTGTGGTACCAACCTGATGGTGTGCTGCCACCTTGGGATCCATCCGCATGCGTCAGTGATCCGCATGGGAGGTCGGGAGTTCCGGGATCCGCTGTTTCTTCTGCGGTGCGGCAGGTAAGAGTGTTTGTTTGTATGCTCTCCTGCGGAACTCAGGGGCACACTGTCAGGGTCCCGGCTGCAGAGGGGCCTCTGGAGACTCCTGCTCATCCGTGTCCTTGGGTGAGCAGGTGGTCTCTGCCCTGTTAGATCCAGGGTGAAGCAGGGACGTCCAGGACTTTAGGTTCCGGACGTATGGGCCCTCCCACCTTCGGGGTCGGCCCATACGGTTAGGAGACCAGGGCCAGCCTTAGGGACGTGCTAGTTTAGCAGTTCCAGGGTCCCTGCTTTTAGTCCTTTTTGGCCCAGCGGCCGCGGATATTGCGCGGCGGGGAGTTTCCCCGCTTCCCGCCGTGACACAGATCCCCCTTTACCGTGCTGGTTGGGAGAAGACGACATAAGCCAAGCATGGCAAAGATGGCCGATAAACCTCTGTTGTGCTGCCCTGTGCCTGATGGCACATTTTTGCTGGGGATAACAATAGTAAAGTCATTTGTAGGGGGTCTGCGGACGTTATAGGCGGGTGATAAGGCACAGAAGTAAATATCCTGTTCGTGACGCCAATAATGCAACGAGCTGCCTCACAGGGTGGATGGTTTAGCAGGTTTTTAAGAGTTCAAAGTGATGCTGTTGCCCTAATAGTTTCTGTGCCACTGTGCTCCCACTGTGATACCGTCACTCCTCAGGGTTAGGCTCCGCCAGACTTTATAAAGTTCAATGGCTTTACTTGAATAAACGTGCATCCAGATAACATTGGACCTTTCTCTGGCTCTAGCATGTTTTGGGGCAAACTGGTAGGCAAACCAGGATATCTCTCTTTCTCCGCTGTGCTAAACTCTGGCTTCAGTCTGGTAGCTGGACATTCTGACTGTTCTGGTACCATTGATTGGAGTGGTTTTGGCTGTTGATCCCTTTCTCTTGGAGCTGCTTCCCCTGGAAGACTCCTGCTGCAGGAGGGGAGGACGCTCCCCTCACTGCATCATGTCTTGTCACTTTCCAATTCTTCTATCAACTCCCTGTAGCTCCTTGCAACCTCTACCTTCGCAGAAAGTATCTGCCAGATACACTGCCACCTGCTGGAGAACCAGGCACAGTGCATGAAATACAATACATAACAGCTACAGAGCAGTATTATTCAGGCACAGTATCAGAGGACCTGGAAATAAATACACAGATGATCTTATTGGTTAGCCTGTTAGAGACAGTGGCTGGGTATAGGAATGGTAGTGCCCGCTCTGGGGTACTACATCTGTGTCATGGAGGATGGAACCATTGTAAGGGGTTAGGTAGTGGGGTTGTCGTCTTCTGGGTAGACGGGCACAATTTAGCAGGCACACCATAGAAATTTCAGTCTAAACGAAATTTCGTCCAACTGATCTCAGACAGTTTTGTTGTCAGTTTGTGGTACAGGGCATAAAATAAAATATACCAAATCTCACCTGCCTGTCCGGCTCTAACTATACAACAGGATCACCTCACCGATGCAGTGCCGGCCTAATACCAGGGTCCAAGCAGATGACCTGTGCCCAGGCTGAGGTTGAGGTGTGACCGGGCTCCTAATCTTAAATAAGGCCAACACACTTGATGAGTAGTTACTATGGACAGCCCAAGACCCCGACTGTCAGGATGGAGTGGGGGCACACCCTTCTCCCCCCACTCCAGCAACACACGCCCTAATACAGAGACATCTGCACAGATCTCTGTCATTCACATACCCTGGCAGAATCAAGTCTGTATCTGTCATGTCCATGTATCGCGGACACTATAAATGATGATACATGATATAGAATACATTCTGGGATTATCAGAATCAGCGCTGTGTTAGTGGCGGGGGAGGAGAGCCGCAGAAAGAAATGCCAGGCAGGGAAACCAGCGAAGAGACGCAACACAGTGCCCCAAGATCAGACTCTTAGCAATCATAAAGTAATCCATAATCCAGCAACACCATTACCTTATGAGACAGAAATGTCCCTTTAAGAACATGTTTGCAGCTTTGGATGTGTTTGGAGAACACAGAATTATGTAACTGAAGATCAGTACAAGATAAGTGTCATCAGCACTGAGCAGCTTACAGGCCCGAGATAATCCTCTGTAAGACGCCTGCATCCTCCAATCTTCTTACAAGACGAGTCAATCCTGCGATATAGAGACACTAAATGTAATTACTGCACCTACCCGGCCGCTGCTCCTACTTACTGGACACCTCATGTAACTTAGAGGCTTCATGAGCCGGAGGGAGAGAAACAAAGGAGAAGGTTCTCCATCTCCATTTAAAGGCGCAGCTTCTACAGGTTTATGTTCTCCTTTGCAGCCATGGAATAGGAGTATATATTGTAGTTGTCACTCTGACCACTAGATGTCACTGTGACCGGTCACTCCAGATGGACAAGGAGCAAATTATCCAAAAAGTAACTTAAAAAACCTTGTTTTCCTGTCACCTGATCCTGATCACTTCTAAACTAATTGAATTCACCACAAATTTCCCAAAATTCATTTTGGGTGAATCGCTCAGAATGGCATCCACCATTTCACAGATCAAAAGACAGAGAGGGCAGGAAGAAGAAGGAAGATCACATGACCCTGGGTGGCGGCCTGGCCGATGGGCATGCCCATAATGCCTTGTAGTCAGCCTCAGCCAATCAGAAGGGATTATACTGACATGTGTCCTAGGCACTATATATATGTATCCGGTGTTGGGGGGAGCAGCCAATGGCAGGCGGGGACGGGGACGAGCCTCCCTAGCATCGCAGGTGACGCTAGGGAGGCTCGCCCTCGTCCCCGCCTGCCATTGGCTGCTCCCATCGACACCAGATGTTTTCATCTGTGTACAGGGAGAAGCAGCAGCGGCGGTGCGGGGACCAGGAGCAGCGCAGGGAGTGGGGAGCGGGGTAAGTATATTTTCTCTGAGGTTCCCGACACGTGGGGGTCTGTTCTATGATGTTGAATAACCCCTTTAAATACAGAATACAGCTCGTTTAGTGTCAGAAAATAGCTGGTTATATTTTATTCAATGACAGAGAGATAGGCTCTAGCTAGGGACAGGATCGGTGTATTGTATCCGTATGTAACATATTCAGGCTGCCAGTCGTTGTCAGTAAGTGCTGCAGCAGCATTGGGGAGTAGGGACAGTCGGTCCTGCTCCCCAGCGGCAGTATGTTTTGCAGGGAGAGAAGAGCATCGTCTCCATTCCCCATCGGCCGTGTGATGTACAGGGAATTGGGAGCCCAGTCTCCATCCCCCGGCGACAGTTTAACGCACCAAGGGGAGACAGTAAGCCCCACAACAGTGCAGATGGGACCGTGGTCTCTGCATTTACAGCACAGGGGGTAGGGACAGTCGGTCCTGTCCCCCAGCAACAGGGCCATTTAGCCAAAGGGGAGACAGTCGGTCTCCCCCCACAGCAGCATGGTGGTCTATCTAAAGGGGAGACAGTCAGTCTCCCCCTACAACAACCAGGCTCCAACCAGGCTACTTCCGTGGTAGCGCTGGCACCAGGGCAGAGTACCGCTGGTCTCTGCCCACTAAGCAACCCACTCAGGCAGTCTACCAGTCCCCCACACAGCTGTAGTGAGGCACATGGACATGGACAGGTTTATCCCTTTCTCAGGTGTAGTAACCATTTATTGTGGGTGGGCTGTGCTGCTGTTTCTGTTTTGTGGGTGGGCTGCTGGACTAACAAGGGCACTGACCGGCAGAAGGTCAGATACCCTGTTAGTCTGTTGGGAAAAGGGGAGATGTGTGGCGAAACCAGCCTCGCCACTGGCTTTTGGAGGGGACAGATTGCCAGCCTCTTGCCCCAGGATTATGGGTCCTCTCATCAGCCCATGCTAAACTTGAACCCCATGGCGATTTGACTGTGTTTGTGGCATCTGAGCGCTGTTTGGATATATTGAGCGCTCAGATCCAAGCCATCTGGGGATATGTTAAATGTCTGTGTGTACTGTAAAGGGTGGGACATTGTATATTGAATAATGATGTCTGTCCTATTGTCCCCACGTGTGTATTGGCGATTTCCCTTTGTCCTGAGAGATAATTGAATGACTCCTCGATTGTCTCCAGGACAGAAGACATTGTGTATTCTCCTGCCTGTGATGATTACATTAACCCATGTAGGGTAATTGCATCACAGGCAGAGGGGAGGAATATGCTGGGTGTGGTTGTCCCTATTTACCCATTGTGTGTGATTGGCTGCTGTATCCCCTGTGTCTCAGTCTTCCTTCTGGTCCCCTAGGGGAGTGTCCACCAGGTGGGAGACCTGCATAAATACCGGGCAGGTAGCCCTCAATAAAAAGAGAATTCCTGTTTAACCATCAATACGGAGCCTCGTCTCGTACTTGGGGGGAATTGCTACTTCAGAACGTTCTCTTGCCTGTTCCAGGAGAGGAGGACTTCGTATGGTTCCAGTTCGGTGGATTCCAGCGGTTGTGGGTTGCTGTGCTCTTCGCCAAGGGAATCTCCCGAACGGTATTAACCCTCACTATACCGCGTTATACCATAACAGTGGCAAACCTAGCCACTTCCAGAATGTCTTTGTATATATCTCGCTATTACTGTAATGTTATTGCCTGTTGTAGCACATTGCTATTCCACTTTGTTAGGCTGTCTGTACGGCTCAGTTTTTGTACTGTTTACTATGGTAAATGCAGGGCTGTTCTGTGCCTCTTCCCCTCCCCCTTCTGTCTACCCCATTGTATGTAAATGAGGCTGTTGGGGGGTTTAGAGGTTTGTGTGCTATGCCTAGAAAATAAAGTTCAGTTGTCTCCCAGGCTATGTGTCGTCTAGTCCTTGGGAAAGCGGGATCCTTGTAAAGCTACCTGGATTATTGTATGCTGTTCCGGTCTACCAGTGGAGATATTGTGGACTATACCGCCTCTCCGCTACAAAGGTAATAGCCCGGTCAGGATAATCAGAGGAACATCAGCGAACTCAATCAGAAGAACATAAGCAAACTCAAACAGTGTAAATGCAACGGAAAACAAGGTTAATCGCAATCCTGAAGCATCAAAAGAAAAATAGGGGGCGGAACAAAACCAAAGGGAGGGGCAATACTCGCCTCCGTGTCTTTAATAAAATCATGACTTTACGTCATACCTTAGGAAAATCATGAAATTTTATCACAAGACACGGAGGCTCCTATTGCTAGTTCAAAGCTAAGGAATAACCGAAGAGAAAGCGTGAGGAGGAGGCCTGAAATAAATCTCCCTGAATGTGGAAGCCCTGGACCAGTCGACCAGCTTGAGAATATCTTCCAAGCGGGCCCCTGAGACCGCCAAGGAAGTGGGAGAAGCCCCGCGAATGGAGTGCGCGGTGAACACCGAAGTGTCAATACCCGCAGATGACAGGATCCACTTAACCCAACAGGATAGAGTGACACTAGTGATTGGGGCGAAAGGTTTACGAAAAGAAATTAACGATTGAGGCCACGTGGGTGACCTGAGAGAGACGGTACGCAACAAATACTCCAAAACCGGACAAATAGCAGGAGACGCTGGGAAGGCGGGATAAGAAACTGACCTGATACCAGTTTAAGTCCGACGCGAAATATCAAAGGAGATACCTTCTGGAGTGAACGAAACGGCATCGAAATCCAAAGCCCGAACATCCGAGCCCTGTTTGCAGGAAATCAGTGTGGGGAGTCGCTCTGGTAGACAGCGGTGCGGGTGCAGTTTAGAGGCAAAACAAGGAGTCCAGATTGTGCAACAAACAGTGTTTTATTCACACTTGCACACAAAATGAAAAACAGTCTCTTGGTGACAGTTCACACACAACGGAAATAACGTAGCCAAACAAAAACAGTCCAACACAGGTTCAGTCACCTGGGAGGTGTAGGTGCAGGTTCGCACCACGCTGTCGGCCCAGCCGCAGGAGAATCCAGCTTCAGGTAGCCAGGAACAAAATACCTCCTTACTGAGCTCTTTCCTCCTGGACAGAGAACTCCCAGCCCTGTTAGCAGCTCCAGGATAATCACACTCCCCAGACACAGCTGCTGGCTGCGCTTTATATCCAGCCCAAAACATGGACTGGACCGTGGGGAGCAGCCACCCACCCTACTCTTTAGCTGCTCCCAGTAAGAGCCGGCCCGGATCGGCTTTGCAGCCATGCTATTTAACAAAGTCAAACAGCACTAGCTGCTGCAGACAAAAACCCGGCTCTCACCTCACCGAGGCCAGCAACCTCGGTGACACGTACCTGCCATCACATATGACACCTTGCACCTTACCACATACCCCCTTTGTTCAACCCTGAGGGGGTGAACACACGTGAGGCAGTGGACGCGGACAGGGCATCTGCGTTGCCCTGCAAGCGGCCTGCCCTGTGTTCCACGGAAAACTTGAAATTTTGAAGAGATAGGAACCACCTAGTGACCCGAGCATTCCTCTCCTTGGCCTGACTCATCCATTTGAGGGGGAATGGTCGGTCACCAGACGGAACCTCCTCCCTAACAGGTAGTAGCGGAGAGATTCGAGTGCCCACTTGATAGCCAGGCACTCCCTCTCCACTATACTATACCTGACTCGGCGGGACTGAGCTTACGGCTCAGGAAGACAACGGGATGTTCTTCCCCGCTGACCTCCTGCGACAGTACCGCACCGAGGCCTACCTCCGAGGCGCCGGTCTGTACGACAAACTCCTTGTTGAAGTCGGGTGTCACCAAAACCGGGACCCACACAGGGCCGACTTCAACGCGGAGAAAGCCTCCTCCGCCTTCTCACTCCAGCTAACCCTCCCAGACTTTCGCCCTTCAACAGGTCTGTCAATGGCGCTGCTATTGTGGCAAAGTGGGGCACAAACCTCATGTAGTAACCTACAATCCCCAGGAACGACTTTACCTGCCTGGTGGTGACCGGTCGGGGCCAGTTACGAATGGCCTCTACCTTAGTTACCTGAGGTTTGATGACTCCCCGCCCAATTACATATCCCAGATATTTTGTCTCCTCTAACCCTATGGAGCACTTCTTTGGGTTAGCGGTCAGTCCGGCTTTCCTCAGGGCATCCACTACCGCCTGCACCTTGGGTAAATGGCTTTCCCAGTCGGTGCTGTGGATGACTACATCATCCAAGTAGGCCGAGGCGCACCGACGATGTGGTCGCAGCACTATGTCCATTAACCTTGGAAAGTGGCGGGGCGCCATGCAGGCCAAAGGGTAACACCTTGTAGTGATACAGGCCCCGCGGGGTAACAAATGCGGTTTTTTCCTTAGCCGACTCCGTTATGGGTACCTGCCAGTACCCTTTAGTGAGGTCCAGCACAGAAAATAACGGGCTTGTCCTAAACTTTCAACCAGCTCGCCTACTCGGGCATGGGATACGCCACAAACTTGGATACTTCATTTAACTTGCGAAAGTCGTTGCAGAACCGCAACGTCCCATCCGGCTTGGGTATTAGGACTATGGGACTGGCCCACTCACTTTTCGACTCCTCAATGACCTCGAGCTTCAACATTAACTGTACTTCCTCCGCGATGGTCCGTCGCCGAGCCTCGGGTACCCGGTATGGTTTTAACCGGATCTTGGCCTGAGGCTCAGTGACGATGTCATGTTGGATGAGAGACGTGCGGCCAGGGAGGTCCGAGAACACATCCGTGTTCCGACTGATGAACTCCCTGACTTCCTGAACTTGTTTGGAAGACAGGCTGTCTGCAATTTTTACCGTGGTTACTGCTTCACAGGCCTCGAACTGTGGGGCTGGACCCTTTCACTCTAGAAGCCCTGGCCGGGGCTGTGGTCGTCGGCCGTGTCCCTATCTTTCCACGGCTTAAGTAATTCACGTGGTACACCTGCTCGGCTTGCGCCGCCCTGGCTGGTGTACTTTGTAATTTACTTCCCTACTTTCTCGATCACCTCATAGGGGCCCTGCCACCTAGCTAGGAATTTGCTGTCAAGGGTGGGTACCAGAACCAAAACCCGATCTCCCGGATTGAAGCCCCGCACCCGAGCCTGACGATTATACACCCTACTCTGGGCTTGTTGTGCTGCCTCCATATGCTCCCCGACCAGCGGCAACACCCTTTCTATCCGTTCCTGCATCTGGGTGACATACTCAATGACACTTTTGTGGGGGACAGGCTGTTGTTCCCATGCTTCCTTGGCGATATCCAACAGGCCCCGAGGGTGTCTGCTATAAAGCAGTTCGAAGGGCGAGAACCCAGTAGAGGCCTGGGGTACCTCTCGCACTGCGAACATGAGATAGGGCAGAAGCAGGTCCCAGTCCTTCCCATCTCTAGACACCACCCTTTTAACATATTTTTTAGAGTTTGGTTAAACCTCTCAACAAGACCGTCTGTTTGCGGATGGTAAACGGACGTCCGTAACTGCTTTATACGCAACAATTTACACAGTTCCTTCATTACTTTGGACATAAAAGGGGTCCCTTGGTCTGTCAGAACCTCTTTGGCAGGCCCACACGGGAAAACATCTCCATTAACTCTTTGGCAATGAGCCTAGCTGAGGTATGTCGCAGAGGCACCGCCTCCGGATACCGAGTGGCATAGTCGAGAACTACCAGAATGTGTTGGTGGCCCCTGGCAGACTTTGGTACAGGCCCAATTAAATCCATAGCGATTCGCTCAAACGGTACTTCAATAATTGGCAGAGGTACCAGAGGACTACGGAAATGAGGCTGGGGGCTAGTTATCTGACAGGTTGGACAGGACTTACAATAATTTTCTACCTCCTTGAACACACTGGGCCAATAAAACCGCTGCAGTATGCGGTCCTGGGTTTTCTGCCACCCCAGGTGTCCCCCAAGAACATGTTGGTGGGCAAGCTCCATGACAAGCTTGCGATACGCTGTGGGCACCACCAACTGTTCAACAGGTTCACCTCGGACTTGGTTCACCCGATACAACATATCCTGTAGAACAATAAATCGTGGGAACATTAATTCAGCCCCTGGTTTCTGGGGTTTACCATCAATTTCCAGCACATTCTCCCAGGCCCTGGTTAGGGTTTGGTCCCGGTGTTGTGCGGTCCCAAAATTTTCCCCGAGACATTGAGGTCTGCCAACTCAGGTCCCGGTGGCAAGTCCTCCGTGTCTCCCACCATTACACTCAGTGGGGTTGTCTCCCTCTACCGCTGGAGCAGTGGTCACCCCTACCGCCGGCCCTTCAGACTCGGGCTCCCAGGGTTCTGGCCTTCCAGCGGTATCAGGCCACTCTACTAGGGTCACCCCTGTCTCGGGTCCCTCAGATACCTTTATTGCCGGCCACAGCGCCGGAAAACCGGGAAGTCCCTCCCAAGTATTAGTTCATGTGGGAGTTTAGTAGCGACAGCCACCTCGTGGGTCCACCTACCAGCCGCTGTGGACAAAGTCACTAGTGCAGTGGGGTAGTCTTTCAGGTCTCCGTGGATGCACAGGACTCCGACTTTACGGCCAGTATACTCCACAGGCCGCACAAGGGCAGCCCTTACCAGGGAGACTAAACTCCCGGAGTCCAGCAGAGCCACCGCCAGCGAATCTCCCACCTCTACCTGACACAGGTGGTTATGGTCTTGCACCTCACGGGTGCCAGTTGCGCACAGCTTCCGTGCATACAAGGAGTGGCGACCCTCATAGTTCACCTCCATCGGCTCATCCCGATGCGGACAGTCGGCCCTGATGTGGCCTGGCTCCTGACACCTCCAGCATACCACGGGAGGCGGACTCGCAGGGGGTATCTTCCGTACAGGCCGCTCTGTCGCCGGACGTCGGAACTGGGGCAGAGGCCTCCGGGGTTTGACTGACCCCTTCCCAGCAAGACTCCCTGCAGGTTTCTGGTGGCCTCTGCATCGCTCCACCAGGTCGACCATCTCCAGGGCATTGGTGGGCGATACCTGGCCGACTCCAGTGCTGGAGAGGGTAAGGCAAAGCCCTCCAGAAGACATCGGCTAACAGACGGTCGAGCATAGCAGTGGGAGTCAGTATGTCTGGCTGCAGCCATTTTTGCAACCGTTGTAGCAAGTCATAGTATTGTGGCCTGGGCGGGTTCAGCCACGTTAAAGTCCCACTGGTGGACACGCTGAGCCCGGACCAAAAACATTCACCCCCAGTCTTGCCAGGATCTCACCTTTCACAGTTGGGTAGTCAGCTGCTTGGTCATCTGGGAGGTCAAAAATACTTGCTGGGGTCCAGACGCCAGGAACGGAGCGACGACCTCTGCCCACTGTTCTCGGGTAATTTCTCCCTCACGGCCACCTTCTCGAACACCGCCAGATAGGTCTCCACATCATCCGAGGGGGTCATCTTAGGGATCGCGGCACGGACAGCTTTCCGGGCATCATGGACGCGGTGGGACGCTCCTGCCGCTTGCAACGCCATCACGTGCTGTAGCAGTAGCTGGTTGGTCTCCCGCTGCTGCACGTTAGCCTCTATGAGGGCTTTCACAGCCGCCTCCATTTTGTCGGGGATCACAGGCTGCAACTTTGCCGGCTTAATATAGGACATTCACTTTTTCTCAGCAAAAACAAAGTTCGGCGCTCACGCCAGCCTCACTGCGCATGCCCGCATCCTCCACCAAATGTGGGAGTCGCTCTGGTAGACAGCGGTGCGGGTGCAGTTTAGAGGCAAAACAAGGAGTCCAGATTGTGCAACAAACAGTGTTTTATTCACACTTGCACACAAAATGAAAAACAGTCTCTTGGTGACAGTTCACACACAACGGAAATAACGTAGCCAAACAAAAACAGTCCAACACAGGTTCAGTCACCTGGGAGGTGTAGGTGCAGGTTCGCACCACGCTGTCGGCCCAGCCGCAGGAGAATCCAGCTTCAGGTAGCCAGGAACAAAATACCTCCTTACTGAGCTCTTTCCTCCTGGACAGAGAACTCCCAGCCCTGTTAGCAGCTCCAGGATAATCACACTCCCCAGACACAGCTGCTGGCTGCGTTTTATATCCAGCCCAAAACATGGACTGGACCGTGGGGAGCAGCCACCCACCCTACTCTTTAGCTGCTCCCAGTAAGAGCCGGCCCGGATCGGCTTTGCAGCCATGCTATTTAACAAAGTCAAACAGCACTAGCTGCTGCAGACAAAAACCCGGCTCTCACCTCACCGAGGCCAGCAACCTCGGTGACACGTACCTGCCATCACATATGACACCTTGCACCTTACCACATCAGGCACAACAAGGTGACCAGTTTGGCCGGAAGCTGGCGAAGGTTAAGCTCCGAATTGCCCGGCCAGTTAGAAATGAAGTCGATCACCACGGAAACGTCCTACACCGAAGTGAAGCGAGGTCTGGGAGGCTGGGACAACCGAGAACCCTTGAGTAAACGGCACACCAAAGGATGCTGGCTCGCCGGGCAACCGGAAAAACCCTGATGTTGGGATGAAATGGCCGACCTGAACAAATTGATGGTACGGTATGCCTTACCTTGGTCGAACAGGGAGGATAGGAACTGGAGGACATCTGTCACAGGGGCCGTAACGGGATATAGGCTTTGGCCCATGCACCAATGAGACCAAGTTCCCCAGGCTGCCCGGTAAGCTCTTCTGGTGCCGGGACCCACGTGTTTTCCAGTAGGAATCTAGTCGTCGCCGATAATTCCGGGACATCCCAGGAGCCCCCGAAATCCTGCAACCTACCAGACGCAGGGAGCCGTCCCCTAGTAACGAATGGGCTTGACCTAAGGGGCCCAGAAGCAAGTTCGGAAGGGCCGGGAGAAGCCGGGGATCCTCTACTAAGACCTTTAAGAGCTGAGGGAACCATACCTGAGATTGCCACAGGGGAACCAGAAGTACGACCTCGGCCTCCTGCCGACGCACCTGAGATAGCACATGAGGGATAAGGGGGAATGGGGGAAACGCATAGGATAGAATCCCCGACCAATCCCGGAGTAGAGCGTCCACTGCCTCCGAGAGCGGGTCCGGTCTCCAGCTGTAAAACCTTGACAACTGGGCGTTCCACCGTGAGGCAAACAGGTCTAAGGAAAAGGGACCCCAGATGGATTCGATGAAAGAGAACACCCGGAATGTGTTCTGCCACCACCGAGAAACCCCTGTCGAGGCAAAAGTCCCAAAACTCCTTCGCCAGCTGGGTCAACATCGTGGAGCGCGTACCGCCCATAGAGTTGATGTAGCGAACCGCAGCTACATTGTTCATCCTGAGGCGGATGCAGGCACACACTCTGCCGCTGGTGAAACTTCGGATCGCGAACGACCCGGCTAACAGCTCCAGCGCATTGATATGTAAAGTCGACTCGTCTGACGACCAGGGACCTCCCGTGGACACGTCGTTGCAGCGGGCACCCCAGCCCAGGAGACTGGCGTCTGACTCTATTATCAAGTCTGGTTGGGGACCCACTATGGCCCTCCCGTTCCACACGTCGAGGTTGTGATTCCACCAAACAATCTCGTCTCGTGTGGGCTGATCTAACTCTACCAGATCCGCGTAAGAGGATCCGGACTGAAGGTGAGCAATTTTGAGCCGCTGGAGCGCTCCGTAATGCAAGGGGGCTGGAAAAATCGCCTGAATCGAGGACGACAATAGGCCTATGAGACGAGCGAGGTGGCGAAGCGGCATACGGGGCAGATGAAGTGCGTGTCGCAATTCCTTGCGGATGGACCGTATTTTTGCCGACGGGAGGCAAGGTCCGAGCCTGTGAGTCTACTCTAAAACCCAGGAACTCTATGGTCCTGGAGATGAAGCTGGCTCATCAAGATGGGGGGGGAGGGAACCCTAGAGGTCGGGTAGTGAGCTCTATCCGAAAGCCCCTGATGGTAGACAGGACCCATGGATCGGATGTGATGTGAGACCAGGCATGAAAAATGAACCGGAGCCTTCCCCCTATGCAATTGGGAGAAAAAAACGGAAGTGCTGGTAGACTTACCAGTAGGGCATCTTGAGCCGGATCTGCCTCTGAACCCTCGGGATCTAAAGGGAGCTCCTCTGGACGGGAAGAAGCTGGATTGCTGTCGCTGGTCCTGGAACGACTGACGCTGGAGGTAGGGGCCTCGACCCGCACCACGGGTCTGGAACTGTGCACGGTCTGACAGGCGGCCCCTGTAGTTGCCGGCCCTTGTAGAGACTCTCCCGTGAAAGACCTTACGCATGGAGGTCTGCGCTTTGTCCAAAGCCGTGAAGGCCCCCACAAATTTTACAAGATCCTTTATAAAGGTGTCCCCAAAGGGGAGACCTTCTGCCTCCCTGCCTGCCTCCGTTAATGCCATGTTAGCCAGTTTCGGCTCTATTTTCATAAGTATCAGCCTTTCTGCGCTCAATGGCCAGGGACGAGTTCACGTTCCCTACCATGCAAATAGCGCGCTGCACCCAGCCGCGGAGCTCCTCCGGGTCAACCGGAGAGCCGTCAGCCCTGGCTGCTTCCGCTAGATCAAAGATTTTGGCTAAAGGCCCTAACATGTCCAGGAGCTTATCCTCGCAAGCTCGTAGCGTGGAGTCAAGGCCCCTGCAGGGGTTAAATCCTGTCTTAGACAGGAATTGGACCATCTTAGGATCCACGTTCGGGGTCTCACAGACCTTATGCGGAATCAAGGGCCGGGGGCACTCGGCCCTTAGCTTGCTTCTGGTCTCCTTACACAGAGGAGTTCTAACTCTCGCCTCTAGGTATTGTGCCACATAAGGGGCAGGGACCCATTCTGCAGACCTCGGATGGTGGAGTTTGTCTGGATCAAACAAAGGCTCTCCGGCAGGATCTGTAAGAGATGCCGTGCCAGATGCGGGGGCATTGGGGGCCAGGCTAGTAGATGGGTGAGAGACAGGAGCATTCTTCTCCAAATCAGGGTCCACCATGACCCCTTCTAGATCATCCTCCGATCCGCTATGGCGGTCTGGCCAAGCCTCCTCCTCAGACTCATCATTAGAGCTAGAACTAGGGACGGGCTGAGCCCGAGTTGTCTTCCTGGGACGCGCTTTTTCCACCTGGCGCGGGCAGGCTCTCTTGCGTGTGCTAGGCACGCTCTCATGTGATAGAACTAAGCTATCATTCACAGTATTTCTGGAGGCTGTATTATCAGGTAGAGGTGCCTGAGTAGGGGCCTGGGGAATAAGGGCCTGGAAAATGGAGCGAGAGATCATGGACGTCATGGAACCCATGGCTGAGGCAATAGCCTGAGTAATAGAGTGATGTAGGGATAGGGTCTGGTTATCCAAGGGGGGGGGGTAAAGGTCCAGCCCTGGGGGGTTGGGTGCGGCAGCCTGGTTAAGGGGCAGCAGGGGAACAGGCAACTCAGCAGGAAGGGACATCCTGTAAACTGGAGTTAGTCACTCCTGAGGATAAAAGGGGGGCAGCTGAACGGAGCAGAGAGGCACCTAGAGAACGGATCACCGCGGCAGGGACACGAAATGGCGGCCAGACCCCGGATAATCCCGTAGGAGAAAGAAGCCACGCCCCCCCCCCACGGCGCGAATCCAGCGATGCGACGAACCAGAAATTGACTGCGAGATCTTTGGGAAGGCGGGGACGTGCGGGAGCGAGATCTCGGAAGGTGAAGACCGAGATCTCGTGAGAATGTGGAGCCAGGCTGAGGGAAAGATGGCGCCCAGAGATCCTGCGAAGTCGCCCGAGAGAGAGAAGAAGATGAAGTAGAGGCAAGATGGCGGTAGGATCCCGCGGTGCGAGAACCCAGACGCCCGCGCGGAGGGAGGCTGCGACCGAGGAGTATCCGGCCAGGCCAAAGACCAGGGTGAGGTGCCGCAAGGGCCGTGGGCCCAAGCAAAGAAAAAGAAAAAGGGACGAATGAAGAGTACCAATAAAAGACTAATACAAACGGGAAAGGAAATATATAAATAGATGGGAAGGGTAGAATAAAGCAGAAAAAACGGTACCTAAAACCCCAAATGGTAAAGGAAAATATAAGTAACACAAACTAATAAACCATATACAAATGTGGAAGATAGTACATGGAGCAGCAAAGAAAGAGGAAGTTACCAGAGTGTGGGGGTCTACTTATGGACTGCCTGTGGGGAGGGGTTGCTCTGGATTGGTCAGTGTGGTTCTTGTTTGTTTTTTCTTTGCTGCTATGGAAACTAGTAAAGAAAGAGTCAGCAATATGAGCCTCCGTGTCTTGTGATAAAATCTGTGATTTGGAACTATCCACATTCGGAGTAGAATACCGGGCTGAACAGATTCTCTTGACCTCTATATAAGCCTTTCTGGTGAAATGAGAACTGGTTGTGAGAAGGTCTTTGTGCCTATATCAGAAAAAACTCTTGGCTGTCATGGAGGCTATCTGGTTGAAACTCCTCAGGTCTTCACAAAGTTGAGTACTGCAGACTCACAATCTGTGCTCCTGATGACTCCAGTTGCCTTTCACTGGCACTTCATCTAGATGAGGACCCCAACCCAGTAAGGATGCATTAGTTGTCAACAGGTACCAGTCAGGTTGGACCATAGACCTCCCATCTTTGAGGTGATGCCTTCATCTCAAGGATCTGCAGGTTTTCCCTGACATGAAGCACATCTCCACAGGCTTAGGATCCCTCTATATAGGGCATAAACGAGGAGCTACCTCTGCTGATATGAGACCTAAGACCCTCAACTGCTAAGATACTTAGTGTTGAAGCAACTGGACAGTAGTTTGAAGATGGTGCTTATTTAACAATCATCCAGGAGTGGGATCGCAGATATTCTCTGTGTTCTTAAAGAAGCAGCTATAGTGGACACCACAATATAAAGATGTGAGTAGTAGAGTTGAGCGAACACCTGGATGTTCGGGTTTGACCCGAACTTTATCCCAAACCCGAACCCCATTGAAGTCAATGGGGACCCGAACTTTTGGGCACTAAAAAGGCTGTAAAATAGTCCAGGAAAGGGCTAGAGGGCTGCAAAAGGCAGCAAAATGTAGGTAAATCCCCTGCAAACAAATGTGGATAGGGAAATGAATTAATATAAAATAAAATAAATAAAAATTAACCAATATCAATTGGAGAGAGGTCCCATAGCAGAGAATCATGTGTCATATCACCCACCACTGGAGAAGGCCACTTCCAGATATTTAGCCCAGGCACCCAGACAGAGGAGAGAGGTCGCATGGCAGAGGTTCAGGCTTCATGTCACCCACCATTGTAACAGGCCACTTTCAGTTATTTAGGCCCCGGAGCCCAGATTGAGGAGAGGTTCATTCAACTTTGGTTTGCACTGCAAGATCATGGTAAAGTTAAAAAAAATTAGGATTCAATAAAGAAGTGCCCCGGAGTACAAGAATACATGGTTGAGGGGGAGGCAGTTATAAATGTCTGTTCTGCACAAGAGAGGCACAGGTCCTGTGTAGTGATGAGCGGCAGGTGCCATATTCGATTTCGACGAAATTCGCGAATATTCGAATGAATATTCGTTTCATATTCGTCGAAATCGAATATTCGTCATTATTCTAGTTACCGTGATTAATATGCGATTTAAATAATCGCGTATTGCGATTTTAACTTAAGGCTACTTTCCTATTGGTTTCATATCTAGAATTATAGCGAAGATGACGGATATGACGAATGTATTCGTCATATTCCTCAAAACGAAGATAACAAAGTATTCTACATCTTCGTTTTAGCAACCTATTCGTCAACTTCGCTAATTCTAGCAATCAAATAGGAAGGTTGACTATAGAGACAACTGTGTTTAATTCGCTATGCGATTATTTATATATATTTTTTAATAAATAGAATAATTATAATAATTATATCAAGTAATATAATTATTCTATTAAAAAAAAAAAAAATCGCATAGCGAATTTAACACAGCTGTCTCTATAGTCAACCTTCCTATTTGATTGCTAGAATTAGCGAAGTTGACGAATAGGTTGCTAAAACGAAGATGTAGAATACTTCGTTATCTTCGTTTTGAGGAATATGACGAATACATTCGTCATATTCGCTATTCGCTAATTCTACCAAGCCAACCATAAAGTTCCTTGCTCATGGAGCGTCCCCATCACCATGGGAACATCTCCATATACTAAAATGTACTGTCGGATTTGAGGAATTACTTTGAAATCGCAATGCGATTAATTCAAGTTATATTAATCGCATTGCGATTTCAACTTAGAGCTGGGTTTATAATGGGTCAGCTTGCTAGAATGAGCGAAGTTAACGATTCAATGAGCGAAGTTAACGAATATGGAATATAGCAGCACTGCTAAGTTGAATTCGCAATGCGATTAATTTAACTTGAAGTAATCGCATTGCGATTTCAACTTAGCACTGCTATCTTACATAGGCTAGAATTAACACGAATATGGAATATAGCAGTGGCACTAGCAGTGCTAAGTTGAAATCGCAATGCGATTACTTTAAGTTAAATTAATCGCATTGCGAATTCAACTTAGCAGTGCTGCTATATTCCATATTCGTTAACTTCGTTCATTCTAGCAAGCTGACCCATTATAAACCCAGCTCTAAGTTGAAATCGCAATGCGATTAATATAACTTGAATTAATCGCATTGCGATTTCAACGTAATTCCTCAAATCCGACAGTACATTTTAGTATATGGAGACGTTCCCATGGATGGGGACGCTCCATGAGCACGGAAGTCGGCAGAAGCGGCAATGGGCACTGACTAGAGCAGCCAGGAAGCCAGGAATCCTCAGGACAGGTAAGAACTACTGTTGGGAAGAGGGAAAGAAAAAAATATAACAAAAAAAAAAAACAAAAAAAAACCGAATATTCGAAATAGCGAATTTATAGCGCTATATTCGAAATATTCGCGAATTAGCGAAGTGCCGATATTCGCAAAAAAAATTCGCTATTCGAATATTCGCGCTCAACACTAGTCCTGTGGGATCCTTGCCTGGTTCATTTTTATGAACGTCAGCTTGTCCACGTTGGCTGCGGACAGGCGGCTGCGTTTGTCAGTAATGACGCCCCCTGCCGTGCTGAATACACGTTCAGACAAAACGCTGGCCGCCGGGCAGGCCAGCACCTCCAAGGCATAAAAGGCTAGCTCTGGCCACGTGGACAATTTGGAGACCCAGAAGTTGAATGGGGCCAAACCATCAGTCAGTACGTGGAGTGGTGTGCAGACGTACTGTTCAACCATGTTAGTGAAATGCTGCCTCCTGCTTTCCACATTTCTGCCATGCTAACCCTGCCCTCAGAGGAGCTGGCCGTGACACAGCTGCATTGGCGACCTCTTGCTCCTCATCTGCCTTCGCCTTGGGCTTCCACCTATTCCCCTGTGACATTTGGGAATGCTCTCAGGAGCGCGTCTACCAGCGTGCGCTTGTACTCGCGCATCTTCCTATCACGCTCCAGTGCAGGAAGTAAGGTGGGCACATTGTCTTTGTACCGGGGATCCAGCAGGGTGGCAACCCAGTAGTCCGCACACGTTAAAATATGGGCAACTCTGCTGTTGTTGCGCAGGCACTGCAGCATGTAGTCGCTCATGTGTGCCAGGCTGCCCAGGGGTAAGGACAAGCTGTCCTCTGTAGGAGGCATATCGTCCTCCGTATCCCCTCATCCACGCACCAGTGATGGGCCTGAGCTGTGTCGGGTGCCACCCCGCTGTGAACCTGCTTCATCCTCATCCTCCTCCACCTCCTCCTCATCCTCCTCATCCTCCAGTAGTGGGCCCTGGCTGGCCACATTTGTACCTGGCCTCTGCTGTTGCAAAAAAACTCCCTCTGAGCCACTTCTAACAGACTGGCCTGAAAGTGCTAAAAATGACCCCTCATCCTCCTCCTCCTCCTGGGCCACCTCCTCTTCCATCATTGCCCTAAGCGTTTTCTCAAGGAGACATAGAAGTAGTATTGTAACGCTGTTAACGGTGTCATCGCCACTGGCCATGTTGGTGGAGTACTCGAAACAGCGCAACAGGGCACACAGATCTGGCATGGAGGCCCAGTCATTGGTGGGGAAGTGGTGCTGTTCCGCAGTGCGACTGACCCGTGCGTGCTGCAGCTGAAACTCCACTATGGCCTGCTGCTGCTCGCACAGTCTCTTCAGCATGTGCAAGGTGAAGTTCCACCTGGTGGGCACGTCACATATGAGGCGGTGAGCGGGAAGGCCGAAGTTACGCTGTAGCGCCGCAGACAGGCGAGCAGCGGCAGGATGTTAACGCCGGAAGCGCGCACAGACGGCCCGCACTTTATGCAGCAGCTCTGAAATGTCGGGGTAGTTGTGAATGAACTTCTGCACCACCAAATTCAGCACATGCGCCAGGCAAGGGATGTGCGTCAAACCGGCTAGTCCCAGAGCTGCGACGAGATTTCGCCCATTATCGCACACCACCAGGCCGGGCTTGAGGCCCACCGGCAGCAACCATTTGTCGGTCTGTTGTTCAATACCCCGCCACAACTCCTGCGCGGTGTGGGGCCTGTCCCCCAAACATATGAGTTTCAGAATGGCCTGCTGACGTTTACCCCGGGCTGTGCTGAAGTTGGCGGTGAAGGTGTGTGGCTGACTGGATGAGCTGGTGGAAGCAGAGGAGGAGGAGGAGGAAGCCGAGTAGGAGGAGGAGGCTACAGGAGGCAAAGAATGATGCCCTGCGATCCTTGGCGGCGGAAGGACGTGCGCCAAGGAACTCTCCGCCTGGGGCCCAGCCTGGGGTCCACCAGCATGGTGGAGATGCTTGGTGATGCAGGTGGGGGTGTCGGTGGCACATCCTCTGTTTGGTGGGCGGCAGGTGCCAACGTTCCTCCCGAGGCGGAGGAAGAGGCCGAGGCAGCAGCAGAAGAGGGAGCAGGGGGAGCCAGAGTGAGTTCCTTGCTTTTAAGGTGTTTACTCCACTGCAGTTCATGCTTTGCATGTAGATGCCTGGTCATGCAGGTTGTGCTAAGGTTCAGAACATTAATGCCTCGCTTCAGGATCTGATGGCACAGCGTGCAAACCACTCGGGTCTTGTCGTCAGCACATTGTTTAAAGAAGTGCCATGCCAGGGAACTCCTTGAAGCTGCATTTGGGGTGCTCGGTCCCTGGTGGCGGTGGCCAGTAGCAGGCGAACTCTCTTGGCTGCGGCTGTTCTGCTTTTGCCCCCTGCTCCCTCTTTTGCTACGCTGTTGGCTCGGTCTCACCACTGCCTCTTCCTCTGACCTATGAAAGTCTGTGTGTGGCACGACCTTCATTCCATGTGGGGTCTAGGACCTCATCGTCCCCTGCATCGTCTTCCACACAGTCTTCCTCCCTGACCTCCTGTTCGGTCTGCACACTGCAGAAAGACGCAGCAGTTGGCACCTGTGTTTCATCATCATCAGAGACGTGCGGACTCCGATGAGGTGGTATTCCCATGTCCTCATCATCAGGAAACATCAGTGGTTGTGCATCAGTGCATTCTATGTCTTCCACCACTGGGGAAGGGCTAGGTGGATTCCCTTGGGAAACCCTGCCAGCAGAGTCTTCAAACAGCATAAGAAACTGCTGCATAATTTGAGGCTCAGACAGTTTCCCTGATATGCATGGGGGTGATGTGACAGACTGATGGGTTTGGTTTTCAGGTGCCACCTGTGCGCTTTCTGCAGAAGACTGGGTGGGAGATAATGTTGTGAACATGCTGGATCCACTGTCGGCCACCCAATTGACTAGCGCCTGTACCTGCTCAGGCCTTACCATCCTTAGAACGGCATTGGGCCCCACCAAATATCGCTGTAAATTCTGGCGGGTACTGGAGCCTGAGGTAGTTGGTTCACTAGGACGTGTGGCTGTGGCAGAATGGCCACGTTCTCTCCCAGCACCAGAGGGTACACTAACACCACCACGACCGCGTCCGCGTCCCTTACTAGATGTTTTCTTCATTGTTACCGTTCACCAAGCACCACAAGAAGGAAAAAATATTTGGCCAAATGTATTGAGTTCAAATTCAGGCCTTTTTTTACAGGCACCTAGCACTATCTGCCTATTTATTTATGTAACGTATTACACTAATCCAGGCACAGCAGTAACCACTGATTTAGGGGAATATCTCTTTTAGGGCTAGTATTTAGGCCCTGGATGAAAGGTATCCTTTTATGGACAGATTTACACTTGGAGATGCACAGTAGCGTGTGAAAAAATATGTAGGATTATGCCTTCAGCAATTGTATTTTAACACTTTGTGTAATATACCCTTTAACGGACAGAAATACAATGGGAGATGCACGGTAGCGTGTGAAGTTATTGAGGATGACCCTCTCAGCACTTGTATATACACCTTGAGTGCAATATATCCTTTTATGGACAGATTTACACTTGGCCTGCAACAGCTCTGACACCAGATTCAGGGTATTGCTATTTTGCCAGATTAATTTCACCCCAGAACAAAATATATGTTTTGGCGGACACTATTCTATTTTGCCAGCCAGAGCTGAAACCACTGATTTATGGTATTGCTATTTTGGCAATTAAATTTTACCCCAGAAAATAATCTATCCTTTGCCAGACAGCAGACAGTATTATACTTGTCTAGCCAAAGCTGGAACACCAGATTTAGGGGATTGGTATTTGGGCAATTGTATTTAACCCCTTAATAAAATATAGAAATTTCTTTCCTGAGTTTCTAGGGGTGACAATAAGCACAGCCAAGCCCCTGATGTAGGATATAGCAAAAAAAAAAACTAGTATTGATGGATTGATGGACTTGGTGGCAGCTTCTTCTGGCGCACCACAAGTCACAAAATGGCCGCCGATCAACCCAGAAAATAAGTGACAGAAAAACGCTCTGTGCAGCCTAAAAACCAGCGAGCAAGTAACTAGCAGAAGTTCAATCATTCACAGCTGTAGATCGATCCGTTCATTAGGCGCTTTTGCTGACTTTAACCTGCCTAATCTCGCCCTGACAGAAGCTGAGTCCTCTCCCTACACTAATCAGAGCAGTGTGACGTGCGGCGCTACGTGACTCCAGCTTAACCCCCTCAGCCCCCCTAGCTTAAACCCCCTTAATGACCAGGCCACTTTTTACACTTCCGCACTACACTACTTTCACCGTTTATTGCTCCGTCATACAACTTGCCACCCAAATGAATTTTACCTCCTTTTCTTCTCACTAATAGAGCTTTCATTTGGTGGTATTTCATTGCTGCTGACATTTTTACCTTTTTTGCTATTAATCAAAAATGACCGAAATTTTTGCAAAAAAAATGACATTTTTCATTTTCTGTTGTAATTTTTTTTTTAAAAACTACATTTCTATATAAATTTTTCTATAAATTTATTGTTCTAAATGTCTTTGATAAAAAAATTTCAGTAAGTTTATATTTATTGGTTTGGGTAAAAGTTATAGCGTTTACAAACTATGGTGCAAAAAGTGAATTTCTGCATTTTGAAGCAGCTCTGACTTTCTGAGCGCCTGTCATGTTTCTTCAGGTGCTAGAATGTCAGGATAGTATAAATACCCCCCAAATGACACCATTTTAGAAAGAAGACACCCCAAAGTATTCGCGGAGGGGCATGGTGAGTTCATGTATGATTTCATTTTTTTTCACAAGTTAGCGGAAAATGACACTTTTTGAGGAAAAAAAATAATAATAAAGTTTCCATTTCTGCTAACTGCTGGCGAAAAAAAAAGAAAATCTCCCACGGACTCACTATGCCCCTCAGTGAATACCTTGGGGTGTCTACTTTCCGAAATGGGGTCATTTGTGGGGTGTGTTTACTGTTCTGGCATTTTGGGCGGGGCTACATTGTGAGCATCCCTGTAAAACCTAAAGGTACTCGTTGGAATTTGGGCCCCTTTGCGCACCCAGGCTGCAAAAAAGTGTCACACATGTGGTATCGCCGTACTCAGGAGAAGTAGGGCAATGTGTTTTGGGGTGTATTTTTACATATACCCATGTTGGGTGAGAGAAATATCTCTGTAAACTGACAACTTTGTATAAAAAAAATTAAAAAGTTGTCATTTACAGAGATATTTCTCACACACAGTAAAAAAGTCTCATATTCCACTAACTTGTGACATAAAATAAAATGAACTCGCCATACCCCTCACGGAATACCTTGGGGTGTCTTCTTTCTAAAATGGGGTCACTTGTGGGGTATTTATACTGTCCTGGCATTTGAGGGTCTCCGCAATCATTACACGTATGGCCAGCATTAGGAGTTTCTGCGATTCTCCTTATATTGAGCAGACGGGGAATGAGATTTTTTTTTTCCGTTCAGCCTCTGGGCTGAAAAAATAAAAATAAAATGAACGGCGCAGATTTTTTCATTCGCATTGATCAATGTGGATGAAAAAAATCTCTGCCAAAATCAGTGACTGCGGTGCGGTGGGCTGGGCGCTAGCTACCTAACAAGTAGCTAACTAACTGGTGGTGATAAGGGACCCTTATGCCCCATTCACACGTCTGCAATTCTGTTTGCGGAACGGAATTGCGGACCCATTCATTTCTATGGGGCAGACTTTGTCCCGCTCGGATCCGGAATTGCGGATCCGCACTTCCGGGTCTGCACTTCCATTCGGCAAATATATAGAACATGTTCTATTCTTGTCCGCAATTGCAGACAAGAAAAAGCATTTTCTATATAGTTCTGGCAATGTGCGGATCTGCAAAATGCGGAAAGCACATTGCCGGTGTCCGTGTTTTGCGGATCCGCAGATCTGTGGATCTGCAAAACACATATGGACATGTGAATGTAGCCTTACAGGGGGGTGATCAGTGACAGGGGGGTGATCAGGGATTCTATATGGGGTGATCAGGGGTTAACAGGGGGTTAATAAGTGACAGGGGGGGGGGTAGTGTAGTGCTTGGTGCTACTTTACATAGCTACCTGATCCTCTGGTGGTTGATCCCAGCAAATGGGACCAGAGGAGCAGGAATATCAGACGCTGGTAACAAAACAAAACAACGTCTGATATACATGTTTGATGCGATTTATTTCGCATCTACAGCCTGCCAGCGATGGGTCATCGCTGGCAGGCTGCAGTATAACTGCCGAGCCGCGATCTGCTGTGAATCGCCGCGTCAAGGAGGAACAAGCCTGCCGCCGCCTGGATGCAGCCCTGCGTAAGGCGGTCGGCAGGCGGTTAAATAGAGGCTGGGTCACATGCTGCACTTGGCCAATCACAGCCATGCCATTAGTAGGCATGGCTGTGATGGGCTCTTAGGGCAAGAAGTAAAACGCTAGCTGATTGGCTGCTGTGCAGCCCTTCAGAAAGCGGGAAGAAATCGCAGAACAATGGACCGGAACCTGAACTTTTTTGAAAATGTTCGGGTCCGGGTCCGGGTCCCGAACACCCCAAAATTCGGTACGAACCCGAACTATGCTCGAACTGTTGGCTCAACACTAGTGAGTAGCCAAAGGATTCTGAATTAAATTGAATCAGCCCTGCCTCTTTCCTGCTCGGTTCTTCTGAGGTGGAGAGAGGCCATGGAATCTCCATTTCCTAAACTGGCTTCTGAGCGTCTCCGTTCCTGAAGAAATGGTTAAAGCTACCAAGGTCGATAGCTGTGTTTTATGCCTGGATGCTTGGAAGCTCTGGACACTATCTTATCAAAACGTGTTAGCATCTGAAGAGATCCCGAAAAAAGAGTTGTGAATTGCAGGAGCATGATTGACCTCCTCTCTACACAGCTATTCTTAGCCGTTTTATAAGAGACTTGAAATTTGGTCAGTAAACCTTAAGTCCAGAGACTTGGAAACTTCAGGTACAGGAGAATAAGGTCTTGCTCCTCTCTCTGGAGTAGGACCACCTTCGCTCAGAGTCTAAATTGCACATCCCTCCTTGAGTGACCTTGAAGCCTCCTGTCCCAGCATTGACTTCAGGAACCTCAGAGATGTTCCATATCTGGAGCGTCTATATTTACCCGGAAAGATTGCTGTAATGTAATTCATCTCTGAGTCAGAGTCTACCTGGTATCATTATCTAAGAGCTCCAGCCTGAGCAAACTTACCCATGGTAATCAAGGCCATAGACTTGGCTGACAGCATACAGTATCTGTAGGGATACTGCGGCCCTCCAGCTGTTGAAAAACTACAACTCCCATCATTCCTGGACAGCCTACAGCTATCAGCATGCAGAAGGGCATGGTGGGAGCTGGAGGGCCGCAGTTTTCCCATGCCTGATCTAGCTTCACAGCTAAGGCTACTTTTACACTCGCGTTTTCGCTGTATCCGGCAGGGTTGTTCGGGAGGGCACCTTCATTTTAGGGAATCTGGACTAAATCATTTAGTAAGGATTGGAGCCGTTCTAGGATTTTACCATCACACAGCAGCATGAAGACCAGATTTGTGCAGGTATTGCTGAACAGTAGAACAATGTACCACAACTCCAGAGGCTGCTAAATCTTCCTGAAGGTCTTTTGCAGTCAAGTGGGGGTTCTGATTTGCCTTTCTAGCAATCCTACAAGTAGCTGTCTCTGACATTTCTCTTGGTCTTCCAGACCTTTTCTTCACCTCCACTGTTCTTGTGGACTGCCATTTTTTTATTACAGGAAATGGCAACCTGAAAACGCTTTGCTATCTTCTTACAGTCTTCTCCTGCTTTGTGGGCCTCAACTATTTTCATTTTCAGAGTGTCAGGCAGCTGCTTAGAAGAACCCATGGCTGTAGTTTCTTGGGACAAAGTTAGAGGAGTCTGTTTTTTTTCTAAAGCTTCGAAATTTGCATCACCCGGCCTTTTCCTAACGATGATTGTGATCAAGACTTAACCCTAACAGGCGATTTAAGGTCTGAGACCTCGGTTAAAGTCATCCGAGCGCTCAAATCTCTTTGGGTTCCCATATTTTTGCAAGGTGCTCCTTTCCTTTTTTTCACCCTAAAATTGTTCAACACCAAAATAATCCACGGTTATTTCATCTTTAACTTTACAGAGATCATGTCATCTTCAACTGTTCCCAGTAAGACCTCATGCACACAACAACCGTATGGCTTTTTCAGTATTTTGTGGTCTGCAAAAAACGGATCCACAAAAAACACTGATGATGTCCGTTTGCACTCCGTTTTTTGTGGAACGGAAGAGCTGGCCCCTGATAGAACAGTACTATTCTTGTCCATTATGCGGACAATAATAAGACATGTTCTATCTTTGAACGGAACGGAAATACGGAACTACGGAAACGGAAGGCATATGGAGTGCCTTCCGTTTTTTTTGCTTTCCCATTGAAATGAATGGTTCTGTATACAGAATGCAAAAAACAGAATGTAAACGGAAAAAAAAAACGTTCGTGTGCAAGAGGCCTAACAGTAATTTTGACCAAGTGCGCCCAAACTTTTGCATTCCGCTATATATATAGGTATGGCAGCATGGTGCCCAGCTTAAACAGTGTGAACTGGAGCTAGAGAAGTGAAGCTTGACCTTTAACATGACCACCTAAAGCAGGCATGTCCAAACTCTGGCCCTCCAGGTGTTGCAGAACTACAACTCCCATCATGCCCTTATGTAGGTTAATAGCTGTAGGTTGTCCAGGAATGATGGGAGTTGTAGTTTTGCAACATCTGGAGGGCCGGAGTTTGGACATGCCTGACCTAAAGGAACCGGGTTTCCAGACCAACCTGATATGAATGCAGACACAGAAGAGACTCCCTTGTCTTACAATATTGATCGTCTCAGGAAGATCAATATCTAAGAAACACTGAAAATGTGTAAAATCCCAAGGACTGCTAAGTCAGACTGTAGGGGGGAGGAAAGAGCATTAATGCAAACTAACCAAACAGAAGAGCAGGAGCAACTTCACAGGTTCTGAAAGCAATAACCAGGGTAAACACAACTCCTTCTACTCCTCCCGATCAATCTAAGAAGTCCAGCATAATGAATGCAAAACAGAAACATAATAAGCAAAGCAAACCGTCTGTCCAGAGACACGAGAGAGAAAGACACAGGGGAGAAGGCTAGGCGTCCTCACGTCGGCCCCGGGGTCTCTATTTAATGATGATTAACTCGATTCGTTAAAATTCCTACAGGTAGAGAGGGGCAGAAATACCCCGTTATTGTGCTGCTGGTTGGGACGGAGGGAATGCCCCTTTATAAAGCTTGCAGCTATGACAGCAGCTCTATTGGTCGTCACTCAGCTTTCCCAGATACGACAGAATTTATAATCTGATGAATCCCTGGAGATTGCCTGTGCCATATTGCAGATCCCGCTGAGTGATCTATTACGTCTTGTATGGAATTCTGTCCATTAGCTGCCAATCATTTATATTTCTATAGGCTGATGACATCATCGGCGTGGCATAATACAGCGTGTCGCCTCCTGCTGATTGCCCCCCATCCACCAGGAGTCACAGCAGCGCAGATTGTTCCTATCCTCGGCTCGTTAGGACCCGGATAATTGGAATTCTTTGCTTTCGTCGGACATGGTTAATAAGTCGCGTGACTCCTGTTACTGCCTCACTGGTCACATAAGAAGACGGCAAATACTGAAACAACGTAATATGTCTCTAATTGCAACAAGTTAACTTTCTGATGATTTGTATCAAAGTCTCCAAATCTCTGCTTCCTGAGATACATTCAGAGGGTAAAACCTGAGCTGCTGAAAGAGCTGGGGGTCCCGCTGCACTGTCCGGGCGGATTCCCAGGGTGCGGTACCGCCACGGTTCTTAGAACAATGTGTGTGAACAATGCCACAATACACTGCAGTGAAAACTGTCATGTGTCTGCATTGTGTGAATACCCCCTGGTTAACCACCCACAGGATCATCACACGCCTCTCCTGAAATCCTCTGTGCTGCTGGGACCCTGCTCCTTCCTCCTTCCACTATGTAACTCTCAGCCTGTGACCTCCACAAGATCAGCGCACTCCTCTCCTGAAATCCTCTGTGCTGCTGGGACACTGCTCCTCCCACTATGTAATTCTCAGCCTGTGACCTCCACAGGATCAGCACACTCCTCTCCTGAAATCCTCTGTGCTGCTGGGATCCTGCTCCTCCGACTCTGTAACTCTCAGCCTGTGACCTCCACAAGATCAGCACACTCCTCTCCTGAAATCCTCTGTGCTGCTGGGACCCTGCTCCTCCTACTATGTAACTCTCAGCCTGTGACCTCCACAGGATCAGGGCACTCTTCTCCTGAAATCCTCTGTGCTGCTGGCTGTGGCCACCTTTCTTGCACTGAAGATTGGTTCCCGTGTTTCACTTGTCGCCGCTGATCCCTAGGCTCCAGTCCTGGTGAAGGTTATACATGAATTAGAAGCAACGCTCATCTCCTCCACAGACCACATGACAATCGGATACTATATTATTATAATCCGCTTCACGTCACCTCCACCATCTTCCCTTTAATGAGAGTGTACACGACACATTCATTATAAATGAAGGAATTAGCGTCAATTGTCCCGTGTTCTGGCCGCCATATGCTGAGACGTATACATCCTGACGACGCGCTCACCGTCCGTAAAACCAGGGATTATGGAGCAAATGAGTTATAGACAGCAAGAAGAAATGCCTCATAATTACCAGTGTTAATATTTTATATTAATTACTAGCTGATGACCCGGGCGTTGCTCGGGTATTTATTTATTGCAATTTTATATTAAATAACAGTGACTTTCAAAATGTCTGCCCCTTTAACGGTGAGCGCCCCTTTAACAGTGACTTTCACAGTGGCCGCCCCTTTAACGGTGACCGCCCCTTTAATGGTGACAGCCCCTTTAACAGTGACTTTCACAGTGGCCGCCCCTTTAACGGTGACCGCCCCTTTAATGGTGACAGCCCCTTTAACAGTGACTTTCACAGTGGCCGCCCCTTTAACAGTGACCGACCCTTTAACGGTGACTTTCACAGTGGCCGGCCCTTTAACAGTGACCGCCCCTTTAACAGTGACTTTGGCCGCCCCTTTAACAGTGACTTTCACAGTGGCTGCCCCTTTAACGGTGACTGCCCCTTTAACGATGACAGCCCCTTTAACAGTGACTTTCACAGTGGCCGCCCCTTTAACAGTCATCGACCCTTTAACGGTGACTTTCACAGTGGCCGGCCCTTTAACAGTGACCGCCCCTTTAACCCCTTAAGGACACGGCCCTATTTCACCTTAAGGACCAGGCCATTTTTTCAAAATCTGACCATTGTCACTTTATGTGGTGATAACTTTAAAACGCTTTTTCTTATCCAGTCCATTCTGAGATTGTTTTTTCGTCACATATTGTACTTCATGACAGTGGTAAAATGAAGTCGAAAAATTTCATTTTTATTTATAAAAAAATACCAAATTTACCAAAAATTTTGAAAAATTTGCAATTTTCCAAGTTTCAATTACTCTACTTCTATAATACATAGTAATACTGCCAAAAAGTTATTGATTTACATTCCCCATATGTCTACTTCATGTATCGATCATTTTGGGAATGCTATTTCATTTTTGGGGACGTTACAAGGCTTAGAAGTTTAGAAGCAAATCTTGAAATTTTTCAGAAATTTTCAAAACCCACTTTTAGGGACCAGTTCAGGTCTGAAGTCACTTTGTGAGGCTTACATAATAGAAACCACCCAAAAATTACCCCATTCTAGAAACTACACCCCTCAAGGTATTCAAAACTGATTTTACAAACGTCATTAACCCTTTAGGTTTTCCACAAGAGTTAATGGCAAATAAAGATAAAATTTCAGAATTTCGATTTTTTGAAAATTTTCCGTTTGAATCCATTTTTTCCAGTAACAAAGCAAGGGTTAACAGCCAAACAAAACTCAATTTTTATTGCCCCGATTCTGTAGTTTTCAGAAACACCCTATATGTGGTCGTAAACTGCTGTATGGCCAAACTGCAGGGCGCAGAAGGAAAGGAGCGCCATATGGTTTTTGGAAGGCAGATTTTGCTGGACTGGATTTTTGACACCATGTCCCATTTGAAGCCCCCGATGCACCCCTAGAGTAGAAACTCCATAAAAGTGACTCCATCTAAGAAACTACGCCCCTCAAGGTATTCAAAACCAGTTTTACAAACTTTGTTAACCCTTTAGGTGTTCCACAAGAGTTATTGGCAAATGGAGATGAAATTTCCGAATTTCTATTTTTTGTTACCTTGTCTCAAAAAAGTGTAATATAGAGCAACCAAAAATCATGTTTACCCTAGAATAGTACCAACAAAACTGACACCTTATCCCGTAGTTTCCAAAATGGGGTCACTTTTTGGAGTTTCTACTGTAGGGGTGCATCAGGGGGCTTCAAATGGGACATAGTGTCAAAAACCAGTCCAGCAAAATCTGCCTTCCAAAACCATATGGCGTTCCCTTCCTTCTGTGCCCTGCCGTTTGGCCATACAGTAGTTTACGACCACATATGGGGTGTTTTTGCAAACAAGAGAATCAGGGCAATAAATATTGAGTTTTGCTTGGCTGTTAACCCTTGCTTTGTTACTGCAAAAATGGATTAAAATGGAAAATTTGCAAAAAATAGCTGTTTTGGGACTGTTTTTATTTTTGTTATTTACATAGTTGAACTGACAGGTTAGATTGTGTGCTATTTCTATAGAGCAGGTTGTTACGGACGCGACAATACCAAATATGACTACTTTTTGGGGTTTTTGTTTCAGTTTTACATAATAAAGCCTTTTGAAAATAATTTTTTTTAGTGTCTCCACATTCTGAAAGCCATAGTTTTATTTTATTTTTTGGGCGACTGTGTTATGTAGGGGCTCATTTTTTGCGGGATGAGATGGCGGTTTGATTGGCACCATCTTGGGGTGCATATGACATTTTGGTCGCTTGCTATGACACTTTTTGTGATGTAAGGTGACAAAAATGGCTCTTGACACCGTATTTTTTTTTTTTTTGCTGTGTTCAGCTGAGGGGTTAGGTCATGTGTTATTTATATAGATCAGGTTGTGACGGACGCGCGATACATAATATGTATACTTTTTATTTATTTATATAAGTTTTACACAATAATATAATTTTTAAAACAAAAAAATCATGTTTTAGTGTCTCCATAGTTTGAGAGCCATATATATATTTTTTTTGGGCGATTGTCCTATGTAGGGGCTCATTTTTTGCGGGATGAGATGGCGGTTTGATTGGCACCATCTTGGGGTGCATATGACTTTTTGATCGCTTACTATTACACTTTTTGTGATGTAAGGTGACAAAAAATGGCTTGTTTGACAACGTTTTTATTTTTTATGTTTACGGCGTTCATCTGAGGGGTTAGGTCATGTTATATTTTTATAGAGCAGGTCCTTACGGACGCGGCGATACATAATATGTATACCTTTTTTATTTATTTTGGTTTTACACAATAATATCCTTTTGAATGAAAAAAACATGTTTTAGTATCTCCATAGTCTGAGAGCCATATATTTTTCAGTTTTTAGGCAATTGTCTCAGGTTGGGTATCATTTTTGCGGGAGGAGGTGACGGTTAGATTGGCACTATTTGGGGGTCATATGACTTTTTGATCGCTTGCTATTACACTTTTTGTGATGTAAGGTGGCAAAAAATGGCTTTTTGACAAAGTTTTTATTATTTTTTTTACAGTGTTTACTTGAGGGGTTAGGTCATGTGATATTTTTATAGAGCAGATTCTTACGGACGTGTAGATACCAAATATGTCTACTTTTTTTTTTTTTTACATTTAACACTAAAAAGCATTTTTGAAACAAAAAAATCATGTTTTAGTCTGAGAGGCATAGTTTTTTTATTTTTGGCCAATTGTTTTAGGTAGGGGCTCGTTTTTGCGGGATGAGATGGCGGTTTGATTGGTACTATTTTGGGAGGCAAACGCCTTTTTGATCGCTTTGTATTACACTTTTAGTGATGTAATGTGCCAAAAATGGCTTATTTACACCATTTTTTTGTTTTTTTTATGGCGTTCACCTGAGGAGTTCAGTCATGTGATATTTTTATAGAGCAGGTTTTTACGGACGCGGCGATACCTAATATGTGTAGTGTATTTTATTTTTTTAGTTTTTATTCAGTGTTATGTGTTTGTTTCATTTTTACTTTTTTTCACTTTTTTACATTTTTTTGACCCAGACCCACTTGGTTCTGAAAGATCCAGTGGATCTGGTGTCTGTATAATACAGTACAGTACACTATATAGTGCACTGTGCTGTATTTTGTACTTTAGAAAGTCTGAATAGACCTTTAGCAGGTCTATTCAGACTTTCAGCACCATGGAGAGCAGGACGCTTCTGAAAGCGTCCTGTCTCCATGGCAACCATCACCCCTGCCATAACTGGGCAGGGGTGATGGATAGGGAGGAGGGAGCACCCTCCCTCTTCGATCCCATCCTGTTGGGGGCTGCAAAGGCACAGCAGCCCCCGATGGGAGAGGGAGGGAGCGCTCCTCCCGGTTAACCCTTCCATACCGCGGTCCGTACGGACCGCGGTACGGAAGAGGTTAAACGGCTGGCATCTGCAGCACAGATGCCAGCTGTTTCTATCAGAGTGTCAGCAATGTGCTGACACTCTGATAGAACCACTAGACACCAGGGATAGATTACAGGGAGGCGGGCGGGGATCGCAATCGCGATCCCGCCCGCCGCACCGCCCGCCTCCCGCCCGCCTCGCGCCGCCCGCAACCACCCTCTGCACCCCCGCAGCCACAGTATGATTGGGGGCTGCAGGGGGTTAAAAACTATTTGGGGACATTAACTCTCTGATCCTCGCGGTCATAGACCGCGGGGATCAGAGATCGCAATGAAGCGCTGCAAACCGCAGGTCTGAATTGACCTGCGGTTTGCAGCGATCGCTCATATGGGGGTCACAGGACCCCCTGGGCATTGTAACAAGGTACCTGCTGAATGATTTCAGCAGGTACCTTGTTCCGATCACTGCCAGCTGAGCAGCAGTGATCGGAACAACTCATGACGTACCGGTACGCCATGTGTCCTTAAGGACTCGGGAAACATGCCGTACCGGTACGTCATGTGTCCCAAAGGGGTTAACAGTGACTTTGGCCGCCCCTTTAACAGTGACCGCCCCTTTAACAGTGAACTCGACAGTGCTCCTCCGTTTAATAGTGGCTCCTGCCCACCATGAATGTTGCAGTGTGAACTGGTCAAAGCTGTGATTAGTTGTTATGAAAACCTGGATTAGGACCTGCGAGCTTCTATTGGCTGATAAGGGACATGTGACCGTGGGTGCGGCAGTTAGGATCTAAGTGAAAGGCTGGCAGGCTTGTATTGGATAATGCAGGTCATTTTTGGGGAATATCTCAGGAACGGTACGTCCTAGAGAGCTGAGTACCCCAGCTCTCTAGGACGTACCGTTCAAAAGGATGGTTGTGTTTTTGAGTTTTTGCAGAACATACATACACACATACATACATATGTCCTTTTATATATATATATATAGATAAGTCCCGCCCCTGAGGATCTTATTTTTTCTATTGAGGGCTAGTTTAGGCATTGAGCTGAGTCCCAATGCAAAATCGGTTACAGGGCCCACCCCCTGCCCTGGTATTGAGGTCTATTCTGGGTCAAAGTACCAACCCCGAACTGGGCTCATCTATAATAGCAGATGTAACACATGGGCAAGAGGGGCACTTTACCTGGAAAAACAATACTTTCATCTAGCCTCATTAAAGCCTAGTCCCATTAATGGCCTGGACATTCAGGAGTGACTGCATATCGATATTCTACTCCTGATATCATACACCCATGTCGTCCAGGATGCTGAAAAGGGGGGCCCTTTGGTGGCTGTAGCCATCCCTATGGCTATACCATGAGAGCGCACTATGGCCACCAGTAAATGACAATATAGGGGAGCTGCAGGGGGAACCGGTAACCAGTGTCTCCTTCATGTCACAAGCAGCAGCCTGACACCAAGTTTTTGTGGTATTTGACTTTGGGAAGACCTCAGTGGTCAGGGACAGCATGTTTTAGCAAAAATAGATCCTCTGGGGCGGGACTTATGTTACAATAAAATGAACAGGTCAATGTTTAGCATTGTTGACTTGAAATGCTGGGGTCCTGGATTTGAATTCAACTAAGGGCAACATCTGCACTGAGATTGTATGTTCTCCTGTGTTTGCTTTGGGTTCTCCACTTTCCTTCCACACACTAAAAAGATTCTGAAAAGTCATTGGCTTCCTTCCTATGAAACTTCCCATACTGGTTCTGATACAAGGAAGGCACTAAGCTTGACGGCTATAGTCCTGGGCAGAGCACAAAGCTTGGCAGCTATAACATCAAGCAGAGGAGCTAAGATTGGCGCTTACAATTCTGGGTTTAGGCACTAACCGTGGCAGTTACATTTCTGTGCAGAGGCACTAAGAATGGTGGTTACAACTTTGGGCAGAGGCACTAAGAATGGTGGTTACAACTTTGGGCAGAGGCACTAAGAATGGTGGTTACAACTTTGGGCAGAGGCACTAAGAATGGTGGTTACAACTTTCGGCAGAGGCACTAAGAATGGTGGTTACAACTTTGGGCAGAGGCACTAAGAATGGTGGTTACAACTTTGGGCAGAGGCACTAAGAATGGTGGTTACAACTTTGGGCAGAGGCACTAAGAATGGTGGTTACAACTTTGGGCAGAGGCACTAAGAATGGTGGTTACAAATTTGGGCAGAGGCACTAAGAATGGTGGTTACAACTTTGGGCAGAGGCACTAAGAATGGTGTTTACAACTTTGGGCAGAGGCACTAAGAATGGTGGTTACAACTTTGGGCAGAGGCACTAAGAATGGTGGCTACAACTTTGAGCAGAGGCACTAAGAATGGTGGTTACAACTTTGGGCAGAGGCACTAAGAATGGTGGCTACAACTTTGAGCAGAGGCACTAAGAATGGTGGTTACAACTTTGGGCAGAGGCACTAAGAATGTTGGCTACAACTTTGAGCAGAGGCACTAAGAATGGTGGTTACAACTTTGGGCAGAGGCACTAAGAATGGTGGCTACAACTTTGAGCAGAGGCACTAAGAATGGTGGTTACAACTTTGGGCAGAGGCACTAAGAATGGTGGTTACAACTTTGGGCAGAGGCACTAAGAATGGTGGTTACAACTTCGGGCAGAGGCACTAAGAATGGTGGTTACAACTTCATCATCATCATCATCAGGAGAAGAGGGTGGCAGCAGTGGGAGGTTGGGAGCCAAACGTGGCTGGGGTAGACCACCCGCTTCGCAGGAGCCTACCGGCCTGGAAAGTAGCGATGCACAGGTTCATGGAGGCAGCGGTAGCAGGCAGTCAGCGCAGAGTGTTTGGGGAAAAATTCCATACTTAGCGGTGTGGCAAATTTTTGTTAGGCCGATGGGGGAGGTGAACGTGGCCATTTGCAGAATTTGTGGGCAGAAGGTGAAGCATGGCCAGGGTGCCAATGTTGGCACCACGGCCCTGTGTCAAAATATGCAGCGTCACCATAAAGTGGCCTGGGAGAACCGTGGCTCCGATGTGGTGGTCCAGCCTGCAGCAGCAATGCTACATCACCCAGTGGCACGCACCCAATTTCATGCAGTCACGGCTCCACCACCTCAGCCGAAGGGAGCTGTCTGTCCTTCTGATCATCTGCTGTTCCTGCTCCTCCTCCTACTCCTCGTCAGTCATGCCATCAGCAATCGATCACGAAGCGATTGCCAAGAGACAGCAGTATGCGTGCACTAATCCAACGGCGCAGAAGCTGAACATGCTCCTGGCCATGTTGCTGGTGCTGCAGCCCCTCCCTTTCCAAGTGGTGGACTCTGCACCTTTCAGAGAACTGATGGCTTGTGCCGAGCCGAGGTGGAGAGTCCCAAGCCGTCATTTCTTTATGAAAAAGGCAGTACCAGCCCTGCACACGTATGTAGAACAGAAGGTGGGCCAGTCCTTGAGCCTGGCGGTGTCTGCCAAAGTGCACGGCAGCGCTGACGTGTGGAGCTGTAACTATAGTTAAGGACAATATATGTTCTTTACAGGCCCACTGGGTGAATGTGGTTCCTGCCCAGCCACACCAGCAACTTGGCCAGGTGACGCCGCTTCCACCTCCACGTTCTCACGTCATTGGTCCTGTGACAATGTCCGCCTCTGCCTCCTCATCCTCCACCGTGTCCTCAGCCTCCACTGCAGGGACAATTCACAGTGGCCCTTAGCATACCACATGTGCAGGGCACAGCGGTGTCACGCTGTTCTGCACCTGGTTTGCCTGGGCGGCTGGGGTCACACAGGGGAGGAACTACTCCGTGTCCTTCATTGAGAAATCGAATCTTGGCTTTCTCCTTGACAAGTTAAAATCGGAACCATGGTGACCGACAAAGCGAAGAACATGGTGTCGGTGCTGTGTCAAGGAAGGCTGAGCCATGTTCCCTGCATGGCACACGTGTTCAATCTGGTTGTACAGCGGTTTCTGAAGTCTTCCACCCATCTGCAAGACATCCTAAAAATGGCCAGGAAACCTTGCATGCACTTCAGCCACTCATACACCACAAAGCACACCCTCATTGAGCTGCAGTGGCAGAACGGCATCCCCAACATAGGCTGATATGCGGCGTTTCCAGAATTCCACCCTCCATATATTGGACCGACTATACAAACAGAGAAAGGCCATCAACGATTTCCTGATGATACAAGCGGACAGGAGAACTCCCCTGTGTAACTTCGATGTCAGCCAGTGGCAGCTCATGCGTGACACCTGCCATTTGCTCGGGCCCTTTGAGGAGGCCATGTTATTTGTCCGTTGCCAGGACTACGGGATGAACAATGTCATTCCACTGCTTCATGACATGGTGACTACATCTCATGGCCATATGAGCCCTGTGGGGGCTGAACTAGAGGAGGAGGGTGGGGACATTCAAGCACAAGCAATGTGTAGAGAAATGGGTGGTTTTTCCTCACAGGTGACAGGAGAGGAGGAGCTACAGGGCGATGAGGAAGACGAGGCAGAGGACCCAGACACACCGTGGCAGTATGCAGTGGAGATGGAGGCAGGGAGTCCCTCCGAGTCACTTGTGCAAATGGCCCGATGCATGCTCACTTTCTTGCGTAGTGACGTGACTAGTGGCTCTCCACCATGTTAGACCCTCGCTACCGGTCCAAAATGGGGGCCTTTTTTACACCCACTGAGAGGGAGGACAAACTGAACTACTATCGAGACATCCTATGTAGTCAGTTAGCCGCTGCCTATGTGCGCCATCGCCCATCCTCACTCCTACAGCCACCTACTATCTTCAGCAAGTACTGGTACATTTATTTGACTCTTCTTCTGATCTTTCAGAAGGAAGGAAAAATGAGACGTACAATGGATTCTGTCTATGTAGCAGCTGTAAGGCCTGTAACACATGCTCCCTATTTTGCATCAGGATTGGCTCATGATTTGGTAGCCAAAAGCAGGAGTGGGTAAAAAACTCAGAAGACATGCAAATATTCCATTCACGTGTCATCTCTGTTTTGGATCCACTCCTGTTTTTTTTTTTGGCATTAGGAATACTGATGGATTATTGACCAAATGCTGACCGAGTGATGGCGGATGCTTCAACAGACAGGATCTGTTCTTTTGGGGGTTATTGTTCTGACGGATCAGAGGAAGGGCAAAATAATTAGTGATGTCAACACAACCTTACTGCTGACACCCTCTCCACTCTGTCGGGGGCTCTACTTGTATAAGCGTTTAATAGAACAGGTTCTGTAGACATCTATGTGGAATCAGCTGACGACGGTGTAAAAGGAGTGCGCTCTTTTATGCTATAGTAGGATCTTGGGCCTCTGCACAGTTCTTTATACCTGACGCCAACATCGACCTGTAAGGCTGAGTTCATACTTGAGGTATTTGGTCAGTTTTGGTCCCATGACTGCCCAAATAAGTGAAGTGAGCAGAGATTCTAAGAGCGACACCTGTCATCTGCATGTCATACGGACTCACAGTATTGTTTCACCACCACAGCAGACTCCCTATGAGTGTTACTGCGAGGCACAGTGTTCTACACCACTATACAGGCTCTCAGCAGCCAGGAAATAGCGTGATTCGCCACAAATAAATTTGGATCGAATCAAATCTTTTCACAAAATTCAGCCAACCGACTGAATCAAATTTTTGAGAAATTTGCTCATCTCTAGTTACGACCAGCCTGTAATCCAGCAGCAGTGGTCGTGCTTGCAGTCCATAGGAAAAAGCACCAGAGACACCAGTACTTTTTGTGTAGTGTACTTCTCCTCACACGATCTTTACACGTCTTTACCCTCTCAGGTGTAACCGCTGGCAGGTTCCTCACGATATCGGCCTCACCCCATTGGATTTCAGGGACATCACCAGCTTGAGGTGGCTCTTCTCCCACTGGTAACTGCTCTCCTAACTGGCTGTGAACAGGAACGCATCAGCGCACATTTCTCTGCTCTATAACATTCACTAAATCACCTGCCCCAAGGTGCTCCTGGCGTCCTCAGTATATAACCTACATTTTTATTATGGGGACACATTTAGTGTTCTGCCACATGTGACCAGACACCTTCTCACCACGGGAGTCACTGGGTGACTATGTATTGGTACGGTAAGTCATTGTCATGGAAGGATGTATTTTTGCGGAGGCTCGCCACTCACGTTCATTGCCCCTTACGCTGCACTGTGTCCTGCCGCCTCACTGCCCACAGTAATGAGAATGTCTCTGGGTCGTTCTCATTACTGATCTTTAGAGAAAACAGATTGTTGCTGCAGATTCTAATTTTCCACACCAGATTTTAAAAGCTTGTTTTCTTTGATCGTCTCTGAGACTGAATATGAAATACGGTATGTTGCCTCTGAAGCTTCTGTGGGGACCTGATCGTAGCACAACTATAGTATAATATCAGGACTTCCTGTGTATAATCGATGGGCCGTGTTCTTCTAATAAGCGCGACCTCAACACTAAGGTTATAAGGTACAGGACTGTGATAATTAGTGATGATCTGTCACCAATCGCCCTGGGGGTCAAATAATTACCTCCAATATGATTTCATTGTCTTTATGGAGGGAGCAGGGAGACTTGATGAACAATTGTAGCAATTCTGTAATTTGCATCACATAAAAATCCACAGAGGATGAGACATCGGCAGCGTCTCACTCGTATACGTGGGCACTGCAAAGTCCTGGTATTTTATGTCATATATACATTTCATGTCATTTATATGTGATTTTTGATGCACACGACCGTTGTTTGTTTCTGCTTCCGTTTAGTTTTTTTCACGGATAGGATGCTTCCCTATTCATTTCAATGGGTCCGTCAAAAAATGCGGATGCGTTTTTGTTCCACATCCGTGGTCCGTGTTTACATTCCGTCCAAAAAATAGAGCATGTCCTATTTTTTTCACGTTTACGGACAAGTATAGGCATTATTACAATTGATTACTGCCATAAAAATGGATCCGCCCAAAAGAACGGTCCGTCATCCGTTTTTTTGGGCAGTTGCAAAATTTGCGGACGGAACGGATGCGGAAACAAACAGCGGTCATGTGCATGAGGCCTTATCCTGTAGAATACCTGGTAACAGCCTGTTTAGGGTGCACTACATACATCCACTACTAGATGGGGATAGCACCATAGTCTATATATAGCTCAGGTCGGGCCTAGTCAGTCAGTTGGTAGTTAGTCATGTAGTCCGCTGGAGGGAGGAAAGGGGGAGAGAGGACCACTTCCTCTTAGCTCTCTCTCTCTTGGGCCTCATGGTCCAGAGCAACCAAGTGTTCTTATCCCAAGTTATAAGCCAAGGATCAAGGCTGAGGTGCGACCTCCTTCTACTGTCCACTCTTCCGGGGTGACAAGTGAAAGATTGCTTTTTGACTGCAGAAAGACAAAGGAAGGACAATAGCCATTATATTGGGCTTTTTAGTCGCCTTTGTACGCAGGTGAATGATTTGAGCTTCCAGCAGCCTCACCTACAATATATTTTACAGCCAGGCCAGCTGTTATTTGCACTTCTGTAGAAGGAAGGATCAGAAACCACCGTTACTGGAATTAGAATAAGGCAAGGAGTTAGATACCAGTCAGACATATTCTCACTAACTTAACTGAACTCAAGCCTGTGATCTACCTAGTCATGACAAGTCTGTTACCTCAGATTACAGCCTACTACCTCCGTGTACAAAAGAGACTGTTTTACATTTGGATGTCATTTCTACTGAGAACCTGCAGACAGTAAAAGTTGTTAGTTGGATTCAATTTGTGTCTCACTCTTCAATCTCTCCACTACTACTCTCATCATTGTTGTACCATAACGGTACTGGCGTCACGACTTTACCTAATCCAGGGGCCCAGCCTCCAAAGCACACCAAACCCAGTTACCATCGAGGGCACCTCGAAACACCACCTGGCCGGTGTCCCTTGTAAGAGAGTGTGCCCCGGAGAATCCAGTGCTGTTCTCCCCCGTCAACTGGGCAGGCCTGCCAAGGGACGACAAAACTGTGAGTAACCAAGAATCGTGCTTTTTACCCTCGGCCTACCTATACTCACACCGTGACCTCACAGAGACATTTCCCCTGTTGGTCTGGCATACTGCACATCTGAACTAGAAATGAATGGTGGGCTCATGGAGGAGCGAGATTCATCTGTAGGCCATGGCCGGCTAAGATGTCGCTGATAATGCCCATCAGGGTATTGATGCCATTCATATCTAATCAAGGTTTAATAATCACAAGTACTGGAGGACAAAGGTTCCTCCAGGTATCAGCCCTTTCCTATAAAATTCCTGTTGTTTGGCTCCCTGTAATCTGGACACATCTGATGTTCTGTCATGGAGGAGAAATAATCCAAATGGACATTGTCATCAAGAACTGTCCAGAATTTCCTCCGCAAAAATAGTGTAAAAGGTGAAGTACCAAGTGAAAGCTCCCGAGTGCAAGGATTTAGCATGGACTTGAGAGATGTGTATGAAAGTGACTGGTAGAAGAAGGGGTAAGAGCTCCAGACCCCTGATAATATGATGTCACCATGGAAATGTGATGATGTCACATAAAGTGAAATACTGATGTTAACTGACATGATGGTGGTCCGTGGCACAGCCACCATCTTGCTTACCCACTCCACAGCTTCAGAGCTCCATTGACCTTGTTCCATAGGTGCCTACCCCTCCCTGTCCGGCGGTCCTGGCCACTGAAATAGCAATGCTCTTTCCTGCCGGCAATGCCTCTCACTGCCTGTAGGGTGCACGTGTTTTGTTAGGCTTTTAAAGGAACAGTTTGCACACCCTAATCTTCCCCAGACAATGGCTGGTTACTCTGTTGTACTTAAGGCACTTTTCCCTGTGGGAAGGTACCTGAACAACAGGTTCTAGTTTGCTAGTCTCCTGCTAAGGTGTTTCTTCATTTGCCTGTTCCGTGTAACGACATCTTCCTAACTTCTGGAATTGATCCATCGTGGCTTGACCTGACCTCTATCAGATCACTGTACTGACCCTGAGCTTCCCACTCTGACCTTGGCCTGTTTATCGTATTGCTTGTTCTCTGTTTTACCCTGACCTCAGCCTGTCCCTGACTACAGTTTGCCTGATCCCACTGCTGTCTCCTGAACCCCACGGGGAAACTTGAACAGACACTAATGCAGAAGGTAGCGACCTAACGGTTCCCCTGCAGCGAGTCCAGGGGTTAAAGGTTGAAGACCAGGGGACTGGCAGGATAAGGCCCATAAAAATAGCCCCAAGCCAAATCTGTTCAAGTGACACAGCGGATTCACAACTGCTTCATTATACTGCTGGGTGGAAAAAAAACTTCATAGGGGTTGACCATTGGTTCCATCCTACTGCCATGTTATATAACAGTTAGATAGTATTTTGTCCATTTCTCCAGAAGGGCATTTGTGAGACCAGATCCTGATGTTGGAGGAGAGGGCCGGGCTCGCAGTCTCCGCTCTGGAGTTGGATGGGAGTGAGGTCAGGGTTCTGTACGGCCAGTCAGGTTCTTCCAGACTCTCTCAACCACGTCTTTATGGATCTTGCTTTGTGCACTGGGGAGCAGTCATGGAGGAACAGAAAAGGGCCTTCCCCAAACTTGGTCCAAACTGAGCATTAAGATTTCTCTTCACTGAAACTATGGGGCCGAGCCCTGAAAACCCCCCATAACATTAACCCACCACCACCAGACCTTACAGCTGGCACAATGCAGTTAGGCAGGTAACGTTCTCAGACACCAGATAGAGAAGTGTGATTGGGCACTGCACAGAAGACGTCTCCTCTGCTCAGGGACCAGTGTCAGTGTGCATTACACCACTCTATCCCATGACTGGCATTGTGGGAATGCTGGCATGCAGAGGCCACTGAAACCCATGCCAAGAAGCTCCGGGCACAGTGGGTAATACCAGAGGAAGAAAATGAAGAGTATGAAATGTTAGCATTTTGCCTCTGTGCCTTGTATCCTGCCTGATAGAAAATGTGCACTTCTTGAAAGGACAGCAGTCATCTTCATGTGACCTCACCATGACTGACATTCCTCTCACACCCAGGTGCCTATACAAGTTATTGGAGTCTGAAAATTCACATGAAATCCGTTCCCCCACACAATGGAGGCGCCGGTGTGCAGGGACAGACTGTAAAGGGGGCACAGCACTAGATCAGGCAATCAACCCCTTTATTCCAAGTGCCATTAATTTACGTCAGCACCCCTGTAATTCTGCCCCTCCTGGATTATAATGTGTAAAGTTGTTATAGTAAACTGTCCCTGGATGTCAATCTAGACAGCAGCCACTGCCCAGGTGACAGCTTCAAAGAGGTAGCTCAGGGCTGTACAGTGGAGACGCATCAACCATTACTTACTAGAGATGTAGGGTCTGAGAACTGCGGGAGATGTGGGGTCTGTGGCTCTGCTACACCAGTTTCCAAGTTAAATCTCCTTCAACATCTGCTACACTGGTCTCTAAGTAAACTCTGCATCAACTCTGCAGCACTGGCCTCCAAGTAAACTCTGCATCAACTCTGCAACACTGTTCTCCAAGTGAACCCTGCATCAACTCTGTTACACTGGTCTCCAAGTAAACTCTGCATAAATTCTGTTACACTGGTCTCTAAGTAAACTCTGCAACACGGGTCTCCAAGTAAACCCTGCATCAACTCTGAAACACTGGTCTCCAAGTAAACTCTGCATCAACTCTGCAACACTGGTCTCCAAGTAAATTCTGCATCAACTCTGCAACACTGGTCTCCAAGTAAACTCTGCATCAACTCTGCAACACTGGTCTCCAAGTAAACTCTGCATCAACTCTGCAACACTGTTCTCCAAGTGAACCTTGCATCAACTCTGTTACACTGGTCTCCAAGTGAACTCTGCATTAACTCTGCAACACTGGTCTCTAAGTAAACTCTGCATCAATTCTGTTACACTGGTCTCCATTTAAGGAGATATGGTACTGGATCTTCATAGCTCAAGAGGAGGTGAAATGCCCCTCACTAGGTTTGTAAAGCAATGCAGCCCAGGAATCCTCGTTCTTGAAGTAGAGGGCTGCTTGTTCCTTCTTGATGCCTGAGGTAACAAACTGTGGTAGTATTGTCTGGAAGGATTTTTAGAAGGACAGGAAAAACACCGGAGATTGGGGGCGAGGAGGGGTCTTTTAACCCCTCTGTCTCCCCGTCCCTACAGAGATCTATAAGGACAATCTCCGGTGGTGGTGCTGTCATGGTGGACGTCCTGGAAAATCGGAATTTTCAGATAATATATAATTAATTGTGTTTACTCTTGAGCTGCTTAATTAATTAAAGATGAGGTTCTGGCAGTAAAATAACCCCATCAATGACATTGTTTACACCCCCCATAGCCCCCGGCTCCCCACTGAGACCGTAAGATAAGGCCAGTTAATGAATCACGGCTTGGAGGAGCAGGGGTCAACCCCTACATCATCACCGCTCATTCATCAGACACAATTGTTCTCCCTCTGTGATTTATGCAAACCATGTAATTAGTATGTTTTGCCCTGATTAATGCGGACGGCTGATGTGGGGGGGTTAAGATAAGACCCTTTATACGTTGAGTCAGACAGGATACTAAAAATCCCAACTCAGGAAACCAGGTGGAGGCCAACCAGGGAGGTGTGATCAAGGTGCTAAATCTGCAGGCGGTGAGCTCCACTGACTTCTGTAGATATTATAACAAGAGAGGTATAAGGTTGTAACCTGCCAGGACCTTCCACCCCAATGACACAAGTACAGAGAATCACAGCTCAGGATACAGGGTGAATCCTAACCAGGGAGGTGTGATCAAGGTGCTAAATCTGCAGGCGGTGAGCTCCACTGACTTCTGTAGATATTATAACAAGAGAGGTATAAGGTTGTAACCTGCCAGGACCTTCCACCCCAATGACACAAGTACAGAGAATCACAGCTCAGGATACGGGGTAAATCCTAACCAGGGAGGTATAATCAAGGTGCTAAATCTGCAGGCTGTGAGCTCCACTGACTTCTGTAGATATTATAACAAGAGAGGTCTACATAGTAACCTGCCAGGACCTTCCACCCCAATGACACAAGTACAGAGAATCACAGCTCAGGATACGGGGTGAATCCTAACCAGGGAGGTATAATCAAGGTGATAAATCTGCAGGCTGTGAGCTCCACTGACTTCTGTAGATATTATAACAAGAGAGGTCTACATAGTAACCTGCCAGGACCTTCCACCCCAATGACACAAGTACAGAGAATCACAGCTCAGGATACGGGGTGAATCCTAACCAGGAGGTATAATCAAGGTGCTAAATCTGCAGGCTGTGAGCTCCACTGACTTCTGTAGATATTATAACAAGAGAGGTCTACATAGTAACCTGCCAGGACCTTCCACCCCAATGACACAAGTACAGAGAATCACAGCTCAGGATACGGGGTGAATCCTAACCAGGGAGGTGTGATCAATATGATAACTCTGCAGGCTGTGAGCTCCACTGACTTCTGTAGATATTATAACAAGAGAGGTATAAGGTTGTAACCTGCCAGGACCTTCCACCCCAATGACACAAGTACAGAGAATCACAACTCAGGATACGGGGTGAATCCTAACCAGGGAGGTATAATCAAGGTGATAAATCTGCAGGCTGTGAGCTCCACTGACTTCTGCAGACATTATAACAGGAGAGGTCTAGGTAGTACCCTGCCAGGACCTTCCACCTCAGTGACCAGAAGTATGGCCGTAGACATGTCTGCAGTGTGGGCTCTGCTTATCTGTCTGTGCACATTTGTAGAGGCACCCAGAAAATAACTTCGCAAAATCATGAGTTTTATGCGAATGGACTTTGGATGTTTCATCCGAAGTTGATTCGCTCATCCCTACTTACAACATAGAGGAGGCATCAAGCTTAGTGGTTACAGAAACACCAGCGTTTGGTTACTGAAGCTTAGTCTCCCTTGGCTTGCAGTGCAGTTGCACCCAATTTCTCTGGACACTGACACTCTGACCGCAGACTCTTTAGGCCTCTTGCACACGACTGTATGCCCTCTGAGACATACGATTGTGCGCACAGGTTGAGGTATCTCCATCCTCTCAACCACTACAAACACTCAATGCTGTCTCTCCTTCGTCACCGCAACCCTCTCCCGGTGACTAGTCACCTCTGTATGGTATACTTGGTGGCAGCAGGGGCGTAGCTAACGGCTCATGGGCCCTGGTGCAAGAGTTCAGCTTGGGCCCCCCTTAACTAAGTGCTTTGTGTGTCTTCTTATACGGCACAAGTGTCTTTGGGCCCCGCCAGGCTCTGGGGCCCGGTAGAGACTGCTACCTCTGCACCCCCTATAGCTACGCCCCTGGATGGCAGGCTGGAGCTGCTATCAGGGTGTTGAGATTACAGTTTTTTTCTACTTCTAGATCCCCCCACTTTGATACCTCTCAGCTTTTGAAAAGCACAAAAAGTGATATTTTTTTCATATTAGGCCACGCCTCAAAACATAATTATACACACCCAGTGCCCTTAGTGCCGCCACATAGTAATTATTCCCCTTTTATGGCCCCACATAGTAGCTATGCCCACATTGTGCCACTCACAGTAGTTATTTCCAGATATGTGCCCCCTTCACAGTAGTTATTCGCACATATGTGCCCCCTCACAGTAGATGTGCCCCCTCACAGTAGATATGCCCAGATATGTGCCTCCTCACAGTAGATATGCCCAGATATGTGCCCCTCACAGTAGATATGCCCAGATATGTGCCCTCTTACAGTAGATATGCCCAGATATGTGCCCCCTTACAGTAGATATGCCCAGATATGTGCCCCCTCACAGTAGATGTGCCCCCTCACAGTAGATATGCCCAGATATGTGCCCCCTCACAGTAGGTATGCCCAGATATGTGCCCCTCACAGTAGATATGCCCAGATATGTGCCCCCTTACAGTAGATATGCCCAGATATGTGCCCCCTTACAGTAGATATACCCAGATATGTGCCCCTCACAGTAATATGCCCAGATATATGGCTCCTCAAAGTTGATATGCCCAGATATGTGCCCCCTTACAGTAGATATACCCAGATATGTGCCCCTCACAGTAGATATACCCAGATATGTGCCCCCTCACAGTAGTTATGCCCAGATATGTGCCCCTCACAGTAATATGCCCAGATATATGGCTCCTCACAGTAGATGTGCCCAGATATGTGCCCCCTCATAGTAGTTATAGCCAGATATGTGCCCCCTCACAGTAGTTATGCCCAGATATGTGCCCCCTCACAGTATTTATGTCCAGATATGTGCCCCTCACAGTAGATATGCCCAGATATGTGCCCCCTCACAGTAGTTATGCCCAGATATGTGCCCCCTTACAGTATTTATCTCCAGATATGTGCCCCTCACAGGAGGAAAAAAAAAAAAACTGTAAATATTAACCTAGTTCTTCCGATGATATGCGCTCCCCAGCAGCAGCAGGCAGGATACACATTGTAGATCCTAAGTAATTTGTGTGTAGTGGCACACCTATCCAACAGCATGAAATCCGGTGCACTCCTCTAGGTCCACCCGCAGACCCAAAAGAAGAAGATTATCAGTATCACAGCACTTATGCCCAGATATGTGCCCTCTCACAGGAGATATGCCCAGATATGTGGCCCCTCACAGTAGATATGCCCAGATATGTGGCCCCTCACAGTAGATATGCCCAGATATGTGCCCCCCTCACAGTAGTTATGCCCAGATATGTGCCCCTCACAGCACTTGTGCCCAGATATGTGCCCCCTCACAGCAGATATGCCCAGATATGTGCCCCTCACAGTAGTTATGCCCAGATATGTGCCCCTCACAGTAGTTATGCCCAGATATGTGCCCCTCACAGTAGTTATGCCCAGATATGTGCCCCTCACAGCACTTGTGCCCAGATATGTGCCCCCACAGTAGATATGCCCAGATATGTGCCACTCACAGTAGTTATACCCAGATATGTGCCCCCTTACAGTATTTATGTCCAGATATGTGCCCCCTCACAGTAGTTATGCCCAGATATGTGCCCCCTCACAGTAGTTATGCCCAGATATGTGCCCCCCTCACAGTAGTTATGCCCATATATGCGCCCCTCACAGCACTTGTGCCCAGATATGTGCCCCTTCACAGTAGATATGCCCAGATATGTGCCCCTCAGCGTAGTTATGCCCAGATATGTGCCCCTCACAGCACTTGTGCCCAGATATGTGCCCCCTCACAGTGGATATGTCCAGATATGTGCCCCTCAGCGTAGTTATGCCCATATATGTGCCCCCTCACAGTAGTTATGCCCAGATATGTGCCCCCTCACAGTATTTATGTCCAGATATGTGCCCCTCAATGCACGTATGCCCAGATATGTGCCCCCTCACAGTAGTTATGCCCAGATATGTGGCCCCTCACAGTAGATATGCCCAGATATGTGGCCCCTCACAGTAGATATGCCCAGATATGTGGCCCCTCACAGTAGATATGCCCAGATATGTGCCCCTCAGCGTAGTTATGCCCAGATATGTGCCCCTCACAGTAGTTATGCCCAGATATGTGCCCCCTCACAGTATTTATGTCCAGATATGTGCCCCTCAATGCACGTATGCCCAGATATGTGCCCCCTCACAGTAGTTATGCCCAGATATGTGCCCGATCACAGTAGTTATGCCCAGATATGTGCCCCTTACAGTAGTTATGTCCAGATATGTGCCCCCTCAGGAGGAAAAAAAACAAAACAGTAAATATTAACCTAGTTCTTCCGATGATCTGCGCTCCCCAGCAGCAGCAGGCAGGATACACATTGCGCTGTGGAATTGTGTAGGAGGAGCAGAAGCTGATTCCTGGGCCTGCACTGCTCCTCCTGTACTGCCTAGCGGTGTCGAGTGTCAGGACGGCTTCACCAGTACAAGCAAATGTCTCTGCATCCTACGGACACAGACACAGCTGAGAGCAGGACATACCTTAGTCATTCCAGGACTGTGGGACAGCCACCGAAATGTGGGACTGTTTCTCTGGATCCAGGATGGTTAAGGTGGTGCACCTTCATGGCTGGTGCCGCTCACCTCCACTTTCAGCTAGCTACACACAGAAACATGCAGCATCGCTAGCAACAGGGTTAATGGTAATAGCAACATATCTCTGAAAAGAAGACTTTTTTCTTGTAAGAGGGAGCAAGACTACCTTCATCCTTCGTATAGGCTTGCCGGCTGAGGAGGAGACCGGGAGACCAAGGCTTAAGACTAGTGACTTCTCTCGAGCAATGACAAAGGGGAGTGTATATTTCTGCAACTATTTATTTGCAATATCTCTTTATTTAAATGTGTTGCTTGGAACGTCCTGTTCATGACATATAACAGTACCCCATCCTCATATATTTCCTTGGAGTTCCCCTTTAAGGCAGTGGTGATGCCACCGGTTATTTTTGCAGCTTTCACCGTTGTCGATAATCAGATGACTTGATGGCAGTTTCAGACAAAGCTGAAATGTCGCTTGGACACTAATGGCAGCCGCGCCGTTCAGTCTTACCGGAAAATCATTCTAGACTAATGGGGCGTAAAAGGCCGCCTGACGCGCAGATACGTGATACTGTACTTGCTGCAGAACGTTATATTACACAGCAGCGCCGCTCCACTTCTACCTCTAATGCAGCAATGTGAAGCCTTGGTTTTGTCCTGATTTTCGGTTACTCTAGTCACACCTAAAGCTGCATTCACCATTCTAGTTACAGCACAGCTCAGCCCAGTCACCACATGATCGGATTTCTCAGGATTATGTACATCAGGCTGGTATGGACACGGCATCTCCCACAATGCACCCCTGCAGATCCTCACATGCTCCACGAGAGCTATTCTAAAAAGTTGTTTCTCCACTGGTTTTAGGATCCCAGAAGCCGCACACTCGCAGCGCAACGTCATAGATGAAACTGTGATGAAACAAAGGAGACATTTCTCTATCATTTCTACCACCACTACTACCACCATCATTACTACTACCACCACTACTACCACCACCATCATTACTACTACCACTACTACTACCACTACTACTACCACCATCATTACTACTACCACCACTACTACTACCACCATCATTACTACTACCACCACTACTACCACCACCATCATTACTACTACCACTACTACTACCACTACTACTACCACCATCATTACTACTACCACCACTACTACTACCACCATCATTACTACTACCACCACTACTACCACCACCATCATTACTACTACTACTACTACCACCACTACTACTACCACCACTACTACTATTACCATTACTAATACCACCACTACTACCACCACTACCATTACTACTACCATTACTACTACCACCACTACTACTAACACCACTACTACCACTACCATTACTACTACCACTACTACTACCACCACTACTACCACTACCACTACTACTACCACTACTACCACCACCACTACAACTACCACTACCATTACTACTATTATAACCACCACTACTACTATTACCATTACTAATACCAGCACTACTACTATTACCATTACTAATACCACCACTACTACTACTACCATTACTACTACTACCACTACTACCACCACTACCATTACTACTACCATTACTACTACCACCACTACTACTAACACCACTACTACCACTACCACTACTACTACCACTACTAATACCACTACTACCACCACTACCACTACTACCACTACTACTACCACTACTACTACCACTACTACTACCACTACTACCACCACCACCACCACCACTACAACTACTACTACCATTACTACTACTACCACTACTACTACCACCACTACTACTACCACCACTACTACCACTACCATTACTACTATTATAACCACCACTACTACTATTACCATTACTAATACCACCACTACTACTACTACCATTACTAATACCACCACTACTACCACTACCATTACTACTACTACCACTACTACCACCACTACCACTACTACTACCACCACTACTACTAACACCACTACTACTACTACCATTACTACTACCACTACCACTACTACTACTACTACCACCACTACTACCACTACCACTACTACTACCACTACTACCACCACTACCACTACTACTACCACTACTGCTACCACCACTACTACTAACACCACTACTACCACTACCATTACTACTACTACTACCACTACTACTACCACTACCACTACTACTACTACTACTACCACCACTACCACTACTACTACCACTACTACTGCCACTACTACCAACACCACCACCACTACAACTACTACTACCATTACTACTACTACCACTACTACTACCACCTCTACTACTACCACCACTACTACCACTACCATTACTACTATTATAACCACCACTACTACTATTACCATTACTAATACCACCACTACTACTATTACCATTACTAATACCACCACTACTACTACTACCATTACTACTACTACCACTACTACTACTACCATTACTACTACTACCACTACTACCACCACTACCATTACTACTACCACCACTACTACTAACACCACTACTACCACTACCATTACTACTACCACTACCACTACTACTACTACCACTACTACCAACTCTACTACCACTACCATTACTACTACCACTACCATTACTACTACCACTACCATTACTACTACCACTACTACCACCACCACTACTACTACTATTATAACCACCACTACTACTATTACCATTACTAATACCACCACTACTACTACTACCATTACTACCACTACTACTATTATAACCACCACTACTACTATTACCATTACTAATGCCACTACTACTACTACCACCACCATAACTACCACTACCATTACTACCACCAGTACTACTACTACCACCATTACTACCACCACTACTACTACTACTACCACCACTACTACTACCACCACTACCATTACCACTACCATTACTACCACCACCACTACTACTACCACCACAACTACCACTACCATTACTGCCACCAGTACTACTACCTGCTACCATTGCTACCGCAACTACTACTACTACAACCACCATTACTACCACCACTACTACAATAACTACTACTCCTACTACAGCTATTACTACCACCCCACCACCACTACCAGAACCACTTCTACTTCCTCTACTACTACTACCACTAGAATTCCTGGTAATCACTACTACTAGTACTACTAAATTATTATTATCAGAAGGTAGTAATTTGAATTACATTTGGAGTTTTCATATTTTGTTGTTAGAATTATTTTCCCAATGACAAATAGTAGTTATAATAGTAATAGAAGTAATACAATTAGTGGTGTACTAATGATAGTATAAGCAGTAACATTTGTATAGTAATAGCAGAGTTAGAGTCAATTATTTCTAGTGTTTTTAACAGTGGTAATAATATTAGTACTAGCAACTGTAGTAATAGTAATGATAGTATTATCATTAATAATAGTAATGGTAAAAGTATAGTATTTGTAGTTGTAATACTGTGATTATTGCTATTATGACATTACTACTATTATTGTATTACTAGTGGAAGTAGTAGTGATATTAGTAGCAGTAATAGTATTATCAGTAATATTATTACTATTCCAAATAAAAATAGTAGAAGTGGTAATAGTAATATGGTAAGTCGTAAAACACTCGGTAACGCTGACATGGAAAAGGACCTAGGAATTTTATAGAACAGCAAACTAAGCTGCAGAAACCAGTGTCAGGCAGCTGCCGCCAAGGCCAATAAGATAATGGGTTGCATCAAAAGGGGCATAGATGGCGGTGATGAGAACATAGTCCTACCACTTTACACATCACTGGTCAGACCACACATGGAGGACTGTGTACAGTTCTGGGCTCCTGTGAACAAGGCAGACATAGCAGAGCTGGAGAGGGTTCAGAGGAGGGAAACTAAAGTAATAACTGGAATGTGGGGACTACAGTACCCTGAAAGGTTATCAAAATTAGGGTTATTCACTTTAGAAAAAAGACGACTGAGGGGAGATCTAATAACTATGTATAAATATATCAGGGGTCAGTACAGAGATCACTCCCATCATCTATTTATCCCCAGGACTGTGACTGTGACGAGGGGACATCCTCTGCGTCTGGAGGAAAGAAGGTTTCTACACAAACATAGAAGAGGATTCTTTACTGTAAGAGCAGTGAGACTATGGACTCTTTACTGTAAGAGCAGTGAGACTATGGACTCTATACTGTAAGAGCAGTGAGACTATGGACTCTTTACTGTAAGAGCAGTGAGACTATGTACTCTTTACGGTAAGAGCAGTGAGACTATGGACTCTTCACCGTAAGAGCAGTGAGACTATGGACTCTTTACTGTAAGAGCGGTGAGACTATGGACTCTATACTGTAAGAGCAATGAGACTATGGACTCTTTACTGTAAGAGCAGTGAGACTATGGACTCTTTACTGTAAGAGCAGTGAGACTATGGACTCTTTACTGTAAGAGCAGTGAGACTATATGGACTCTTTACTATAAGAGCAGTGAGACTATGGACTCTTTACTGTAGGAGCAGTGAGACTATGGACTCTATACTGTAAGAGCAGTGAGACTATGGACTCTTTACTGTAAGAGCAGTGAGACTATGGACTCTATACTGTAAGAGCAGTGAGACTATGGACTCTTTACTGTAGGAGCAGTTAGACTATGGACTCTTTATGGCAAGAGCAGTGAGACTATGGACTCTTTACTGGCAAGAGCAGTGAGACTATGGACTCTTTACTGTAAGAGCAGTGAGACTATGGACTCTTTACTGTAAGAGCAGTTAGACTATGGACTCTTTACTGTAAGAGCAGTGAGACTATGGACTCTTCACTGTAAGAGCAGTGAGACTATGGACTCTTTACTGTAAGAGCAGTGAGACTATGGACTCCATACTGTAAGAGCAGTGAGACTATGGACTCCATACTGTAAGAGCAGTGAGACTATGGACTCCATACTGTAAGAGCAGTTAGACTATGGACTCTTTACTGTAAGAGCAGTGAGACTATGGACTCCATACTGTAAGAGCAGTGAGACTATGGACTCCATACTGTAAGAGCAGTGAGACTATGGACTCTATACTGTAAGAGCAGTTAGACTATGGACTCTATACTGTAAGAGCAGTGAGACTATGGACTCTCTACTGTAAGAGCAGTGAGACTATGGACTCTATACTGTAAGAGCAGTTAGACTATGGACTCTTTACTGTAATAGCAGTGAGACTATGGACTCTATACTGTAAGAGCAGTGAGACTAAGGACTCCATACTGTAAGAGCAGTGAGACTATGGACTCCATACTGTAAGAGCAGTTAGACTATGGACTCTTTACTGTAAGAGCAGTGAGACTATGGACTCTTTACTGTAAGAGCAGTGAGACTATGGACTCTTTACTGTAAGAGCAGTGAGACTATGTACTCCATACTGTAAGAGCAGTGAGACTATGGACTCCATACTGTAAGAGCAGTTAGACTATGGACTCTTTACTGTAAGAGCAGTGAGACTATGGACTCTATACTGTAAGAGCAGTTAGACTATGGACTCTTTACTGTAAGAGCAGTGAGACTATGGACTCTTTACTGTAAGAGCAGTTAGACTATAGACTCTTTACTGTAAGAGCAGTGAGACTATGGACTCTTTACTGTAAGAGCAGTTAGACTATGGACTCTTTACTGTAAGAGCAGTGAGACTATGGACTCTTTACTGTAAGAGCAGTGAGACTATGGACTCTTTACTGTAAGAGCAGTGAGACTACGGAACTCTCTGCCTGAGGAGGTGGTGATGGTGAGTTCACTAAAAGAGTCCAAGAGGGGCCTGGATGTATTTCTGAAGTGTAATAATATTACAGTTATAGTTACTAGCAGGGGTGGACTTGGAACTTAAAGTGGCCCCGTTTTGAAGTCGGGCCCAAATTGATTGAAAGCCGGGCCAGCAGAAGCATACTGTGGCACATTATACCCCCCCAACAGAGCCAAGTACCGCAGTCCATCACAAAATACTACCAGCAGCACAAAATACATCCCCAAAAACTTCTACTGGCCTGCCGTGAGGAGGGCTCAGACGGCCCCCAGGGCATCGGCCCACTGGGGAATTTTCCTGTAAGGTCTATGAGTATGACCAATCTGCCCCTGGTTACTAGAGATGGATAGTTGATCCGTGGAATTATTCTGATGCCTGATTGGGTCGGGAAGAATTTTTTTTCCCTAAAGTGAGGAAAATTGGCTTCGACCTCACAGTTTTTTTTTTTTTTTTTGCCTTCCTCTGGATGAACTTGCAGAATAAAAGGCTGAACTGGATGGGCGGAGGGATTTTTCAGCCTTATAAACTACGTTACTATGTAATATTAGTTTGAATGTAACCGTGTTAGTAATGGTAGTATTACTGGTGATAGTATTGGCAGTAGTAGTAGTAATAACATTAGTAGTATTAGTTGTAGTACACTGCTACTTGGGGGGAATTCCATGCTATTTTTGTTTTACATCACTATATGGGGGGAAGGGTTGTTCTCCTCTTGAGAAGCTGGATTCTCCTTCGTCCTTCCATCTCCAAGAGGATCTTCAGAAGAAATAGATGGAGATTTTAGAGTGCACAATAGGGAGGACTGAGCACTCCTTCAAGCTGCCTTCTCCATTAGAGGTATGGTACAGAGACCCCAGTTGTATTAACCCTTTAATTGGCAGGAGATTTTGACCCATGGAAGAGGATGAATTTTTATTCTTAAATTGACCAGTCCCTAATTTCACAAGATTTGAGGCTGCATGGACCCAGCTTCTGACGGGGAAAGTGTCAGGAATTTTGGAAAATGAGGAAAACATTGAGAAAAATTATGGGTTAAAAATATTTGGTTTGGCTATTAAGGGGTTAACTTGAATTTGACGTGTTTCTAAGTCAGACTGATGGCGCTCAGCCCTGGTCTCTAATGGTATGTATGATCAGACCTAATCTGTGTGAGAACCATAGCCTGACATTATGGTAGACCCATGGGTCAAGAGCCACTTTCAACTTCTGCCAAACATAGAATGAGTACCAGGGACTGATGAGTCTCCTGAGGATAATCAGACAGTTATATCTTGAAAGGTTCCTAGAACATGACAGAGATGGGTTCTCTTGTTTTCAAACACATTCCATAATAAATGCAGTTAAGCTGCCAAATGGTAGATATTAACTTCTAGATACGTTCTTCCATGTGATGTTCTTGGAACATTATGGAATATGAGAAAGAAGTGTTAGTTATTAGGCAAATATGGATGACATGAAAGAAAATGTATCTGAGAAGAGACAACTTACATGAATGGAAGAGTAGTTATGTTAATGGTATTCAGGTCTTCCAACTGTGGTCAACCAAGCTCAAGTCATCAAAAAATAACACAAACCATGACCTTACATAACATAACCCAACTCGTCATAATAAAATAACCCCAGTCATCATACCACAAAAACATAACCCATCTCATCACCATAACATAATCCAACTCTTCACCTAACCATACCATAACCCAACTCAATACCTCTCCATAACATAACCCAACTCGTCACCTCACCATACCATAACCCAACTTATCACCTCTCCATACCATAAACCAACTTATCACCTCACCATAACAAAACCCAACTCATCACCTTACCATACCATTACCCAACTCATCACCTCACCATACCATAACCCAACTCATCACCTCACCATACCATAACCCAACTCATCACCTCACCATAGCATAACCCAACTCATCACCTCACCATACCATAACCCAACTCATCACCTCACCATAGCATAACCCAACTCATCACCTCACCATACCATAACCCAACTTGTCACCTCACCATACCATAACCCAACTCATCACCTCACCATACCATAACCCAACTCATCACCTCACCATAACAAAACCCAACTCATTACCTTACTATAACATAACCCAACTCATCACCTCACCATAGCATAACCCAACTCATCACCTCACCATAGCATAACCCAACTCATCACCTCACCATACCATAACCCAACTTGTCACCTCACCATACCATAACCCAACTCATCACCTCACCATACCATAACCCAACTCATCACCTCACCATACCATAACCCAACTCATCACCTCACCATAACAAAACCCAACTCATTACCTTACTATAACATAACCCAACTCATCACCTCACCATACCATAACCCAACTCGTCACCATAACATAACCCAACTTGTCACCATAACATAACCCAACTCATCACCTCACCATACCATAACCCAACTGATTACCTTACTATAACATAACCCAACTCATCACCTCACCATACCATAACCCAACTCGTCACCATAACATAACCCAACTTGTCACCATAACATAACCCAACTCGTCACCTCACTATAATATAACCCATCTCAATCTAAGAGGCATATGAACATGACATCAATGGCCTCCAGTCTCTTTAAACAGCTGATGGTGCTGGGAGTCGGACCCCCACCGATCAGATATGGATGACCTGAGGATAGGTTGTTAATATTTTACTCCCAGAAAACTGTCTGCTAGAGCATGTGCAATGAGGTTGGTCTCAATGAAGTTGGATGCTCCCCGATACAGATACAGGGCCCAAGACCTTCAAGATGTGACTCTAGACCCAGGATAAGGCTACTGCAGGGTCTGTGTCTGGAGGGGGAGTCTCTTCCTGGCACTGAGCGACAATCCCTAAGTTCTTAAGACCTTTGCTCTCAGTGATGTTCTCCAAATCCACCTTAAGGTAGTTTCAGCAAATAATCAAGAGTAGTTCTGCAACTTTGTAATTTACTTCAAGATCTCTGCTTCCTTCAAGAGAATAATAATCTGCTCTGTAATCATATGAGGTTTACACTAGTGCAGGACTCTTTCAGTAACAGTAGAGGCGATTGGTGAGATTCGCAGCCTTTAAGGGTCAGATGCTCAGGATGGGCAGCGTCCAGTCCCTTGTCTCAGATGCTCCATCTCTTCTGCAGAATACTCCTGGTAATCCCGACCCCCCAGTAGATCCATATCTCTACTGCTATCATTTCCATTACCGCCTGCAGTGATACTGATATGTGGCAGTGACTTCCAGCTCTTCTCATTAAGTAAATGATGTTTTTGTGAGATATTATCAGATGATTGCAGGAGGAGGGGTGCGGGGCGTACAACATCATACAATGGCCACTTGGGGGCGACGCAGAGCATCTGACCTCAGCTGCCGAGTCAATACATCCCAAAATTTATCATTTACTTTTCCATTTCCCTAAATCTCCAAAATCTCTGCTTGCTGTCAGCCAATTGACCACGTCCCGCTCACACAGCTGACATTTAGAACCTCTGTAAGCAATCCTGATTTAGGACTCATGCATGGGGCATAAGGTAAAACATGGGTGTCATCAGTAGGACATGATGTAATTGATGGATCAATCCTCTAAATGTGTTCAATGCAGCAGGTGAATAACAATTTATTTAAGAATCCGAGGGGTGTCCCGCCCCTCTCCTGGATTTAACCCTTTCGCGGATTGTGCTCTGGACTTCCTGGGAACTTCTCATCATTATGAGATTTACTTCTCGGCTTTTGTCTGGATGAAGATAATCAGATCTCATGGACGAGGAATTCTCCGTCTTGCTGCTTGCGTGCGACGCCAGTCTCCATTATCACGACCTTCACTGACCTCTAGATCATGCACAGAGGAAATCTCCTCAGCCGAATACTCCAGGTCTCCTTCACACACGCTTACTTTTTGGAAAAGCAGTTCCTAAAATTTCCATGTGTGAATTAACCCTTAAAGGGAGCCTCTTATCTGGTTTGGGGGGGGCAACTAAACCTCCAGCACCTGTCCATCTTCACAAAAGAGAGAAGATGAATCCCTGGATCACCAGGAGAAGAGTCCAGGACTCTTCCCCAGCGGGGTCAGGTGCATGCATGATGAAGCTGAGGACAGCTGACCTCATTCAGTGTACATGTGCTGATATGTAATGTCCTCAGCTTCATCTGCACAGTGCACATGTGCCCGATGCTGGAGAAGAGTCCTGGACTCTTCTCTCAGTAAGGGTCCATTCACAGGTCCACAATTCCGTTCCGCATTTTGGGAACGGAATTGCGGACCCATTCGTTTCAATGGGGACAGACGATGTCCCGGCCGGGTCCGCAATTGCGGATCCGCACTTCCGTCTCCGCAATCGCGTTCCCAAAAAAATAGAACATGTCCTATTCTTGTCCGCAATTGCGGACAAGAAAAGGCATTTTCTATGAGAGTGCCGGCGATGTGCAGTCCGCAAATTGGGGAACGCACATCGCCGATGTCCGTGTTTTGCGATCTGTGGATGGACCCTAAGAGTCTGAATTACATTTTCTCTCTTTGGTGAGGATGGATAGGTATGATATGGGCAGGTCAGGCACCCTAAACCCCAGCTGCATAATGACATGATGACAGGTTCCCTTTAAATAGCAGGTACCATAACTAATGAGCCCCACCCTCTGGACTCCTAAGCCACAGGACTTTTAAAAGGCTTTTTTGCTTTTATGTAAATTTAAAGGAGTTGTTTTAAACTTATCCCATATTCACAGGATACGGTATAAATGTCTGACCATAAGTATGGAGGTCCTGTGTCTCCCTCACAAAAGAGAGAAAATGAAATCCCGGCTTACCAGGAGAAGAGTCCGGGACTCCCAGGCGTGGGCTCCCCCGAATACCCGAATACAGGGAAATCACGAAGGAGGAAAGCAACTCCAACACCAGCTTTTGCCAAAACAGTATTTTACTTAAAAGCGGTAATGAGCACAACCACAGATGTTGGTTACACACAAATAAATTTACATCCACCCAGACAGGAGGCTGAGACCCTTGTGCTGCACAGCACGGCGCCCTCTGGTGGTTGCTGAAGGTAAAGAGGTAATATACCTACTGGCGGGCTCAAATAGACCAGCCACGCCTTACCTGTTATTACCGTAAGAAAATCAGGAACAACTGTATGGGTGCGTGGTACGGGCTAGACTGCGGTGCAGCACAACATCTTACAATGTTACAAAGCTCTACAGTATTCCCCCTCCCATAACTGGTCTTGTAGCACGTGCCTGAGTATTCCTCCTCAGCAAAACGCCAGCCTGGCTTGAGTTTGTGGTGCAGCTTATTATCTCTCCGGTGTGAACTGTAACTTTAACTGTGAAGTCCTTGTAATGAACAGTTAACAATCCTTGTGGCCTGATACAGACCCTAACTAACTAACTGCAGGCCTGGTCTCAGTCTCTAGGTCGCCAACACTGTAATGAGGTGCGTGCACGATCTTACCGACCTGGGTCTGCTCTGCCTCCGGTGGTGACTGTGAACTGAACAAATGCCTCTGTGTCTGTGGCTATACTCCTCAGCTCTCATCAGCATTCCTGGCAGCAATCCTCATTCCTCTGGACAGGATCTGGGTCTTGGACACGATCAGCTTCACTTGACTGCAGCTCTGGTCACTGAAGGATACTCCGACACCTGGATGTCGATGGATCCTCTGCTCACACAGGTCCTCAGTGTCTCTCTCAGCCTCACTCTAACATGGCTGCTGCCTTCCTCTCCAGACTTGTAACTCCACCCCCTGAGAGTTCCCAACATCACATGAAATGCAGTCTGTTAGCTGTGCCTAGGAAACAGCGGCATCTTGTGGTCAAACAGCAGAATGTCAGGCCAGATCATTTAACTTCATTTAAACAAACACAATGTTCACACAATGAGAGCTGTTTCCTCTTCTCACACAGGCTGCATAGGCCCCTCCACCTATGCCCCAACTGCTTTTTAAAAAAGAAGCAAGCGTTGAAGAGTCCCAAATTTTCATATAAGCTCACATTAGCCCCGGCTGTCAGGCTGGATCCAGGGCTATGCTTCATTTTATTTAAAGAGTAATATTGTCATAATAGTAAAGTAAAAAAGTCGCACACGGACAGGTGAGATCAGAAGAGGTGCACCAAGTCGGCTAGTCACACCCACTAAACCAAATGCGAAAATGATAAAATGTGACTGGGCACACTCAGGAAGCCCGGACCATAAGGAAGTATATTTAAACTGGTAATTTATTCAGAGATTTAAAAAATATATAGCAGCAGAAATTAGCAGTAAAAGAATAAAGCTAAAACATGAAGGACAGGTATTGATAATCACACTTTGGAGGATGCAAATAACTGTGGCAGCAGCTGATATTAACGTGCTGCACTGTGCAAATGTTCAAATTAACGGTATCTAATAAATATAAATGACATAACCAATATCAGCTAAATAATGTAAAATAGCAGTAGGTAATGGAACTGAACTGTGCAAACTGGAACTGATGGGGCCGAAGGTTATACACAAATAAAATGTTCCACCAGGAGTCTAAGATCTTTGGAACCTATGGATTGAAGAACTCCTGGAGTTGTGAACAGTGGACTTAGGTCCAGCAGGTGTATCAAGAAAGGATCCCTCTCAATGTGGTATAGTTCAAGTCCGGAGCAGCGTCCCGCTCCTAATAGTATGTGGCGGCGTCCCGTCACTACTAGTAGAGTACAAGTTGTAACTACCAAAGAATAGGGTAGATCTTACCCGACCGCAAGGTAACTTAGTCCCCTTCGTTATGGTGCCGTCTCCACCTCGATCTCGGGGATCTCACTTTGTGGTGGCGGACGTCCGGTCAGCGATATCCCGTTAGGGTAACACGTGTTGCCTCTCTTTCGCCCGGCGTCCGCACGGTTTTATACAGAAGGTAGTAAGAGTGTACCTTTTCGGTTGAATGTAATGAGGGATCCTTCTTGTGCAGTCTTTAATTACAGGGAAAATACACCATACGCGTTTTGGGGTTTTACACTTCACCCCTTCCTCAGTGGATTGAGGATTTTTTGGTAGTTACAACTTGTACTCTACTAGTAGTGACGGGACGCCGCCACATACTATTAGGAGCGGGACGCCGCTCCGGACTTGAACTATACCACATTGAGAGGGATCCTTTCTTGATACACCTGCTGGTGTATGGATCTATGACCTAAGTCCACTGTTCACAACTCCAGGAGATCTTCAATCCATAGGTTCCAAAGATCTTAGACTCCTGGTGGAACATTTTATTTGTGTATAACCTTCGGCCCCATCAGTTCCAGTTTGCACAGTTCAGTTCCATTACCTACTGCTATTTTACATTATTTAGCCGATATTGGTTATGTCATTTATATTTATTAGATACCGTTAATTTGAGCATTTGCACAGTGCAGCACGTTAATATCAGCTGCTGCCACAGTTATTTGCATCCTCCAAAGTGTGATTATCAATACCTGTCCTTCATGTTTTAGCTTTATTCTTTTACTGCTAATTTCTGCTGCTATATATTTTTAATCTCTGAATAAATTTCAAGTTTAAATATACTTCCTTATGGTCCGGGCTTCCTGAGTGTGCCCAGTCACATTTTTACAATATTGTCATAATACTGCCACATAGTACTTAAATAATATGACCATACATTAACCATATAATACTGCCATACAGCACATAAATAATATGACCATATATTGTCCAAATAATACTGCAATACAGCACATACTGTAAATAATATGACCATACATTGCCCACATAATACTACCATACAGCACATCAATAATATGACCATACATTGCCTACATAATACTACCATACAGCACATCAATAATATGACCATACATTGCCTACATAATACTGCCATACAGCACATAAATAATATGACCATACATTGCCCACATAATACTGCCATACAGCACATAAATAATATGACCGTACAATGCTGATATAATTCTGCCATAAAATACCAACATAACAGTGCCATACGGTGGTTGTACAAGAATGCTGCCATAGCATGCTCCTCAGTAAATTTCCTCTCTGGTTTTAGTTCTTTTCCTCTCCCTCATACGGCTTTATAGTCATGTCCTCTCGCCTCTCCACTTCTGCCAGTGTCGCCTCCTCTTCCATCGATAAACTATCCACTTTAAAGTTCAAATGCTTCTCCGCTCAGTATGGATAGTAAATAGCTCCACATGACTTTTCATTATCACCGCCCCTGAGGAGCTGGAGACCGCCCCCCGAGTATTGTAGCTAGATGTTCCTGATTGGCTTATGGCTCAACCCCTGATCTGGATTCTTGGGATAAGTGACAGAACTGAAACAAACTGTAACAAAGTCACAAGTGAAATAGACAACGGCGTGACAGTCCACATACAACGGCGTGACAGTCCACATACAACGGCGTGACAGTCCACATACAACGGCGTGACAGTCCACATACAACGGCGTGACAGTCCACATACAACGGCGTGACAGTCCATATACAACGGCGGGACAGTCCACATACAACGGCGGGACAGTCCATATACAACGGCGTGACAGTCCACATACAACGGCGTGACAGTCCACATACAACGGCGTGACAGTCCACATACAACGGCGGGACAGTCCACATACAACGGCTTACCTGTCAATTTCACATGAATTGTCAGGTGATGACATTTATTTATTATTTTTTTTCACCGTGTTTTATTGTGTTCTTTCCTAGAGTCCCCTGTTTCTGTTCTCCCCGTGATTATTACTTTCATCAATATGTCGCTGTTTTGTCGCGATGACACAATGTTGATCTTCCCTGTATTTTCTTTCTCTGGATATTTTAATTAATCCGGTGTCTTTTTCGTGTCTTCAGACTGACGCTCGTGTGTGAGTAAGACGCAGACAGAGAGCGCTTCTTCTCCGAATGTTTGATGTGGAAGTTTTACTTGTGTTTAGCTTTCCTTCCCGTGTCATCACAGCGACGTTACCCCGTTACTCTGCCGTCTCTCCCGGCCAAACTCAATATTAGACATACTGCATGACCCATTAATAATATTAATCCCTGCGCAGGAGTCAGACTTTCCACAGCGCGGGGCGATCCGGGGAGGATCCTGTCATTTATTAATGTCACAGGGGCCGCAGACTCCCTCATTACCAGGTTATGCTGCACACCACAAATATGTCACCCCGCGTCAGTCCAATGTCTGCCAGCGCCTGGTGGCTATGAAGAGATCTACAGCATGTGTAATATATGCTACCTGCAGTCCTATGTAACACCACAGATAACACAGTGATAACTCTCTGAGTACAGATAATGTAGTAGATGTCACCTGCAGTCCTATGTAACACCACAGATAACACAGTGATAACTCTCTGAGTACAGATAATGTAATAGATGTCACCTGCAGTCCTATGTAACACCACAGATAACACAGTGATATCTCTCTGAGTACAGATAATGTAGTAGATGTCACCTGCAGTCCTATGTAACACCACAGATAACACAGTGATAACTCTCTGAGTACAGATAATGTAGTAGATGTCACCTGCAGTCCTATGTAACACCACAGATAACACAGTGATAACTCTCTGAGTACAGATAATGTAATAGATGTCACCTGCAGTCCTATGTAACACCACAGATAACACAGTGATATCTCTCTGAGTACAGATAATGTAGTAGATGTCACCTGCAGTCCTATGTAACACCACAGATAACACAGTGATAACTCTCTGAGTACAGATAATGTAATAGATGTCACCTGCAGTCCTATGTAACACCACAGATAACACAGTGATAACTCTCTGAGTACAGATAATGTAGTAGATGTCACCTGCAGTCCTATGTAACACCACAGATAACACAGTGATATCTCTCTGAGTACAGATAATGTAGTAGATGTCACCTGCAGTCCTATGTAACACCACAGATAACACAGTGATAACTCTCTGAGTACAGATAATGTAGTAGATGTCACCTGCAGTCCTATGTAACACCACAGATAACACAGTGATATCTCTCTGAGTACAGATAATGTAGTAGATGTCACCTGCAGTCCTATGTAACATCACAGATAACACAGTGATAACTCTCTGAGTACAGATAATGTAGTAGATGTCACCTGCAGTCCTATGTAACACCACAGATAACACAGTGATAACTCTCTGAGTACAGATAATGTAGTAGATGTCACCTGCAGTCCTATGTAACACCACAGATAACACAGTGATAACTCTCTGAGTACAGATAATGTAGTAGATGTCACCTGCAGTCCTATGTAACACCACAGATAACACAGTGATAACTCTCTGAGCACAGATAATGTAGTAGATGTCACCTGCAGTCCTATGTAACACCACAGATAACACAGTGATAACTCTCTGAGTACAGATAATGTAGTAGATGTCACCTGCAGTCCTATGTAACACCACAGATAACACAGTGATATCTCTCTGAGTACAGATAATGTAGTAGATGTCACCTGCAGTCCTATGTAACACCACAGATAACACAGTGATAACTCTCTGAGTACAGGTAATGTAGTAGATGTCACCTGCAGTCCTATGTAACACCACAGATAACACAGTGATAACTCTCTGAGTACAGATAATGTAGTAGATGTCACCTGCAGTCCTATGTAACACCACAGATAACACAGTGATAACTCTCTGAGTACAGATAATGTAGTAGATGTAACCTGCAGTCCTATGTAACACCACCAGATAACACAGTGATAACTCTCTGAGTACAGATAATGTAGTAGATGTCACCTGCAGTCCTATGTAACACCACAGATAACACAGTGATAACTCTCTGAGTACAGATAATGTAGTAAATGTCACCTGCAGTCCTATGTAACACCACAGATAACACAGTGATAACTCTCTGAGTACAGATAATGTAGTAGATGTCACCTGCAGTCCTATGTAACACCACAGATAACACAGTGATAGCTCTCTGAGTACAGATAATGTAGTAGATGTCACCTGCAGTCCTATGTAACACCACAGATAACACAGTGATAACTCTCTGAGTACAGATAATGTAGTAGATGTCACCTGCAGTCCTATGTAACACCACAGATAACACAGTGATAACTCTCTGAGTACAGATAATGTAGTAGATGTCACCTGCAGTCCTATGTAACACCACAGATAACACAGTGATAACTCTCTGAGTACAGATAATGTAGTAGATGTCACCTGCAGTCCTATGTAACACCACAGATAACACAGTGATAACTCTCTGAGTACAGATAATGTAGTAGATGTCACCTGCAGTCCTATGTAACACCACAGATAACACAGTGATAACTCTCTGAGTACAGATAATGTAGTAGATGTCACCTGCAGTCCTATGTAACACCACAGATAACACAGTGATAACTCTCTGAGTACAGATAATGTAGTAGATGTCACCTGCAGTCCTATGTAACACCACAGATAACACAGTGATAACTCTCTGAGTACAGATAATGTAGTAGATGTCACCTGCAGTCCTATGTAACACCACAGATAACACAGTGATAACTCTCTGAGTACAGATAATGTAGTAGATGTCACCTGCAGTCCTATGTAACACCACAGATAACACAGTGATAACTCTCTGAGTACAGATAATGTAGTAGATGTCACCTGCAGTCCTATGTAACACCACAGATAACACAGTGATAACTCTCTGAGTACAGATAATGTAGTAGATGTCACCTGCAGTCCTATGTAACACCACAGATAACACAGTGATAACTCTCTGAGTACAGATAATGTAGTAGATGTCACCTGCAGTCCTATGTAACACCACAGATAACACAGTGATAACTCTCTGAGTACAGATAATGTAGTAGATGTCACCTGCAGTCCTATGTAACACCACAGATAACACAGTGATAACTCTCTGAGTACAGATAATGTAGTAGATGTCACCTGCAGTCCTATGTAACACCACAGATAACACAGTGATAACTCTCTGAGTACAGATAATGTAGTAGATGTCACCTGCAGTCCTATGTAACACCACAGATAACACAGTGATAACTCTCTGAGTACAGATAATGTAGTAGATGTCACCTGCAGTCCTATGTAACACCACAGATAACACAGTGATAACTCTCTGAGTACAGATAATGTAGTAGATGTCACCTGCAGTCCTATGTAACACCACAGATAACACAGTGATAACTCTCTGAGTACAGATAATGTAGTAGATGTCACCTGCAGTCCTATGTAACACCACAGATAACACAGTGATAACTCTCTGAGTACAGATAACGTAGTAGCTGTCACCTGCAGTCCTATGTAACACCACAGATAACACAGTGATAACTCTGAGTACAGATAATGTAATAGATGTTACCGACAGACAGGGCTGGCGCCACCTGTAAGGCGACCTAGGCAACCGCCTAGGGCGCAATTTAGCAGGGGGCAACTTAGAACTGGCGGCTGGCGCGGCGCCCGCCGCTCTCATGTCATGCCGCCTGAGCGCTAGAAGAATCCTTGCCTGGCTGCCGCTCTTCCCCTGCAACACAGGCACAGCCGGAGTCGGATCCGGGCGTACGGGACGGTCACATGATGGGCTGGGGCCGGGGGCGTGACTGTCTGCACACAGGCAGCGGCGGGAACCTGGAGCTGGAAGAGCAGACAGGCAGGCAGGCTCAGTCAGTCAGCAGGGGCAGCTAGCCGCCAGAAGAACTAGAGAGTAAGAGAGGCGAAGGGATCATCTCACTGGGCGCCCGCCGCCCCGCGCCCAGGAGCAACTCAGGACAACTACAACAACTGGACAAGACGGTCACATGGACAGCTGGGTTAGTGAACGAACGGTAGTGTTGTAGAGAGAGAGAGAGAGAAAGAGTCATTATACAGATCAGATCATATAAGTTGTAGGCATACATAGCCTAGCCCGGACCTAAAGAGTTGCAAAGCTATAATAACCCTCAGCATGCCCTGACAGCAACAGATTATAAGAGAATGCTGAGGATTGTAGTATCACAGGGATATAGGAGCACACAGTAGATGGAGCAGTCACAGATCTTATATGAGGTCATTCCGGCCATTTGGGGCCACTGGGCAGGCTATATCCCTGTGATACTACAATCCTCAGCATTCTCTTATAATTAGGCCGCAGATGCGAGCGGTCCGTGGTATCCCGGTCTGGAATCCTGCAGAGAGCAGGAGCGCACAGCGTCATTGGTTGCTATGACGCCGTGCGCTTCGTGCCTCCGCTACAGTACTGTAATACAATAGTATAGATCATAGTCTGCCAGCTCCTGGAGTGCGGATGTTGTGGCAGTCTATGGACAATGGCGGCCTTCATTCTGTGTAGTGATATGTATGTGATTTGTGTAAATAATGTAGTGTTGTATATATGTATAAGATTTGAGGATGTGGTATAAATATGCACTTTTTGCCCTTCGGCTATTTGCCTGCGTCTTGTCGAGTTCCATCCTAGATGTAAGATTGCCACGACGGAGCACTGTGCCTGCAAATGGCTGATCACTTTGAGGAAAAAATTAAGAAATTTAGGGATACTATCCCAACGGTTAATAGAACGGAAGGGAAATTTTTCTGACATTCTCAAATTTATCTTATTCTTCTCACAGAATTTCAGCCCATCTCTGAGGAGAAAATGATAGAAATCATAGGAGCTCTTAGATCCTCCTCCTCGCCTCTAGACGCATGTCCGGCGACCGTGGTGAAGTCCGTGACTGCAATGGCCCCATATATTGGAGATATCATAAATAGCTCCTTTTCCAGCGGTCAGGTGTCGGCTATGCTGAAGCAGGCAGTGGTAACTCCCCTGCCTAAGAAATCGGCATTACCTGTGACCGATCTGAGTAACCTCAGACAGATTTCGGGACTGCCGTTCGTTGCAAAGACTGGCGAGAGGGAGGTTGTTGCACAACTACAGGAATATCTGGAGGTCAACCACATTCTTGACGACTTCCGACCTGGAAGGGGTACTGAAACTATTCTGGTTAATGTCCAGGACGATCTACTGATGGCATTAGACCAGAACGACTCTATGATCCTAGTTCTTTTGGATCTATCATCCGCTTTTGACACGATTGACCATCAAGTGTTACTGAACTGGTAGAAAGTGGTTGCCGGACTAGATGGAAAGGCCTTGGCATGGATGATTTCATTTCTCCAGGATGGACACAACGAGTGAAGCTGGGGGTATGCCATTCTGCCGCGTCCCATTGTCCTGTGGAGTACCTCAAGGCTCGGCACTATCTCCAGTCTTGTTTAACATCTATTTGAGACCATTGGCTGACATCATCAGGAGCCACAATCATCAGTTCCATGTTTATGCGGATGAAACACAACTGTACTTTAGGCTTGCCAAAGATACAATTGATCAAGTCCATCTGGTCAGATGTCCCTTGGAGATCGATCACTGGATGAGTGCCAACGATTTAAAGCTTAATGGCACCAAAACTGAATGTATTACATTCAGTGACCAGAAAACTACACCTTCAGTACCCCAATGGCCATTGCCCATTGTCTTTTGCACCTGTCCCTGAGACAGCCATCCAGGTCAGGGATTTGGGAGTGGTCTTGGACTCCAGATTAACCCTGGCTCCTCAGATAAATCAGGTGGTCAGTACCTGTCACTACCAGCTGAAAACCCTGAGGAGGATCCTAAAATACATTGAATCCCCTCTCAGGAAAGCCCTGGTGGGACCAGCGATCAGCAGTCGGCTGGACTATTGTAAAGCCTTGTACATGGGACTCCCTAAGAATAACTTGCTTAAACTTTAACTTGTGCGGAATGCAAGAGCAAGACTACTTACAGGTGTTACTCGCCGAGAGCATATCACTCCCTCTCTTAAAGCCTTGCACTGGCTCCCCATCCAACAACGGGTTATGTTCAAGACTGGATGTTTTATGCATAGTGTGTTCCATGATGTGGGGCCCTTGTACCTGCGACGTAAATCCACAAAGTACGCCCCGTTGAGGACATTGAGTTCTAGTAACTCTGTGAATCTCAATATTCCGCAAGTTAATAAGATCAGACGTGGAGGTAGATCTTTTTCGGCCCAAGGGGCAAGATTTTGGAACCATCTACCTTTGGCACTGAAAAGGAACACCAATCTTCTCTCATTTTAGACGTGCACTGAAAACCCTACTTTTCAAACAGGCGTTTGATCTTCCTATGTAACATTAGGTTTGGTTTACACAAATATGAGGGCTTTTTAGGTTTTTGGTCCGTGTTTTCACACGTGGTATTGTTTTCATTTTGAAAGACATCTTCATCACGCTTATTAATTTGCACCTCACATTTCTACACCCCGCTCGAACCTCTGGGACTCTTTTTTTCTTCATCCTTTCTTCTCCCTTTCTTGCCTCTCCATTTGATATGTGTTAGGTGGTTGGCAGTGAAATGGGCCTTTTTTTTCTGCCGGCTAAGCGCATCAAGACCCTATGGGTAGTGATGTCGCGAACATAAAATTTTCCGTTCGCGAACGGCGAACGCGAACTTCCGCAAATGTTCGCGAACATGCGAACAGTGCGAACCGCCATAGACTTTAATAGACAGGCGAATTTTAAAAACCAAAGGGACTCCTTCTGGCCACAATAGTGATGGAAAAGTTGTTTCAAGGGGACTAACACCTGGACTGTGGCATGCCGGAGGGGGATCCATTGCAAAACTCCCATGGACAATTACGTAGTTGACGCAGAGTGTGGTAGTTGTAATCACAATGTGATTAATACAGGTTATATTATTCGCATTGCAAATTCAACTTAGATCTGTTCCTAATGGTTGTATTGCTAGAATATAATGAAGATTGAGAATATAGCGCTATATTCGCAATCTTTGTTATATTCTAGCAGCACAACCATTAGGAACAGATCTAAATTGTAATCCCAATGCGATTAATACAGCTTATATTAATCACATTGCGATTACAACTACTAACACTGCAGCTTCAGAATGGATCTAAGATGGATGCCGTCCTTGCTTTTTGATAGGAGGTGGGAGGGTCTGGGAGGGAGACTGATGTACTAGCCCTAAAAAGGGCTTTTTGGGGGGCTGTCAGGACGCTGTCCTTACAGCAGAGATCTGATGAGTCTTTCAGGACTGGAGTGGACACTGAATTCACTAGCCTAGCTATCGATTTCCCTATTAAATCAGCAGCAGCTACACTCTCCCTCCTCTCACTAAGACTGCAGCTTCAGAATGAATCTAAAATGGATGCTGTGCAGGAGGTGGGAGGGTCTGGGAGGGAGGGTATGCTGCTGATTGGCTGGAATGTGTCTGCTGACTGTGAGGTACAGGGTCAAAGTTTACTCAATGATGGGGGTGGACCTAACATCGCATATGTTCGCCCGCCGCGACGAACGCGCACAAGCTATGTTCGTCGGGAACTATTCGCCGGTGAATAGTTTGGGACATCTTATTTGCGAATTCAAATTAGAGCTGAGTTCCTAATGGTTGTGCTGCTAGAATATAACGAAGATAGAGAATATAGCGCTATATTCTCAATCTTCGTTATATTCTAGCAATACAACCATTAGGAACTCAGATCTAAGTTGTAATCGCAATGTGAATAATACTTACAATTATTAATAGCTTGCGAATCCATTTGATGCCTCTATTTGATTGTATATGACGGTTGACTATGACTACCACCAATGTTCTGCTGCCTCCAAAGCAAGATATCTGAACCCCCGAGGGGCCATTTGGGTGTTTTTGATAGAAAACGCATCAAAAACGCATCTGCGATTTTAGAATTTTTTCATTTTCTAGTTTATTTTTTTGTGTATTTTGCCACATTTGGTTTCATATTTACATTTGGTACAGGCACATATGGTAGTCTAGATCATGTGTCTATACCAAAACCTAGGAACATTGTTTGACAGCATATTTTCTAAGCCATGTAGCTGAATATAGATTTGGGCAGAGTAATGATCTAGACTACCATATTTGCCTATACCAAATGTAAATATGCAACCAAATGTGGCAAAATACACAAAAAAATAAACTAAAAAATGAAAAAATATAAAAATGCAAATGCGTTTTGGATGCGTTTTCTATCAAAAACGCCCAAATAGCACTTGGGGGGTTCAGATATCTTGCTTTGGAGGCAGCAGAACGTTGGTGGTAGTTATAGTCAACCGTCATATACAATCAAATAGAGGCATCAAATGGATTCGCAAAGCGATTAATAATTGTAAGTATTATCAGCATTGCGATTACAACGTAGAGCTGAGTTCCTAATGGTTGTTGTATTGCTAGAATATAACGAAGATTGAGAATATAGCGCTATATTCGCTATCTTCGTTATATTCTAGCCATACAACTGTTAGGAACAGATCTAAGTTGAATTCGCAAATAAGATGTAACGAGACTCCCGGCGAACAGTTCCCAGCGAAAATAGCTTGTGCGTGTCCGTCGCGGCGGGCGAACATATGCGATGTTCAGTCCACCCCCTATCATTGAATAAACTTTGACCCTGTACCTCACAGTCAGCAGACACATTCCAGCCAATTAGCAGCATACCCTCCCTCCCAGACCCTCCCATCTCCTGGACACAGCATCCATTTTAGATTCATTCTGAAGCTGCAGTCTTAGTGAGAGGAGGGAGAGTGTAGCTGCTGCTGATGTAATAGGGAAATCGATAGCTAGGCTAGTGAATTCAGTGTCCACTCCAGTCCTGAAAGACTCATCTGATCTCTGCTGTAAGGACAGCGCCCTGACAGCACCTCAAAAAGCCCTTTTTAGGGCTAGTACATCAGTCTCCCTCACAGACCCTCCCACCTCCTATCAAAATGCAAGGACAGCATCCATCTTAGTAGCTGTAATCGCAATGTGATTAATGCAGGTTATATTAATCGCATTGCAAATTCAACTTAGATCTGAGTTCCTAATGGTTGTATTGCTAGAATATAACGAAGATTGAGAATATAGCGCTAAATTCGTTATCTTTGTTATATTCTAGCAATACAACCATTAGGAACTCAGATCTAAGTTGTAATCGCAATGCGAGTAATACAGGTTATATTAATCGCATTGCGATTTACAATTACTATTACTGCAGCTTCAGAATGAATCTAAGATGGATGCCATCCTTGCGTTTAGATAGGAGATGGGAGGGTCTGGGAGGGAGAGTGCTGATTGGCTGGAATGTGTCTGCTGACTGAGGTACAGGGTCAAAGTTTGCTCAATAATAAAGTATAGGGGCGAACTCGAACATTGAATATGTTCGCCCGCCGCGGCGGACGCGAACACGCTATGTTCGCCGGGAACTGTTCGCCGGCGAATAGTTCGGGCCATCTCTACCTATGGGTAAGACTGCGTGTATATAAGATTATACATCATCATCATCATCAGACAACCGCATCATCAAGCAATACAATGTCCTAGCCATCATCATCATCAGCTTCCCCTGCTAATTAGCAATTAGCTTATGTGCAGGCTGGACCCACCCTGGCCACGTTGTGGGCGGTGCAGTAGCTGCAGTACCTCTTAGTTATGGTAGATGTTGTGCTGTTCTGTGCCTTCACCCATATGTAATTTTTTTTTATAGCATTATTACAGAGAGATTTCAGTGAGGAAGGTGGTGTCTTCACACCCAAGTGGGCAACATTGTCCTCCTCAAGTGTCCAAAACATTACATTTATCAAAATAAATAAGGCACATGGATCTGTGAGAGTTTGCACACATCTCCAGCTGATGATAATGAATAGATCTGCCGTTGCAGACAGTGGCTGTTCATCGCCGGCGCAATTCTGCAGCTGCTGCTGTCTGCCAGTTCATCATGTACTGTACTGCAGCTGCCGCTGTCTGACACTTCATCATGTACTGTACTGCAGCTGATGCTGCCTGCCAGTTCATCATGTACTGTACTGCAGCTGCCGCTGTCTGCCACTTCATCATGTACTGTACTGCAGCTGATGCTGCCTGCCAGTTGATCATGTACTGTACTGCAGCTGCCGCTGTCTGCCACTTCATCATGTACTGTACTGCAGCTGATGCTGCCTGCCAGTTCATCATGTACTGTACTGCAGCTGCCGCTGTCTGCCACTTCATCATGTACTGTACTGCAGCTGACGCTGTCTGCCACTTCATCATGTACTGTACTACAGCTGCTACTATCTGCCAGTTGATCATGTACTGTAGCTGACGCTGTCTGCCAGTTCATCGCGTTCCATGCTGTACTGCAGCTGCCACTACTACTACCCCCAAACGGCTGCACATCTCCTGCTTTGTCTGTGAGGTTCCCCGCTGCTGCTGCTTCCAGCAACAAGGGGAAAACAAGCCACTTCTTTTTCCGATACTACTTGTGTGTACACACAATGGCAGTTATCTGCCGGCAAAAAGGGGCGATTTTTGGAATTGTTTCTAATTTTGCAAAAGCATAAGACATACGACGGTGCAGTGTGGTATTAACCCCTTCCCGACATCCGCTCTAATAGTACAATAGATGTCGGGTCCTTAAAGATGAAGTCTGCTCCAGAGCAGAGCGAGAGCCCTAGTCGCAGGGTGCATGCTGTTCCACACACCAGACACCTGCGATATAACGTCATCTGAAAGGTAAAAAACCCGGGGGCGTGCACTTTCCAGGCAGTAATTACTGGTATATTCCTATGCAGGACTGCAGGTGGAATCACTGCTATTCAGTAATGGATAAAAGTTCCTGAGTGAATATAAATGGCAATTCGATTAGTGAATTTTGGGGTCCCCTTGAGGCTTGAAAATTTTTTTTTTTTAATCTAAACAAATATAAAAATATATATATATATAAATTATAATAACCCCCTTTCCCAAAAATTTAAATAAAAATAAATAAAATAACTAAATGTCAGAGACTTTTCTGCATCTAAAAGTGCCGTACTATTAAAATCTAAAAATATTTATCCCATAAAGGCAATGGGATAATAAAAGAAAATTCAAAATGGTCGATTTACTAGGGCTTTTTTTGTCGCTTCACTTCCCCAAAAAATGTAATAAAAAGTGATGAACAAGTTATACAGACCCCAAAGGGGTATAAAAAAGAAAATACAAAACACATAAAACTGTTGGAATTGCTTCCACCCCCCCCCCCCCAATTTGACCCAATTTGGAATTTTTAAAGACGCAGTGTGTACAGATATATAGTATATACAGCAGTGTACTGATATGTGAGGTATGAGGTATAATAGATGCAGTGAGTACAGATATATAGTATATACAGCAGTGTACTGATATGTGAGGTATGAGGTATAATAGATGCAGTGTGTACAGATATACAGTATATACAGCAGTGTACTGATATGTGAGGTATGAGGTATAATAGATGCAGTGAGTACAGATATATAGTATATACAGCAGTGTACTGATATATGAGGTATGAGGTGTAATAGATGCAGTGTGTACAGATATATAGTATATACAGCAGTGTCCTGATATGTGAGGTATGAGGTACAATAGATGCAGTGTGTACAGATATACAGTATATACAGCAGTGTACTGATATATGAGGTATGAGGTGTAATAGATGCAGTGTGTACAGATATATAGTATATACAGCAGTGTACTGATATGTGAGGTATGAGGTATAATAGATGCAGTGTGTACAGATATATAGTATATACAGCAGTGTACTGATATGTGAGGTACGAGGTATAATAGATGCAGTGTGTACAGATATATAGTATATTCAGCAGTGTACTGATATGTGAGGTATGAGGTATAATAGATGCAGTGTGAACAGATATATAGTATATACAGCGGTGTACTGATATGTGAGGTATAGGGTATAATAGATGCAGTGTGTACAGATATATAGTATATACAGCAGTGTACTGATATGTGAGGTATGAGGTATAATAGATGCAGTGAGTACATATATAGTATATACAGCAGTGTACTGATATATGAGGTATGAGGTGTAATAGATGCAGTGTGTACAGATATATAGTATATACAGCAGTGTACTGATATGTGAGGTACGAGGTATAATAGATGCAGTGTGTACAGATATACAGTATATACAGCAGTGTACTGATATATGAGGTATGAGGTGTAATAGATGCAGTGTGTACAGATATATAGTATATACAGCAGTGTACTGATATGTGAGGTACGAGGTATAATAGATGCAGTGTGAACAGATATATAGTATATACAGCGGTGTACTGATATGTGAGGTATAGGGTATAATAGATGCAGGGTATACAGATATATAGTATATACAGCAGTGTACTGATATGTGAGGTATGAGGTATAATAGAAGCAGTGTGTACAGATATATAGTATATACAGCAGTGTACTGATATGTGAGGTATGAGGTATAATAGATGCAGTGTGTACAGATATATAGTATATACAGCAGTGTACTGATATGTGAGGCACGAGGTATAATAGATGCAGTGTGTACAGATATATAGTATATACAGCAGTGTACTGATATGTGAGGTATGAGGTATAATAGATGCAGGGTATACAGATATATAGTATATACAGCAGTGTACTGATATGTGAGGTATGAGGTATAATAGAGGCAGTGTGTACAGATATATAGTATATACAGCAGTGTATTGATATGTCAGGTATGAGGTATAATAGAAGCAGTGTGTACAGATATATAGTATATACAGCAGTGTACTGATATGTGAGGTATGAGGTATAATAGATGCAGTGTGTACAGATATATAGTATATACAGCAGTGTACTGATATGTGAGGCACGAGGTATAATAGATGCAGTGTGTACAGATATATAGTATATACAGCAGTGTACTGATATGTGAGGTATGAGGTATAATAGATGCAGGGTATACAGATATATAGTATATACAGCAGTGTACTGATATGTGAGGTATGAGGTATAATAGAGGCAGTGTGTACAGATATATAGTATATACAGCAGTGTACTGATATGTGAGGTATGAGGTATAATAGATGCAGTGTGTACAGATATATTGTATATACAGCAGTGTACTGATATGTGAGGCACGAGGTATAATAGATGCAGTTTGTACAGATATATAGTATATACAGCAGTGTACTGATATGGGAGGTATGAGGTATAATAGATGCAGTGTTTACAGATATATAGTATATACAGCAGTGTATTGATATTTGAGGTATAGGGTATAATAGATGCAGGGTATACAGATATATAGTATATACAGCAGTGTACTGATATGTGAGGTATGAGGTATAATAGATGCACTGTTTACAGATATATTGTATATACAGCAGTGTACTGATATGTGAGGTATGAGGTATAATAGATGCAGTGTGTACAGATATATCGTATATACAGCAGTGTACTGATATGTGAGGTACGAGGTATAATAGATGCAGTGTGTACAGATATATAGTATATACAGCAGTGTACTGATATGGGAGGTATGAGGTATAATAGATGCACTGTTTACAGATATATAGTATATACAGCAGTGTATTGATATTTGAGGTATAGGGTATAATAGATGCAGGGTATACAGGTATATAGTATATACAGCAGTGTACTGATATGTGAGGTACGAGGTATAATAGATGCAGTGTGTACAGATATATAGTATATACAGCAGTGTACTGATATGTGAGGTACGAGGTATAATAGATGCAGTGTGTACAGATATATAGTATATACAGCAGTGTACTGATATGTGAGGTATGAGGTATAATAGATGCAGTGAGTACAGATATATCGTATATACAGCAGTGTACTGATATGTGAGGTATGAGGTATAATAGATGCAGTATGTACAGATATATAGTATATACAGCAGTGTACTGATATGTGAGGTACGAGGTATAATAGATGCAGTGTGTACAGATATATAGTATATACAGCAGTGTACTGATATGTGAGGTATAAGGTATAATAGATGCAGTGAGTACAGATATACAGTATATACAGCAGTGTACTGATATGTGAGGTATAAGGTATAATAGATGCAGTGTGTACAGATATATAGTATATACAGCAGTGTACTGATATGTGAGGTATGAGGTATAATAGATGCAGTGTGTACAGATATATAGTATATACAGCAGTGTACTGCTATGGGACTTCCAAAAACAGCCGAACATGTTTGCCTATATTCAGAACACTCATAGCGTTGCAGGGAGAGCGAGCTGCGCATGTACAATGTGCTTTCCTGAACTTCGGAGTCCCCGTTCTGGAGGTAAGACTGGGTTCCAGGTGCGACTGCCATCAGTGTCTGAGATGGCGCTGTAGTACTGGAGTAATGAGGTAGCAGCACTGTATAGCATTTTTCTTGGTATTATTTGAGCACCTGTGGTGGTATAATTATATCGCTGTATGTCTGTGTTATATGAATATTACATACTGGATTATTTAGAACTTTATGTTTGTATTATATGAGCATGGTATGGTGGCATTATTTACTGTATGTGCCTACTAGATGTTGGAATCATATGATTTGGTGGTATTATGTGGTGATTATTATATAGTGGTTTTATTGGAGCACTACATGCTGGGATTATGTGATTATTAATTTATATGATGGTATCATTGGTATTATATGAATATTGTATAGTGCTGTATGTTGGAAATATGCAAATATTATATGACGGCATTATTAGGGCACTGTATGTTGGTATTATATAAATATAATATGGTGGTATTATTATAGCACTTGTATGTTGGTATTATATGAATATTAAGTAGCAGTATTATTTGAGCACTGTATGTTGGTATTATATGAATATTATATAGCGTAACTTTTTGAGCGCTGGATGTTGTATTATATGAATATTATATGGTAGTATTGTTTGAGCACTGTATATAGTGTTATATGAATATTATCTGTTAGTATTATTACAGAAATTTATGTCGGTATTGTGATTAATAGATGGTGATATTATTGGAGAACTGTATGTTGGTATAATGTGAATAATATATAGCGGTATTATTGTAACACTGTATGTTGGTATTATGCAGTGATTATCATATAGCGGTATTATTGTAACACTGTATGTTGGTATTATGCAGTGATTATCATATAGCGGTATTATTGTAACACTGTATGTTGGTATTATGCAGTGATTATCATATAGCGGTATTATTGTAACACTGTATGTTGGTATTATGCAGTGATTATCATATAGCGGTATTATTGTAACACTGTATGTTGGTATCATACAGTGATTATCATATAGCGGTATTATTGTAACACTGTATGTTGGTATCATACAGTGATTATCATATAGCGGTATTATTGTAACACTGTATGTTGGTATCATACAGTGATTATCATATAGCGGTATTATTGTAACACTGTATGTTGGTATCATACAGTGATTATCATATAGCGGTATTATTATTGTAACACTGTATGTTGGTACTATGTCATTATTTCATGGTGGTATTATTGGAGCACCGTATTGTGTTATTTACCGCACATGCCGTTGTGCACCATAAGGCCAGCCCTTGATATCATATCACATGTAAGTGATGTGTATCCTCTGCTGTGTCCGGTGCCCGATGCACACAGGTCCGCACCAGCAGCAGCCGCTATAATAAGAGCGCAAATAAAGTGGATTCCACTCGGAGCAGAAACAGAAGACATTTTCCTGTAAAGTTGAATGACAGATAACATGACTACAGAGCCGGGGACACATCCTGCCCTGACGCCGGGATACCAGGCACGTCCTCCCGGGGGACAGGATAATCCTACAGCAACGTGGAGAAAATATAAAACCAGGGGGACCGAAAACAAAAAGAAAAATACTCTGACAACATATAAATGTATTTGTATGTATTGAACGCTCTCTCTCTATATATATATATTTAAACATTGAGTTGAATATAGCTCCCCCTTGTCTTATTCATTGACTTCATGTGTTCACTTAAAGGGAATCTGTCAGCAGCATAGTAGCATTTTTTTTTTTTTCATGAATCCTTGTTAAATAAAGTACCTTATTTCCATAACTGGTGTTGTTTTTCATTTTCGTCTTGTCCTTTCTTCAAAAAAACGCTTTTTCCTATATGCACATGCGCATGCCCAGTGATGCTGATGAGGCTGTTGCCCTCACTTTCCATAGGATCGCGCAGGCGCAGGTAAGCGCCGCCACTGCTCCTGCGCGAGATTTCGGCCGGCCGGGGAGACGCATCGCTGAGAGGAGAAGAGGAGAGAGGACCTGCCGGGGGGGGGGGGGGCATTTAGACTGATATAGGCGTTCATTTTTTAAAATTTTCGGCGGGCACATCACATCAGGGGGGCGTTCCTGGGCTACTTGCTAAAGGAGGAACTTCTCTAGCCTCTGGGCTCCAAGGAACTTCATTTGCATATAGGAAAAAGCGTTTTTTTGAAGAAAGGACAAGACGAAAATGAAAAACAACACCAGTTATGGAAATAAGGTACTTTATTTATCAAGGATTCATGAAAAAAAAAAATGCTACTATGCTGCTGACAGATTCCCTTTAAGCCCTATTACCTATGGTAGTTGGCCATTACCACAGGTGTATAACATCCAGCCTCTAGCCATGCAGTCTACCATTACCACAGGTGTATAACATCCAGCCTCTAGCCATGCAGTCTGCCATTACCACAGTGTATAACATCCAGCCTCTAGCCATGAAGTCTACCATTACCACAGTGTATAACATCCAGCCTCTAGCCGTGAAGTCTACCATTACCACAGTGTATAACATCCAGCCTCTAGCCGTGCAGTCTACCATTACCACAGTATATAACATCCAGCCTCTAGCCATGCAGTCTACCATTACCACAGTATATAACATCCAGCCTCTAGCCATGCTGTCTAACATTACCACAGTATATAACATCCAGCCTCTAGCCATGCAGTCTACCATTACCACAGGTGTATAACATCCAGCCTCTAGCCTATGCAGTCTACCATTACCACAGTGTATAACATCCAGCCTCTAGCCATGCAGTCTACCATTACCACAGTGTATAACATCCAGCCTCTAGCCATGCAGTCTACCATTACCACAGTGTATAACATCCAGCCTCTAGCCATGCAGTCTACCATTACCACAGTGTATAACATCCAGCCTCTAGCCATGCAGTCTACCATTACCACAGTGTATAACATCCAGCCTCTAGCCATGCAGTCTACCATTACCACAGTGTATAACATCCAGCCTCTAGCCATGCAGTCTACCATTACCACAGTGTATAACATCCAGCCTCTAGCCATGCAGTCTACCATTACCACAGTGTATAACATCCAGCCTCTAGCCATGCAGTCTACCATTACCACAGTGTATAACATCCAGCCTCTAGCCATGCAGTCTACCATTACCACAGTGTATAACATCCAGCCTCTAGCCATGCAGTCTACCATTACCACAGTGTATAACATCCAGCCTCTAGCCATGCAGTCTACCATTACCACAGTGTATAACATCCAGCCTCTAGCCATGCAGTCTACCATTACCACAGGTGTATAACATCCAGCCTCTAGCCATGCAGTCTACCATTACCACAGTGTATAACATCCAGCCTCTAGCCATGCAGTCTACCATTACCACAGTGTATAACATCCAGTCTCCTAGCCATGCAGTCTACCATTACCACAGTGTATAACATCCAGCCTCTAGCCATGCAGTCTACCATTACCACAGTGTATAACATCCAGCCTCTAGCCATGCAGTCTACCATTACCACAGTGTATAACATCCAGCCTCTAGCCATGCAGTCTACCATTACCACAGTGTATAACATCCAGCCTCTAGCCATGCAGTCTACCATTACCACAGTGTATAACATCCAGCCTCTAGTCATACAGTCTACCATTACCACAGTGTATAACATCCAGCCTCTAGCCATGCAGTCTGCCATTACCACAGTGTATAACATCCAGCCTCTAGTCATGCACTCTACCATTACCACAGTGTATAACATCCAGCCTCTAGCCGTGCAGTCTACCATTACCACAGGTGTATAACATCCAGCCTCTAGCCATGCAGTCTACCATTACCACAGTGTATAACATCCAGCCTCTAGCCATGCAGTCTACCATTACCACAGTATATAACATCCAGCCTCTAGCCATGCAGTCTGCCGTTACCACAGGTGTATAACATCCAGCCTCTAGCCATGCAGTCTACCATTACCACAGTATATAACATCCAGCCTCTAGCCATGCAGTCTACCATTACCACAGTGTATAACATCCAGCCTCTAGCCATGCAATCTTCCATTACCACAGTGTATAACATCCAGCCTCTAGCCATGCAGTCTACCATTACCACAGTGTATAACATCCAGCCTCTAGCCATGCAGTCTACCATTACCACAGTGTATAACATCCAGCCTCTAGCCATGCAGTCTACCATTACCACAGTGTATAACATCCAGCCTCTAGCCATACAGTCTACCATTACCACAGTATATAACATCCAGCCTCTAGCCATACAGTCTACCATTACCACAGTGTATAACATCCAGCCTCTAGCCATGCAGTCTACCATTACCACAGTGTATAACATCCAGCCTCTAGCCATGCAGTCTACCATTACCACAGTGTATAACATCCAGCCTCTAGCCATGCAGTCTACCATTACCACAGTGTATAACATCCAGCCTCTAGCCATGCAGTCTACCATTACCACAGTGTATAACATCCAGCCTCTAGCCATGCAGTCTACCATTACCACAGTGTATAACATCCAGCCTCTAGCCATGCAGTCTACCATTACTACAGTGTATAACATCCAGCCTCTAGCCATGCAGTCTACCATTACCACAGTATATAACATCCAGCCTCTAGCCATGCAGTCTACCATTACCACAGTGTATAACATCCAGCCTCTAGCCATGCAGTCTACCATTACCACAGTGTATAACATCCAGCCTCTAGCCATGCAGTCTACCATTACCACAGTGTATAACATCCAGCCTCTAGCCATGCAGTCTACCATTACCACAGTGTATAATATCCAGCCTCTAGCCATGCAGTCTGCCATTACCACAGTGTATAACATCCAGCCTCTAGCCATGCAGTCTGCCATTACCACAGTGTATAACATCCAGCCTCTAGCCATGCAGTCTACCATTACCACAGTGTATAACATCCAGCCTCTAGCCATGCAGTCTACCATTGCCACAGTGTATAACATCCAGCCTCTAGCCATGCAGTCTACCATTACCACAGTGTATAACATCCAGCCTCTAGCCATGCAGTCTACCATTACCACAGTGTATAACATCCAGCCTCTAGCCATGCAGTCTACCATTACCACAGTATATAACATCCAGCCTCTAGCCATGCAGTCTGCCATTACCACAGTGTATAACATCCAGCCTCTAGCCATGCAGTCTGCCATTACCACAGTGTATAACATCCAGCCTCTAGCCATGCAGTCTACCATTACCACAGGTGTATAAGATCCAGCCTCTAGCCATGCAGTCTACCATTACCACAGTGTATAACATCCAGCCTCTAGCCATGCAGTCTACCATTACCACAGTGTATAACATCCAGCCTCTAGCCATGCAGTCTACCATTACCACAGTGTATAACATCCAGCCTCTAGCCATGCAGTCTGCCATTACCACAGTCTATAACATCCAGCCTCTAGCCATGCAGTCTACCATTACCACAGTATATAACATCCAGCCTCTAGCCATGCAGTCTACCATTACCACAGTCTATAACATCCAGCCTCTAGCCGTGCAGTCTACCATTACCACAGTCTATAACATCCAGCCTCTAGCCATGCAGTCTACCATTACCACAGTGTATAACATCCAGCCTCTAGCCATGCAGTCTGCTATTACCACAGTGTATAACATCCAGCCTCTAGCCATGCAGTCTACCATTACCACAGTTGTATAACCTCCAGCCTCTAGCCTTGCAGTCTACCATTACCACAGTGTATAACATCCAGCCTCTAGCCATGCAGTCTACCATTGCCACAGTGTATAACATCCAGACTATAGCCTTGCAGTCTGCTATAAGTATGGGGGGTCTTCAGGGCTCAATCTTAGCCCCTTAGTTTCAGGGAAGGGAAATCCTAATGCTCCAGTAGACAAGACATTGTGGACAGTTGGTGACAGATTTGTGGGGACAGCTTTTCTGTTCCTCCATGACTGTTCCCCCGTGCGCAAAGCAAGCTCCATGGTTGGGGGAGCCTGGAAGAACCCGAATGGCCGCACAGAGCCCGACCTAAAACCCACCAGAACGAGGACTGCGAGCCGGGCCCCTCTCCTCCAACATCAGGGTCTGACCTCACAAATAGTCTTCAGGATATAAGGTCAACATTTTCCACAGACACCCTCCAAAATATTGTAGAAAGCCTTGCCAAAATTGCGAAGGGAGGACCATCGCTTAAGAGCAAAGGGGGAACAACTGCATATTAATGCCTATGGACGTACTCCATTGTGTCAAGAACTACAGATTACTCCCCCCATCATTGTCTCATCCACTGTAACCATCCCGCTATACAGTCTCCAGCTCATTACAGTCAGGGGCACAAGGGAATTCCTCTTTAGGAAAAGCTCTCCTCTGCATCTTCCACTTGATAGAACAAGTTTCACTTTCCTCAATAGTCATCTATAGAAGTATAACCCCCCTCCTCCTGCACTCCCATCCTGCTGGGAGTTACACCATTAATCATGGTCTGGCTATGGAGGTCAACTCTTGTTATCATTGCTGATATGAGCAGCCCCAGTATGGGAGGAGGTGGGTGATGGATCTTCTGGCCTCTTTTCTTCTTTTGCCAATGGTTTCAGGCTCATAGTGTAGTGAAGACAAAGGCTTCTTGCACACGACCGTATGGCTTTTTCAGTATTTTGCGGTCCGCAAAAAACGTATCCTCACAAAATACGACGTTCGTGTGCATTCTGTTTTTTGCGGAACAGAACAGCTGTCCCTTATAGAACAGTACTATCCTTGTCCGGTATGCGGACAATAATAGGACATGTTCTATCTTTGAACGGAACGGAAAAACGGAAATGGAAGGCATATGGAGTACCTTCCGTTTTTTTTTTTGCGCATCCATTGAAATGAATTGTTCCGTATACGGAATGCAAAAAACGGAACGTAAACAGAAAGAAAAAACGTTTGTGTGCATGAGCCCAAAGAGAAAGCTCGAAGGCCTGCAGCATCCAGCCGTATCCGCAGGATCGTGTCAAAGGGCTCAGTCCCCTGTAAAAGAAAGCATCATCAGCGCAGAATGAAAAGTTCTATAACTAGAGATGAGCGAACATTAAAAAAAAGTCCGTTGTTCGGCGTTCGGGTGGTGGTAAGTCGCGCATCCCGTTATGGATTCCACTATAGCGGCATATGGAATCCATAAGGGGCGGCTGCCACTAACCTGAACTGTTGAACAGCCGAAGGACCTGGGGTGACGTCACTGTCATGTGATCAGTGCAGGGGGCTGGATTTGATCCCGTGCTGAGCCACGCCCCCTGCACTGATCACATGACAGGGACGACACCCCAGGTCCTTCGGCTGTGCAACAGTTCGGGTAGGTGGCAGCCGCCCCTTATGGATTCCATATGCCGCTATAGTGGAATCCATAACGGGATGCGCGACTTACCACCACCCGAACGCCGAACAACGGACTTTTTTTTAATGTTCGCTCATCTCGATCTACAACTTTCTAATAGACTTGGTGTTTTTTTTTCTCAACATTTTTATGATCTTTGCCTGCTGTCAGTGAATGAAAACAAGCCTTGTTTATGCTCAGAGGATTCGAATACTGCGCACAGGAGAGGTTTTGTTACAATTGTATCCATCTAGATAGCACTCTACCAATCAGACACATCAGTGGCACAATGCTCTGTCCTAACAGTTTGTTACAATGTGTCAGGCTGCTTAGCAGAGGACAGACCGGATGCGACTGTAACAGGCTCATCAGGGGCTCTTTGTATCCCCGTAAGAACACATCGGAGTTTCTTCTTCCTCCGGCGTTTTGTGCTGACATAAGTAATCCACTGATGAATGATCAGCCGTCACCATCGATCAGATCCTTCAACTAAATCCAGCAACTAACACACGAAGACAAAACCCGAAGAGAGGGTTGAGAGAATCGATTTTCTCTGAATGGTGATAAAAAATCATACTTACCTCATCTATTTGAGTGCGAAGAGCTGGCAGCGGCCATCGTGACTGAGGATCTCACATAAAATCCAGTGAGGTATGATGTCATCACAGGCTGCGCTAGATCTTCAATCAAGATGGCGGCGGCCGGCTCATTGCCATGGATGAGGTAAGTATGACTTTAATAATTTTTTTAAATGTTACAATGTCTTATTGTTGTCAGATGCAGCGATCAGCTATGAACACAGCATCGAAGGGTTCAATTATTGGGGGGGGGTGGCGCAATGGCTGCTCCCCGTCATTGCACCCGCTCCATACAAAGAAATGCACTTGTGATGAAGTAATTCGTTACGATGCAAATTTTTGGGTAAAATTCAGCGAAGCAGCCGAATCTAATTTTCCAAAACTTCGCTTATCTCTCCCTCAGCATGAGCGGTCGAAAAATACCATCCCACAACTGCGAGGAATCTCTACATTTACCATAGACGAGTGTGATTCACTATAAGTTCTATACAACATGGCAAATCTTCACCCGCTATCTGCTGCACTGATGAGACGCTCAGGAATCATTGTGTCTGAACATTACTGTATTATACTCCAGAGCTGCACTCACTATTCTGCTGGTGGAGTCACTGTGCACATACATTACTGATCCTGTACTGCTCCTGAGTTACATCCTGTACTATACTCCAGAGCTGCACTCACTATTCTGCTTGTGCAGTCACTGTGTACATACATTACATATCCTGTACTGATCCTGAGTTACATCCTGTATTATACTCCAGAGCTGCACTCACTATTCTGCTGGTGGAGTCACTGTGTACATACATTACTTATCCTGTACTGATCCTGTTATATCCTGTATTATACTCCAGAGCTGCACTCACTATTCTGCTGGAGCAGTCACTGTGTACATACATTACTTATCCTGTACTGATCCTGAGTTACATCCTGTATTATACTCCAGAGCTGCACTCACTATTAAGCTGGTGCTGTCACTGTGTACATACATTACTTATCCTGTACTGATCCTGAGTTACATCCTGTATTATACTCCAGAGCTGCACTCACTATTCTGCTGGTGCAGTCATTGTGCACATACATTACTTATCCTGAGTTACATCCTGTATTATACTCCAGAGCTGCACTCACTATTCTGCTGGTGCAGTCACTGTGTACATACATTACTTATCCTGTACTGATCCTGAGTTACATCCTGTATTATACTCCAGAGCTGCACTCACTATTAAGCTGGTGCTGTCACTGTGTACATACATTACTTATCCTGTACTGATCCTGAGTTACATCCTATATTATACTCCAGAGCTGCACTCACTATTCTGCTGGTGGAGTCACTGTGTACATACATTACTTATCCTGTACTGATCCTGAGTTACATCCTGTATTATACTCCAGAGCTCCATTCACTATTCTGCTGGTGCAGTCACTGTGTACATACATTACTTATCCTGTACTGATGCTGAGTTACATCCTGTATTATACTCCAGAGCTGCATTCACTATTCTGCTGGTGCAGTCATTGTGTACATACATTACTTATCCTGTACTGATCCTGTATTATACTCCAGAGCTGCACTCACTATTCTGCTGATAGAGTCACTGTGTACATACATTACTTATCCTGTACTGATCCTGAGTTACATCCTGTATTATACTCCAGAGCTGCATTCACTATTCTGCTGGTGCAGTCATTGTGTACATACATTACTTATCCTGTACTGATCCTGAGTTACATCCTGTATTATACTCCAGAGCTGCACTCACTATTCTGCTGGTGGAGTCACTGTGTACATGCATTTCATTATTTATCCTGTACTGATCCTGAGTTACATCCTGTATTATACTCCAGAGCTGCACTCACTATTCAGCTGGTGCAGTCACTGTGTACATACATTACTTATTCTGTACTGATCCTGAGTTACATCCTGTATTATACCCCAGAGCTGCACTCACTATTCTGCTGATGCAATCACTGTGTACATACATTACATTACGTATCCTGTACTGATCCTGAGTTACATCCTGTATTATACTCCAGAGCTGCACTCACTATTCTGCTGGTGCAGTCACTGTGTACATACATTACTTATCCTGTACTGATCCTGAGTTACATCCTGTGTTATACTCCAGAGCTGCACTCACTATTCTGCTGGTGCACTCACTGTGTACATACATTACTTATCCTGTACTGATCCTGAGTTACATCCTGTATTATACTCCAGAGCTGCACTCACTATTCTGCTGGTGCACTCACTGTGTACATACATTACTTATCCTGTGCTGATCCTGAGTTACATCCTGTATTATACTCCAGAGCTGCACTCACTATTCTGCTGGTGCAGTCACTGTGTACATACATTACTTATCCTGTACTGATCCTGAGTTACATCCTGTATTATACTCCAGAGCAGCACTCACTATTCTGCTGGTGGAGTCACTGTGTACATACATTACTTATCCTGTACTGATCCTGAGTTACATCCTGTATTATACTCCAGAGCTGCACTCACTATTCTGCTGGTGCAATCACTGTGTACATACATTACTTATCCTGTACTGATCCTGAGTTACATACTGTATTATACTCCAGAGCTGCACTCACTATTCTGCTGGTGCAGTCACTGTGTACATACATTACTTATCCTATACTCATCCTGAGTTACATCCTGTATTATACTCCAGAGCTGCACTCACTATTCTGCTGGTGCAGTCACTGTGTACATACATTACATTACTTATCCTGTACTGATCCTGAGTTACATCCTGTATTATACTCCAGAGCTGCACTCTCTATTCTGCTGGTGCAGTCACTGTGTACATACATTACTTATCCTGTACTGATCCTGAGTTACATCCTGTATTATACTCCAGAGCTGCACTCTCTATTCTGCTGGTGCAGTCACTGTGTACATACATTACTTATCCTGTACTGATCCTGAGTTACATCCTGTATTATACTCCAGAGCTCCATTCACTATTCTGCTGGTGCAGTCACTGTGTACATACATTACTTATCCTGTACTGATGCTGAGTTACATCCTGTATTATACTCCAGAGCTGCATTCACTATTCTGCTGGTGCAGTCATTGTGTACATACATTACTTATCCTGTACTGATCCTGAGTTACATCCTGTGTTATACTCCAGAGCTGCACTCACTATTCTGCTGGTGCACTCACTGTGTACATACATTACTTATCCTGTACTGATCCTGAGTTACATCCTGTATTATACTCCAGAGCTGCACTCTCTATTCTGCTGGTGCAGTCACTGTGTACATACATTACTTATCCTGTACTGATCCTGAGTTACATCCTGTATTATACTCCAGAGCTGCACTCACTATTCTGCTGGTGCAGTCACTGTGTACATACATTACTTATCCTGTACTGATCCTGAGTTACATCCTATATTATACTCCAGAGCTGCACTCACTATTCTGCTGGTGCAGTCACTGTGTACATACATTACTTATCCTGTACTGATCCTGAGGTTACATCCTGTATTATACTCCAGAGCTCCATTCACTATTCTGCTGGTGCAGTCACTGTGTACATACATTACTTATCCTGTACTGATGCTGAGTTACATCCTGTATTATACTCCAGAGCTGCATTCACTATTCTGCTGGTGCAGTCATTGTGTACATACATTACTTATCCTGTACTGATCCTGAGTTACATCCTGTGTTATACTCCAGAGCTGCACTCACTATTCTGCTGGTGCACTCACTGTGTACATACATTACTTATCCTGTACTGATCCTGAGTTACATCCTGTATTATACTCCAGAGCTGCACTCACTATTCTGCTGGTGCACTCACTGTGTACATACATTACTTATCCTGTACTGATCCTGAGTTACATCCTGTATTATACTCCAGAGCAGCACTCACTATTCTGCTGGTGGAGTCACTGTGTACATACATTACTTATCCTGTACTGATCCTGAGTTACATCCTGTATTATACTCCAGAGCTGCACTCACTATTCTGCTGGTGCAATCACTGTGTACATACATTACTTATCCTGTACTGATCCTGAGTTACATACTGTATTATACTCCAGAGCTGCACTCACTATTCTGCTGGTGCAGTCACTGTGTACATTCATTACTTATCCTGTACTGATCCTGAGTTACATCCTGTATTATACTCCAGAGCTGCACTCTCTATTCTGCTGGTGCAGTCACTGTGTGCATACATTACTTATCCTGTACTGATCCTGAGTTACATCCTGTATTATACTCCAGAGCTGCACTCACTATTCTGCTGGTGGAGTCACTCTGTACATATATTACTTATCCTGTACTGATCCTGAGTTACATCCTGTATTATACTCCAGAGCTGCACTCACTATTCTGCTGGTGCAGTCACTGTGTACATACATTACTTATCCTGTACTGATCCTGAGTTACATCCTGTATTATACTCCAGAGCTGCACTCACTATTCTGCCGCTCATGAACCTGAATGGGCTCAATAAGTACTACAAACTGTGGCCCTCTAGGTATAGCTATACTACCACTCCTATCATGCCATATCATGTTAGGAGTGGTAGTTTTACATCAGTTATAGAGTGCAGATATACAGATGCGTTCTCTCTGCTCGGTGATATTCACAGGTCTAGATGTCGGCTGCTGCAGATCAATTAACACAACAATTAGTGAGATGTCGACCCCGTCTTTGTGGTGAAATTGCATTAGGTCTGACCCTTCGCCCTTCACGGTTCCAGTAATGTGCGGAGCTGGGGGTCGGAGGGATTCCTGGCTCCTTGTTGTTTGCTGTGTGAATGTGATAATAGAATCTGATGTTCCTCTTTAGGAAATGTTACTGGATTTCATTATTTAGTGAGCTCCAGGGACGGAGGCGGCTGAGCTCATGTGTCTAAGCCTCAGCGGTTATTGATCCCGCGCATCTACAGAGAAAATAAACTACCGGTCCGCTAGGGTCATTATTAGTGCTGAGAATCAAAGTCCACGAAGTTCCAAATTATCTGTGAGTGATAAGGTATTTTGGCTTAAAGGGGTTGTCTCATCATAGACAATGGGGGCATATCGCTAGGACCCGCACCTATATCGAGAACGGAGCCCCGCAAGGTGGTGGCTGGAGGACTTTGGTCCGGCCACCACAAGCCGGCTCCCCATAGAAGTAAATGGGAGCGCGTCTCCTGCTCCCATTCATTTCTATGGGGCTAACGGAAATAGCTGAACCAGCGCTATTTTTGCCGGCCCCATAGAAAATGAAGGAAGGGCAGCTGCGCATGCACAGTGTGCCTTCCTTCACTTGCGGGGCTTAGTTCTCGATATAGGTGCAGGTCCCACACCAATAAGACAATGGGGGCATATCTTAACGATATGCCTCCATTTTCCATGATGAGGCAACCCCTTTAAATCTATTTCCCTTAAGTTCTATTTCCCCAAGGTGTCAATTTTTGGGTGGTTGTTACATATATTCAAACCAGCATATACATGTTTACTATACCAAGTCACTGGGTAGCAGACAATATTATCTGGGAGGCCCAAATATGTCAGGGCTACAGAAGGGTTCCAAACGAAAGACCTAACACCAGAAAGTGGGTAGTAGTAGCACCAACTATACGGCCAGAAGAAGCAGTAGTAGTAGTAGACCACAGTTGTCTCTGGCTTCGAAAAGGCACACGATTATAGGTGAGGAAAAAGAGGATGAGATTGTGGATTGGATGGCTCACTCCTCCTCTCAGTCGCAGCAGGATTGGAGGTGACTTCGGAGTCTGACACCATGCCGTAGAGCCGGAGGTCACAGCGTTCCTCCTGCCTCTCCCCAGTGGAGTCCTTTCACTTTTCACTGCCTTTCTTTATTCCTAATAAGTAGCAAAAAAACAAAAAAACAGCAGTGCCAAGGATGGTCTCTGACGCATTAGCTGTGTTCCTGGTTCGTGCTCCTGTGCTTATTTGGATTGCTCGTGCTTCCGATCCCAGATTGTATCTCTTTTGTTATGGTGTAGCCTGTCCGGTTCTGATCCATATACATACTACTCTATATTGTGTTTGTCTGTCCTTTATTTGTTAGTCCGTCTCTGCACTTATTTAGCAGAGGGACCGTTTGCCAGTTGTGGTCTAGCTATCTAGGACTTGTACTGCAAGTAGGTAGGTAAAGCGGGTGGGTACTAGCTTTAGGGCTCACTGTCTTTGTCTGTACTTACCTACAGTCGTTGCACCTACCAAAAAACTGTGGATAAATGAGGGCTCCAGTTTCCAAATTGGTTTTATACCCATAAAACCAACCTCTATAGATACAAAGAAACTGAATCTTTCCAGATATGTAAATCAGCCACATCCTCTCTGGATACATAGAACAGCCTGAACCTCTTCAGCTACACAGATCCTTCTGAACCCCTCCAGATACATACAGTAGCCTGAACCTCTCCAGATACATAGAGCGGCCTGAACCTCTCCAGATACATGGAGCAGCCTGAACCCCTGCAGATACATGGAGCGGCCTGAACCTCTCCAGATACATGGAGCAGCCTGAACCCCTCCAGATACATGGAGCAGCCTGAACCCCTCCAGATACAAGGAGCAGCCTGAACTTCTCCAGATACATGGAGCAGCCTGAACCCCTCCAGATACATGGAGCAGCCTGAACCCCTTCAGATACATGGAGCAGCCTGAACCTCTACAGATACACAGATCAGTCTGAACATCTCCGGATACATAGAACAGCCTGAACGTCTCCAGGAACATGGAGCAGCCTGAACCTTTCCAGATACATGAAGCAGCCTGAACCTTTCCAGATACATGGAGCAGCCTGAACCCCTCCAGATACATGGAGCAGCATAAACCTTTCCGGATACATAGAACAGCCTGAACGTCTCCAGGAACATGGAGCAGCCTGAACCTCTCCAGATACATGGAGCAGTCTGAACCTCTCCAGATACATGGAGCAGCCTGAACTTCTCCAGATACATGGAGCAGCCTGAACCTCTACAGATACACAGATCAGTCTGAACATCTCCGGATACATAGAACAGCCTGAACGTCTCCAGGAACATGGAGCAGCCTGAACCTTTCCAGATACATGGAGCAGCCTGAACCTCTCCAGATAAATGGAGCAGCCTGAACCTCTACAGATACACAGATCAGTCTGAACAGCTCCGGATACATAGAACAGCCTGAACGTCTCCAGGAACATGGAGCAGCCTGAACCTTTCCAGATACATGGAGCAGCCTGAACCTTTCCAGATACATGAAGCAGCCTGAACCCCTCCAGATACATAGAGCAGCCTGAACCCCTCCAGATACATAGAGCAGCCTGAACCTCTCCAGATACATAGAGCGGCCTGAACCCCTCCAGATAAATAGAGCAGCCTCAATCCCTTCAAATACACTGAGCGGCCTAAACCTCTCCAGATACATAGAGCAGCCTGAACCCCTCCAGATACACAGAGCAGCCTGAACCTCTCCAGAAACATACAGCGTCCTGAACCTCTCCAAATACATAGAGCAGCCTGAACCTCTCCAGATACATACAGCGTCCTGAACCTCTCCAAATACATAGAGCGGCCTGAACCTCTCCAGATACATAAAGCAGCCTGAACCTCTCCAGATACATAGAGCAGCCTGAACCTCTCCAGATACATAGAGCAGCCTGAACCCCTCCAGATACATAAAGCAGCCTGAACCTCTCCAGATACATAGAGCGGTCTGAACCTCTCCAGATACATAGAGCAGCCTGAACCCCTCCAGATACATAGAGCAGCCTGAACCTCTCCAGATACATATAGCGTCCTGAACCTCTCCAGATACAAAGAGGAGCCTGAACCTCTCCAGATACATAGAGCAGCCTGAACCCCTCCAGATACATAGAGCAGCCTGAACCTCTCCAGATACATAGAGCGTCCTGAACCTCTCCAGATACATGGAGCAGTCTGAACCTCTCCAGATACATGGAGCAGCCTGAACTTCTCCAGATATATAGAACAGCCTGAACGTCTCCAGGAACATGGAGCAGCCTGAACCTCTCCAGATACATAGAGCAGCCTGAACCTCTCCAGATACATAGAGCAGCCTGAACCCCTCCAGATACATAAAGCAGCCTGAACCTCTCCAGATACATAGAGCGGTCTGAACCTCTCCAGATACATAGAGCAGCCTGAACCCCTCCAGATACATAGAGCAGCCTGAACCTCTCCAGATACATATAGCGTCCTGAACCTCTCCAGATACAAAGAGGAGCCTGAACCTCTCCAGATACATAGAGCAGCCTGAACCCCTCCAGATACATAGAGCAGCCTGAACCTCTCCAGATACATAGAGCGTCCTGAACCCCTTCAGATACATGGAGCAGCCTGAACCTCTACAGATACACAGATCAGTCTGAACATCTCCGGATACATAGAACAGCCTGAACGTCTCCAGGAACATGGAGCAGCCTGAACCTTTCCAGATACATGAAGCAGCCTGAACCTTTCCAGATACATGGAGCAGCCTGAACCCCTCCAGATACATGGAGCAGCATAAACCTTTCCGGATACATAGAACAGCCTGAACGTCTCCAGGAACATGGAGCAGCCTGAACCTCTCCAGATACATGGAGCAGTCTGAACCTCTCCAGATACATGGAGCAGCCTGAACTTCTCCAGATACATGGAGCAGCCTGAACCTCTACAGATACACAGATCAGTCTGAACATCTCCAGATACATAGAACAGCCTGAACTTCTCCAGGAACATGGAGCAGCCTGAACCTTTCCAGATAAATGGAGCAGCCTGAACCTCTCCAGATAAATGGAGCAGCCTGAACCTCTACAGATACACAGATCAGACTGAACATCTCCGGATACATAGAACAGCCTGAACGTCTCCAGGAACATGGAGCAGCCTGAACCTTTCCAGATACATGGAGCAGCCTGAACCTTTCCAGATACATGGAGCAGCCTGAACCCCTCTAGATACATGGAGCAGCATAAACCTTTCCGGATACATAGAACAGCCTGAACGTCTCCAGGAACATGGAGCAGCCTGAACCTCTCCAGATACATGGAGCAGTCTGAACGTCTCCAGATACATGGAGCAGCCTGAACTTCTCCAGATATATAGAACAGCCGGAACGTCTCCAGGAACATGGAGCAGCCTGAACCTCTCCAGATACATAGAGCAGCCTGAACCCCTCCAGATACATAGAGAAGCCTGAACCTCTCCAGATACATAGAGCAGCCTGAACCTCTCCACATACATAGAGCAGCCTGAATCTCTCCAGATACACAGAGCGGCCTGAACCCCTCCAGATACATAGAGCAGCCTGAACCTCTCCAGATACATAGAGCAGCCTGAACCTCTCCAGATACATAGAGCAGCCTGAACCTCTCCAGATACATAGAGCAGCCTGAACCTCTTCAGATACATAGAGCACCCTGAACCTCTCCAGATACAGAGAGCAGCCTGAACCTCTCCAGATACATAGAGCGGCCTGAACCCCTCCAGATAAATAGAGCAGCCTCAATCCCTTCAAATACACAGAGCGGCCTAAACCTCTCCAGATACATAGAGCAGCCTGAACCCCTCCAGATACACAGAGCAGCCTGAACCTCTCCAGAAACATACAGCGTCCTGAACCTCTCCAAATACCTAGAGCAGCCTGAACCTCTCCAGATACATACAGCGTCCTGAACCTCTCCAAATACATAGAGCGGCCTGAACCTCTCCAGATACATAAAGCAGCCTGAACCTCTCCAGATACATAGAGCAGCCTGAACCTCTCCAGATACATAGAGCAGCCTGAACCCCTCCAGATACATAAAGCAGCCTGAACCTCTCCAGATACATAGAGCGGTCTGAACCTCTCCAGATACATAGAGCAGCCTGAACCCCTCCAGATACATAGAGCAGCCTGAACCTCTCCAGATACATATAGCGTCCTGAACCTCTCCAAATAAAAAGAGGAGCCTGAACCTCTCCAGATACATAGAGCAGCCTGAACCCCTCCAGATACATAGAGCAGCCTGAACCTCTCCAGATACATAGAGCAGCCTGAACCTCTCCAGATACATGGAGCAGTCTGAACCTCTCCAGATACATGGAGCAGCCTGAACTTCTCCAGATATATAGAACAGCCTGAACGTCTCCAGGAACATGGAGCAGCCTGAACCTCTCCAGATACATGGAGCAGCCAGAACATCTCCAAATACATGGAACAGTCTGAACCCCTCCAGATACATGGAGCAGCCTGAACCTCTCCAGATACATACAGCGGCCTGAACCTCTCCAGATACATAGAGCAGCCTGAACCTCTCCAGATACATAGAGCAGCCTGAATCTCTCCAGATACACAGAGCAGCCTGAACCTCTCCAGATACATAGAGCAGCCTGAACCTCTCCAGATACATAGAGCAGCCTGAACCTCTCCAGATACATAGAGCAGCCTGAACCTCTTCAGATACATAGAGAAGCCTGAACCTCTCCAGATACATAGAGCAGCCTGAACCTCTCCACATACATAGAGCAGCCTGAATCTCTCCAGATACACAGAGCGGCCTGAACCCCTCCAGATACATAGAGCAGCCTGAACCTCTCCAGATACATAGAGCAGCCTGAACCTCTCCAGATACATAGAGCAGCCTGAACCTCTCCAGATACATAGAGCAGCCTGAACCTCTTCAGATACATAGAGCACCCTGAACCTCTCCAGATACATAGAGCAGCCTGAACCCCTCCAGATAAATAGAGCAGCCTCAATCCCTTCAAATACACAGAGCGGCCTAAACCTCTCCAGATACATAGAGCAGCCTGAACCCCTCCAGATACACAGAGCAGCCTGAACCTCTCCAGAAACATACAGCGTCCTGAACCTCTCCAAATACCTAGAGCAGCCTGAACCTCTCCAGATACATACAGCGTCCTGAACCTCTCCAAATACATAGAGCGGCCTGAACCTCTCCAGATACATAAAGCAGCCTGAACCTCTCCAGATACATAGAGCAGCCTGAACCTCTCCAGATACATAGAGCAGCCTGAACCCCTCCAGATACATAAAGCAGCCTGAACCTCTCCAGATACATAGAGCGGTCTGAACCTCTCCAGATACATAGAGCAGCCTGAACCCCTCCAGATACATAGAGCAGCCTGAACCTCTCCAGATACATATAGCGTCCTGAACCTCTCCAGATACAAAGAGGAGCCTGAACCTCTCCAGATACATAGAGCAGCCTGAACCCCTCCAGATACATAGAGCAGCCTGAACCTCTCCAGATACATGGAGCAGTCTGAACCTCTCCAGATACATGGAGCAGCCTGAACCCCTCTAGATACATGGAGCAGCATAAACCTTTCCGGATACATAGAGCAGCCTGAACCTCTCCAGGATACATGGAGCAGCCTGAACCTCTCCAGATACATGGAGCAGCCTGAACCTCTCCAGATACATAGAGCAGCCTGAACCTCTCCAGATACATAGAGCAGCCTGAACCTCTCCAGATACATAGAGCAGCCTGAACCTCTCCAGATACATAGAGCAGCCTGAACCTCTCCAGATACATAGAGCAGCCTGAACCTCTCCAGATACATAGAGCAGCCTGAACCTCTCCAGATACATAGAGCAGCCTGAACCTCTCCAGATACACAGAGCGGCCTGAACCCCTCCAGATACATAGAGCAGCCTGAACCTCTCCAGATACATAGAGCAGCCTGAACCTCTCCAGATACATAGAGCAGCCTGAACCTCTCCAGATACATAGAGCAGCCTGAACCTCTTCAGATACATAGAGCACCCTGAACCTCTCCAGATACAGAGAGCAGCCTGAACCTCTCCAGATACATAGAGCGGCCTGAACCCCTCCAGATAAATAGAGCAGCCTCAATCCCTTCAAATACACAGAGCGGCCTAAACCTCTCCAGATACATAGAGCAGCCTGAACCCCTCCAGATACACAGAGCAGCCTGAACCTCTCCAGAAACATACAGCGTCCTGAACCTCTCCAAATACCTAGAGCAGCCTGAACCTCTCCAGATACATACAGCGGCCTGAACCTCTCCAAATACATAGAGCGGCCTGAACCTCTCCAGATACATAAAGCAGCCTGAACCTCTCCAGATACATAGAGCAGCCTGAACCTCTCCAGATACATAGAGCAGCCTGAACCCCTCCAGATACATAAAGCAGCCTGAACCTCTCCAGATACATAGAGCGGCCTGAACCTCTCCAGATACATAGAGCAGCCTGAACCCCTCCAGATACATAGAGCAGCCTGAACCTCTCCAGATACATATAGCGGCCTGAACCTCTCCAGATACATAGAGGAGCCTGAACCTCTCCAGATACATAGAGCAGCCTGAACCCCTCCAGATACATAGAGCAGCCTGAACCTCTCCAGATACATAGAGCAGTCCTGAACCTCTCCAGATACATGGAGCAGTCTGAACCTCTCCAGATACATGGAGCAGCCTGAACTTCTCCAGATATATAGAACAGCCTGAACGTCTCCAGGAACATGGAGCAGCCTGAACCTCTCCAGATACATGGAGCAGCCAGAACATCTCCAAATACATGGAACAGTCTGAACCCCTCCAGATACATGGAGCAGCCTGAACCTCTCCAGATACATACAGCGGCCTGAACCTCTCCAGATACATAGAGCAGCCTGAACCTCTCCAGATACATAGAGCAGCCTTAATCTCTCCAGATACACAGAGCGGCCTGAACCCCTCCAGATACATAGAGCAGCCTGAACCTCTCCAGATACATAGAGCAGCCTGAACCTCTCCAGATACATAGAGCAGCCTGAACCTCTCCAGATACATAGAGCAGCCTGAACCTCTCCAGATACATAGAGCAGCCTGAACCTCTCCAGATACATAGAGCAGCCTGAACCTCTCCAGATACATAGAGCAGCCTGAATCTCTCCAGATACACAGAGCGGCCTGAACCCCTCCAGATACATAGAGCAGCCTGAACCTCTCCAGATACATAGAGCAGCCTGAACCTCTCCAGATACATAGAGCAGCCTGAACCTCTCCAGATACATAGAGCAGCCTGAACCTCTTCAGATACATAGAGCACCCTGAACCTCTCCAGATACAGAGAGCAGCCTGAACCTCTCCAGATACATAGAGCGGCCTGAACCCCTCCAGATAAATAGAGCAGCCTCAATCCCTTCAAATACACAGAGCGGCCTAAACCTCTCCAGATACATAGAGCAGCCTGAACCCCTCCAGATACACAGAGCAGCCTGAACCTCTCCAGAAACATACAGCGTCCTGAACCTCTCCAAATACCTAGAGCAGCCTGAACCTCTCCAGATACATACAGCGTCCTGAACCTCTCCAAATACATAGAGCGGCCTGAACCTCTCCAGATACATAAAGCAGCCTGAACCTCTCCAGATACATAGAGCAGCCTGAACCTCTCCAGATACATAGAGCAGCCTGAACCCCTCCAGATACATAAAGCAGCCTGAACCTCTCCAGATACATAGAGCGGTCTGAACCTCTCCAGATACATAGAGCAGCCTGAACCCCTCCAGATACATAGAGCAGCCTGAACCTCTCCAGATACATATAGCGGCCTGAACCTCTCCAGATACAAAGAGGAGCCTGAACCTCTCCAGATACATAGAGCAGCCTGAACCCCTCCAGATACATAGAGCAGCCTGAACCTCTCCAGATACATGGAGCAGCCTGAACCTCTCCAGATACATGGAGCAGCCTGAACTTCTCCAGATACATAGAACAGCCTGAACGTCTCCAGGAACATGGAGCAGCCTGAACCTCTCCAGATACATGGAGCAGCCAGAACATCTCCAAATACATGGAACAGTCTGAACCCCTCCAGATACATGGAGCAGCCTGAACCTCTCCAGATACATACAGCGGCCTGAACCTCTCCAGATACATAGAACAGCCTGAACCTCTCCAGATACATAGAGCAGCCTGAATCTCTCCAGATACACAGAGCGGCCTGAACCCCTCCAGAGACATAGAGCAGCCCGAACCTCTCCAGATACATAGAGCAGCCTGAACCTCTCCAGATACAGAGAGCAGCCTGAACCTCTCCAGATACATAGAGCAGCCTGAACCTCTTCAGATACATAGAGCACCCTGAACCTCTCCAAATACAGAGAGCAGCCTGAACCTCTCCAGATACATAAAGCGGCCTGAACCCCTCCAGATAAATAGAGCAGCCTCAATCCCTTCAAATACACAGAGCGGCCTAAACCTCTCCAGATACATAGAGCAGCCTGAACCCCTCCAGATACACAGAGCAGCCTGAACCCCTCCAGATACACAGAGCAGCCTGAACCTCTCCAGATACATACAGCGTCCTGAACCTCTCCAAATAAATAGAGCAGCCTGAACCTCTCCAGATACATACAGCGTACTGAACTTCTCCAAATACATAGAGCGGCCTGAACCTCTCCAGATACATAAAGCAGCCTGAACCTCTCCAGATACATAGAGCAGCCTGTACCCCTCCAGATATATAAAGCAGCCTGAACCTCTCCAGATACATAGAGCGGTCTGAACCGCTCCAGATACATAGAGCAGCCTGAACCTCTCCAGATACATAGAGCAGCCTGAACCCCTCCAGATACAAAGAGCAGCCTGAACCTCTCCAGATACATGGAGCAGCCTGAACCCCTCCAGATACATAGAGCAGCCTGAACCTCTCCAGATACATAGAGCAGCCTGAACCTCTCCAGATACATAGAGCAGCCTGAACCTCTCCAGATACATAGAGCGGCCTGAACCCCTCCAGATACATAGAGCGGCCTGAACCCCTCCAGATACATAGAGCAGCCTGAACCCTCCAGATACATAGAGCAGCCTGAACCTCTCCAGATACACAGAGCGGCCTGAACCTCTCCAGATACATAGAGCGGCCTGAACCTCTCCAGATACATAGAGCAGCCTGAACCTCTCCAGATACACAGAGCGGCCTGAACCTCTCCAGATACATAGAGCAGCCTGAACCTCTCAAGATACATAGAGCAGCCTGAACCCCTCCAGATACAAAGAGCAGCCTGAACCTCTCCAGATACATAGATCATCCTGAACCTCTCCAGATACATAGAGCATCCTGAACCTCTCCAGATACATAGAGCGGCCTGAACCTCTCCAAATAAATAGAGCAGCCTGAACCTCTCCAGATACATACAGCGTACTGAACTTCTCCAAATACATAGAGCGGCCTGAACCTCTCCAGATACATAAAGCAGCCTGAACCTCTCCAGATACATAGAGCAGCCTGTACCCCTCCAGATATATAAAGCAGCCTGAACCTCTCCAGATACATAGAGCGGTCTGAACCGCTCCAGATACATAGAGCAGCCTGAACCTCTCCAGATACATAGAGCAGCCTGAACCCCTCCAGATACAAAGAGCAGCCTGAACCTCTCCAGATACATGGAGCAGCCTGAACCCCTCCAGATACATAGAGCAGCCTGAACCCCTCCAGATACAAAGAGCAGCCTGAACCTCTCTAGATACATAGAGCAGCCTGAACCTCTCCAGATACATAGAGCGGCCTGAACCCCTCCAGATACATAGAGCGGCCTGAACCCCTCCAGATACATAGAGCAGCCTGAACCCCTCCAGATACCTAGAGCAGCCTGAATCTCTCCAGATACACAGAGCGGCCTGAACCTCTCCAGATACATAGAGCGGCTTGAACCTCTCCAGATACATAGAGCGGCCTGAACATCTCCAGATACACAGAGCGGCCTGAACCTCTCCAGATACATAGAGCAGCCTGAACCTCTCAAGATACATAGAGCAGCCTGAACCCCTCCAGATACAAAGAGCAGCCTGAACCTCTCCAGATACATAGATCATCCTGAACCTCTCCAGATACATAGAGCATCCTGAACCTCTCCAGATACATAGAGCGGCCTGAACCTCTCCAGATACATAGAGCGGCCTGAACCTCTCCAGATACATAGAGCGGCCTGAACCCCTCCAGATAGATAGAGCAGCCTGAACCTCTCCAGATGCATAGAGCAGCCTGAACCCCTCCAGATACATAGAGCAGCCTGAACCTCTCCAGATACATAGAGTAGCCTGAACCTCTCCAGATACATAGAGCAGCCCGAACCCCTCCAGTTACATAGAGCGGCCTGAACCCCTCCAGAGACATAGAGCAGCTTGAACCTCTCCAGATACACAGAGCGGCCTGAACCTCTCCAGAAACATAGAGCAGCCTGAACCTCTCCAGATACATAGAGCAGCCTTAGCCTCTCCAGATACATAGAGCAGCCTGAACATCTCCAGATACATAGAGGAGCCTGAACTTCTCCAGATACATAGAGCAGCCTGAACCCCTCCAGATACACAGAGCAGCCTAAACCTCTCCAGATACATAGAGTAGCCTGAACCCCTCCAGATACATAGAACAGCCTGAACCCCTCCAGATACATAGAGCAGCCTAAACCTCTCCAGATACATAGAGTAGCCTGAACCCCTCCAGATACACAGAGCAGCCTGAATCTCTCCAGATACATAGAGCGGCCTGAACCTCTCCAGATACATAGAGCAGCCTGAACCTCTACAGATACATAGAGCAGCCTGAACCTCTCCAGATACATAGAGCGGCCTGAACCTCTCCAGATACATAGAGCAGCCTGAACTTCTCCAGATACATAGAGCAGCCTGAACCTCTCCAGATACATAGAGCAGCCTGAACCCCTCCAGATACATAGAGCAGCCTGAACCCCTCCAGATACATAGAGCAGCCTGAACCTCTCCAGATACATAGAGTAGCCTGAACCTCTCCAGATACATAGAGCAGCCCGAACCCCTCCAGTTACATAGAGCGGCCTGAACCCCTCCAGAGACATAGAGCAGCCCGAACCTCTCCAGATACATAGAGCAGCCTGAACCTCTCCAGATACATAGAGCAGCCTGAACCTCTCCAGATACATAGAGCAGCCTGAACCTCTCCAGATACATAGAGCAGCCTTAACCTCTACAGATACATAGAGCGGCCTGAACCCCTCCAGATACATAGAGCAGCCTGAACCCCTCCAGATACAGAGAGCAGCCTGAACCCCTCCAGATACATAGAGCAGCCTGAACCTCTCCAGATACATAGAGCAGCCTGAACCCCTCCACGGACATAGAGCGTCCTGAACCTCTCCAGATACATAGAGCAGCCTGAACCTCTCCAGATACATAGAGCAGCCTGAACCTCTCCAGATACACAGAGCGGCCTGAACCTCTCCAGAAACATAGAGCAGCCTGAACCTCTCCAGATACATAGAGCAGCCTTAGCCTCTCCAGATACATAGAGCAGCCTGAACATCTCCAGATACATAGAGGAGCCTGAACTTCTCCAGATACATAGAGCAGCCTGAACCCCTCCAGATACATAGAGCAGCCTGAACCTCTCCAGATACATAGAGTAGCCTGAACCCCTCCAGATACATAGAGTAGCCTGAACCTCTCCAGATACATAGAGCAGCCTAAACCTCTCCAGATACATAGAGTAGCCTGAACCCCTCCAGATACACAGAGCAGCCTGAATCTCTCCAGATACATAGAGCGGCCTGAACCTATCCAGATACATAGAGCAGCCTGAACCTCTACAGATACATAGAGCAGCCTGAACCTCTCCAGATACATAGAGCGGCCTGAACCTCTCCAGATACATAGAGCAGCCTGAACTTCTCCAGATACATAGAGCAGCCTGAACCTCTCCAGATACATAGAGCAGCCTGAACCCCTCCAGATACATAGAGCAGCCTGAACCGCTCCAGATACATAGAGCAGCCTGAACCTCTCCAGATACATAGAGTAGCCTGAACCTCTCCAGATACATAGAGCAGCCTATACCTCTCCAGATACATAGAGCAGCCCGAACCCCTCCAGTTACATAGAGCGGCCTGAACCCCTCCAGAGACATAGAGCAGCCCGAACCTCTCCAGATACATAGAGCAGCCTGAACCTCTCCAGATACATAGAGCAGCCTGAACCTCTCCAGATACATAGAGCAGCCTGAACCTCTCCAGATACATAGAGCAGCCTTAACCTCTACAGATACATAGAGCGGCCTGAACCCCTCCAGATACATAGAGCAGCCTGAACCCCTCCAGATACAGAGAGCAGCCTGAACCCCTCCAGATACACAGAGCAGCCTGAACCTCTCCAGATACATAGAGCAGCCTGAACCCCTCCACGGACATAGAGCGTCCTGAACCTCTCCAGATACATAGAGCAGCCTGAACCTCTCCAGATACATAGAGCAGCCTGAACCTCTCCAGATACACAGAGCGGCCTGAACCTCTCCAGAAACATAGAGCAGCCTGAACCTCTCCAGATACATAGAGCAGCCTTAGCCTCTCCAGATACATAGAGCAGCTTGAACCTCTCCAGATACACAGAGCGGCCTGAACCTCTCCAGAAACATAGAGCAGCCTGAACCTCTCCAGATACATAGAGCAGCCTTAGCCTCTCCAGATACATAGAGCAGCCTGAACCCCTCCAGATACAGAGAGCAGCCTGAACCCCTCCAGATACACAGAGCAGCCTGAACCTCTCCAGATACATAGAGCAGCCTGAACCCCTCCAGAGACATAGAGCGTCCTGAACCTCTCCAGATACATAGAGCAGCCTGAACCTCTCCAGATACATAGAGCAGCCTGAACCTCTCCAGATTCATAGAGCAGCCTGAACCTCTACAGATACATAGAGCAGCCTGAACCTCTCCAGATACATAGAGCGGCCTGAACCTCTCCAGATACATAGAGCAGCCTGAACCCCTCCAGATACATAGAGCAGCCTGAACCTCTCCAGATACATAGAGCGGCCTGAACCTCTCCAGATACATAGAGCAGCCTGAACCTCTCCAGATACATAGAGCAGCCTGAACCTCTACAGATACATAGAGCAGCCTGAACCTCTCCAGATACATAGAGCGGCCTGAACCCCTCCAGATACATAGAGCAGCCTGAACCCCTCCAGATACATAGAGCAGCCTGAACCTCTCCAGATACATAGAGCGGCCTGAACCTCTCCAGATACACAGAGCAGCCTATACCTCTCCAGAAGCATAGATTCACTTTAACCTCTAAATTAATAAATGACAGGCTCACATACCAGAAGAAAATGGAAATTTTGGGCTCCAGTTTACACCTAGGTTTTATACCCATAAAACCGACTGTTAAATAAATAAATATATTCTCTTTGTCAGTCACACGTGTTTATAAATAGAGATGAGCGAAGTTCTTCAAAATTCGATTCGGCTGGTTCGTCGAATTTTACAAAAAAAAATTGCTTTGTGACAAATTACGTCACAAAGCACATTTTTTGTAAGTTGCAGGTGCAGTGACAGGGATCGGCGATTGTGCCACCCCCTGTCATTGAGCCCCTCATATGCCGCGTTCATCACTGATCATGCCATCTGAGATCAATATTAAAACATTTTTGGAGTTGCTCCTAAAAAAATAAATAATTAAACTGTACTTACCTCAGCCATTTGAGGGCAAAGAGGCCGCCGTGGCCATCTTGCTTGAAGATCCACCGCAGAATCTCGTGTTGCGCGTGATGACGTCATCACATCGGCTGACGTGGTGACATCATACGTCAACACGCACGAGATTTTGCGTGGTATCTTCATGCAAGATTTTTTTTATTTTTACCATTTCAGGTAACATCGATTCGTTACCGTGAAGCACGAGGAAATTCGGCTTCGTGGAAATCAATTTTGTTCCTGAAAATCGGATTAAAGTCCACGTCATTAACTTTAATTCGCTCAATACTATTTAGAATAATACATTCTACCCATTCAACAATAGAAACATATTATCCACCACTGCCTACATTAAACATAGAAATACTGAAAGAATAATAACACCTAACACATCCGGAGTCCCTACAGTCCCCTCAAAATACATAAGCAAACAACAAGTTGAGGCACTAGGACTGGTTTGAGTGCAGGCGAATAGACACCCTTGGTTACAGTCTCCCTTGTAGCGGCTGTACAGCGTCACTTACAGCTGCTTGAAGTGGTAAGTACCCTGCACTGCGGCTACAATGTAGACAGCATGCAGGCAGACACTGAAGATTAGTTTTTATGGACAATCCCTTTAGGAGATGCAAAGTTTTTCATGTTGGACTTCCAAGTTCTGTCTGTTAGTGTGTGTAAATCTGTATCCATCGTTTCTTTATATTCTACCTATGTTAAAATAACAGTTTTGCCATGTCAGCAATTTACAAAGAAGAAGTAGATAAAACGATACAATGAGCCAATAATTAATTAGACAATGATGCAGTAATGTGACCATTTCAACTCATCTTCCTCCCAGTTAAACTCTGACAAGCTGCAGACATGGAGTCCCGCCCAGACGATGGCCGCTGATGAGAAAACGAGTCTTGATTGTCATATAATTTTCTGAGGTTTTGTCTTTCGGATCCGGGGACATTAGTCGCTATTGGTGTCTCTTGTATTATTCATGTCCTTAAAGTGATTAACAGAAGGAGAGGTAATGATGCTGCCAGGACCGGAAAAACAGCGCGATCTTGTGATGACATTAACTCAATAGACACATATAATTCATGACTTTGTTTTGTTACACTTTTCATACAGGAGATTGTTCCAGAAAACCAGTTATAAAAGCAAAACAGAAATTCTAGTATAATCACATTACCGGAGAGTGATGGGACCTGACAACAAATCTGCTCTGTAAAAGCCTCTAAAAGATAGTAATAATGATGACTAATATGCAGTTAACATTAACCCCACAAGAACAAACTCAAAGTGGATCTTAAAGTGAATATATTTTTTTTTTTTAACAATAAAATTTTCATCCCTTATCTTGTGCTGATTAGTTTAACAATATATCATTCTCTGGACCAGGTCTGCATATTTGTGATACAGAGGCCCAAATCCTCTGTGCTTGCACAGAAAAATTCTATCTGCCTGCAGCCACCACTAGGGGGAGCTCAGGAGCATGCTACATGCAGATATATACAGCCACCACTAGGGGAAGCTCAGGAGATTATTGCATACAGATATATACAGCCACCACTAGAGGGAGCTCGGGAGATTACTGCATACAGATATATACAGCCACCACTAGAGGGAGCTCGGGAGATTACTGCATACAGATATATACAGCCACCACTAGAGGGAGCTCAGGAGATTACTACATACAGATATATACAGCCACCACTAGAGGGAGCTCGGGAGATTACTGCATACAGATATATACAGCCACCACTAGGGGGAGCTCAGGAGATTACTAAATACAGATATATACAGCACCACTAGAGGGAGCTCAGGAGATTACTACATACAGATATATACAGTCACCACTACAGGGAGCTCAGGAGATTACTACACACATATTTACAGCCACCACTAGGGGAGCTCAGGAGATTACTACATACAGATATATACAGCCACCACTAGAGGGAGCTCAGGAGATTACTACATACAGATATATACAGCCACCACTAGAGGGAGCTCAGGAGATTACTGCATACAGATATATACAGCCACCACTAGGGGGAGCTCAGGAGATTACTACATACAGATATATACAGCACCACTAGAGGGAGCTCAGGAGATTACTACATACAGATATATACAGTCACCACTACAGGGAGCTCAGGAGTTTACTACACACATATTTACAGCCACCACTAGGGGGAGCTCAGGAGATTACTACATACAGATATATACAGCCACCACTAGAGGGAGCTCAGGAGATTACTACATACAGATATATACAGCCACCACTAGAGGGAGCTCGGGAGATTACTGCATACAGATATATACAGCCACCACTAGGGGGAGCTCAGGAGATTACTACATACAGATATATACAGCACCACTAGAGGGAGCTCAGGAGATTACTACATACAGATATATACAGTCACCACTACAGGGAGCTCAGGAGTTTACTACACACATATTTACAGCCACCACTAGGGGAGCTCAGGAGATTACTACATACAGATATATACAGCCACCACTAGAGGGAGCTCGGGAGATTACTACACACATATTTACAGCCACCACTAGGGGGAGCTCAGGAGATTACTACATACAGATATATACAGCCACCACTAGAGGGAGCTCAGGAGATTACTGCATACAGATATATACAGCCACCACTAGAGGGAGCTCAGGAGATTACTACATACAGATATATACAGCACCACTAGAGGGAGCTCAGGAGATTACTACATACAGATATATACAGTCACCACTACAGGAGCTCAGGGATTACTACACATATTACAGCCACCACTACAGGGAGCTCAGGAGATTACTACACACATATTTACAGCCACCACTAGAGGGAGCTCAGGAGATTACTACATACAGATATATACAGCCACCACTAGAGGGAGTTTAGGAGAATACTACATACAGATATATACAGCCACCACTAGAGGGAGCTCAGGAGAATACTACATACAGTTATATACAGTCACCACTAGGGGGAGCTCAGGAGATTACTGCATACAGATATATACAGCACCACTAGAGGGAGCTCAGGAGATTACTGTATACAGATATATACAGCACCACTAGAGGGAGCTCAGGAGATTACTGTATACAGATATATACAGTCACCACTAGAGGAAGCTCAGGAGATTACTGTATACAGATATATACAGCACCACTAGAGGGAGCTCAGGAGATTACTGTATACAGATATATACAGTCACCACTAGAGGAAGCTCAGGAGATTACTGCATACAGATATATACAGCCACCACTAGAGGGAGCTCAGGAGATTACTACATACAGACATATACAGCCACCACTAGAGGGAGCTCAGGAGATTACTACATACAGATATATACAGCCACCACTAGAGGAAGCTCAGGAGATTACTGCATACAGATATATACAGCCACCACTAGAGCGAGCTCAGGAGATTACTACATACAGATATATACAGCCACCACTAGAGGGAGCTCAGGAGATTACTACATACAGATATATACAGTCACCACTAGAGCGAGCTCAGGAGATTACTACATACAGATATATACAGTCACCACTAGAGCGAGCTCAGGAGATTACTACATACATGCCCCTGCCCCTTTAATGCCCTTAAAAACATTTTAAAAAAGGGGCATTAAAGGGGCAGGGCAGGAGGGGCAGGGGCTCAAGCCCCCTTTGAGCCCTATTTGTGCACGTCCTTGGTCTCTGTAAGTGTCAAAGCTTCTTTACTGTAAGAGCTGTGAATCTGTGGAATAGACTTTCTCAGGACGTGGTCACAGCAGGAACAGTGGACGGTTTTAAAAAGGGTTTTAGATGAATTCTTAAAAGTAAATGACATTAATTCTTATGAAAACTTGTAGAAATATGAGTCTCATTTCCTTCTGGGATTCGCATCCCCACCTATCCCTTGGTTGAACTTGATGGACTTATGGTCTTTTTTCAACCATATTAACAATAACCATGTAACTTAACTATGTAAAGGTGCAGGCCCCCTCTGTATGTGACGTATTGGCCCCCTCTGTAAGTGACGTATTGGCCCCTTCTCTATATGAATTATTGGCGCCCTCTGTATTAATAGTATAATGGCCCCCTCAGTATTTGAAGCATTGGCCCCCTCTGTATATGAAGTATTGGCCCCCTCTGTATATGGATTATTGGCCCCCTTTGTATATGAAGTATTGTCCCCCTCTGTATTTGAAGTATTGACCCCCTCTGTATATGAAGTATTGACCCCCTCTGTATATGAAGCATTGGCCCCCTCAGTATATGAAGCATTGGCCCCCTCTGTATATGAAGTATTGGCCCCCTCTGTATATGGATTATTGGCCCCCTCTGTATATGAAGTATTGGCACCCTCTGTATATGGAGTATTGGCTCCCTATGTATATAAAGTATTGGCCCCCTCTGTATATGAATTATTGGCCCCCTCTGTATATGATGTTTGGGCCCCCTCTGTATATGAAGTATTGTCCCCCTCTGTATTTGAAGTATTGGCCCTCTCTGTATATGAAGTATTGACCCCCTCTGTATATGAAGTATTGACCCCCTCTGTATATGAAGCATTGGCCCCCTCTGTATATGAAGTATGGGCCCGCTATGTATATGAAGTATTGGCCCCCTCTGTATATGAAGTATTAGCCCCCTGTATATTTAGAGCATTGGCCCCCTTTGTATATGAAGTATTGGCCCCCTTTGTATATGAAGTATTGGCCCCCTGTGTATTTGGAGTATTGGCCCCCTCTGTATATGGAGTATTGGCCCCCTCTGTATATGAAGTATTGGCCCCCTGTGTATTTGGAGCATTGGCCCCCTCTGTATATGAAGTATGGGCCCCTCTGTATATGAAATATTGGCCCCCTCTGTATATGAAATATTGGCTCCCTATGTATATAAAGTATTGGCCCCCTTTGTATATGAAGTATTGGCCCCCTGTGTATTTGGAGTATTGGCCCCCTCTGTATATGGAGTATTGGCCCCCTCTGTATATGAAGTATTGGCCCCCTGTGTATTTGGAGCATTGGCACCCTCTGTATATGAAGTATTGGCCCCCTCTGTATATGAAGTATTGGCCCCCTCTGTATATGAAATATTGGCTCCCTATGTATATAAAGTATTGACCCCCTCTGTATATGAAGTATTGGCCCCCTCTGTATATGAAGTATTGGCCCCCTCTGTATATGAAATATTGGCTCCCTATGTATATAAAGTATTGGCCCCCTCTGTATATGAAGCATTGGCCCCCTCTGTATATGAAGTATGGGCCCGCTATGTATATGAAGTATTGGCCCCCTCTGTATATGAAGTATAAGCCCCCTGTATATTTAGAGCATTGGCCCCCTTTGTATATGAAGTATTGGCCCCCTGTGTATTTGGAGTATTGGCCCCCTCTGTATATGGAGTATTGGCCCCCTCTGTATATGAAGTATTGGCCCCCTGTGTATTTGGAGCATTGGCCCCCTCTGTATATGAAGTATGGGCCCCTCTGTATATGAAATATTGGCCCCCTCTGTATATGAAATATTGGCTCCCTATGTATATAAAGTATTGGCCCCCTTTGTATATGAAGTATTGGCCCCCTGTGTATTTGGAGTATTGGCCCCCTCTGTATATGGAGTATTGGCCCCCTCTGTATATGAAGTATTGGCCCCCTGTGTATTTGGAGCATTGGCACCCTCTGTATATGAAGTATTGGCCCCCTCTGTATATAAAGTATTGGCCCCCTCTGTATATGAAGTATTGGCCCCCTCTGTATATGAAGTATTGGCCCCCTCTGTATATGAAGTATTAGCCCCCTGTGTATTTGGAGCATTGGCCCCCTTTGTATATGAAGTATTGGCCCCCTGTGTATTTGGAGCATTGGCCCCCTCTGTATATGAAGTATGGCCCCCTCTTTATCATTATGGCCCACTCTCTCTATATAGTAATCCTCCTCTGTCCTCCCCACCTCCATAGCGCCCCCCATGATGTCTGCCATAGGATGCATACAGTAAAAAATAAATTACATACTCACCTCTCTTCTTCACTCCGTCACCGCTTGTGGCCTGTGTTTGGGCGTCCGGCGCAGGCGGTCACGAACACATTACTGTGCCCTCCTGCACAGCGTCTTCACGTCATCTTGCGAGATCTGATGCAGAAGGTCACAGTGAGGTAATTGTGATCTCCTGCGCCGTTCTACTGCCTCATAGGCTTCTGGTCTAGTGGCCTTTAGCCTATAAGGCACAACAGAGGGGACGGGAGCCATAGGCTTCCATCGCCCTCATTTTACTGCCTGCTGCCTGGCGCCCCCTGCAATTTGGCGCAACCCCCCACGCTACGCCACTGCCAATTGTCACTTGAGGGCAAAGCTGGAAAGAACTCGCTGACCATGGTGTCATATACTCCATTCTGAAACCTTAATTATATTAAACTCAAAAAAAAAAACTCTTAAAGTATTAATTATTTTATTAATGGATATAAATGGCCACGGTGTCTTGAATAGTAAACCATACTAAATTACTTTTACCAACTTTAGACCAAACCAATAATTAGCCGCCATGAATTTTTCCATATTTCTATTGACATGTATTCTAATTTTTTCTATAAAGCTCAAGCTTTTTGAGTTCCAATCCCACTTGGGTACAATTTCGGGAATGCCAGTTTGGATTGTGGGAAAAGTATTCTAATTTTTAATAAGGTATTTTTTAATTAATTTCTGAATAGATGTGTACTAATTCTGCCCAAATCATTAAAACCAACATGTAAAATGATCAAATTTGGAACTGGCCCGACTTTGGCTAAAGACAGACAAATAGAATGAATGTTTTTTAGATGAAGGTCTAAAATACCTTTCCAGAATATAATAACATTACTACCGAAAACTAAGTTATCAGATTTGAATTTCATCGTTGAACGAATCCTGGCCGAAGTGATGATTTTGTCTCCAATATGCCATATAATCTTTAATTCTGAAAAAGAGATGAAAACAATAAAAAAGGCCTAATGAATAACCTACATCTATTAGAGTTCCATTTACCGATCTTGTTTATGGCATTCTCTTTGAGTCCAAGTGTGTAAGCAAGAGTAGCAGCTCCAATTCTAAAGGAATGTAATGACATTTTTTTCTGTATTCAAATTAAAGTATTTTTCTGCATTTAGAAAGTATAACATTAAATTATCTGAATGAATAAAAAGTGGGCCCGGACATTCAGTCCTTAGGCTTAGCCAATCTTTTAATGCCCGGACGGGACATATAGCGGAAGATTTAAGTTTGTTCAGACTAAACCATATGCCTTTTGCTTGTTGATCAGTTTTGGATCTTTTTAAGAAAATACTAATTCTTTTTGGATAAATAAGAATCTCGTCAATTAGTAAGGGTGCTTCTGATGATCTATTTGCAGCAGTGAATTCACTAATACAAAGCGCACCGAAAATGAAATAAAAAGGCCGCTTTAAACAGTGATGTTTTATAAGAAGAAGAATAAGTGTTCGGTAAGTATTCGACACATTTTTGTAACATTTGTAAAGATAATCGTCTTGTTCTAATTTTAACTGGATTAATTATTTTTAAATTCTTTGATAGTTTGTTTTATCAGAAAATTGAACGTAATAGAAGGAATATTAAGTATTTTTTAGAAGAAAGATATACCAGATAAAAAAAATTGAATATAGAGTCCCTTTTTTCCCATTTAAAAAAGTTTAATTTATCATCCTTCTCCTTGAAATGATATGCTAAACAGAAATGACTCCACATATTCCTTGCGGCTGAATAACCAGCCCATGTAGAAGGCGCAAGTGCGTTTCTAATCAGCCCTTTGATAAATTTCGTATCAATTTCCGTAGATTTTGTTGGCATGGGATTCCTTCTTTCTCGGCATCCGGTACCAGTTGTCGGAATAGTGTAAAATTCTGGCGAGACAAAGAGTCAGCAATTATATTTGATCTTCCTTCCAAATATTTATCTTTAATCCATATATTATTTTTTAAACATATTAAGACGATTTGTCTTAATACATTAATTACCAAATCAGATTTAGCTGATAAATAATTTATAGCAAAGACCACGCCCTTATTGTCGGAAAACAATAAGAGGCGTTTGTTTCTGAATTCAGATTCTTAAGGATACTAGAACTGGAACAAGTTGCAAAAAATGTGTATTTTTTGTAATTGGTTCATATAACCAATTATCCGGCCATTTCTATGTTTTTTAAAAATTATACCATAGCCAATTGATGCAGCTGCGTCTGTAAATAGTTGTACTGAGTCAGAATCGATGAAATCCTGTTGCCATGTGGATCTACCGTTAAAATCCTCCAAAAACCATAGCCAAATTTGGATATCGTCTATTAATTGCTTAGTTAAAAGAACACGTTCATATGGGTGTTTCTCTCCTGCAGTAGCTGCATACATTCGCCCTGCCGGTACATTGGAATCACTTTAGATATAAAATTTAAAGATCCCAAAGCCGATTGTAAATGTTTTAATGTAGTTTTATTGGACTTCAATAGATTATGTAATAAAATCCTGGAAGAAATTATTTTCTTCTCAGGGATGTTAAACTCCCTTCTATTGGAATCAATCTCTATACCTAAAAATTTTATATTTCTTGTGGGATATACGTTTTTTTCTTCTGCTAGAGGGGTTTTAAAATAGTCAGAAATTGTTTTGAAAGTATTGAGTAAATTAATATAATCATCTGATTTATCCTTTCCAAATAACGGATTATATATCCTACGTTGGTATGGTTTTCAACCATCCTATGCAGAAAGGTTGAAAAAGCTTCGAAATATTAGCAGGATAATGTAAAACTCGTAAAAAGTGCTCTATCGTAATAAAAATTACCTTCAAATTGAAAGCCAAGAGAATAATAACCAGATGGGTTAATAGGTAATAGTCTAAATGCGGATTTAATGTCCGTTTTAGCCATAAGCGCATTTTTCCCACTTTTTTAAGTAAAGTTAGGGCGTGGTCGAAAGAAGCATAATGTACCGTAGAAGAAGTTCTATCAATTAAATCATTTAAAGAACCATCTTTTGGGTAAGATAAATTGTGTATAAGGTGGTAAGTATTTACCTCCTTTTTTGGGACTAAAGCTAACGGAAATAATCTAAAATTATCAAAAGGGGGATAAGTAAAGGCCGGCCACACTTTTCAGATATTTCTTTGTTTATTTTTTCTAAAAACACTTTTTTTGTTAATAGTAACAGATTTTGAATTTTCCACAAATGAACATCCTGACCCAGAAGAAGTAGGTAGGTAAAAACCGTTCAATTAATGTTCGAGCTTTCGTTTTGTCTGGGTAGAATCTTAAATAATGAAGTCTTGGCAGAATCATTGGTGTCGCCGCCTCTATTGGGTTCTTTGTTTGAATAATGCTGTCCAGGTTTTTTAAAACGTTTGGATGCCGGGTGATTACCGGTGCAAAAAGTGCACTCGTGTTTATATCTACAGTTGTTTTGCCATCTACAGATGGACTCATTGAAGGCGAAACAGATACCTTTTTTTGTTTTTGGCGAAAAAAATATGCCCTTTGGGCAACATGAGATCAATCCAAAGGCCTACGTCTTTGGATCCCCAAATCAATTCAGGATATACAGCTAATATTCCACCAAAATTCTCGAATATCCTATCTACACTACGCTACATTGTATCGGATGTTTTTCTCCCATAACTGCAGCATAAATGCAAGACGCCTGCAGCCATTTTAAAAAGGATTTATTTTGGTTTCTTTTTTTTTCTTCCTCTTCTTTTTTGTCAAGTTTTCCTATTTCTTTAGAAGAGGGAAGAAGAGAAGATATATCGATATATTTTTTTTTCCAAATTTTTTCTTTTGTTTGGAGCGATAAATGGAAACCTAGAGGTGATATCTGGCAGGGCGTAGTTTCTTTTAAGGATGTTTCCTTTATCCAGATCCTGCTTCAAAGGAAGGTATCAAAGGTTGTTCATTCTGACTTCCTAATTTACCTGCAGTGAAAGTTTTGTTGGCTTTGTTCTCATTTATAATAGCACACTCCATAACAGAATCACTCTCTGGGGAGGACCAGATAGAATTTGCATTTAGAGTGTTCTCTGAGAGATAAATGAAATTAAGTCCTTAAATAACTGAACCTTATCAGGACTGAAAGTGTCAGTATTGAAGGAATCATTCTTAGGAGTTGTAAAATAACTTCACTAATTTGTGTTGGTGTATCGTAAGTCTCACCATCCTGTGTACTTGCAAGGGTTGGTTGACGGTTTCTTGTGTCCTGGCTGTTGCTGAAGACGACCGTTGGTAAGTGTCCTGTTTCTTCTCGAACTGTGTGGCGCAGCAAAATTAGTATTTCTGCGTTTTACCTCAAGTTGTGGTGGAGAATGACTTCTTTTTTCTTTCCTGATTCTTTTCGTAGGAGGAGGAAGTGACGGAGCTATGCTGGGAGTATGCGCCGATGTGACGTCATCTCTGGATGCCGGCTGTGCGCTCCTAGAAGAATAGTTAGCGCAGATCGGGATCTTCACCTGAATGATCTTCCTGGAGGTCTCTTCTAAGCCAGGCTTCACACCTCGAGATCGTCTGTTGATACTTCCTCCAATCAAGATAAAGATTTGCTTTTCTTAGGACCTCAGACTGCACCGTTCACATCTGTTACCGGGTAAGAATATGCACATGCTATAATACTTGTACACACAAATAAATTTGGGTCATGACACCATGTCCCCCCTTGATTTGCATACACAAAAAGGGTCGGATCAGAACGTCGTATACTTATATGCTTGCTATCATGGCAGGTGTTGTTGTCTCAGATTACAGGATAGCCATGCTTTCAGACCCTCGCTCTCATGGCAAAATTGGGGAAAGCTTTCCTTCCATAGAAAGAGAGGCTAAATTACAATATAACCAGGAAGCACTGTGTACGCAGCATGCCCCAGTTTTTGTCCTCCCACTGCCACAAGCAACAGAAGCCGCTGCAGCAGTCAGTTCCGTCTTCTCTATATAGTTTTTTTTCATGTGGTGCGCCAGGCTTAGGCCTATCAGCAAGCCAAGACCTCCCGCCTCAGTGCCCAGGTTCAGGCCTACGTACCTACACTCCATACCTAGCCTGTCTCTGGCACATACCCTATCGAACAGTGGCCCGAACTGGCACAGAACACTCTATTTCTTGCCCAGCCTCCAGTGTCATCTTAGAGAGATTTTCAGCCCCGCGGGGGGCATGGTGACACCCAAACGGACCAAGTTGTCCCCTGCCAATGTCCAAAACATCATTTTTGTCAAAATGAACCAAGGGTGGATTTGGGAGGATCTTCACACTCCTCCAGCTGAGGACTATGAGTAGATCTGGTGTTGCTGATGGTGCCACATCTTGTCTGCTGTCTGCCTGCCATCATGTTGTCTACCTACCGTCATATTGCTGATGCCTTTATCATGCCACTACTTCAATCACGTTGTCGCCACCGCCTGCCACTGCTGCCTCCATTATGCTGCTACCTGCCTGCCAACATGTACCATATGGCTGCTGCCACCACCACCTCTGCTCGCTGCTTATCCCCCTATTACCACCACAACTACCTATAGACAGCTGACCTACCGCCTTGTATGTTGCATGCTATACTGATTTGGCTGCCCCTACAGTTGCGGTCACATCGCTTCTATTACCCTCCCCTCTCCACATCCACCCTGCACTGCTGATACTATTACTACTACCACCATTATCACTACTACTACTCCCACCTCCCCTCTCCACATCCACACTGCACTGCTGCTGCTCTCAATTAAAAGGGAGAATTTTTTAGGCTTGTTCACAATGAGACACTTTTCCTCTTGACAATCAGCCCTTTTGCGCGTCGTACTGGCAGCGTTCTGACCCTGTCAATAAATAATTTTTGGACACTCGGTCCCCCAAGCCTCTTTTCAAAAATGTTTTAATCTCTTAACAACAAGCGCCCCCGTCATATGTGTGTTTCTCCGCAGCTATGTATGTCAGTGTCACTCTGACATCATTTACTTTTGCTGTCATTGCGTTCAGGAGCGTGGGGAGGGAGGATCGAGGGAAACAAAATCATAGAAAATGAAAGAAACGAGATAACATGTTTAACTAAAGATTCGGAGTCCTGGGAGGCTAGAGGGGGTTATACACCACTTTACAGGGCAATTGGAGCCAATATGGTTTGGCCAGAACTGATTTGGGTCCGAACTGAACTTTTTGAAAAATGTAACGAATCTGAACCGAACAAAACCTCAACAGATTTGCTAATCAGGAATGTTGTGAATAAGATGTTTTACACTGCCATATTGTGCTCCTGCAAGTGCCCAGGTGGCGAAGCTTCACTTTATAGGTGCAGTCTGAATTCTGCCTTGAACTGCTTCCCGCTCCTCTCTGAATAACATCTGTACTGGTCTTCTGGTTGGATGATACTGCTGTCATTAAGAGCACAGGAATGAGGCTGTGCCGAGGACGCTTCAAAGCGAAGCTCGGCCTCCTGGGCACAATCTGGCAGAATATAAGGTTACATTCACACTAGTCCTGATAATAAATGCTCCACAAAATGATGTTTGTTCTGCTCTCTCTCGAGCCCCTACCTAGTGCCGGCAGCAGTTTAGCACGGTCAAAACTGCTGACAGACGCCATTTTATAATGAGATTAGGCTAGTTTCACACTAGCGTTTACAGATCCGGCACCCTGCTGCTGGAATGGCATTCTGCCCTGTTAACTACAATGGGGTCTGGCAGAAATCCGGCCAAAATCCAGCAAATGTGCCGAGAATTTTCTGGACAAATACTGCTGATTCCCGGCGTTCTATGCTGGAAGAGCCTGCCGGAAAGCTCTAACTGCAGGGTGAAACAGGCCTTGCACTGTAGACATGTCTTTTAAATCAATGTTTATAAAAATATTTTCATTACTTAAAAATTTTAACATTTATCTTTTACATAAAACACACAAGTGCATACCTATTTTGTAACCTATGGAGAATGCGTAGTCGCTGTGAAGAGTCTTATAGGCTAGGCAATGCTCCTCTGGGATTCTGGGAAGAAGATATGCAAAGCAGCTCTTTCCAAAAGCATAAGAAAATGCTAAGACTCCTTACACCGACTAGGTGGTCTTCAAAAGGAGAAGTCGTATATTCTGAACCCTGAGGCCTCTCACTCAGTTGAGCCAGTACTCTCCGATGAGGGGCAATCACCCCGAAACAGCTGTCTGCAGATGAGATGCTGCCTAACCTAATATCCAAGTCATGCCCCAAGGCCTATTTAAAAAGTCAAACCTCACATCTGGTGGCATTAGAGGCCCAGCTTTCGTTTTCTTTTGGAAAAAGACGATTTGTATGTTTTGTGATTGGAATTGATGTTTGACAGCCACAGAAGTCTCTTTACGAGACCTAGAGCTCTCCATATAAATAACACCTCAGTGCTGCTTACCTCCCTTTGACTGCACCGTGATCATTGATCAGAGCCACTGAGTTGTCTTCCACTAATTCCTCATGCACACAACCATTTTTTTATGCTGTCCGCAAAAAGGGGTTCCGCTGTTCAGTGATCCGCGTCCGTTTTTGCCTTCCGTTGTGTTTCCATGTGTCTTCTGTTTTTTTTAGCGGACATGACCCAAAAGATTTTACCAAAAGACAGGCTGACAATTTTTGCCAAGTGCCTGCCAAGGGATCCGCAAAAAAACGGACACGGAACGCGGATGACACACGGATGGCCATCCGCATTTTTTCACGGTCCCATTGACTTAAATGGGTCCGTGAACCGTTTTTCACGGACAAGAATATTACAGGTTATATTTTTTTGACGGACTGGAATCACGGACCACGGACGCGGAGGACAAACGGTGCATTTTCCGAGTTTTCCACGGACCTATTGAAAACCAATGGGTCCGCAGAAAATCACGAAAAACGGATCAACGGACACGAAATCAAACAACGGTCGTGTGCATGAGGCCTAACATAGTTACCAGCATTTAAACACTTTTGAGCAGTACCTGAAATATAAATAGCTGATTTATCAGAGTTGTTATGGAGTGGGGGTTGTGGTCCGTGGCTCGCTATAGGTCAGGAATTGCCAGAATATACTTTGTTCCCAATCATTCCCCTATAAATTCTGAGATCACAAGTGACGTCTTCTTATTGTGGATGTTCTACTGCCTTTTCTCCTCCATCCAGCCCAGACTAACATGATGACTTCTCTTGACTGTTTACTGTCCAGACCTCTTTGGCCCCTTTGCTGCAGCCCTTTCAGCAATTTAGAAGTCTGGAAAAGACCCCTAAATGGTTTGCATACCCCAAACTCCTTTATTATTTGCAAACTCCAGATCAGACCCCTTTAAACTCTCAAGCTGTGCAGAAGAGGAGATGAGAAAGTTGAGAATTAAAAGGGTTTTCCTAGATTTTTATACTGATGACTTCTCCTCGGGATGGGTCATTAGAATTTGATCGGTGGGGGTCCAACACCCGGGAACCCTGCCGATCAGCTGCTTTTGAGAAGGCAGTGAGCGCTGCTACCTTCTCACAGCTTACCAAGCACAGCTCCGTACATATATGCGTATACTGGCTCTGTACGTATAGTGGTTGTTCATGGCTTTGCAGCCTCATTCACTTCTATAAGGTTGAGCTGCTCCTAGGCCACGTCACCGATGAATGTGTTATCAGTGGCCAAGGAATAGAAAAGAGATGGCAGCAGCACTCACCGGCGCCCCTCTACCTTCTCAAAGGGGTCCAGGACGTCAGACGCCCACCGAAAAGATACTAAAGACCTATCCAGAGGATAGGTCATCAGTAAAAAAAATATCTCAGAAAACCCCTTTAATTAATGTGGTCGGTACCTATTAGAATAGGCCAACCAGTAACAGACACTTTTAGATAATACCGCCAACCCCATGTTTGTGGGACAGGACCTTTGACAAACATTTGCATAGTTTGCTCTTATGAAACCAAATTGTTTAGTTGTTACTTTTGTGAATCTGGGCAACATCCTATACCGCCATCACAGTTCTTACTGTCACCCAGCTTTCCCACCATCCTGAATGAGCTGAAATGTGATTTAGTGATGCATCCTTTTCTATTGCCATTAAGCGATGTAGGGAAGCAAGCAGAGGTGTTACCTGAAGCTCCTGGTCACAGATTTCCCCAGTTATAGTGCCGCTTTCCTTCTATGTGGCCCCCACCAGGACCCAGGTTTGCACCCTCCTATGGTGTGGCCTAATGGAAGTGTGTATCTGTAATGAGCTGCTCTGCTGTATGGGGAGGATGCTGCTGTAATGGTCGGTAATGGGCAGATGATGCGCTCTTATCTAGGAGCTTCCACCACATCCTCAGTCAGATCATTAGCAGGACATGGTCTCCTTGTAAACTGCAGAGGTGAGTGAGGAAAGTGGAAGAAGGACGGCGGAATATAAAGGGTTCCCGACTTGTCACAATGAGACTTTACAAAGAGAAACAACTCAGGAAAAAACAATGAGCCCCAACCCATAGGAACATCCCAACCCCAGCAGACATATGTTATTCTTTGTGATACAATTTTCCAATATATTTTCTATATCAGTTCCTATCAGTTTTCCAGATCTCTGCTTGCTGGCATTTAGTAGGAACCTTCATTATTTACTTCCAAGTCTGTGCTGTGATGTAATGGATGGACAGCCGCAGGACTCATTACAAGACACATCTGTGACAAGTCCTGCACCAGCGTGTCCATCACAGAGGCAGGATAGACACAAGATATCCACAATCCAGATTTGAGTCCTGGTTTTCCTCTTCCCAACCGGTTCTTTCTAATGCATCACTGCAATATTAACCCCTTAAAGGGAGTCAGTCAGCAGTGTTGACCATGATAAACCGGTGCAGCAGTAGGTGGCAGCTGAGGAGAGCAGGACAAACATACCTTTTGTGGAGTTTGGTGGCTCTGCTCTTTCTATACATCACTCCGTAGTCACCCGCCGGCCCGTACCGCGCTGCACTTTCTTCCTGACACATCGTTAGGTCATAGTGCATGTAAGCGCGCACTATGACCCGACACTGTGTGACGTCAGGACGACAGTGCAGCGTTCAGAGAAGAAGATGGAGGACCTGTGGAGCAGTGGCCCTACAAGAAAGGTAAATACTGTCGCTGGGGACATGGCTAGGAGGGGGAGATGGTGGCACTTGTGGGCAAGTTGGTTGCACTGGGGGAAGAGCTGGTGGCACTGGGGGGCAAGTTGGTGGCACTGGGGGCAAGTTGGTGGCACTGGGGGCCAAGCTGGTGGCACTGGGGGGGAAGCTGAGGGCACTAGAAGGAGCCTGACGTCACTGAGGGGCAGCTGATGGCACTGAGAGGGCAGCTGATGGCACTGGGAGGCAGCTGGTGGCCAAGCTGGTGGTACTGGGGGGCAAGCTGGTGGCACTAAGGGGAAAGCTGATGGCACTGGGGGAAGCTGATGGCACTGGGGAGGGGAGGCAGCTGATGGCACTGGGGAGAGCCTGATGGCACCAGGTGGCAGCTGATGGCACTGAGAGGGCAGCTGATGGCACTGAGAGGGCAGCTGGTGGCCAAGCTGGTGGCAGTGGGGGGCAGCTGGTGGCACTGGGGGAAGCTGTTGGCACTGGGGGAAGCTGATGGCACTGGGGGGAGAGAGGCAGCTGATGGCACTGGGTTAAAGCCTGATGGCATCAGGTGCCAGCTGATGGCACTTAGGGGGCATCTGATGGCACTGGGTGGCAGCTGATGGCACTAGAGGGGCAGCTAATGGCACTAGGGGGACAGCTGATGGAACAAAGGGGGGCAACTGATGGCATTCGGGTGGGGAAAAGCTGAAGACACTGGGGGAATGGAGCTGATGGCACTGGGGGGAACTGATGCACTTGGGCTGATTGCACAGGGGGAAACAAAGGGTGTTGGGGACTAAAGGCAGGGGGTCTGATGAGTTTTATAAAGGAAAAGAGTCTATTAATTCATGTTTTCTTATTAGATTACTCGATTAATGGTAAAAAATAATCGATAGAATACTCGATTTCTAAAATAATCATTTACTGCAGCCCTAGTGCAGACAGACTATCACACACCTTATATTATATACCCACCTAGGGATATGTGTGCAGACAGACTATCACGCACCTTATATACCCACCTAGGGATATGTGTGCAGACAGCCTATCAGATCTTATACTGTATACTCACCTAGGGATATGTGTGAAGACAGCCTATCATACCCCTTATATATCCACCAAGGGATATGTGTACAGACAGCCTATCACACCTTATATATCCATCTGAGGGATATGTGTTCAGACAGCCTATCACACCTTATATACCCACCTAGGGATATGTGTGCAGACAGCCTATCACACACCTTATATATCCACTGAGGGATATGTGTGCAGACAGCCTATCACACCTTATATACCCACCGAGGGATATGTGTGCAGACAGCCTACCACACACCTTATATACCCACTGAGTGATATATGTGCAGACAGCCTATCACACACCTTATATATCCACTGAGGGATATGTGTGCAGACAGCCTATCACACCTTATATACTCCGAGGATATGTGCAGACAGCCTATCACACACCTTATATACCCACCGAGGGATATGTGTTCAGACAGCCTATCACACACCTTATATACCCACCTAGGGATATGTGTGCAGACAGTCTATCAGATCTTTTATATACTCACCAATGGATATGTGTGAAGACAGCCTATCACACCTTATATACCATCTGAGGGATATATGTTCAGACAGCCTATCACACCTTATATACCCACCTAGAGATATGTGTGTAGACGGCCTATCACACCCCTTATATATCCACAGAGGGATATGTGTGCAGACAGCCTATCACACCTTATATACCCACCGAGGGATATATGTGCAGACAGCCTATCACACACCTTATATACCCACTGAGGGATATGTGTGCAGACAGCCTATCAGATCTTTTATATACTCTCCGAGGGATATGTGTGCAGACAGCCTATATCACACCTTATATACCCACCGAGGGATATGTGTGCAGACAGCCCATCACATCTCTTATATACTCTCCGAGGGATATGTGTGCAGACAGCATATCACACCTTATATACCCACCAAAAGGATATGTGTGCAGACAGACCATCACACACCTTATATACCCACTGAGGGATATAAGTGCAGACAGACCATCACACACCTTATATACCCACTGAGGGATATGAGTGCAGACAGCATATCACACCTTATATACCCACTGAGGGATATAAGTGCAGACAGACCATCACACACCTTATATACCCACTGAGGGATATGAGTGCAGACAGACTATCACACACCTTACACAGTATACTCACTGAGAAATATGTGTGCAGAAAGCCTATCACACCTCTTATATACCCACCAAGGGATATGTGTACAGACAGCCTATCACACACCTTATATACCCACAAAGGATATGTGTGCAGACACACTTTAACACCCCTTATATACTCACCGAGGGATATGTGTGCACACAGCCTATCATACACCTTATATACCCACTGAGGGATATGCAACGGATGGTATACTTCCAGGGCTACCTTAAATTGAAAGATTTTTTTCTGTTGACGCCAGTTGCACTTAAGCAACGTGGGACTGGGTCCCCCTAAGAAGATGGTGATGGTGGAACCCAGTGTACACCAAGGAATGCCTGAGTGGTGTAAGGGTTGACTAAAATGTCTTTTTGGATGTTGAGGTTGTGCACTTGTCACGGTGCTCCTACCTGGATATCCTGGAATCACAGGTGTAGTCGTCCGAAGCAGTGCAAATGGGGTGAATAGTTGAGGGATTTGTAGAATAAATGGAGTTCAGACTGGTATTGGAGTGGTTAACAGCTTTACTTGGTATAAACTTTAATCTAGGAAACAATCATGCAACTTTATCTTGGTCATCAGCAGGTTTTAGCATTGATTCTGGATGGCAAACACTCTCAGCCCTGCTACATCTGCACTATCTTACTGTAGTCTGACTCTGTCTTTATCTTGATCTGTATCCTTATCTTCATCCTAATCTTTATTCAACTAACATTCCTAAATTGTTTGGAATAACGTGCTTTAAAACATCCAGTGTGTGTATACGATCAGGTATGATGTTGTATCGATCAGGTAGTGTAAGGGTTACGCCCGCTTCACAGACATTGACAGACCAAACTCCCCTTTTAATGCACCGCAAACAACCGCAAACAGTTCATTTGCACAACCCCAAACTCCCCATTTGCACAAGGTTGGATACCAAGCTAGCCACGTCCCGGTGATGTAATTGAAGGTTTCTTCCTCCACCCAGCCACGTACAACACCAAGGGTCCCCGAAAGGTGAATTGAATTGATTTTTCGAACGGGGAGATGGTTAAAAAAACTCTGGCTCCCTCCACTCTGTTTTTATCCACGGTGACTGCGTCTGCGCCGTGCAATTTACTGTCACACCCGATATGAGTGGTATTTTCTGTAGTACTATTCTCATCAGTTTAATCCCTCTAACGTCCGCAATCAGGATGTGTATTGAATGGATTTTAGATAAGTGGTACTGCGTGCTAGGTACTGTGCCACCCGGTATGAGTGTTGGGCACTAGCAGAGGGCACACTACAGTCTGTGGGCCTGACACACACACTGGCAGGCAGGCAACTGAAATTAGATTAAAGTGCACAGATAAAGTGCCTTATTTTAGGCAAAGTCCTGTGCCGCACGGTATGATTGATGGGCAGCACTGGCAGAGGGCACACTACAGACTGTGGGCCTGACACACACTGGCAGACAACTAACCTTAGATTAAAGGGTAAAAATTCAATGCCTTTTTTTAAAGTCCTGTGCCACCCGGTATGAGTGGTTGGCACTGGCAGTGGGCACACTACAGTCAGCAGAAGTGGGACTGACACACACTGGCAGCAGGCGAGCAACTGAAATTACACTAAAGTGTAAAAATTAAATGCCTTATTTATCGGCAAGCTACTGTGCCACCCGGTATGAGTGGTTTGCACTGGCAGTGGGCACACTACAGTCTGTGGAAGCGGGCCTGACACACACTGGCAGCAGGCAAGCAACTGAAATTAGACAAATGTGTAAAAATTAAATGCCTTATTTGTCGGCAAGCTACTGTGCCACCCGGTATGAGTGGTGGGCACTGGCAGTGGGCACACTACAGTCAGTGGAAGTCGGCCTGACACACACTGGCAGGCAAGCAACTGAAATTACACTAAAGAGTAAAAATGAAATGCCTTTTTTTGATGAAAAGTCCTGTGCCACACGGGATGACAGGGGTGGGCACTGGCAGTGGGCACACTACAGTCTGTGGGCCTCCGGCCTCTCACACACGGGCAGGCCAGGCAACTGCAATATGTATATGAAGAAAAAAAAAAAGCAGACTAATGTTGCAGCCCTAAAAAGGGCTTTTTGGGGTGCTGTCAGGGCGCTGTCCTTACAGCAGAGATCAGATGAGTCTTTCAGGACTGGAGTGGACACTGAATTCACTAGCCTAGCTATCGATTTCCCAATTAAATCAGCAGCAATTACACTCTCCCTCCTCTCACTAAGACTGCAGCTTCAGAATGAATCTAAAATGGATGCTGTGCAGGAGGTGGGAGGGTCTGGGAGGGAGGGTATGCTGCTGATTGGCTGGAATGTGTCTGCTGACTGTGAGGTACAGGGTCAAAGTTTGCTCAATGATGATGTATAGGGGGCAGACCGAACATCGCATATGTTCGCCTGCCGCGGCGAATGCGAACAAGCTATGTTCGGGCAACTGTTCGCCGGCGGATAGTTCGGGCCATCTCTACACCTTATATACCCACCGAGGTATACGTGTGCACACAGCCTATCGTACACCTAATATACCCACCGAGGAATATGTGTGCACACAGCCTGTCGTACACCTTATATACCCACCAAGCCACTTCCTTAATGAGCTATGCACTACTTAATACAAGGTCTTGTTTGGCTGAAAATCCCTATTTCACTATTAAAACACTACATCACAACCTGAAAATTGGCGTTTGGTGCGCAGTGCCCAATTTTCTTCAAATCGACTATGAATATCGTATTTACCCGTACATCTTTGAACAGCTTTACAACCAACTAGAAAAAAAAAATGTCCTGCTTTATTAAACAAGATGGGGCAACATGCTGCACCTCACAGAACTCACTGGACGGGTTCATGAACTGTTTACGGAGGAGCGAACTGTGAGCAGGGGTTAATGCCACCATGTTTGCATCAAAAGGGGCATAGACGCCCGTGATGAGAACATAGTCCTACCACTTTACAAATCACTAGTCAGACCACACATGGAGTACAGTGTACAGTTCTGGGCTCCTGTGAACAAGACAGACATAGCAGAGCTGGAGAGGGTTCAGAGGAGGGCAACTAAAGTAATAACTGGAATGGGGCAACTACAGTACCCTGAAAGGTTATCAAAATTAGGGTTATTCACTTTAGAAAAAAGACGACTGAGGGGAGATCTAATAACTATGTATAAATATATCAGGGGTCAGTACAGAGATCTCTCCCATCATCTATTTATCCCCAGGACTGTGACTGTGACAAGGGGACATCCTCTAGCGTCTGGAGGAAAGAAGGTTTCTACACAAACATAGAAAAGGATTCTTCACTGTAAGAGCAGTGAGACTATGGAACCTCTGCCTGAGGAGGTGGTGATGGTGAGTACAATAAAGGAATTCAAGAGGGGACTGGATTTATTTCTGGAGTGTAATAATATTACAGGCTATAGCTACTAGAGAGGGGTTGTTGATCCAGGGAGTTATTCTGATTGCCTGATTGGAGTCGGGAAGGAATTTTTTTTTTTTTCCCCTTAAGTGAGGAAAATTGGCTTCTGCCTCACAGGGGTTTTTTGCCTTCCTCTGGATCAACTTGTAGGAAACAGGCCGAACTGGATGGACAAATGTCTTTTTTCGGTCTTATATACTATGTTACTATGTTACTATGTTCTCCAGACATGTCCACATGAAATGTTTATCTGTGGGGAAATATAAAACAGAAAGTGTCAGCAAACAATTCACATGGAAGGAGAACATGATGGGGGTATTAGTTATATGCCGTCCGCCCCTTCCTATACTTACCCATCCCATTATTACACTTACCCAATGACCACCAATACACCCCGCCCCTTGTAACCCATCTTCCCACGTAAGCCATGAATAAGACTCTAACAACTGAATGGATTGTATTGGCCACAGCAGCCGTTTATTAACATAAATACATAAATAACCATAACTACACAACCAAGAACAACCTAACGGGGAATGTCCTTGAAGCCCCAAAACCCCGAGCTGCCGAATCGGGGTAAGCCATTTTGCTTCCAGCCGTTACCCCCAGCTCGGAAGCACCACAGAATGGCCCCCCTCATTCTTCCACAGCAGCTCGCCCATCATGGGAGTCAAACCCCAACCGTGGAGTCCTCCCAATGTCCTCAAGTTCCAACGTAACCAACTCCAAGGACCCGCCACCAACGCACAGATTTGACTCCTCAAGTCTGTGTGTTCCTCCTCACTCTCAAGGCGATCTTAATCCCTTCCTGCAGAGCCAAACACCACATGTCGAGTCCTACTGCATTCAGATGTACCCCATCTAACCTCCAAAAGGCTCCGACTCTGTTTTCCAACTCCCTGTGTCTGACCATCACAGCCCCATTCCTTGCCATGAAATGCCCCATGGCCCGATTAACCTTAAAAGAAAAGCAAACGACACCGGCCTCCTGGTATCCTCCCCAGTCCGCAACTTATGCTACCTCATTAATGCCTGGGCCACCAAAAATGACTTGGTGAATCGTTCATCCCTCTTAACTTAAAACCAAAAGCCAACCCCACCATATAACCATTCATCTTACTCACCGACCAGCCCTCTTCCCTACAATGGCCCATGAACGTCAACAAAGAATACTCTAACTCCTCTATCCCCCTGCCCAGATCACCGCACCAAGCCTCGCAACAACCCCACGCTTTTGAATACATAGCCCACGTACCGGGCGCCAACGATGATTGAATGAGCCCCGTTATGGTTCTTCCAACAGGTCCCACAGGCATGCTGGACACTGCAATCCCACCACTTCTGCCTCTGGGGCCAGCCGCCTAAACGATCCCACTGTGAACGAGAAAGGGCATCAGTAACAGTTCTCCACCCCTGGCACATGCACGGCCACCACCCAGGCATTGAACGGCAAACACTCCAACACCAACTGCTGAAGGAGCTGAAATGGTCTTTCTTCTGCACCCTGCCTTCCCTTCAGACATCCGGAGAGTATATTTCAAAGAGACACAGATACACGCTTCTAGTGTCACTACAAATAACTCTAATTATAATTATAATACTGATAAATAATGTTCTTAACCAACTCAAATCCGGCAGCCAGCCCAATAACCAGTCCCACCAGGAGGAGGAATCAACATCCTTCTTTATATTATTGGCAATTTCATGTAACGCTCGAATATGGAACTGGATTGATCTGGAATGGTCAGATAGATTAACTGCTTCAGGACCGCCGTACGCAGGATTGCGTCCTGCGGGCGGTCCTGTTCTTCTGATCGGACGCCTCAGCGCGTCATCTCGCGAGACGCGAGACTTCCTGTGAACGCGCGTGCGTGCGCGCGCGCGTTCACAGCGTCGCGAGTCTCAAGAGTTGGACTACAGCCTGCCAGCGATGATCAATCGCTGGCAGGCTGTAGATGAGATATAAATCGCATCAAACAAGTATATCAGACGCTGTTTTGTGAACAGCGTCTGATATACCTGCTACCTGGTCCTCTGGTGGTCCCATTTGCTGGGATCGACCACCAGAGGACCAGGTAACTATGTAAAGTTGCACCAAACACTACACTAACCCCCCACCACCATTAACCCCTTGATCACCCAATCTAGACCCCTGATCACCCCCTGTCATTGATCAAACCCCTTGTAAGGCTCCATTCAGACGTCCATATGTGTTTTTGATCGGATCCGTGGATCCGCGGATCCACAGATCCTCAAAACACGGACACCGGCAATGTGCTTTCTGCATTTTGCAGATCCGCACATTGCCAGAACTATATAGAAATGCTTTTCTGTCCGCAATTGCGACAAGAATAGGACATGTTCTATATTTTTGCGGAACGGAAGTGCAGACTCGAAGCTGGATCCGTAATTCCGATCCGAGCGGGACAAAGTCTGTCCCCATAGAAATGAATGGGTCCGCAATCCTGCTCCGCAAACAGAATTGCGGACGGTGAATGGGGCATAAGGGTCCCTTATCACCGCCAGTTAGTTAGCTACTTGTTAGGTAGCTAGCGCCCAGCCCACCGCACCGCAGTCACTGATTTGGCAGAGATTTTTTCATCCACATTGATCGATGCGAATGAAAAATCTGTGCCGCTCATTTATTTTTTTTTCAGCCCAGAGGCTGAACGGAAAAATCTCATTACCCGTATGCTCAATATAAGGAGAATCGCAGAAACTCCTAATGCTGGCCATACGTAATGATTGCGGAGACCCTCAAATGCCAGGGCAGTACAAACACTCACATGTGACCCCATTTTAGAAAGAAGACACCCTAAGGTATTCCGTGAGGGGTATGGCGAGTTCATGCAAAATTTTATTTTTGTCACAAGTTAGTGGAATATGAGACTTGGAAAAATAAAAATAAAAATCAATTTCCGCTAACTTGTGCCAAAAAAAATTTCTGTGAACTTGCCATACCCTCACAAAATACCTTGGGGTGTCTTCTTTCCACAATGGGGTCACTTGTGGGGTATTTACACTGCCCTGGCATTTTAGGGGTGCTAAAGCGTGAGAATCCCCCCACATGTGACCCCATTTTGGAAAGAAGACACCCCAAGGTATTCGCTGAGGGGCATAGTGAGTCCATGAAAAATTAAACTTTTTGTCAAAAGTTAGCGGAAAGGGAGACTTTGTGAGAAAAAAACAATAAAAAATCAATTTCCAGTAACTTGTGCCAAAATTTTTTTTTTCTATGAACTCGCCATGCCCCTCATGGAATACCTTGGGCTGTCTTCTTTCCAAAATGGGGTAACATGTGGGGTATTTATACTGCCCTGGCATTTTAGGGGCCCTAAAGCATGAGAAGAAAAATGCGTAAAATGCCCTCCTAAAAGGTACTCATGGGATTTGGCCTTTAGCATCTTGGCTGCAAAAGTGTCACATAGTAGTATCGCCGCACTCAGGAGAAGTAGGGCAAGTGTTTAGGGTGTATTTTACATATACCCATGTTAGTGAGAGAAATATCTCTGTAAACTGACAACTTTGTATAAAAATTTAAAAGTTGTCGTTTACAGCGATATTTCTCACACACAGTATGGGTATATATAAAAATACACCACAAAACACATTGCCCTACTTCTCCTGAGTACGGCGATACCACATGAGTGACCACTTTTTGCAGCCAAGATGCGTAAGGGGCCCTAAAACCAATGAGTACCATTAGGATTTCACAGGGCATTTTTACGCATTTGATTCTCACGCTTTAGGTTCCCTAAAATGCCAGGGCAGTATAAATACCCCACATGTGACCCCATTTTGGAAAGAAGACACCCCAAGGTATTCCGTGAGGGGCATGGCGAGTTCACAGAATTTTTTTTTTTGGCACAAGTAAGCGGAAATTGAGATATATATTTTTTTATTTAGTTTTTACAAAGTCTCATATTCCACTAACTTGTGACAAAAATAAAATTTTACATGAACTCACCATACCTCACGGAATACCTTGGGGTGTCTTCTTTCTAAAATGGGGTCACATGTGGGGTATTTATACTGTCCTGGCATTTTAGGGGCCCCTAAAGCGTGAGAAGAAGTCTGGAATCCAAATGCGTAAAATGCCCTGTGAAATCCTAAAGGTACTCATTGATTTAGGTCTTTGACACTCAGGCTGCAACAATGTCACATGGCTGTACTCAGGAGAGTAGAGGCAATGTGTTTGGGGTGTATTTTTATATACTCTGTTGGGTGTGAGAAATATCTCTGTAAACGACAATTTTTAAAAAATTTTATACAAAGTTGTCAGTTTACAGAGATATTTCTCTCACCCAACATGGGTATATGTAAAATACACCCTAAAACACATTGCCCTACTTCTCCTGAGTACGGCGATACCACATGAGTGACACTTTTTGCAGCCTGGGTGCGCAAAGGGCCCAAATTCCAACGAGTACCTTTAGCTTTACATGGCTGCTCACAATTTAGCCCCGCCCAAAATGCCAGAACAGTAAACACACCCCACAAATGACCCCATTTCGGAAAGTAGACACCCTAAGGTATTCACTGAGGGGCATAATGAGCCCGTCTGAGATTTTTTTTTTTTTGCCAGAAGTTAGCAGAAATGGAAACTTTATTATTATTTTTTTTCCTCAGAAAGTGTCATTTTCCGCTAACTTGTGAAAAAATGAAATGATACATGAACTCACCATGCCCCTCCGCGAATACTTTGGGGTGTCTTCTTCTAAAATGGTGTCATTTGGGGATATTTATACTATCCTGACATTCTAGCACCTGAAGAAACATGACAGGCGCTCAGAAAGTCAGAGCTGCTTCAAAATGCAGAAATTCACTTTTTGCACCATAGTTTGTAAACGCTATAACGTTTACCCAAACCAATAAATATACACTTATTGGATTTTTTTTTATCAAAGACATGTAGAACAATACATTTAGAGAAAAATTTATATAGAAATGTAGTTTTTTTCAAAAAAATTTACAACAGAAAGTGAAAAATGTCATTTTTTTGCAAAAATGTCGTTGAATTTTTATTAATAGCAAAAAAAGTTAAAATGTCAGCAACAATGAAATACCACCAAATGAAAGCTCTATTAGTGAGAAGAAAAGGAGGTAAAATTCATTTGGGTGGTAAGTTGCATGACGGAGCAATAAACGGTGAAAGTAGCGTAGTGCAGAATTGTAAAAAGTGGCCTGGTCATTAAGGGGGTTTAAGCTAGGGGGGCTGATGTGGTTAAAGCAACACATTCCTTTAAAATCTTGACATCCTATATTATGTTTAAGTAACCGATAATCTACAGCAAACCTAGTTTCTAGCACTGCTCCTCTTATGCCTTGTAAATCTAAAAGTATGTCTGATAAAGCGATAGAGGTATGATTCAGAGATTTAGCCAAGGCACATGCAATAGAATTTATAGTACGAGCATTATATATAGCCAGTCAGGGCACTCCTAATATAGAGGCACCCAAACTTGTATATTCTACACGGCTGAGAAGGGGTAAAGTAGAGTCACAGTCTTGCTAACCGATCTGTAAGCCCTCCTGATAGGGGGTTGACTGGAAAGGGCCAGAGTCAGCCTGGCTAACGCACAGGGACCTCCAATAACGTTAGCAGGAATGTAATTGTAAGTGCTGTTACCACAAGACAAAAACCATCCCTTAGGGAGCATTATATTATAGATAAAACTAGGAGTCACAATGGTCTTATTACAACTCATGGAATTATTCAGGGAGCTAGCAAGACTATTATCCTTTTACAGGTGTCGTCAATGTAATCATATACACTATTCTTAGGTAATCCACTTTTTATGTTTCTACCATCACAATATAAAGTCATATCCTGGGAAAAGGTGAAACAGGTCTCTGCTGCAGTCACATTGATAGTAATTATCCTAATATTTCCCGGTTATCTCCTAATTTCTGGCACTCCCCACAGAGGTCATACAAGGGAATAAAAGATTGTGTATTGTTAGCCATTGACCAAACTTCAAGGAGGGATTCATCGGGTGTAGGCACAGCAATAACACATGTTTGTATAAGATCCCGTGGGCTCTGTAAGTCTTTAAGGCACAATGAACTAACATTTAGGGCATTTGCCCTCCTAACTATACTGTTCTGTTCAGAATAAAAGGGGCCAGAAGCAAAGGGATCTTGTTCCTGAGCTCTTTTATGTACTGTCCGATTATTTAGTGCACCACAGAAGAAACTCCTCTCCTCTGGGTGATAAATACATGTAGTAATAAGCCAGACTGGCAAGAAAACACAAAGACTAATAATTATCATCAGACAAACAAATCTCCCAGAATATTGTGGGGTCATCATCTTCAGCCAGTTTCAGTCTTCAGGCACTTTTCAGGGGAACTTCTTCTGAGCTCCCTCTTTGTTCAGGGATTTCACACTTGCTTCACCCTCTTTGTCTTTATCCGTCACTGGAGAGGAAGCCTCTGGGACCTTTTTTATCCTGCTAGCGTGAATCCAGATTGGAGCCTCTTCTGTGAGAATCGCTGTTCTGGTGACTGCTACCACTCGGGTGGGTGGTCCAAATGGGAACTCAATCTGTTTTCGTCCTTTTGCTAGGCGCTGGACTATCACCACATCTCCTGGTTGGAAAGGATGCGTAGGTTCCTATGGAGAGAAAGGAGAGGCACGAGCAACATTTTGTTCAATTTGATCTAAAGTTTCTACAAGTTTCCTCACTTATTCTGCCTGTACTACTTCTAGATCCCCTTTTTCTATGACGGGGGCTTTTGGACCCCAAGGGTGGGGAAGGGTCTTCCCATTAGGACCTCAAATGGTGAGTAGCCAGTATTCTTATTAGGCTGCATCCTAATTTCTGCTAGGGCTATTGGCAAGAACTTTTTCCAATTAGTGAATGTGCCTCCAGTAATTTTCCTTATCTTTTCTTTAACTGTTCGATTCATCCTTTCTACTACTCCGGAACTCTCTGGGTGATACGGGAGGTGGAATTTCCAGTCAATCCTAAGGGCTTTGGAAAGCTCCTTACATACCCTGGACGCAAAAGCTGGGCCATTATCTGAGTTAATTTGAACAGGACACCCCTATCTGGGGATGATCTCTTGTAACAAGATTTTTACCACAGTTTGTGTGGTTTCATTGGTAGTGGGAAAAACCTCCGGCCATCTAGAGAACATATCCACAATTACAAGGGCATACTCCTGCTTACTTCCTGTCTTTGGGATATGGGTAAAGCCAATTTGTAAGTGAGTGAATGGCGAAATTGGGTAATTCAGTCAGATATATAATACACCGTGAAACATAAGATTGTACCTTTGACCTAAGATGTGGTATAAAAAAAATCTCTCCGAATGAGGTCAGTGGTTGCCTGTGCTCCCCTATGGCCAAGACCATGATATTGTGCAATTAAAATTGGGGCGATTGCAACTGGAGTATATGGTTTCCCCTCTTTGCAGATAAGAGTCTTATCTACATTCATTCTAACAATCATTAACAGGTGTGGTTTATATATACAAGGTTGCTGAGTACAAACAATTCACTATATAGGCTAATGCAAACATACTTGACTGATGTCCTTGGTACAGATCAAATACCATTTCTTTATAAAACTTCTCACTACATAACATATGGCTTGCTTTATTTAACCCTTCAGGAGCCGTACCACTAGCAGCGACGAAGCCTTAAAACTGTTTATTGTCTGAACTACCACCAAGTTATCACAGTGGAATCGTACTTTCTTATTCCGAAAACGGTCACCCCACAGCAAAACCGCTAACACTATTGGAAAGAGCTCCAACAGAGCCAAATTCGTCACCCAGCCTCGCTCAATCCACACAACCGGCCAACCTCCAGTACACCATTGACCCCACAAAACACCCCAAAACCAGTATATCCCACCGCATCAGTAAACAGTTCGAAATCAAACGACTCTATAACCCCATGAATAGCGAGAGACCGTTATACCTCTGCAAGAAAGAGCTCCACACTAGTAAGTCCCCTTGCAATTCCTTCCCCAACCGAATATAATGGTGCGAGGCTACCACACCCGCAGTTGCCCCAGCCAAACGCCTGCTGAACACCCTCCTCATGGGCATAATCCGGCATGTAAAATTAAGTTTCCCAAGCAGTGACTGAATCTCACATAACTGCAGCTTCTTCGCCCATAAAGCCCTCGCCACCTCCACTTTCAGATCTACCAATTTATCCTCGGACAATCTACACTCCATTTTCACTGAATCTATCACTATCCCTAAAACACATAATTCCGTTACCGGACCCACAGTATTTTCCGCCGCCAACGGAACCTCAAACAGCTCAAAAAGTAAACGCAACGTTTCCAATAACAATGCAACAAAAATCATCCAGATAATGATTTAGAGATTCACAACCTGACGAGTCCACCACTGCCCATTCCAAAAAAGAACTGAACGTTTCGAAATAGGCACATGACAAGGAATAACCCATAGGTAAGCAACGATCAAAGAAAAAAAAACCATCCCACAAAGACCCCAACAAATGGTGACCATCGGGATGCACTGGCAATAATCTAAACACCGCTTCGATATCTGTTTTCGCCAGCAACGCACCCCTCCCACAACGCTTTACCCAGGTAATTGCCGCGTCAAAGGAAGTATACACCACCGAACACAGTGCGGGGTCAACACTGTCATTGACTGACGATCCCTTTGGAAACGACAGGTGATGAATAAGGCGAAACTTGTTCGCCTCCTTCTTGGGGACTACCCCTTGTGGTGACACCCACAAATCAGGGAGAGGCGGCTCCCAAAATGGGCTCGTCATCCGCCCCAGCAACACCTCCTTTTTCAGCTTCTCCGCCACCACCTCCGGATGCTCCCTCGCTGACCGCAAGTTCCTTTTTAACAACACGCCCCCCCCCCGGCACGAACGGAATCCTAAAACCAACAAGAAAACCATCACAAATCACAGACGCCGCTTCTTTATTGGGGTATCTAGCGAGATACGGCACCATCCTTCCCAGCCGCACGGCGTCACCCCTTTGCTATTAGAATCGGACCCTTTTTGTCTACTGCCCTTAAAGCATCTCGCCGCTCCATGATTCCCCCCCGCATCCGGAGGACTCGTGCTTAAACTTACATTTAACCCCGAATCGACAAACTCCCTCGTTAAACGTGAAACACAGGCCTTTTGCGGATGCAGTCACCAGGGTTGCTGCACTTCCACTGCCCGCCTCCCCTCGAAAGGGCTGCCCCGCTCGAACCGGTGCCGTCGCTTTCAGCCACAAAGCGACGCCCTTGTGGTCCCACCGTATTTCTGGACGCACCGCCTTTCTCTGCTGGAATTGCTCGTCATACCGCAGCCAAGCAACTCCCCTGTATGTCCGATAAGCCTCGCCGATAGCCTCTTCGGCGCCTTTTCCCCAATAACACTCGCTAATATCGCGAAAGCCTGCAACCAATTCACGGTATTAACCGAAACCTGCGTTTCTCTTCTCTCTCTTTTTTCCCGTCATCTTTAAGCGCCCTATCCAAGTTAAATCTTTCAAGGAGAAGCAGAGAAAAAATCTCCATGTACTGTCCCCTCCAGATCAGTTCCTTAACCTCGGCCTTTAAATGAGCCCCCAAAGGCCCATCAAAACAAACATAAACCTCTCCTTTGGCCTTATCGCCCCCTGCCTGAGTCTGCACCGATACCCCCATGCCAGGTAACCCCTGCTTAGGCTCCCCTACTGACCCAGATCCTCCCGGCCTTGCCAAATAGCAAGTGGCTGAGGCGGAACAGGAGCCTCAGCTGCCCCCTGCAGCAGCATCTGAACCTGATCCTGGACCCACTCCGAGCCCCGCACCTCAGCTGCTGCCCGCAACTCCTGGATCGCAGCTTCAAGTTGCTCCATCGCACGGACGCCACAAGAGGTAATGCCAGCTTCTCTCTCTCACCAAAATGGCTACCGTATTCTCCCTCCCTCCTGTATTTAACCCCTTCACTCCTCCCCTTTGCTTAAACTATCCAATCCTAATCCCCCACAGTCCCCTGACCAACCCATTTTCCCCTGCCCACCAATCCTATACCTCCCGGGGCTCCCTAAACCAAACCCCCGTCATGAGGGCCTCCCCTCTGCCCCCCCAGTCCGGCCATTACTTCACAAGCACTATCCGCAGCATCACTGCTAAAGAGCTGCCAGCAGTATCGGACCTGCCCAATGGTGCAGAGACCTGAACTGAGACAGCTTTCTGCATCTTTAATGACTTGTGAGTAATAAAAAAAACAACTATCTTGCTTGTTCATCTTTTCATACTATCACGGAAGGTGAGCTACTTTTTTTGTGGGCCACCCTATAGTAAATAAAGAGGTGGAAAGGTAAGTAATGCCTGGAGATCCTCTCACAAAACATCTCTCTGCTCTGCAATGACACTTCCTTCAGTGCAATTATTTTGAATGAGAACCAACCCTCTCTCCAGGAGCCGGCCCTTACTTCTATCTCCTGGGTGGTATTGAGTGCTGCGGCGCTCGTCTAGTGATTTGCTATTCAGTGCAATCAGTGATATGAGTGCTCAGGGACTTGTCTGCCAGGGATTAAGATGTCCGCTGACAACCATTAAAATCGACTTCAAATACTGCGCTATGCAATATTCCCAAAAATATCCTCATCATCAAATTAAGTCCTCGATAGCTCATACATGGTTATCATAAACTATAAAACACTCGAGAAAAGCAGAAAATGATAATTTAAAGCTCAACTTCATTTTTCATCAGAAGGTTGATTTCTCTATTCGTAAAGGAATTGAAAGGCAGAAACTGCTTTAATTTGCTGTTTCCTGTATATCCAGCCGAGGTGAGAAAACAGGGGAACCTCCTGCCATAAGTGTACAGAGAGACAGACGTCCTGAAATAAGAGACATAGGAACCTCCTGCCATAAGTGTACAGAGAGACAGACGTCCTGAAATAAGAGACATAGGAACCTCCTGCCATAAGTGTACAGAGAGACAGACGTCCTGAAATAAGAGACTTAGGAACATCCTGCCATTAAAGAACATAGGAACCTCCTGCCATAAGCGTACAGAGAGACAGACGTCCGACTCCTGAAATAAGAGACATATGAACCTCCTGCCATAAGCGTACAGAGAGACAGACGTCGGACTCCTGAAATAAGAGACATATGAACCTCCTGCCATAAGAGACATCGGAACCTCCTGCCATAAGAGACATAAAAACTCCTGCCATAAGAGACATAAGAACCTCCTGCCATAAGAGACATCAGAACCTCCTGCCATAAGAGACATAAAAACTCCTGCCATAAGAGACATCAGAACCTCCTGCCATAAGAGACATAAGAACCTCCTGCCATAAGAGACATAGGAACCTCCTGCCATAAGAGACATAAGAACCTCCTGCCATAAGAGACATAGGAACCTCCTGCCATAAGAGACATAAGAACCTCCTGCCATAAGAGACATAAGAACCTCCTGCCATAAGAGACATAAGAACCTCCTGCCATAAGAGACATAAGAACCTCCTGCCATAAGAGACATAAGAACCTCCTGCCATAAGAGACATAGGAACCTCCTGCCATAAGAGACATAAGAACCTCCTGCCATAAGAGACATAGGAACCTCCTGCCATAAGAGACATAAGAACCTCCTGCCATAAGAGACATAAGAACCTCCTGCCATAAGAGACATAGGAACCTCCTGCCATAAGAGACATAGGAACCTCCTGCCATAAGAGACATAGGAACCTCCTGCCATAAGAGACATAAGAACCTCCTGCCATAAGAGACATAGGAACCTCCTGCCATAAGAGACATAGGAACCTCCTGCCATAAGAGACATAGGAACCTCCTGCCATAAGAGACATAGGAACCTCCTGCCATAAGAGACATAAGAACCTCCTGCCATAAGAGACATAAGAACCTCCTGCCATAAGAGACATAGGAACCTCCTGCCATAAGAGACATAGGAACCTCCTGCCATAAGAGACATAAGAACCTCCTGCCATAAGAGACATAGGAACCTCCTGCCATAAGAGACATAGGAACCTCCTGCCATAAGAGACATAAGAACCTCCTGCCATAAGAGACATAGGAACCTCCTGCCATAAGAGACATAGGAACCTCCTGCCATAAGAGACATAAGAACCTCCTGCCATAAGAGACATAGGAACCTCCTGCCATAAGAGACATAGGAACCTCCTGCCATAAGAGACATAAGAACCTCCTGCCATAAGAGACATAGGAACCTCCTGCCATAAGAGACATAAGAACCTCCTGCCATAAGAGACATAGGAACCTCCTGCCATAAGAGACATAGGAACCTCCTGCCATAAGAGACATAGGAACCTCCTGCCATAAGAGACATAGGAACCTCCTGCCATAAGAGACATAGGAACCTCCTGCCATAAGAGACATAGGAACCTCCTGCCATAAGAGACATAAGAACCTCCTGCCATAAGAGACATAGGAACCTCCTGCCATAAGAGACATAAGAACCTCCTGCCATAAGAGACATAGGAACCTCCTGCCATAAGAGACATAGGAACCTCCTGCCATAAGAGACATAAGGACCTCCTGCCATAAGAGACATAAGAACCTCCTGCCATAAGAGACATAAGAACCTCCTGCCATAAGAGACATAAGAACCTCCTGCCATAAGAGACATAAGAACCTCCTGCCATAAGAGACATCGGAACCTCCTGCCATAAGAGACATAGGAGCCTCCTGCCATAAGAGACATAAGAACCTCCTGCCATAAGAGACATAAGAACCTCCTGCCATAAGAAAAGTTTTTGAAAAATTCGATTCGATTTGTTCCGAATTATTTATTCACTAATCGCTTTCCATTCCATGGAGCGGGCGCATCATTTAACCCCTCAGATGCTTCATTCAACACTGAACATGCAATCTGTGACTCACATTCATCCCTTTAGGGGTTAAAAAATATAACAATACTCACCTCATCCACTTGCTCGCGGAGAGGCAGTCCACCCCAGTCTTTATTGAAGAAAAACAGCCAAAGGACGTGCAGCGAGCGTGATTACCAGTGGGATCACATGGTGACATCATCCCGCTCACCGCTGGTTCCTTGGTGGGTATTTTTCATCCGCCATTTTAGGAAAAATTGATTTGTTACCACGAAGTGCGACAAGATTCAGCTTCCTGATTAATCTAATTTTTCCTGAAATTTTGAATGGAAGTCCATTTCGGACACTTTGATTTGCTCAGCACCCTGGAGTTAGGAGTGGAGCTGCGCATATCGGTAGTTGACGTTGACATTATTATTCGCTATTCTTTCTGCCTGTCCTTTGTGTAATTAGCTTTGCAGCTTTTCACGCAGCGTTTCCTTGTCCTCCTGCTGCTAAGTCTTGTCACTTTCATGGCCATCATATTCTATAATAGAAAAAGTACTGCCATATAAATCATCTAGATGATGTTTCCAGCCGCTGAATCACTGTACATAAAGAAAACCTAAGATTGGTGATTTGTCTGGCTTATATCTGTATATCTGCAGTGCATGTGCAGATATGACACTGGGCCTCTACCGCCTCATAAGATCTGTAGCTGTAAGATCCTCTACTGAAGCAGACAAGAAGGAGAGAAGACACAGCAGGACTTCTTCCTTAGTGTCGGTGTAGAGTGAGAGGGAGGAGGGGATGCTGCTGCAGTCTGCCTCAGTCTGTGTGTGAGCCTATGAGGGGACGTAACAATGCCGGTTGTACATAAGACTGCAGATCTAGACTTCATCTATAGCATTTCTCATGTCCACACAATGGCTCTAGGTATTCAGATACCTCCAGGACTTACAGGACGGCTGAACTGCACAACAACATACATAAAGCATGTATCAACACAGGCAGAAAACAAGACACTAATACAAACTCACAGGAGCACAAAGTCTGAGGGTCACGGAAGGAGAAGATGATCCAGCAATGGAGTTTATGGCAGATGAATGAAATCCAGGAAGACAGTGAATGAAGAAGAGTGATCAGAAAGAGCAATAGCCCACCCACCCCAAATCAGCAACAGCACAGAAAAAAATCACAAACACAGACAAAAAGACTACAAATTACAAATTAAAGAATAAACAGAAAACACACCAGTTTAGAAAAGGATACAATTGTTGAACTACATATCCCAGAATACAGAACAAAAAAACAAAATGTTTGTTAGGGAATGCACCTAGCAAATCTATACCCAACAACCATAGTAAAGCCTGGATATATAAAGGCTCAGCAATCAGCAACTTCACCCTAATCAACCAGCCAAAGCTAGGCAATCAGATGCAAGGCAATTGCATAGCCACTGCCCTAACAAAACAAGTAACTAGGTGAACATGAAGCAAAGGGGAGATCATTGTTGCTCGTAACAGAGGGAAGAGGGGTAAGAACAGCACGGAAGAGACATCTGACTGTTCAGAACACACGGCAGAGAGCTGACATGACACCAAGCCCGCCCACACAGCAGGTATGGAGAGCGGTTAAAATACCCCAAATCTGCAAAATATTAAAGTAGGTAAAATAGCATTAAAAATATTTTAAATGATGTATAATTATAAATTAGCTATTTTTGGGAATTAACATATTATCCATAAAATAATCGATAATGTCTCATATAAAGCATGGGATTATGCAACCAGGGATGATGAAATCTGACCAGAGAACATCAGCGGAGTTACCGAACATCCTGTCTTGAGCCGAATAATAAAAAATAAATAAATATTTTATTTTACATTGAATTAATTCTGGCAGATTAGTATACAAATAAATCATAGACAAAGGAGTGAACATTTTCTAATCAAGTCATTCCATTCACAGCCGGAGCCGTGATGTTAGTATTTTTCATTTTGCGCCCCGTCATTGTCTTGTTGTCACCTCGCATCCTGCTGAGATCCTGGATTCTTCTCGCCATAAAGGATAAATAAGACTTTTTTCTTTTAAATTGTACTTTTTTTATTGATGTTATTTTATTCGTAATTATCTTTTGCTAATTATTGTGGAGATGACCCCCCTCCCTGCCCAGATCAGGCTCCTGCGCCGTATTGTTACAGTGTTGCCTGCCGAGGACTAAATGTAACAGTTTGTTTCTGATGATTTACATTTTGGCTGCTCTGATTAATCACCATAATTATTTCCTGGCTGACATTTGAAATGATTTACTACGAGAGGAATTATCAAACCTGTCCTGAAGTGAACCCAGCAATCCAGGGTGAACTCATCAGTTTGGGACCGGGACCAAATGGGACCTGATTGGGAATGTCTCTAGGCTGCTCCACCAGCCTGCAGCCACCATGTTGTCTCCATAGTTAATTGACAGAAGCCAGTCAATGAACCCAGTCCTGTGCTAAACGATGCCAGTACATACACCCCATGATCTCTGCGGTCACTGCCAGCTTTATATGGGAATGGTGTAATGCTTCATTTCTGCCCGATGGGGGCATCGCCGAGGTCCTGAACAATCACTGTTGCGCCCAATTTTTTATTTAACTGGGGGCAAGCCGTAGCAGTACCCCAACAATAGTATCTTTAGAGGAGGGGGATGGTCAACGGTTGGAGAAGGTAGCTTAATGTTTCAGCCCAAGATCTTCTGACTTGGCATTACTTCCTTACAGTGGTCCTCCAGAACTACAAAAAGATGGCTTCCTTCCCCCCAAAACTGTCCATGGTTTGAGCCTGGTATCACAACCTGTGGAAAGGTGTGGTGCTGTTTTAGGAAGAAAACAGACATGTTTTTGTAGTCCTGCAGAACCCCTTTAACCCCTTCAGCCCCCCCAGCTTAAAAACCCTTAATGACCAGGCCACTTTTTACAATTCCGCACTACACTACTTTCACCGTTTATTGCTCCGTCATGCAACTTACCACACAAATTAATTTTACCTCCTTTGCTTCTCACTAATACAGCTTTCAGTTTTGGTGGTATTTCATTCTTGCTGACATTTTAACTTTTTTTGATATTTAACTTTTTTTGATGAAATTTTTGCAAAAAAAATAAATTTTTCGCTTTCTGTTGTAAAATTTTTCAAATAACACTACATTTCAATTTAAATTTTTCTCTAAAGTTATTGTTCTACATGCCTTTGATAAAAAAAAATGCAATAAGTGTATATTTATTAGTTTGGGTAAAAGTTTTACCCTAAGTTCACACTTGCGCGTTTTACAGCGCGTTCGAACGCGCTGTAAAACGCTCAACACATGCAAACCAATGCTTCCCTATGGGACTGGTTCACATTTTCGCGTTTTACAGCGCGTTCGAACGCGCTGTAAAACGCCCTACGCATAATCAAGTACTTGAGCTTTTTTTGGGGCGTTTGTCGCGCGTATTGTGATTGACAACACAGTAGTCAATCACAAGAACGCGCGTACGACGCGCGTTTCCTATTTGCAAAGACGCGCTGTAATACGCGCGACACAAACGTGCGTAAAACGCGCGCTTCAAGAACGCTCAGGTCTGAGCCCAGGGTTAGGGTTTACAAACTATGGTACAAAGAAGTGAGTTTCCGGATTTTGACTTTCTGATCACCTGTCCTGTTTCCTGACGCACTACAATGCCCATACAGTACAAACACCCCACAAATGACCCCATTTTAGAAAGTAGACACCCCAAGGTATTCGCTGAGGGGCATGGTGAGTTCATGGAAGTTTTTATTTTTTATCACAAGTTAGCGGAAATAGAATTTTTTTTTTTTTTTTTTATTTCATTTTCCGCTAACTTGTGTCAAAAAATAAAAACTTCCATGAACTCACTATGCCCCTCAGCGAATACCTTGGGGTGTCTACTTTCTAAAATGGGGTCACTTGTGAGGTTTTTCCACTGCCCTGGAGTTTGAGGGTCTCCGCAATCATTACATGTATGGCCAGCATTAGGAGTTTCTGCTATTCTCCTTATATTGATCAGACGGGGAATAGGATTTTTTTTTCCGTTCGGCCGCTGCGCTGAAAGAAAAAAATGAACGTCACAGATTTCTTCATTCACATTGATCGATGTGGATGAAAAAATCTCTAAAAAATGTGTAAAAATAAAAAAAAAGAGGGGAAAGCTGTAAAGCTGCGATCGCTAAGGGACCCTTAGGCCTCATTCACACGTCCGCAATTCTGTTCCGCAAAATTTTGTGGAACGGAATTGTGGATACATTCAATTCTATGGGGACAGACTTTGTCCTGCTCGGATCAGGAATTGCGGATCCGCACAAATATAGAACATGTCCTGTTCTTGTCCGCAATTGCGGACAAGAAAAGGCATTTTCTATATAGCTCTGGCAATGTGCGGATCCGCAAAATGGGAAAAGCAAATTTCCCGGTGTTCGTGTTTTGTGGATCCGCAGATGTGCGGATCTGCAAAACACATACGGACGTCTGAATGAGCCTTATAGGGGGTGATCAGTGACGGGGGGTGACATGGGTGATCAGTGGGGGTGACATGGGTGATCAGGAGTTAATCAGGGGTTAATCAGTGACGGGGGGGGTGATTGGTGCACACTTTTTTTTTTTTCCCTATGGTGGTACTAAGCAAAGGGACCACCAGGGGAGAAGACAGCAGGCATATCAGACGCTGTTCATAAAACAGGGTCTGATATGCGTTTTTTTCTAACTTATACAGCCTGCCAGAGCGCGATCAGCACTGGCAGGCTGTACTACAGTTACATGCGAGTGCGCCGATGGCGCGCACTGCGCATGTGCGGGCACATCAGCGCGTCCTCTCGCGTCTCACGAGAGGACGCGCCGGTGCGTCCAGGAGGAATAAACCGACCGTCCGCAGGACGCAATCCTGCGTACGGTGGTCGGAAGGGAGTTAAGGAGGGGTGTTGGGTGCAGCAACTGCTCCGAGGACGCTGAACCCCCCGTCAGTACTTTTGATGGACAGCTGCTCTTCCAGTTAATGCTCCTGGAAGTTAGTTGAAGTTTACCAACTTGAAGTTGCTGAGATTTGGCTACGGTACTGGATCCATGGGTTAACCTTGCTCCTGGTATACGATATAGGTAACAGGTTTTATTCTATAGGTGGATCCATGTCGTGACAGAGATGAGCGAACCAGTCGAGATTCAGTTTGGTTCAGGTTCACAGAATTTTTGAAAAAGCTCAGTTTGGACCCGAATCGATTCAGACTGAACCAAAGTGGCTCCGATTGTCCTGAAAGTTGGTATATAACCCCCTCTAGCCGCTGAGCACTCTGAAGTTTTAGGAAAACTTATTATCTCCTTTCGTTTATTTTTTGTGATTTTTTTTTCATTCCCCAAACTCTGGAACACAATGCCAGCAATAGTAAATGATGTCTGAGTGACGCTGACATCCATGGCTGTGGAGAAACGCACGTATGACGGCGGTAACATACAGCGGGTTTAATATCACACCGCGCGGCACATGTCTTCTGCTTCTTCATAAATTGCTTCCAAAAATTGTCCCATATCGGGAGCAGATGATATTTAACCACACACGGTGTTATGGGATAAAGAAAAAGTTTCCAAAAATTCTGCCTGGACAGGGTCATAATGCTGCCCATACGACACGCACAAGCCTAAAAAATTCTCGCTTTTACTTAGGAGCCTCAGCAGTGCAGTGTGGATGTGGAAAGGGAAGGTGGGAGTAGTAGTAGTGGCAGAAGTAGTAGTGGTAGTAGTACTGAAGCAGTGTGGATGTGGAAAGCGTACTGATACAGGGGTCATTTAGTATCCAGAAATACGCCTATATTTCTGCGACTTTTCCTCGCTCATGGCAGGTAAAAAAAAATGGGCGGGGAGGGGATGACAGGCCCGTCTGTTTCATCATTTCTACGCCTGTTTTAGGGGTAGAAAGTGGTCTAAATGTAAGACACACAGGAAGCTGGTGCACTGTACATTTAAATTGGCGCTGGATGCGCCGAAGTTATGTAGAGGTCGTCGAATCCACTGCTAGGTAGAGGGGTTATTAAGACCAGCATCTAAAACGCCGGTCTTAGTAAATGTCATGCGGCTGAACAGTAGCGGCAGCAGGAGCAGCATAGCATGGAACATACAAGGCAGTAGATTGGCTGTCGGTAGGTAATAATAATTGTAGTGATTTGTATTAATTGTATTGGTGGCCGTAGGCGATTAGCAGTGAGGAGCAGCAGCCATACAGTCCACGTTGTCAGGCAGACAGCAGCCGTATAGAACATGATGGTTGGCAGGTCCCAGCAGTGGCATGATGGCAGGTAGCAACAGTGACAGAAGGCTGGCATCCCGGTCAAGGGCCCACGGTCTGTGGCTCAGTAGTCCGGGTGGTTCTTTGGTCACAGGGCTGGTGACCCATGGTCTGTGGCTCAGCAATCCCATCTCAGTGTCTTCTTCTGGTCACTCAGAAGTCTGGCAGAGTCTCCTCTTCTAAGCACTGGTCCCTAACTGCAGCCCAATAGGGGCTCTGACTGCTCTCCTTATATATAGTTTCTGGCTGAACTAGAACCTTCTAGTGGGAAGAATGGAGTGCAGAAACTTAGCACAAGCATATACATTGTAACACTTTCCGTCTGTCATAGACTTACACAGCAATTTTTCCAGACAAAAACATGTTCTCAGACATAACAACAGAGCTAAATCCAAACATTCAACAGGTCAGTCTGTCTAGTTTCGGTGATTAACAATTTTGGCTTTTTCACTCTAAAACGTGGTCTTCTTTAAACCCTATGGCAGCTGTGAAAAATTACCAACTTCTCATTCAAAGTCCCAAAGTTCTCTCAGCATTTATTAACCTTTTCCACCGTGCCATGCAAACACAGTGCAAATGAACACGATATGTATCACAACATATAAAATGCAGTTACACAGTATTAAACAGTGCACATTCAAGTAAAATAAAGTAAGAGGCTTATAAATTTGCATAGGGGAATAAGGCAAATGTCCACAACTGTCCAGCTCCAGGGAACTACACATGAGAGGCAGAGTCTCTTCAAAAATACATAAAAGGGTGATGAGGGACAAATGTAGCATGACCGTCATGAGCTGCCACTGCCTGACCTGTAAACAACACATGCTCATTGCTGAGGCGGTCTGCTACATAACCAAATCGTTCGCGGCTTTCCACTGCTCATACAGATGCTCGAGCATGTGCAATGTTGATTTCCAGTGACTTGGAAAGTCACAGACTAATAGGCGTAGCTGCAGACATTTCTGATGCTATAAGTCTAGGGAGTGGTGAGAATGGCTGAAAAAAGTGAAAGTCTCCTGGACATTGCCGTCTCCTTGCTGTGGTAAGGTGCAGGGTGCCGTCATGGATGGCAGGTACGTGTCACCGAGGTTCATAGCCTCGGTGAGGTAAGAGCTATTTTGTCGATGTCAGCAGCAGGTAGTGCTACTGACACAATTGCTAGATAGCATGGCTGCAAAGCCGATCCGGGCCGGCTCTTACCAGGAGCAGCTAAAGTGTAGGGTGGGTGGTTGCTCCCCACGACCCAGTCCTGGTTTTGGGCTGGGTTTAAAAACACAGCCAGCACCAGCAGCTGAGAGAGATTGTCCTGGAGCTGCTGTTAGTGCTGTGGAGCTCTCTGGGCTGCAAGCAAGAGCCCAGCAAAGAGGCGTGCAGTCGGCCTGGAAGCCTGAGGGTGGACTTTCCTGCGGCTGGGCTGACAGCCAGGTACGAACACGCACCTAAACCACACAAGTGATTTGATCCTGTCTTGGACTTTTTGTTTTGCCTTAAGTTTTCGCTGTGTGTGAAGTAACACTAAGTGACTGTTTTGAGTTTATTTGTGCAAGTGTGAAATAAAACACTGTTTGCTGCACTACCTGGACTCCCTTTGCCTCTGTACTGCACCCGCACTGCTGACTACCAGAGCAATTCCCCACATTGCGTAAGGGATTTTTAAAAGGCCAAGCAGGGGGCATTTGTTATTTCCCCCAGGTTCAGGGCAACCAGGATGTTGCAGCCATTGTCACTGACCACCTTGCACAGTTGGAATTGGTGGAGTGACGGCCAGCAGGATGATGAATGCTGCTTGATGTACTTTAGCAACTACTTGCCAATGTGGCTACTCTCTCCAAGACTGTTCAGCTCCAACATGGCATGGCAATGCTTGACTTGACACATGTAATAAGGAGGAGGGGTTTTGCAAGCGACGCTGTGCCCTGCTGCTGTTGGGACAGGAGTGTGTCCATGGAGAAGGGGATGGTTAAGTGCCTGATGTGGGAGCCAGGCCAATATAATCTTGGGGAGGAGGTGGGTGGGGGGAGGGCAAAGGGATCTGGTCATTTTGCTGGGATGCTGCTTCTCCACAGCCACAAAAAACATTGGGCTGTCAAAGACATGTACTGTCCCTGTCCATATTAGCTGATCTAGGTGTCCACTGTGGACTGCAGCTTGCCCCACAAGGAGAATTGCAAGGAGTGGCCTTAGTTCTCCACCACGTGAGAGTACAGTGCTCTACTACAATGGTACTGAAGCCTAATTGCTGGTGGAGAAAAAGTTTTTTCATGGCCAAACATTCTGTTATAGATGTCTCACGTTGGAGGCAAGGACAAGGAGGAGTCTTAGCAGGAGAAGAAGAAGGTGATGATGATGACAAAGATTCCGTATTGCATGGGGATGCAGGTTGACTGCCACAAAGAGGATCAGGAGAAGGAGGACAGACTTGTTCTGATTGGGAATGCTGGCCAGTTATATTTTCCCCAATGGTGATGCCGCCTCATGTGCTGCAATAGCGCTCTGGCAGCTATGATAGTGTTTGAACGGCCACGGCTTATTTCAATCCTGCAGATCTTGCACACGGCTGTGGTTCTGTGTGTCCTCCTTGTTTAGAAAAAGTGCCATACAAGCGAGCGGCACATTTTGGGTCTAACCCAGAGTGGCAACGGCATCACAAGATCCCGTGGCTGTTCTTTGGGAGGTACATCACCTCTGTTCTTTACCGCTGCCACCATCACCCTTCTCCACTGAAGTTGGCTCCTCTCAGCACCCAAATCTGGCTCCCATCCTGTCCTCAACCTCCTTGCTGCTTTTGTCAGACTGTGAGATACCATGGTGGGCTCCGGGGCCCCCCTCCTCTGCTCTGTGTTTTCCCCAGCTGCCACTGTCACTGCCCCCAATGCCTTAGCTACAGGTGCCACTATTACCACCACCAACACAGCTATGCCTGGAGACCCCAGCCTCCTCCTTCACCTTCTCCTCAGGGCAATACAAACGCTGACTGCTCTCACAGAAGTCGTCAACAGGGGGACTAAAATATCTGCTGTAGGGTGTGGTGGGGTTTTCTTGCAATTTCTTAGGAAAAAGGAAGGCGCCCAACTAGGATATGGTAGTGAAGACTGAGACAACTCCACTGAAAGCCTTCTCTGGGACTGCAAGAAGAATGAGCAGGATTAACAGCGTGCCCCCTGGCTCCATAGCTCAGTGTTCGACTCTGAAGTCACCTCCACATCATGCTGCAATGACTGAGAGGAGAAGTGAGCCATCCAATCCACAATCTCATCCTCTTTCTCCTCAATGATAATGTTGCACCTTTCCAAAGCCAGCAAGGATATCAGCAGTCTTCTACTACTACTACTTCTGGCTAGAAAGCTGGTGCTGTTACTACCCACATTCTGGCTTTGGGTCTTTTGTTTGGAACCCTTCTGTTGGGCCTTTGAGATAATGTTGCGCACTACCCTGTGTATTGGTTTAGTAATCACATATATGCTGGTTTAAATATAATCAACAACCCCCTAAAAAACTGATTGGAAGCATGTGGAGACAGAAATGGATTTAGACCTAAATTCGTTATGACTCACAGATACTTTAGTGCGCCACCCAGTGTTTTGTTGTACTGATCACCTATATGCTGGTTTAGTTAGATTGAACAGAAAACCCCACAAAAATAAAATTCCAACTGTGTAGGTATTAAATAAATGAAAATGGATGATTGAGGCCCAACGCTTAATTTCACATTAACACTCATAGGTAAATTGTCGCCCTAGCCTGTGTATTGGTGCGTAAAAATGGAACTGTGTGTGGAGATAAGAAATGGTATTAGGCCTAATATTTTGTTCTCAAATAGTGTTATGGTTTTTCAAACTAAAACAAACAAACAAACAAAATTAAATTAAATATGTGAGATGATCTGACACAGAGTTCTCACCAGTATTCTATATGCTATGCTAGATCGATTGTAGAACATGTGTTGTACAATTTTCAGTTATTTCCCCCATCCCCCTAAAAAAAGATTTCAGTGAAAATGGGAAAAAAATGAAAGTAATGTCCTTGCAGGTAGCTGCTTTTGAGGTTTGCAGCAGCTGCAGTTCTGCTAGGAGGCAGAGCAGCATCAGGTCCTCACTTCTGACTCCCTGGCTGACAGCTTTCCCTGCCTGTCCCGATTCTGCACACACAATTCTTCTTCTTCTTTGTAATCCTAGCAGCAGAATACAAGCTTGATGGATTTATGACTCTCCCTGATTTATTTTTCACTCTCCCTGACTCCCTCAGATGTTTTCTTCTGACATAGACCCATCCACTTTCATACACAGCCCAGCACACAATGGCGTTCTGCTCGTTCTGCTCGGGCACCTCCCTGCCTGCTGCAGCACTGATTGGCTCATCCAGGCTGTCTGTCAACCTTTGAGCCAATCATGGCACGCCCTCCACCCACTCCCTCTCAGGGTCACGTGAGAACCCTTCTTCTTCCTCCCTATTGCTTTTGGACTACACGCCATTTTAGCAGATTCTTCCGAAATAAACCTGAAAAGATTAAAGTTCATCTGCCATAAAGAAATAGTAAAGTTCGGACCGAACTTTGTGGTAAGGGGTCACAGCCTTCACAATGGAAATGCGTCCCCCTTTTTTTGCTCAGCTCATGTCCCAAAAAATTGAATAAAAACTGATCAAATAGTAATTTGTACATTTAAATGGTACCAATAAAAGCTACAGCTTGCCATGCAGGAAACAAGCCCTCATACAGCCAAGGTCATGGCTAGAATATGCTGGCACTATGTACTTTTATATCTATCTATATAGATATATATATTAAAAGTGCTTTATATTGCACAAAAGTAGAAAAACATCAAAACGTAGAACACAAATCATTAAAAATCTGTATAAATGTGAAATGGCGCAGTCATATTGTCTGGCAGAATAAAGATGCATAATGTGGCATGCTGAATAGAACAGAATTTACAATGTAAAAAAGGACGGCAGAAATGATGAGGGTTAATAAACGATAATCACGAAGTCTATTTTGTGGCGAGCTCACATTTGCCATGGAGTTATTCATGGAGGTGAATCGCCTCTGTCACCTTTGAAACACACAGTCCAAGCTGTTCTGTTAAGAAACTATTAAGTGATTAAAATTGACAGAAAAGAAACGTGTTCTGCCGAATCAATAAAAGCAGCGAGCAGAGAGGACAAAAACCGAATACGAGTGATGAGAAATGGGGTCCGGCGCTGGGCGGCTTTCACTGTTTCTAGACATAGTTTTCATGCAGCCGCCACTAGGGGGAGCTCCCAGTGAGGAGGTTTATACAGTCACATTTCTGCAGAATTTATTCCACTTTTCCCACTGCAGTCAGATGTTAGCTTAAAGTTAACAGTTAAATATACAAAAGTGTGTTTTTAGAATTTTTTTTTCACTTTGGCGCATGCTCAGTGGCTTTTTTTCTTCCATAATGCAGCATGTGGCCAAAAATAACTGAAAACGTAGCCAAAAACACTGGGACCGATTTACTAAGCATAAGCATGTAGATCGGAGGTCAGGGTAGACTCACTCACATACTGAATGTAGTTGAGGAGTGAGGAGTAGAGATGAGCGAACTTTAAAAAAAAGTCCGGTGTTCGGCGTTCGGGTTGTGGTAAGTCGCGCATCCCGTTATGGATTCCACTATAGCGGCATATGGAATCCATAGGGGGCGGCTGCCACCAACCCGAACTGTTGAACAGCCGAAGGACCTGGGGTGATGTCACCGTCATGTGATCAGTGCAGGGGGCGTGGCTCAGCACTGGATTTTTTTTTAAGTTCGCTCATCTCTAGTGAGGAGCTGTCCTTCAGGTGCCGAGCACCCACCACAATACACATTCTTCATGAAGGGAACGAGAAAAAATTCCCCGAGATCATTCAATCTTCTGTAACAATGTAACCCAAGAACAGCCGAAGACACAGCATTCTCTGGATACTTCTACCATTGTTATCATCATGTGTAAAAAACAACAATGGAAAGTGTCCAATTCCTAGGATAAGCAGCTCTACATAGGCGTCACCCATCTCTCTCCAGGCAGAAGAAACCTCCTGACACCTCCTCGGCCCCAGTGCTCCACAGCAGCATCAGTCACCATGCTCCACAGCAGCATCAGCCACACTGCTCCACAGCAGCATCAGCCACAGTGCTTCACAGCAGCATCAGTCACAGTGCTCCACAGCAACATGAGCCACAGTGCTCCACAGCAGCATCAGCCACAGTGCTCCACAGCAGCATCAGTCACAGTGCTCCACAGCAGCATCAGTCACAGTGCTCCACAGCAGCATCAGTCACAGTGCTCCACAGCAGCATCAGTCACAGTGCTCTAAAGCAGCATCAGTCACAGTGCTCTAAAGCAGCATCAGTCACAGCGCTCCACAGCAGCATCAGCCACAGTGCTCCACAGCAGCATCAGCCACAGTGCTCCACAGCAGCATCAGTTACAGTGCTCCACAGCAGTATCAGCCACAGTGCTCCACAGCAGCATCAGTCACAGTGCTCCACAGCAGCATCAGTCACAGTGCTCCATACCAGCATCAGCCACAGTGCTCCACAGCAGCATCAGCCACAGTGCTCCACAGCAGCATCAGCCACAGTGCTCCACAGCAGCATCAGCCACAGTGCTCCACAGCAGCATCAGCCACAATGCTCCACAGCAGCATCAGTCACAGTGCTCTAAAGCAGCATCAGCCACAGTGCTCCACAGCAGCATCAGCCACAGTGCTCCACAGCAGCATCAGTCACAGTGCTCTAAAGCAGCATCAGTCACAGTGCTCTAAAGCAGCATCAGTCACAGTGCTCCACAGCAGCATCAGCCACAGTGCTCCACAGCAGCATCAGCCACAGTGCTCCACAGCAGCATCAGCCACAGTGCTCTACAGCAGCATCAGCCACAGTGCTCCACAGCAGCATCAGTCACAGTGCTCCACAGCAGCATCAGTCACAGTGCTCCACATCAGCATCAGCCACAGTGCTCCACAGCAGCATCAGTCACAGTGCTCCACAGCAGCATCAGTCACAGTGCTCCACAGCAGCGTCACAGTGCTCCACAGCAGCATCAGTCACAGTGCTCTAAAGCAGCATCAGTCACAGTACTCCAAAGCAGCATTAGCCACAATGCTCCACAGCAGCATCAGTCACAATGTTCTAAAGCAGCATCAGCCACAGTGCTCCACAGCAGCATCAGTCAGTGCTCCACAGCAGCATCAGCCACAGTGCTCCACAGCAGCATCAGCCACAGTGCTCCACAGCAGCATCAGTCACAGTGCTCCACAGCAGCATCAGTCACAGTACTCCACAGCAGCATCAGTCACAGTGCTCCACAGCAGCATCAGCCACAGTGCTCCACAGCAGCATCAGCCACAGTGCTCCACAGCAGCATCAGCCACAGTGCTCCACAGCAGCATCAGCCACAGTGCTCCACAGCAGCATCAGCCACAGTGCTCCACAGCAGCATCAGCCACAATGCTCCACAGCAGCATCAGTCACAGTGCTCTACAGCAGCATCAGCCACAGTGCTCCACAGCAGCATCAGCCACAGTGCTCCACAGCAGCATCAGTCACAGTGCTCTAAAGCAGCATCAGTCACAGTGCTCTAAAGCAGCATCAGTCACAGTGCTCCACAGCAGCATCAGCCACAGTGCTCCACAGCAGCATCAGCCACAGTGCTCTAAAGCAGCATTAGCCACAATGCTCCACAGCAGCATCAGTCACAATGTTCTAAAGCAGCATCAGCCACAGTGCTCCACAGCAGCATCAGTCAGTGCTCCAGCAGCATCAGCCACAGTGCCAGCATCAGCCACAGTGCTCCACAGCAGCATCAGCCACTGTGCTCCACAGCAGCATCAGCCACAGTGCTCTAAAGCAGCATCAGCCACAGTGCTCCACAGCAGCATCAGCCACAGTGCTCCACAGCAGTATCAGCCACAGTGCTCCACAGCAGCATCAGCCACAGTGCTCCACAGCAGCATCAGCCACAGTGCTCTAAAGCAGCATCAGTTACAGTGCTCCACAGCAGCATCAGCCACAGTGCTCCACAGCAGCATCAGCCACAGTGCTCCACAGCAGCATCAGCCACCGTTCTCTACAGAACCATCAGCCACAGTGCTCCACAGCAGCATCAGCCACAGTGCTCCACAGCAGCATCAGCCACAGTGCTCCACAGCAGCATCAGCCACACTACACAGCAGCAGCAGCTACATTGCTCCACAGCAGCATCATTCCAAGTGCTCCACAGCAGCATCAGGCAATATAGGCCAATATAAGCCACTGCACTGTTCTTCTCCTTGGCGGGTTACATGTTTCTTCTGGTGTTTCCTGTGTGATCGGGTGACCCCCTCATGTAGATCACTGGTGCTGAATATGTGTGCAGTCTCCTCTTCTTGTTTTTCAGATAATTTCTCCTCTTTTGATAATTATCAGATTTTGTATTTTTTATGTTTTCCATGCTTTGACTGGGAAGCAATAAATGGATAAGAAGAGGGGGGGGGGGGGGGCGGCAGTGTCGATGCAGGCTGAGTCCTGATATTTTATTTGTCTTATTTGAGTTAAAATCTTTGGAACCTTTTATCCTGAAATTTACCGTCATCCGGTGGAAACGTCTGCGGCCAGGAAGGAAGCAAAGGCCCAATAGTATCATATAATAACACAGAGGAGCGAAGCTGCAATCACTGATACGTGGCAAGGAGAGGAGGCAGGAGAGGAAGCGCGGCGATAGAGAGAAACACAACATTATCTGCTGTGTCCAGGAGAGATTATACTGACAATTCACAGACCCCGGCGGGGGCCACAGACACAGCGCAGAAGCTTCTGGGGATGTAAAATTCTTACTCTTGGCTCCATCGGCCAACGCTGTGATGGACTGATGGCCTACAGGTGACCTTCACTCTCTATGGTGATCAGGAGCTGCTACCTGATCACAATAAAGGGGTCTGCATAAAGAGTAATCACTTCTCAGCTGAGGGTTTGTTACAATTGTATCCAGACTAGACACTGCTGTGTGAGCTGTACACATCAGCAGTGGCTGCACAGATAGTTTGTTACAATGTATCAGTCTGGGGCCTAGGATGTTTAATCACAGAGCATTGTATAGAACTGATACAACTGTATCCACTTCTCAGCTGAGAGCCGTATTACTGCCTCTGAATGGAAATAAGAGTCTCCTCATTCAGTGACAGCAAGCAATCGGAGATCTTGTAGATGTTGACAGAATAAGCATAAAGGGGGTCATTTATTAAGACCAGTGTTTTAGATGCCAGTCTTAATACCCCTTTAGCTGGCGGTGGATGCACCGAAATTATTTAGAGATACCAGGGTCTACATAACTTTGGCGTATCCACCGCCGGTCTAAATCTACACCAGCTCCGTTGCTGGCGTAGATTTAGACCATTGCCTAAATCAGGTGTAGAAAATGATAAATGAGATGGGCCAGACCATCCCCTTTCCCACCTATGCCACGTGATCCCCAAAATAAGGGGTCCTCGACAGGGGTGTTACTAGAAAGGGCTGGCCACATACCAAACCTATGAATGCCCCTTTCTTACCATGTGGCAAGTCATTACACAGGGATAAAGATGATTATGTCTCTTTCCTCTCCCTCCGCCTGTGTCCCCCACTGGTCCAATTCACCTCCTCCACATTGGCTTTGACCATAGCCGGCCGAAGAGGGTGACTACTTTGCTATGCTCTATCTCAGGCTGCATAACAGCTAGAAGTATGAGTCTTGTTTTAACGCTGACAATCTAAGCTCTAAAACAAGACAAGGAACTAGCTGCCAAAGAGCCAGAAATCCCAAGCAGAAACTTTAGAACCCAGGTCGGGAATGAGATCTGCAGGTATTTCTTGCTGATCTCACTCCAGAATCTGTTTGTAAAGGCTCTAAAGTTTGTGTAATGGCTAGCATTGTGATCCTGATCCTGCTAAGATTCTTAGCTTTAAAACAAGACCTCATATATCTAGCTTTAATACAGCCTGACATACAACAGGTTAATGCAGCCCCTCTCTTCAGCCGGCTATGGTGTGACCTATTCGCTGAGCCCCCTTGATATTGCAGGCCCCATAGCAGCCACTATGATTACTATAGCAGTAGTTCTGCCCCTGGAGTGGTAGTGCATGTGTCTGTCCTCTGCTCCAATCATACAGTACAATACAGCACTCCATCAGTCTACTGTTCCATTCAAAGATCCTCATACTTGATCCCGGAAGTTGCTCACCCGCCGATCATATACTAATCATATATCCTGAGGATAATGGGATAACCTCTTTAATGTCACCCTGGCCAAGGTCTCCAAAAAGTTTCATTGACATCACTTTTCCAGTTCCTGTGTATGATATGGCTGATCTCACATAGTTATAAAATGTAACCAGAATTCGGGTAGGAAGAAGGGAAAAAGGGATAGAGGATTACAAAGCGCCAGGGGAATACTCTAAGTGATGGAGTGGTGTGGAATTGGACACTAAGGCTGCGCCCTACGTATTCAATTCAAACGGGTGAACTGTGAATATAGAGCAAGATAAAACTTAGAAAAGGAATATGCATTGAGTGCATAAGTGTGGGCCAAAGAAATGCCAATCCTAGGTATGTTAGTTGGTGAAGAATTACATAGTAAAAGATAAAAAACGACATACTTCTGAGTGAGGTAGATATTAACCACTTACTTTACCAGGGAGGGGAGTACGAGATAAACTCAATACACTCATACTGGCGACGGAGGTGAGGGTACGAGTGTATTGAGTTTATCTCGTACTCCCCTCCCTTGTAAAGTAAGTGGTTAATATACCGTTTCAAAACCAGTATCTACCTCACTCAGAAGTATGTCGTTTTTTATCTTTGGCGCCCCCACACGTCATATCTATGCACTCTGTGTATATTCCTTTTTTAAGTTTTATCTTGCTCTTGTTACATAGTCGTTAAGGTTTGAAAAGGACAAAAGTCCATGAGGTTCAACCTGTAATCCCGCTATATTGATCCAGGGGTAGGCACAAAAAAATCCTATGAGAGAAAATAAAATCTTCCCCACTCCAGGTGTGGCAGTCAGAACAAATCCCTGGATCAGCGGCCATCTTCATTTTAAAAAGGTGTTGGGCCAAAGGGAAAGGGTGTGTAGAACATGATTTCTATACATTGTCAGAAGCCGGAATGTTATGTTCTGAAGCATCTCCTCTATTTCCTGTGAGTGGCTCCTGCGGCTCTTTCAGAGATTTACTGCTCTTACTGTAAGGCCCCTTTCACACGGGCGAGTTTTCCGCGTGGGTACAATGTGTGAGGAGGACGCATTGCACCCGCACTGAATCCGGACCCATTCATTTCTATGGGGCTGTGCACATGAGCGGTGATTTTCACGCATCACTTCTGCATTGCGTGAAAATCGCAGCATGCTCTATATTCTGCGTTTTTCACGCAACGCAGGCCTCATAGAAGTGAATGGGGCTGCGGGAAAATCGCAAGCATCCGCAAGAAAGTGCGGATGCGTTGCGATTTTCCCGCATGGTTGCTTAGCAATGAGACCCGATCTTTATTATTTTCCCTTATAACATGGTTATAAGGGGAAATAATAGCATTCTTAATAAAGAATGCTGTGTAAATGAAGAGGAAGGGGTTAAAAATAATAAAAGTTGTGATCTGTCTTCTCTTTTCCAGCATCATCTAAGAACTAAAGGACCTGTGATGACGTCACATCACATGGTCCAATCACATGGTCCATCTTACCATGTGACGTCATCACAGGTCCTTTAGTTGTTAGCTGATGCAGGGAAAGAGAGGAGAGATCGCGACTACGCGATCAAGTGGCTAAGGTAAGTTACCTTTTATTATTTTTAACCCCTTCCTCTTCATTTAACAATGCATTCTTTATTAAGAATGCTATTATTTCCCCTTATAACTATGTTATAAGGGAAAATAATAAACTCTCCAGAATACTCAACCCGAAACCGGACTTCAGTGATGAAGTCCGGGCTCGGGTCTGGGTACCGAACATGGCGATTTTTCTCACGCGCATGCAAAACGCATTACAAACGTTTGCACCCGCGCGGAAAAATCGCGAATATTCCCGCAACGCACCCGCCTCTTATCCGGGCGTCAAACATGACGCCTGTGTGAAAGAGGCCTAAAGAATGCTTGTCGCTTCTCATAACTGAATCTTTTTTATTCCGGGCATAAGGAGTGGCCCCTTGTTTTTTGAGGGGGTTTAACACAGAATAGCTTCCCTTGATATTTTCTGTATGGTCCGTTTATATATCTGTACAGGTTAATCATGTCCCCCCAGAGGTCTTTTTTCAAGGCTAAACAAATTCAGTTCTTTTAATCTCTGCTCCTAGCTAAGATCTTCTAGGACCTTTATGAGTTTAGTCGCTCTCCTCTGTACTTTTTCTAACTCCAGGGCATCCTTTTTATGTACTGGTGCCCAGAACTAAACTGCGTATTCCAGGTGAGGCCGCACCGATGTATTTAATTTGTATAGTGGCAATATTATATCCCTGTCCCGCGAGTCCAGACCTTTTTTAATACAAGACAAAATTCTGTTGGCCTTAGAGGCAGCTGTCTGGCATTGCATGCTGTTATTTCGTTTATGATCTACTAATACACCCAGGTCCTTCTGCGGCATGCCAGTCCGCAGGGGATACACGTGAGGTACACGGTGGGCCGATATAAAATGACAGTTCATAGGTTTTACTCACAGTTACCAGAAAGCCTCCCTGAAGGGGAAGACAGCACGAAATCCTCCGGGGCACGCTCTGTGATAGGGAAGCACCAGCCAAGATGGTGGTTGAGGTGCCCTTGATGAAAGTAGTGCTTAGGGTGCTTGTGGCGGCTGGGTCCCTTGATGGTATTTGTCGTGACACTAGTACTGTTAATGGTGGTACAACCAAATTGTAGTAGCAATATTGAAGAATGAGGCAGACAGTGGTAGGATACAATTTACAGCTTTTACAGTTGCTGGCTTTGGTTGCACCATATCCAGATAGAATATAGTCTCTGGGTAGAGAGAGACATTCTGTTGATCCACTGTTAATAGGTTTTGGTTAGGTCCTGACTCAGGCTGTGGTGGAGTATGATTACACTTACTGGTAGGTGACTCAGTTTCTGGTCCCTTTTGAATCCAGTGAAATTCTGGTGAGGTTGCCGGTGGCTAGTAAATCCTTTACCTATATCCTCAAAGGTCTTGGATGCCGGTTGGTGACTATTACCCTTTGGTTTTTAGTCCTTATCCACTTTGTCCCTTTTTGGACTATACTTCATGACTTCACTCCTCAGCAGACTTGTGCTTGATCTGCACACAGACACTAACTACTAACTAACTGACTACAGACTAGGCCTGAGCTGGGTTAGATATCCCAGAGTGGTGCTATCCCCATCTCGTAGTGGGGTGTAAAAATTACACTGGACCAGCCTATGAACAGGGATTCAACAAGTGTATAAATACAAAATGACATGCAATACAGCAATGACAATAAAGCAATACATTTTCAGTTCCCACATGTCTTGAGTGGGACGCTGCACTTCTCAACCAGTGACTCTCCCAGTTTTACTCCCCCTAGGACATATGCTGTATGCAGATTAGCACCCAAGGGCAGGACTTTAAATTTATCTGTATTGAAACTCATTTGTCAAGTGGAGGCCAAAAGAGTAAGATTTTCTGAGTCAGCTTGTAACTTATTAATATCTTCCATAGACTGGATTGTATTACAAAGTTTGGAGTCATCTGCAAAAATAGGAACAGGACTACTACTCCCATCCTCTATGTCAGTAATGAATAAGTTAAATAGAAACATAGAAACATAGAATATGTCGGCAGATAAGAACCATTTGGCCCATCTAGTCTGCCCAATATGCTGAATACTATGGATAGCCCCGGCCCTATCTTATATGAAGGATGGCCTTATGCCCAATATACTGAATCCTATGACTAGCCCCTGGCCCTATCTTATATGAAGGATGGCCTTATGCCCAATATACTGAATACTATGAGTAGCCCCCGGCCCTATCTTATGTGAAGGATGGCCTTATGCCCAATATACTGAATACTATGAGTAGCCCCCGGCCCTATCTTATATGAAGGATGGCCTTATGCCCAATATACTGAATACTATGACTAGCCCCGGCCCTATCTTATATGAAGGATGGCCTTATGCCCAATATACTGAATACTATGACTAACCCCCGGCCTTATCTTATATGAAGGATGGCCTTATGCCCAATATCCTGAATACTATGACTAGCCCCCGGCCCTATCTTATATGAAGGATGGCCTTATACACAATATACTGAATCCTATGACTAGCCCCGGCCCTATCTTATATGAAGGATGGCCTTATGCCCAATATACTGAATACTATGACTAGCCCCCGGTCCTATCTTATATGAAGGATGGCCTTATACACAATATACTGAATCCTATGACTAGCCACCGGCCCTATCTTATATGAAGGACGGCCTTATGCCCAATATACTGAATCCTATGACTAGCCCCCGGCCCTATCTTATATAAAGGACGGCCTTATGCCCAATATACTGAATACTATGAATAGCCCCCGGCCCTATCTTATATGAAGGATGGCCTTATGCCTATCCCACGCATGCTTAAACTTCTTCACTGTATTTGTAGCTACCACTTCTGCAGGAAGGCTATTCCATGTGTCCACTACTCTCTCAGTAAAGTAATACTTCCTGATATTACTTTTAAACCTTTGCCCCTCTGATTTTTAACTATGTCCTCTTGTAGCAGTTTTTCTTCTTTTAAATATTCTCTCCTCTTTTACCGTGTTGATTCCCAGGCTTCTAGTCACCACACTACATCCACAGCCGCCCCTCTGTCCAGGCTTCTACTGACCTCACTACATCCACAGCCGCCCCTCTGTCCAGGCTTATACTCCCCTCACTACATCCACAGCCGCCCCTCTGTCCAGGCTTCTACTGATCTCACTACATCCACAGCCGCCCCTCTGTCCAGGTTTCTACTCACCTCACTACATCCACAGCCCCTCTGTCCAGGCTTCTACTGATGTCACTACATCCACAGCCGCCCCTCTGTCCAGGCTTATACTCCCCTCACTACATTCACAGCCGCCCCTCATTTCAGGCTTCTACTCACCTCACTACATCCACAGCCGCCCCTCTGTCCAGGCTTCGAATTACCTCACTACATCCACAGCTACCTCTCTGTCCAGGCTTCTACTCACCTCACTACATCCACAGCCACCCCTCTGTCCAGGCTTTTACTTACCTCACTACATCCACAGCTTCCCCTCTGTCCAGGCTTCTACTTACCTCACTACATCCACAGCCGCCCCTCTGTCCAGGCTTCTACTCACCTCACTACATCCACAGCCGCCCCTCTGTCCAGGCTTCTACTTACCTCACTACATCCACAGCCGCCCTCTGTCCAGGCTTCTACTCACCTCACTACATCCACAGCCGCCCCTCTGTCCAGGCTTCTACTCACCTGACTACATCCACAGCCACCCCTCTGTCCAGGCTTACTACTCACCTCACTACATCCACAGCCGCCCCTCTGTCCAGGCTTCTACTTACCTCACTACATCCACAGCCACCTCTCTGTCCAGGCTTCTACTCACCTCACTACATCCACAGCCGCCCCTCTGTCCAGGCTTCTACTCACCTCACTACATCCACAGCCACCCTCTGTCCAGGCTTCTACTCACCTCACTACATCCACAGCCGCCCCTCTGTCCAGGCTTCTACTCACCTCACTACATCCACAGCCACCCCTCTGTCCAGGCTTCTACTCACCTCACTACATCCACAGCCGCCCTCTGTCCAGGCTTCTACTCACCTCACTACATCCACAGCCACCCCTCTGTCCAGGCTTCTACTTACCTCACTACATCCACAGCCGCCCTCTGTCCAGGCTTCTACTCACCTCACTACATCCACAGCCGCCCCTCTGTCCAGGCTTCTACTCACCTCACTACATCCACAGCCACCCCTCTGTCCAGGCTTCTACTCACCTCACTACATCCACAGCCGCCCCTCTGTCCAGGCTTCTACTTACCTCACTACATCCACAGCCACCCCTCTGTCCAGGCTTCTACTCACCTCACTACATCCACAGCCGCCCCTCTGTCCAGGCTTCTACTCACCTCACTACATCCACAGCTGCCCCTCTGTCCAGGCTTCTACTTACCTCACTACATCCACAGCCGCCCCTCTGTCCAGGCTTCTACTCACCTCACTACATCCACAGCCGCCCCTCTGTCCAGGCTTCTACTCACCTCACTACATCCACAGCCACCCTCTGTCCAGGCTTCTACTTACCTCACTACATCCACAGCCACCCCTCTGTCCAGGCTTCTACTCACCTCACTACATCCACAGCCGCCCCTCTGTCCAGGCTTCTACTTACCTCACTACATCCACAGCCGCCCCTCTGTCCAGGCTTCTACTCACCTCACTACATCCACAGCCACCCCTCTGTCCAGGCTTCTACTTACCTCACTACATCCACAGCCGCCCCTCTGTCCAGGCTTCTACTCACCTCACTACATCCACAGCCGCCCTCTGTCCAGGCTTCTACTTACCTCACTACATCCACAGCCGCCCCTCTGTCCAGGCTTCTACTTACCTCACTACATCCACAGCCGCCCCTCTGTCCAGGCTTCTACTCACCTCACTACATCCACAGCCGCCCCTCTGTCCAGGCTTCTACTCACCTCACTACATCCACAGCCGCCCCTCTGTCCAGGCTTCTACTTACCTCACTACATCCACAGCCGCCCTCTGTCCAGGCTTCTACTCACCTCACTACATCCACAGCCGCCCCTCTGTCCAGGCTTCTACTTACCTCACTACATCCACAGCCGCCCCTCTGTCCAGGCTTCTACTTACCTCACTACATCCACAGCCACCCCTCTGTCCAGGCTTCTACTCACCTCACTACATCCACAGCCGCCCCTCTGTCCAGGCTTCTACTCACCTCACTACATCCACAGCCGCCCCTCTGTCCAGGCTTCTACTTACCTCACTACATCCACAGCCGCCCCTCTGTCCAGGCTTCTACTCACCTCACTACATCCACAGCCGCCCCTCTGTCCAGGCTTCTACTCACCTCACTACATCCACAGCCACCCCTCTGTCCAGGCTTCTACTTACCTCACTACATCCACAGCCGCCCTCTGTCCAGGCTTCTACTCACCTCACTACATCCACAGCCGCCCCTCTGTCCAGGCTTCTACTCACCTCACTACATCCACAGCCGCCCCTCTGTCCAGGCTTCTACTCACCTCACTACATCCACAGCCGCCCCTCTGTCCAGGCTTCTACTCACCTCACTACATCCACAGCCACCCCTCTGTCCAGGCTTCTACTCACCTCACTACATCCACAGCCGCCCCTCTGTCCAGGCTTCTACTTACCTCACTACATCCACAGCCGCCCCTCTGTCCAGGCTTCTACTTACCTCACTACATCCACAGCCACCCTCTGTCCAGGCTTCTACTTACCTCACTACATCCACAGCCGCCCCTCTGTCCAGGCTTCTACTCACCTCACTACATCCACAGCCACCCCTCTGTCCAGGCTTCTACTTACCTCACTACATCCACAGCCGCGCCTCTGTCCAGGCTTCTACTCACCTCACTACATCCACAGCCACCCCTCTGTCCAGGCTTCTACTTACCTCACTACATCCACAGCCGCCCCTCTGTCCAGGCTTCTACTTACCTCACTACATCCACAGCCGCCCCTCTGTCCAGGCTTCTACTTACCTCACTACATCCACAGCCACCCCTCTGTCCAGGCTTCTACTCACCTCACTACATCCACAGCCGCCCCTCTGTCCAGGTTGCTACTGATCTCACTACATCCACAGCCGCCCAGGCTTCTACTGACCTCACTACATCCACAGCCACTCCTCTGTCCAGGCTACTACTCACCTCACTACATCCACAGCCGCCCCTCTGTCCAGGTTTCTACTCACCTCACTACATCCACAGCCGCTCTGTCCAGGCTTCTACTCACCTCACTACATCCACAGCCGCCCCTGTCCAGGCTTATACTCCCCTCACTACATTCACAGCCGCCCCTCTGTCCAGGCTTCTACTCACCTCACTACATCCACAGCCGCCCCTCTGTCCAGGCTTCTACTCACCTCACTACATCCACAGCCGCCCCTCTGTCCAGGCTTCTACTTACCTCACTACATCCACAGCCGCCCTCTGTCCAGGCTTCTACTCACCTCACTACATCCACAGCCGCCCCTCTGTCCAGGCTTCTACTCACCTCACTACATCCACAGCCGCCCCTCTGTCCAGGCTTCTACTCACCTCACTACATCCACAGCCGCCCCTCTGTCCAGGCTTCTACTGACCTCACTACATCCACAGCCGCCCCTCTGTCCAGGCTTCTACTCACCTCACTACATCCACAGCCACCCCTCTGTCCAGGCTTCTACTCACCTCACTACATCCACAGCCACCCCTCTGTCCAGGCTTCTACTTACCTCACTACATCCACAGCCGCCCTCTGTCCAGGCTTCTACTTACCTCACTACATCCACAGCCGCCCCTCTGTCCAGGCTTCTACTTACCTCACTACATCCACAGCCGCCCCTCTGTCCAGGCTTCTACTCACCTCACTACATCCACAGCCGCCCCTCTGTCCAGGCTTCTACTCACCTCACTACATCCACAGCCGCCCCTCTGTCCAGGCTTCTACTCACCTCACTACATCCACAGCCGCCCCTCTGTCCAGGCTTCTACTTACCTCACTACATCCACAGCCGCTCCTCTGTCCAGACTTCTACTCACCTCACTACATCCACAGCCGCCCCTCTGTCCAGGCTTCTACTTACCTCACTACATCCACAGCCGCCCCTCTGTCCAGGCTTCTACTCACCTCACTACATCCACAGCCACCCCTCTGTCCAGGCTTCTACTCACCTCACTACATCCACAGCCGCCCCTCTGTCCAGGCTTCTACTGACCTCACTACATCCACAGCCGCCCCTCTGTCCAGGCTTCTACTCACCTCACTACATCCACAGCCGCCCCTCTGTCCAGGCTTCTACTCACCTCACTACATCCACAGCCGCCCCTCTGTCCAGGCTTCTACTCACCTCACTACATCCACAGCCGCTCCTCTGTCCAGGCTTCTACTCACCTCACTACATCCACAGCCGCCCCTCTGTCCAGGCTTCTACTTACCTCACTACATCCACAGCCGCCCTCTGTCCAGGCTTCTACTCACCTCACTACATCCACAGCCGCCCCTCTGTCCAGGCTTCTACTACTCACCACATCCACAGCCGCCCCTGTCCAGGCTTCTACTCACCTCACTACATCCACAGCCGCCCCATCTGTCCAGGCTTCTACTCCACACTACATCCACTAGCCACCTCTCTGTCCAGGCTTCTACTGACCTCACTGCATCCACTGCCACCCTCTGTCCAGGCTTCTGCCACCTCACTATATCCACAGCCGCCCCTCTGTCCAGGCTCTACTCACCTCACTACATCCATCAGCCAGCCCTTCTGTCCAGGCTTCTCTACCTTCTACATCGACTGTCACCTCTGTGCAGTTCATCACACATCGTCCAAAGCCACCTCTCTACTTGGGCTTCTACTCATATCCCAATCTACGCAGCCCTTCTTGGCCTACTGACCTCACTACATCCACAGCCGCCCCTCTGTCCAGGCTTCTACCCACCTCACTACATCCACAGCCGCCCCTCTGTCCAGGCTTCTACTGATCTCACTACATCCACAGCCGCCCCTCTGTTCAGGCTTCTACTGACCTCACTACATCCACAGCCGCCCCTCTGTCCAGGCTTCTACCCACCTCACTACATCCACAGCCGCCCCTCTGTCTAGGCTTCTACTCACCTCACTACATCCACAGCCGCCCCTCTGTCCAGGCTTCTACTGACCTCACTACATCCACAGCCGCCCCTCTGTCCAGGCTTCTACTGACCTCACTACATCCACAGCCACCCCTCTGTCCAGGCTTCTACTGACCTCACTACATCCACAGCGGCCCCTCTGTCCAGGCTTCTACTTACCTCGCTACATCCACAGCCACCCCTCTGTCCAGGCATCTACTTACCTTTGTTAGTCTGACTGTTTCTGTCCTTAGTAAAACCATGTTGGCTGTCACTTATATTATAGTCAGTTACGTAATCCTGTATGTAGTCCTGTAGAAGGCTCTCAAACATTTTTCCCACTATGGATGTTAAGCTTACTGGTCTATAAATTCCTGGTGAAGACCTAGCACCCTTTTTGAAAATGGGCACATTCACCTTACGCCAGTCCCTTGTTACAACGCCTGTCATTAAAGAATCTGTAAATACTATGAACAGAGGCAAAGTTTTACTTTAACGTTTATTAGCATATTAAGGACCATATCTACAGTGACCATCACCCCGTTACCATCATTTAGAGGCCCTTCATGTTCTGACCTGCAGGATGAGGGTGGACGTGACCAGACACTCTTGAGGGATGATGATCTGCTTGTCCTTCTTCTCAGTGATGATTCCTCTAATTCCTAGGCCATGTTTTGACTGAAGACACTCATCCGTGTTGTCCTCTCCAGCAATGGTTGCCTGAGCCCTCAGATTCATTCTCTTGTCCTATGTCTTGGTGCAGACACGTGTCACCTCTACACTGGAATCCTTCAGCTGTAACTCTGCAAAGAGTTCTCCATACTTAGTGGAAGGGCTTCAGTGATACCTAGATCTGAGGAGCTCAGCTTTGCCAGGTTTAACCCCTCTGCCTCTCCCCATGCATCATCTCTTCCTCGGGTCTATCTGCAGCATATGATCTTTAGCTATCTCACTGTCAAAGCTCCTTCTAGGCTTCTGTAGCTAGCGTACGGGGCAGTCAGGGACCTGGATGCTGCTCCCTATAAGCCAGGCAATCCAAAACAGTATCTAATACATATAAATGTACAGTAATAACTCGTAGATATAAAGAAGCTGGATGCACAGGGCCACATAGCATCAAGCCAATACACTGCATCCAGGTCTAGCGCCGTGAAGCTTCTTGTCTAGGAGTGGAATGGGTTAACTCATGCATCCTTGGTGGTCTGGTGCAGTGAAGAAGTTATTCTCAATATACCTGGTGGTCTAAGTCTCTGAAGGGGTTTATGTAAAGATACTGGTGAAGGGCAGTGGCAGGGTTAATATAAGGACACCTGGTGCTTTAGGACAATGAAGGGGTTAATGTTAATATTCCTGGTAAAATGCAGTAGGAGGGTCAATGCTGCATCCCTGAGGTCCAGTGTGTCTTCACCTCCCCAGGCTCCAGCGTTGTCCTAGTTGTAGTTTCCAGTTTCCTCCCTGCACTGATCACACAGACGAGAGCTGGTGAGACAGAGAGGACGGAGCGGCTGTAACTGTACTGAACACCGTCCGGGAAATGCAGCCATCACACCGGGTGTGTATCCCAAACCCAACATCCTCATGTGAAACTGTCCTTAGTGTGGTGACCCCCAGGCTTAGACATCTGGTCACTAAAGTGACTGCTGCAGCCCTTGTAGCTATGCCACTAAGTGCAGATAATGTAGTAGATGTCACCTGCAGTCCTATGTAACACCACAGATAACACAGTGATAACTCTCTGAGTACAGATAATGTAGTAGATGTCACCTGCAGTCCTATGTAACACCACAGATAACACAGTGATAACTCTCTGAGTACAGGTCATGAAGTAGATGTTACCTGCAGTCCTATGTAACACCACAGATAACACAGTGATATCTCTCTGAGTACAGATAATGTAGTAGATGTCACCTGCAGTCCTATGTAACACCACAGATAACACAGTGATAACTCTCTGAGTACAGATAATGTAGTAGATGGCACCTGCAGTCCTATGTAACACCACAGATAACACAGTGATAACTCTCTGAGTACAGATAATGTAGTAGATGTGACCTGCAGTCCTATGTAACACCACAGATAACACAGTGATAACTCTCTGAGTACAGATAATGTAGTAGATGTCACTTGCAGTCCTATGTAACACCACAAATAACACAGTGATAACTCTCTGAGTACAGATAATGTAGTAGATGTCACCTGCAGTCCTATGTAACACCACAGATAACACAGTGATATCTCTCTGGGTACAGATAATGTAGTAGATGTCACCTGCAGTCCTATGTAACACCACAGATAACACAGTGATATCTCTCTGAGTACAGATAATGTAGTAGATGTCACCTGCAGTCCTATGTAACACCACAGATAACACAGTGAGGACTCTCTGAGTACAGATAATGTAGTAGATGTCACTTGCAGTCCTATGTAACACCACAAATAACACAGTGATAACTCTCTGAGTACAGATAATGTAGTAGATGTCACCTGCAGTCCTATGTAACACCACAGATAACACAGTGATATCTCTCTGGGTACAGATAATGTAGTAGATGTCACCTGCAGTCCTATGTAACACCACAGATAACACAGTGATATCTCTCTGAGTACATGTAATGTAGTAGATGTCACCTGCAGTCCTATGTAACACCACAGATAACACAGTGATAACTCTCTGAGTACAGATAATGTAGTAGATGGCACCTGCAGTCCTATGTAACACCACAGATAACACAGTGATAACTCTCTGAGTACAGATAATGTAGTAGATGTGACCTGCAGTCCTATGTAACACCACAGATAACACAGTGATAACTCTCTGAGTACAGATAATGTAGTAGATGTCACCTGCAGTCCTATGTAACACCACAGATAACACAGTGATAACTCTCTGAGTACAGATAATGTAGTAGATGTCACCTGCAGTCCTATGTAACACCACAGATAACACAGTGATAACTCTCTGAGTACAGATAATGTAGTAGATGTCACCTGCAGTCCTATGTAACACCACAGATAACACAGTGATATCTCTCTGAGTACAGATAATGTAGTAGATGTCACCTGCAGTCCTATGTAACACCACAGATAACACAGTGATAACTCTCTGAGTACAGATAATGTAGTAGATGTCACCTGCAGTCCTATGTAACACCACAGATAACACAGTGATAACTCTCTGAGTACAGATAATGTAGTAGATGTCACCTGCAGTCCTATGTAACACCACAGATAACACAGTGATAACTCTCTGAGTACAGATAATGTAGTAGATGTCACCTGCAGTCCTATGTAACACCACAGATAACACAGTGATATCTCTCTGAGTACAGATAATGTAGTAGATGTCACCTGCAGTCCTATGTAACACCACAGATAACACAGTGATAACTCTCTGAGTACAGATAATGTAGTAGATGTCACCTGCAGTCCTATGTAACACCACAGATAACACAGTGATAACTCTCTGAGTACAGATAATGTAGTAGATGTCACCTGCAGTCCTATGTAACACCACAGATAACACAGTGATAACTCTCTGAGTACAGATAATGTAGTAGATGTCACCTGCAGTCCTATGTAACACCACAGATAATACAGTGATAACTCTCTGAGTACAGATAATGTAGTAGATGGTACCTGCAGTCCTATGTAACACCACAGATAACACAGTGATAACTCTCTGAGTACAGATAATGTAATAGATGTCACCTGCAGTCCTATGTAACACCACAGGTAACACAGTGATAACTCTCTGAGTACAGATACTGTAGTAGATGTCACCTGCAGTCCTATGTAACAGCACAGATAACACAGTGATTACTCTGAGTACAGATAATGTAGTAGATGTCACCTGCAGTCCTATGTAACACCGCAGATAACACAGTGATAACTCTCTGAGTACAGATACTGTAGTAGATGTCACCTGCAGTCCTATGTAACAGCACAGATAACACAGTGATATCTCAGGACCAAACTTTCTTCTCTCAGGGAAGATACTGGAGAAGCCGCTCAGTGCACTGCCTGTATTGTTTTGCACTTAAATTGCTCCATTATGGAGGCGCACTGGTTTACTGCAGACACTGACTCTCTGGACTTATTTCCCTTTATTTCCCCACCACATCTTACCATCCCTTCCAGAGAGCAGCAACATGGGGCCACACCTGGACGGTGTCGGGAAACCCAGCGTAGCTGACAATGACGCTAAGCACACAGCCAAGGGAACACAGGAGCGGCTGAGGGAGAGGGGCCGGATACTTAACCTCTTTCCGACCAGCTCTGTAATAGTTAATAGCTTGCCTGGGTCTTTAAGGATGGCACCTGCTCCTGAGCTGCGGGCCCCAAAGCCGCTGCTGGCCGCCTGTTTCTTACAGCAGACACCCACGGTTCATGTCCACAACTGGTAGTAATGCCGATCGCGGACATATAACTCCTCAGACCCCTCAGATGCCCCTCAATCCTGACCACGGCATCTGAGCACGCCGAAAGCCGAAAGTGTGTGCTTTCGGTGGTGCTCCGGCTCCCCTGTGTGGCGATCGGAGGAGCTGGAGCTTGTGTGCAGCAGCCCCCGTCTTTATGAATGACACGAGGCTGCTGCACAGTATTTCCTATGGAGCCCCTGCCAGTAATAGGCTCCATAGGAAAGTAGTGAAATCATCATAGACTCCAATGTAAGTGATAATAATATAATGATAATAGCAATCAGGTGAGTGAGTGTTAGAGCTCGCTATGGGAACTGTAAAAAGTTTAAAAAAAAGTGTAAAAAATAATAAAAAATAATAAAAAAATTAAAATCACCCCTTTTTTCCCAAAATAAAAAAATAAAAGAACTAAAAAAATACACACCGTGGGTGTCACGATGTGCGAAGACGCCCATAGTATAATAATATCATCCTCATACGGCAAACAGCAAAACGCAAAAAAGATTCCAAATGGCTGATTTGCCATTTTTGGTTGCTTCATTTTTTACTAAAAATTTAATAAAAAGTGATCAAAACGTCATACACACCCCAGAATGATATCATTAAAAAGTTCAGATTGCCCTGCAAAAAATGAGCTCCCATACAGCTCCGTACACATAATTACAAAAAAGTTATAGAGGTCAAAATATGACGACAAAAAAATAAAACAGATTTTTTTCCGACTTTTTAATTTTTTTATCACTATTAAAACGCAAGAAAAACCATACATATAAGGTATCTCCGGATTCATACTGACCTATAGAATAAAAGTAACCGGTCGGTTTTATCGCACATTGAACGTCGTAAATAAAAAACACGTAATACTCTGGTGGAATTGCTTTTTTTTTTTTGCAATTTCACCCCATTTGGAATTTTTTTCCCGCTTCCCACTCCATCATATGCAATAATAAATGGTGGCGTCGGAAAGTACAACTTGTCCCGCAAAAAGCAAGTCCTTATATGGCTATGTGAGCAGACAAATAAAGGGAGCGCAAAACGAAAACGCAAAAAAAGCCAAAAAAAACTCGGTGGGTGAAAGGGTTAATTCAGTTCTAGATAATGGAATACTGGAGTTGGATTTTTTGTGTTTTTATTTTAGCACAAGCCCGGCCGCAACATAACCAAATGTGACCAGAATGTCTTCTGAAGACTTTCTGAATGCGCGGTGTATGCTCGCAGACCCGCATGTTCCGGAATGTTCTGTTAGTTTTTGATAATTCGTTGTTTATTCTCCTGCAGAATGTTTATACGTCGTCATGGTTATCATTGTTCCTCCCCCGGCGCGGTTCCTGCTGCTCAGCGGAGTACGAGGTTCCAGTCCTGTGGTCATTGCCACTTTAATTGCGTTTTTTTTTTTTAATCCAAAACAAATGTCTCAAAGAATAAGAGGAGAAATGGCCAATACCCTCCACGCAATGCTTCATCCCTCTCATCCTGACGTCCGGAATGTGCCGAGGACGGAACGTTAGAATTATCCAATGTCTCACAAGACATTCCTGATATAAAATCTCAACAGCGATCTTCCAATGAACGGGTAATGAAGTTGTCACGTCTTCAACTAAAGATCTGATGAGTCCGTGATTTATGGCGGAGCGGTCTGTGTCTCTGAAGTCCGAACGCGTCACCGCGTCACCGAGCTTTTTCACTTTTTTCTTTTATAACTTTTTCTGTTTTTGTTACTTTGGTGGCACTTCCTCATGGAATGATGGTGTACATGCGCGTGATCGCTAACCTCCGGCTGTGGTGAAACTACGACTCCCAGCATGCTCCATTAATTTCCATGGAGTTTTAAAAACAGCCAAGCACGTGTACATTTTGGGAGTCGTAGTTTTACCACAGCTGGAGGTTAGCCATCACAGGGCTGGAGTTGGCTAGCTATGCATAGCCATACATTTAGAGGGATTGTACATGTGCTACGGCAGGTGCACAGGAGTCTCTCTCTTATACCCTACAATAAATACAGTCCCCAGACCAGACCCCCTGAATGGACAGACCCCAGACTCTAAACAAATATGGACCCACAACCCCAATGAATACTGTAGATGCAGAGCCTGAACCAAGAAACCAAGGCTCACACCAGACCCCTGACCACACCACCTCAATTAAGACTGTCCCCAGACCCCAGAACAGAAATATAGACCCCCAGAGACCATAAATGGCTACAGACCCCCGGACCTGCTAAATAAATACAGACTAAACAAAATAAAGACCCCAAACCAGACCCCTAAACAAATACAGACCTGAAACCATACCCTACAATAAGTACAGACCCCTAGACGAGAACCTTAAAATAAATATATACCCCAGACCAGACCCCCTAAAATAAATACAGCCCCTAAACAGATACAGACCCCAGAAAAGACCCCTAAAACAAATATAGGCCCCAGACCAGACCCCTAAAATAACTACAGACTAAACAGAATAAAGACCCCAGACCAGACCCCTAAACAAATACAGACCAGAAACCATACCCTAAAATAAGTACAGACCCCTAGACGAGAACCTTAAAATAAATATATACCCCACACCAGACCCCCTAAAATAAATACAGACCCCAGACCCTTAAACAGATAGAGACTCCAGAAAAGACCCTTAAAACAAATATAGGCCCCAGACCAGACCCTCGTACTCCGTTGAGTATATAAAGCTACAGTAAATACACTCTTTTGTTAATTTGCCAATGTGTCAGTCTTTACTGCACTTCTGGCATTCTATGCATGCAGTAGTAAAACTCAGATGAGCAGAGCTATCCATCCCTGCCCAGTAGGAAAGCCTTGCAGTACCCTGGCAGAGATATTCTAAGGAAACTCCAGGCTATCCACTGCAATTTTTCTACAAGTTTATGCTTGAGGCCAAATTTTTCCCGCGACCATCTGTTTAATTCGCTGGATTCCTATGAATTTGGTCTCAGCATCCGGAGCTTCGTGTAGAATGTAAATGAAGTATCTAGCAGAATGCTAAAACACAGCAGAGCCGAGCGCGCGCCTCCTGCTTTGATCCATTACTTAGAGCCACTTGACATTCCCAATTAACTTTCTGAGCCATAAACGTCCTTCATTTTAACGTACGACTAAACTGCGCAATTTACTTTCCTCTGTAATTGTCATTTTATGTTTGAGTCGCAGGAGGCTCGGACTCATCCGCGAGGGTTTGTGCTGTGGATCACAAAATCAGAGGCCTAATATATCCCAAATCATCAATCCTACAAACTACTACCAGCCCGCTTATAAATCAATGTCACTTTATTACATGATTAAAAGGGGATAAAGTGCAGCGAAAAAGCGACGCCATCTGGAGGAAGAGCACAGCGGATAAACAGTTCCTAAAAACGTCCATATATATAAGGGCAAAATAAACAAATACTAATCAAAGGTACATAGACCAGTTACCCATGCTGTGTTCCCTCCAGGATGGCGCTCGCCCCGTCGCGCGTTTCGACAAACCTTCGTCTGGGGGTGGCGTCATCACTGGGGGACACAGACTAAATACACCAACTGACCAATCACCAGTGTACAAATAATCATATAATAGTTCAAACCCGTGGCTACAATATTCCGCCCCTTGATGTAATCTGATCGTCACATATAACGTGGTCCGGTCACGTGATCATATCCATGAACATATGATGATGACGTCGACATGGAATCGCGTCACTCAGTATCGCAAGAGCGTGTCCCCTGCATCACCAATTTTATTGCACATGTTAGGAATATTAAATGCCAGGATACGCGTATTGAATTTGCGAAAGAGAGAAAGAGAAGAGAGGAGAGGAGCGGTGGCGGCCACCATAAATAGGATAGATGAAATATATCTGGAAAACAGGTAGACAAAAAATCCAAAATCAATTGCATGGGTAACTGGCCCCTTTTACATCTGCGTTTTAGCTTTCCGTCCTAAAGTTCTGTCCTCGGGTCTCTAGGACGGAAAGATACTGATCAGGATTATTCCAATGCATTCTGAATGGAGAGAAATCCATTCAGGATGCATCATTATGTCTTCCGTTCAGTGTGTGAACGTTTTTTGAATGTTGACATAACCGTAGCATGCTGCAGATTTGTCTCCGTCCAAAAATCCGGAAGACATGCCGTAACGCCGGATCCGGAATGAATGCCCATTAAAGTGCATTAATCCGGATCCGTAGTTAAGCTAAACGTCGTTTCAGCGCATCGCCGGATCCGACGTTTAGCTCTGCGCATGCGCAGCAGCAATTCCGATTGGGGCCCCAGTGTAAGCTGGGGCTCCGATCGGTTACCATGGCAGCCAGGACGCTACTGGAGTCCTGGCTGCTATGGTAAGTACTACACAGCAGTCTACTTACCTGCGCTGCGGCCTCCGGACGCTCTTTCATGACGTCACAGGTCCGGGCGGTGCATTGATCTATGCGCCGCGGGGACCTGTGACGTCATGAAGGAGCGCCCAGCGACCGCAGTGCAGGTAAGTACACTGCTGCGGAGTACTTACCATGGCAGCCAGGACTTAAGTAGCGTGTCGTTTAAGGACCGGTATTCTATAGTTGGGGCATTTATAGTTTTTCTTTTTATATCCCATAACTGTTACAATGTATCAGCGCAGGCAGTCTTCTGCGAGAGAAACACACCAGCGGTGCAGATCAGCAACTTTCCAGAAATTCCTTTCAGGTCCGATTCTAGCAGATCAGTCAGAAAATCCGATTAGGGTCCCAACTGATGCTATCTGAATTTAAGATTGGCGTCTCCCAAGATTTTTTTCTCCCTTCCTCTTGAGTGACTGTACACGTCTATGGGTAAACGCATGGCTGACGGCGTTAACAAACAGCATGTTTAATATCACACTGCGCTGACACAGGTATTCTGCTTTTTAAATAAAAAATTCCCAAAATTGTCCGTTATTGGGGCAGATGTTGGAAGAAGCAGTGGCTTGTTCTGAACAAGTGCCCAAAAATTCAACTTTTTTTGGTAGCAGCGCTACAGTGCAGATCCTCATGGACAAGGAAGGAGATGTGTGTCTGTGTAGGGGTAATGGCGGTGACAGCAGCAATATAGGTGGCAGGCAGACAGCGGCAGTGGCGTGTTGGGGCCATTGATCAATAGCCAACATCAGCAATAGCAGATCTATTCATTGGGCTCAGCCAGAGGAGTGTAAAAATCCCGAATCCAGGCTTGGTTTATTTTGACAAAAGTGATGTTTTGGACACTGGCGGAGGACAACTTGGTCTGTTTGGCTGTCGACACGCCCACCGTGGCACTGAAAACCCTCTGAGATGACACTGGAGGCTCGGCAAGAGAGAAGATAGAGCGTGCTGTGCCAGTTCTGGCCACTGTTCCAGTCTGCCTGCCCCGAAACCCATGGGGTCAGGGAACAGGGTATGTGCCAGAGACTGGACAGAGTGTAGGTTGGCCTGAACCTGGGTATTGACGCAGAAGCTGTCAGTTTGCTGACTGGCCTCAGCCGGGCACGACACATGGAAAAACTGCTCCATCACGGTGAGTAGACTGAACTGGCGGCTGCTGCTGGTGCTGCTTAGCATAGCGGGGGTTGCCAGCACCAAGGGCAAGCCATGTATTGTGCCCCCCAACCTGTGGACACTGCCCTTTTTATGGTTAAAGTAGCAGTCCTATGTAACACCACAGATAACACAGTGATAGCTTTCTGAGTACAGATAATGTAGTAGATGTCACCTGCAGTCCTATGTAACACCACAGATAACACAGTTATAACTCTCTGAGTACAGATAATGTAGTAGATGTCACCTGCAGTCCTATGTAACACCACAGATAACACAGTGATAACTCTCTGAGTACAGATAATGTAGTAGATGCCACCTGCAGTCCTATGTAACACCACAGATAACACAGTGATAACTCTCTGAGTACAGATTATGTAGTAGATGTCACCTGCAGTCCTATGTAACACCACAGATAACACAGTGATAACTCTGAGTACAGATAATGTAGTAGATGTCACCTGCAGTCCTATGTAACACCACAGATAACACAGTGATAGCTCTCTGAGTAAAGATAATGTAGTAGATGTCACCTGCAGTCCTATGTAACACCACAGATAACACAGTGATAACTCTCTGATTACAGATAATGTAGTATATGTCACCTGCAGTCCTATGTAACTCCACAGATAACACAGTGATAACTCTCTGAGTACAGATAATGTAGTAGATGTCACCTGCAGTCCTATGTAACACCACAGATAACACAGTGATATCTCTCTGAGTACAGATAATGTAGTATATGTCACCTGCAGTCCTATGTAACACCACAGATAACACAGTGATAGCTCTCTGAGTATAGATAATGTAGTAGATGTCACCTGCAGTCCTATGTAACACCACAGATAACACAGTGATATTTCTGAGTACAGATAATGTAGTAGATGTCACCTGCAGTCCTATGTAACACCACAGATAACACAGTGATAACCCTCTGAGTACAGATAATGTAGTAGAAGTCATCTGCAGTCCTATGTAACACCACAGATAACACAGTGATAGCTCTCTGAGTATAGATAATGTAGTAGATGTCACCTGCAGTCCTATGTAACACCACAGATAACACAGTGATATTTCTGAGTACAGATAATGTAGTAGATGTCACCTGCAGTCCTATGTAACACCAGAGATAACACAGTGATATCTCTCTGAGTACAGATAATGTAGTAGATGTAACCTGCAGTCCTATGTAACACCACAGATAACACAGTCATAGCTCTCTGAGTACAGATAATGTAGTAGATGTCACCTGCAGTCCTATGTAACACCACAGATAACACAGTGATATCTCTCTGAGTACAGATAATGTAGTAGATGTCACCTGCAGTCCTATGTAACACTACAGATAACACAGTGATAACCCTCTGAGTATAGATAATGTAGTAGATGTCACCTGCAGTCCTATGTAACACCACAGATAACACAGTGATATTTCTGAGTACAGATAATGTAGTAGATGTCACCTGCAGTCCTATGTAACACCACAGATAACACAGTGATAACCCTCTGAGTACAGATAATGTAGTAGAAGTCATCTGCAGTCCTATGTAACACCGCAGATAACACAGTTTTCCTGCTGAAGACCACATATTCACCATCACTCCATGTGAGACACGAGGGGTTACCTGTCCGTGTTTTGTCAGGTCCCCTGGTAGGAATACGGTCAGTAAATGGACGATTCCTACTCTGCGCCGTTCACCAAATCACTGATGCATATAATGGACATGAGGTATTTGATCAGGAAGCTGATTTATGTGGCTGCCGGTGATTGCCGATCCCGCGGAGTGATTATGCAACAAACCGCTTTAAACGTCCTATTAATTCATCAAGAGGTAACAAGCAGACAATACGACTCTGATTAACCGGCTCCGTGTGAAGAATTAATAGAGGAGCACAGGATTTAACTGCTTCAAGGGTCTGTCCATACATGAGAACAATATTCAGACACCAGCAATATATGCTGTCCATACATGAGCACTATCATCATACATGAGCACTATCATCATACATGAACACTATCATCATACATGACCACTATCATCATACATGACCACTTTCATCATACATGAGCACTATCATCATACATGAGCACTATCATCATACATGAGCACTATCATCATACATGAGCACTATCATCATACATGAACACTATCATCATACATGAGCACTATCATCATACATGAACACTATCATCATACATGAGCACTATCATCATACATGAGCACTATCATCATACATGACCACTATCATCATACATGAGCACTATCATACATGAGCACTATCATCATACATGAGCACTATCATCATACATGAGCACTATCATCATACATGAGCACTATCATTATACATGAACACTATCATCATACATGACCACTATCATCATACATGACCACTATCATCATACATGAGCACTATCATCATACATGAGCACTATCATACATGAGCACTATCATCATACATGACCACTATCATCATACATGAGCACTATCATCATACATGAGCACTATCATCATACATGACCACTATCATCATACATGACCACTATCATCATACATGAGCACTATCATCATACATGAGCACTATCATCATACATGACCACTATCATCATACATGACCACTATCATCATACATGAGCACTATCATCATACATGAGCACTATCATACATGAGCACTATCATCATACATGACCACTATCATCATACATGAGCACTATCATCATACATGAGCACTATCATACATGAGCACTATCATCATACATGAGCACTATCATCATACATGAGCACTATCATCATACATGAGCACTATCATCATACATGACCACTATCATCATACATGACCACTATCATCATACATGGCCACTATGATCATACATGAGCAGTAGAAATAAGTGAATCGAAGCTAACGAAGTGGAATCCGAATTTCCTCACACTTCGTGGCAACAAATCGCATTTTTTCCTAAAATGGCTGCTGCACGTGTGAGGACATGGAGCAAGGAACTCTGGGAAGGCAGGATCACCCATAATGCCATGCATGCAGCCAATCAGCAGCCAGCCAGCTCTGTGATGTCACAGCCCTATAAATAGCGGCAGCCATCGTGGATTCAGCCATTTTCCAGTGCACTTAGTGCAGGGAGAGACGTCAGCAGGCACTAGGGACAGTGATAGGAAAGACTTGAAAACTTTTATTTTGATGAATAGAAGTGCAGGGAAAGGATATGGAGGAATCATTCCACAGCATTTATGTAGAACAGGGTTCAGTCGGGGAGGTTACAGCCTGGGGAATAGGAACAATCCTATTACACCTTGCTGCACTGACTGCGGATCACCATTATTCAGCTCTGTAATTCCAGCAAACGTTCTTATTATTGGGTGCAAGTGCTGTATGATACCGCCATTAACAGGGTTTATTACAGGGAAATATTTCTATGTCTTAATTGCCCTTGTGCGGTGCAGTTATTTTCTTTAAAGCATTTTCTGTGTGTATTAGTGGGAACAAAAGGGCTTATTATCCGTTGTGTGAAGTGAGAAAATTACAGACTTTTTTGGGGTGTATTAATTTCCTTTTTATTCATTTGATCTAACACTTGATTATTTGATCTAACAGTATGTCTGACAGAGAAGTGCCAGACCCTGCTCAGAGGAGGGGCAGAGGCCTAAATGTTTCTGGCGCAGGCAGAGGTCGCAGCAGAGTTAGGGGCGTGGCAGCAGGAGTCGCAGCGAGAGGCCCGAGCTCCCAGTCTTATCTAGTGGTTGTGTGTTGAACGGCAACCCAGCAGTTCTTGAATGGTTGACACAATCTTCAACTTCGTCCCAAGTAACATCAGACACCACAAGCCAAGAGTCAGTGGGTTCGTCAGACACAACCCTTAGTTTGCATGTCCCAGAGCAGGCCCTGTGCCCTCACCTGTCCTCAGCCTGCCTCTGTCCTTTTATGTTCCCTCAACCAAACAAGTATTGTATGCTGTGGGCTCCACTATACAGTGAGGACGAGCTACTAGAGGTCCGGACAGTCAGCAGCTACTGCCCAGCCAAGATGTGGAGGAGACATCCGCCGCTTCCTCCACTAGGCAGGCAAGTAGTGATGAGGAGAGTGGCGTGGGAGCTGGTGTTGCGAGCGGTCAGGCTCCTGACCCAGAGACCGTTGAGGAGGACATCAGTGACGTGCAGACAGTACTCGATGATAATGACCGCACTTGGGAGCCGGGTGACGAAGGGGCTTTATCATCATCGGGAGAAGAGGGTGGCAGCTTGCGCGTGCGGCAGCGGCGGAGACAGCAAGTCGGTAGCGTGGCAGGGAGTCAGCAGGGTGGCAGCAGTGGGAGGTCGGGAGTCAAATATGCCCGGGATAGACCACCCGCTTCACAGGAGGAGCCTACCGGCCCGGAAAGTAGTGGTGCAGGGGTTGATGAGACGCACAATGTATCCTGTCTATGTAACAGCTGTAAGGCCTGTAACACACGGTCCCCTAGAACACTGTGCCTTGCAGTAACACGCATAGGGAGTCTGCTGTGGTAGTGAAACAATACTGTGAGTCTGTATGACATGCAGATGGCAGGCGTCGCTCTTAGAATCACTGCTCATGTAGCATCCCCAAGTCAGGGCAATGTGTGGGACTAACCTGGGGAATGCCAGTGATGGAGAGGCCGGCACGCTGTTCCTCTGGGGCACTCTCTGGGTTCTTGAGGGACACAGCCAGGTGGAATGCGAGGTGCCCTTGGTGTTGTAGTTTAACGTGCCTATGGCTGAGTCCCTGATGTTTCGTGACGCCAGTGCCAGTAAACGGTGGCACACCGTATTTATAGTAGGAATAACAGAGGTGCAGACTTGTAACTTGAAAACAGAATTCCAACTTTACTGAGAACAGTGGAAATTACAGCAGGCAACCTCTTAACACAGTTCTTGTTGCAGAAAATAGACGTTTGTACAGTCGCAGTTACAGCAGGCTTACATCCAGCAAGGTATAACAGAGGGTAAAATAACAGGACTTAGAATTGCAGGTGAACCTTACTTTCTTCCTGACTTGTCCTGACTGGAATTGATGCTTCAAGGCCCCAATGCCCTTCTTCTGGCTTATATCCTTGAATCTCCAGTTTACAGTGTACCTCCTCTTGACATTTAGTACCTCTTGCTCTAGGGATTGCCTCTGCTTGATTTCTGCTGACTTGCTCAGGCCTGAGACATGTGGCCTACACAGACTCCAGGGTCTGCACTCCTTCCCAGGCCCAGGGCCTGGTGTAGACTTCACAGGCTCATGGCCTGGAGTAGACTGAACTGACTGTCTGACTGAGCTTTCTTTCCCTGACTGGGCCTTATATAGACTAGGGTTACCTAGCTCCCTCTGGTGACTAGAGCTGGAATTACGTCCCTAGCCGGCCTGCACATGGCACATTTCACAGTAACAGGGAATTAAATACCATAAATTGCATTGCATTATATAAATAGGACCTTTACCAGCCTCCCCATAAATGAGAGGAGCGACAGCAGCCAAGTGACCCTTCTGTAGTGACGGGTAGTACGACTCCCGTACACTACACTCACGTCACTTATTTGGCCAGTCACGGGGCCAAAACTGACCAAATAACTCAAGTATGAACTCAGGATTACAGGTCAATGTTAGCGTCAAGAAGAAGCGCACTCCTTTTACACCGTCGGCAGCTGATTCCACATAGATGTCTACAGAACCTGTTCTATTGCACTCTTATACAAGTAGAGCCCCCGACAGAGTGGAACGGGGGTCAGCAGTAAGATTGTGTTGAAGTCACAGATAATTTTTCCCTTCCTCTGATCCGTCAGAACAATAACCCCCAAAAAACGGATCCTAAAAGTAATACCAGTGGCTCAACCAATTTTCCCAAAAATGGATAGGTGCACTCCCCTCAGCCTCCCCAAAAGCTGTTGATAAAGTTAAAATGTTAAAGTGAGTGGGGGGCACTCAATATCCAACAACACTTGGGCCGCTCTCAATTAATAAAAACGATTTATATACCAATAAATAATAAAATAAAAAAATGAAACTATAAAATAGTGTAACAATTCTTGCATATCAGTACATATAACTATCTAGGTTAATAAAGAACTCATTTTGCAGTTTTATGTGTATCAAATCCATACAGGGGGTGCGTGTGATACACAAATATTGCATTCTAAGTTCAGGAGCCCTATCCAAAAACCTTACTTTCTCTGTTTACCAAGTAAGGTTTATTGATGGGGCTCCTGAACTTAGAATGCAATATTTGTGTATCACACGCACCCCCTGTATGGATTTGATACACATAAAACTGCAAAAAAAAAATTTTCTTTTTTTTTTTTTTACTTTTTTTGTTTTTTTGTTTTTTGGAATGCAATATAGAGATGTTACAGAACTTTTGTATTCTGCCTTTGTGATACACAATATATTATGTTTGTTTTGAATACATCAGTACATTGATTACCCTTTCATATTAAGGATTTTATATGCTTTTGCTTGTCCATGTATTTTTCTATTGAGGTTTGCATGGGACCTCCCTCTGGCACCTCCTTCCCTCAGGTGTTGTGTGTTAGCCTGACTTTGGAAGGTGTATATCAGAGGCAGTTTCCATTTCATTTGTATGTTTGTCATGAAGAAGGACCCAGAAATTAGAGAGGTCTGAAACGCGTTACTGTTTTTCACATCTTGTATGAAGTTTTTAACCGCTGGAATAAAGTCACAGAAAAAGATTCACCCGAGCTGAGCTGGATTTTCCTTTTTGCTTGATCTTCTGTGTTTTGTACCCACTCCTGCTTTTGGCTACCAAATCACAAGCCAATTCTGATGGGACCATACAGGCCTTACAGCTGCTACACAGACAGGATCCGTTGTGCTTCTCATTTTTCCTTCCTTCTGATAGATCAGAGGACGGGTTAAATAAATGATTATGTCAGCCAGGCCAAAAAGGCTAAATAGTGGCTCAGCCATGAAGTAGGGAGGGTGGAAACAGCATGAGAGTTCCACAGAGTGGCCCTATGACATAGTGGTGAGGTGAAAGCAGCAGGAGGAAACCACAGAGTTGCCCAATTACATAGTCTTTTGGTGGCGGCAACATCAGGAGGAGGCCACAGAGTGGCACAATGACAGTGTTTGGAGGTGTTGGCAGCATCAGGAGGCCGCAGAGTGGCAAGGTGACATTGACTGGAGGTAGGAGCAGCAATAGTAGGCCCCAGAGTGGCAAGGTGACATAGTTTGGAGGTGGCAGCAGCATCAGGAGGCCATAGAGTGGCAAGGTGACATAGTTTGGAGGTGGGGGCAGCATCAGGAGGCCACAGAGTGGCAAAGTGACATAGTTTGTAGGTGGCGGCAGCATGAGGAGGCCATGGAGTGGCAAGGTGAGATAGTTTGGAGGTGGCGGCAGCATCAAGAGGCCACAGAGTGGCAAGGTTACATAGATTGGAGGTAGGAGCAGCATGAGGAGGCCGCAGAGTGGCAAGTTGACAAAGTTTGGAGGTGGTGGTAGCATCAGAAGGCCACAGAGTGGCAAGGTTACATAAAGTGGAGGTAGGAGCAGCAAGAAGAGGCCACAGAGTGGTCGGGTGACATAGTTTGGAGGTGGCAGCAGCATCAGGAGGCCACGGAGTGGCAAGATGACATAGTTTGGAGGTGGGGGCAGCATCAGGAGGCCACAGAGTGGCAAGGTGAAATAGTTTGGAGGTGGCGGAAGCATCAGGAGGCCACAGATTGGCTAGGTAACATAGAGTGGAGGTAGGAGCAGCATGAGGAGGCCACGAAGTGGCAAGGTGACAGATTGTGGAGGTGGCGGCAGCATCAGGAGGCCACAGAGTGGCAAGGTTACATAGAGTGGAGGTAGGAACAGCATGAGGAGGCCACAGAGTGGCAAGATGACATAGTTTGGAGGTGGTGGCAGCATCAGGGGGCCGCAGAGTGGCAAGGTGACATAGTTTGGAGGTGGGTGGCAATACCAGTACCCGCTGAAGATGGTGGGTGAAAGAAGGAGCACTTGGCATCAGATGTGTGGCATCAGGCGGGTCACAGCATCAGAATAGTAGCTGAGGCAGGTAGCCAGAAGAAACCAGTCTCTTTTGTCAAAGTGTTGGTGTGGCACCATGAATAATCTTGATTCAGGAATTGGTGTGTGGAAATCCTGGCTGATCCACAGCTGATTCAACTTGACAAAGGTCAGTCTCTCCACATTTTTGGTGGACAGGCGAGCTCTTCTTCGGGTAACTAAGCCCTCACCACACTACTGGCCGGGCAGGACAGCTTTTCCAGGGCAAACTCGGCCAGTTGCAGCCACAAATCCAGTTTGGCTGCCCAGTAGTCCAGCGGATCTTTAAGGTTGGCTGGCAGGGTGCACTCCAAGTATGCCACCACCTGCTGGTTCAGATTCTGCTCTACATCTAGCTGCTGGTGAGTCGTTTTTTCACTATGCGGGTGAAGAAAGCTACTCAACAGCGAATGTAGACTCAGGCTGCTGCTGATGGAGCTGGTACTGCTCCTGCCACCCCACCCCTGCCCAGCAGCCTTGGCAGAGGAACGTAAGCGCAGAGGAAGATGGTGCAGATAGGCAGCGGCCAACTGACTACATAGGATGTCTCTGTAGTAGTTCAGTTTGTCCTCCCTCTCAGCGGGTGTAAAAAAGGCCCCTATTTTGGACCGGTAGCAAGTCAGCATGCATTGGGCCATTTCGCAAGTGACTCGGAGGGACTCCCTGCCTCCATCTCCACTGCATGCTGCCATGGTGTGTCTGGGTCCTCTGCCTCGTCTTCCTCATCGTTCTGTAGCTCCTCCGGCTGCTCCTGCTCCTCCTCTCCTGTCACCTGTGTAGCAAAACCAACCATTTCACTACACCTTGCTTGTGCTCCAATGTCCCCCTCCGCCTCCTCCAGTTCAGCCCCCACAGGGCTCATGTGGCCTGTGAGATCTAGGCACCACGTGTCCAGTCCCCTGACCAGTCATATGTAGCAGCATCTGTTCCAGGACATGAAGCAGTGGAATGACATTGTTCATCCTGTAGTCCTGGCGAATGCAAATAACATGGCCTCCTCAAAAGGCCTGAGCAAATGGCAGGTGTCACGCATGAGCTGCCAATGGCTGATATAAAAACTACACAGGGGAGTACTCCTGTCCGCTGGGATCATCAGGAAATCGTTTATGGCCTTTCTCTGTTCGTATAGTCAGTCCAACATACGGGGGGTGGAATTCCAACGGGTGGAAACGGTGCATATGAGCCTATGTTGGGGGATGCCGTTCTGTCGCTGCAGCTCAAGAAAGTTCTGCTTTGTGGTGTATGAGTGGCTGAAGTGCATGCAAGGTTTCCTGGCCATTTTTAGGATGTCTTGCAGATGGGTGGAAGACTTCAGGAACCGCTTTACAACCAGATTGAACCCGTGTGCCATGCAGGGCACATCAGGACCTGCAGATGATGGGAAGGACAGACAGCTCCCTTCGGCTGAGGTGGTGGAGCCTTGACTGCCAGAAACCGGGTGCATGCCAGTGGGAGATGCAACTGTTGCTGCGGCAGGCTGGACCACCACATCAGAGCCACGGTTTTCTCAGGCCACTTTATGGTGATGCTGCATATGTTGACGTAGGGCCATAGTGCCAACATTGGCACCCTGGCCATGCCTAACCATCTGCCCACAGCTTCTACGCACAGCCAGGTTCACCTCCTCCTGGGGCTTAAAAAAAACTGCCATACCGCCGAGTAGGTGATTTCCTCCCCCAACACTACTCACTGACTTACTGCTACCGTCGCTGCCTCCTTGAGACCCTGCAACGATACTTCCCGGGCAGATAGGCGCATGTGAAAGGGGTAGTCTACCCCGGGCGCGTTTGGCTCCCGACCTCCCACTGCTGCCACCCTGCTGACTCCGCCGTTGGCTCAAGGGCAAGCTGACATCCTCTTCTCCCGATGATGATGAAGCCCCTTTGCCATTTGGCTCCCAAGTGGGATCAGCTACATCATCATCATCGAGTACTGTCTGCACGTCACTGATGTCCTCCTCAATGGTCTCTGGGTCAGGAGCCTGACCGATCTCAACACCAGCTCCCACGCCACTCTCCTCATCACTACTTGCCCGCCTACCGGAGGAAGTGGCGGATGTCTCCTCCACATCTTAGCTGGGCAGTAGCTGCTGACTGTCTTCTAGTAGCTCCTCCTCGCTGTATAGTGGAGCTGAGCCTACTGCATATAATACTTCTCGACCGCTAGCTGACACGACTGCTAGCTGACACCGGGAGCTCAGGCCTCTCACTAGCCTTTCCATAGTCCAGGAAAGGGCTAGAGGGCTGCAAAAGGCAGCAACATGTAGGTAAATGCCCTGCAAACAAATGTGGATAGGGAAATGACTTAAAATAAAATAAATAAATATTAACCAATATCAATTGGAGAGAGGTCCCATAGCAGAGAATCATCGTCTTATCAACCACCACTAGAGAAGGCCACTTTGAGTTATTTAGGCCCCAGCACCCAGACAGAGGAGAGAGGTCCCACAGCAAGGAATCATGCGTCATATCAACCACCACTGGAGAAGGCCACTTTCAGTTATTTAGGCCCCAGCACCCAGACAGAGGAGAGAGGTCCCACAGCAAGGAATCATGCGTCATATCAACCACCACCGGAGAAGGCCACTTTCAGTTATTTCGGCCCCAGCACCCAGACAAAGGAGAGAGGTCCCATAGCACAGAATCAAGCTTCATATCACCCACCACTGGAGAAGGCCACTTCCAGATATTTAGCCCACGGCACCCAGACAGAGGAGAGAGGTTGCATGGCAGAGGTTCAGGCTTCATTTCCCCATTGATTAAACCAACTATAGAAATGCAAAAAATGCAAGAAATAGCATGACTCAATACCAACATCTCAGAAAAACCACTTAAGGGACATGCATAATGTATTATAAAAAATTCTTTATTGAAAATACAAAAACATATATATTAAAATTAATATAGTATAGCATCGACAGTTAACAAGGTGATGACCAACAGAACAGTAGCTCGTGTACCATGGAGATCATACAGCAAATAATATCAGCCTATGCAGTCCAAACATTTTTATCAATACACAAAGTATGGGGTCCAAAAATACATCTGCAGGAGAGAATCTAACCAACAGGTCAAATATATAGTGCAAGGAAATTGGACCTAAATACTGATTTGGGCAGCTGGTCAGAAGTAAGCGGACCTCCAGTACACGACCGACGATGCTCGCGCCTGCTTCTCAAGGCCCCTTGAGAAAGCAGGCGCGAAACGTACGCCGGGGAGCTCGGTGTTACTTGGAGGTTCGCTTACTTTTTCTGACCAGCTGCTGCCCAAATTCAGGTATTTTAGGTCCAATTTCCTTGCACTTTATATATATTTGACCTGTTGGTTAGGATTCTCTCCTGCAGATGTATTTTTTTGGACCCCATACTTTTGTGTATTGATAAAAATGTTTGGACTGCATAGGCTGATATTATTTGCTGTATGATCTCCATGGTACACGACGAGCTACTGTTCTGTTGGTCATCACCTTGTTGGCTGTCGGTGCTGTACTATATTAATTTTAATATATATGTTTTTGTATTTTCAATAAAGAATTTTTTATAATACATTATGCATGTCCCTTAAGTGGTTTTTCTGAGATGTTCATTTCCCCATTGTAACAGGCCACTTTCAGTTATTTAGGCCCCGGCGCTCAGATTGAGGAGAGGTTCATTCAACTTTGGGTTGCACCGCAAGATCATGGTAAAGTTAAAAAAATGAGGATTCAATAAAGAAGTGCCCGGAGGAGTACAAGAATACATGGTTGAGGGGGAGGCAGTTATAAATGTCTATTCTGCACAAGGGAGGCACAGGTCCTGTGGGATCCATGCCTGGTTCATTTTTATGAACGTCAGCTTGTCCACGTTGGCTGTGGACAGGTGGCTGCGTTTATCAGTAATGATGCCCGCTGCCGTGCTGAATACACGTTCAGACAAAACGCTGGCCGCCGGGCAGGCCAGCACCTCCAAGGCATAAAATGCTAACTCTGGCCACTTGGCCAATTTGGAGACCCAGAAGTTGAATGGGGCCGAACCATCAGTCAGTACGTGGAGGGGTGTGCCGACGTACTGTTCAACCATGTTAGTGAAATGCTGCCTTCTGCTAACACGTTTCGTATCAGGTGGTGGTGCAGTTAGCTGTGGCGTGGAAACAAAACTTTTCCACATTTCTGCCATGCTAACCCTGCCCTCAGAGGAGCTGGCCGTGACACTGCTGCGTTGGCGACCTCTTGCTCCTCCTCTGCCTTCGCCTTGGGCTTCCACCTGTTCCCCTGTGACATTTGGGAATGCTCTCAGGAGCGCGTCTACCAGCGTGCGCTTGTACTCGCGCATCTTCCTATCACGCTCCAGTGCAGGAAGTAAGGTGGGCACATTGTCTTTGTACCGGGGATCCAGCAGGGTGGCAACCCAGTAGTCCGCACACGTTAAAATGTGGGCAACTCTGCTGTCGTTGCGCAGGCACTGCAGCATGTAGTCGCTCATGTGTGCCAGGCTCCCCAGAGGTAAGGACAAGCTGTCCTCTGTGGGAGGCGTATCGTCATCGTCCTCCGTATCCCCCCAGCCACGTACCAGTGATGGGCCTGAGCTGTGTCGGGTGCCACCCCGCTGTGAACCTGCTTCATCCTCATCCTCCTCCACCTCCTCCTCATCCTCCTCGTCCTCCAGTAGTGGGCCCTGGCTGGCCACATTTGTACCTGGCCTCTGCTTTTGCAAAAAACCTCCCTCTGAGCCACTTCTAACAGACTGGCCTGAAGGTGCTAAAAACGACCCGTCATCCTCCTCCTCCTCCTCCTCCTGGGCCACCTCCTCTTCCATCATCGCCCTAAGCGTTTTCTCAAGGAGACATAGAAGTGGTATTGTAACGCTGATAACGGTGTCATCGCCACTGGCCATGTTGGTGGAGTACTCGAAACAGTGCAACAGGGCACAAAGGTCTCGCATGGAGGCCCAATCATTGGTGGTGAAGTGGTGCTGTTCCGCAGTGCGACTGACGCGTGCGTGCTGCAGCTGAAACTCCACTATATCCTGCTGCTGCTCGCACAGTCTCTCCAGCATGTGCAAGGTGGAGTTCCACCTGGTGGGCACGTCGCATATGAGGCGGTGAGTGGGAAGGCCGAAGTTACGCTGTAGCGCAGACAGGCGAGCAGCGGCAGGATGTGAACGCCGGAAGCGCGCACAGACGGCCCGCACTTTATGCAGCAGCTCTGACATGTCTGGGTAGTTGTGAATGAACTTCTGCACCACCAAATTCAGCACATGCGCCAGGCAAGGGATGTGCGTCAAACCGGCTAGTCCCAGAGCTGTGACGAGATTTCGCCTAATATCGCACACCACCAGGCCAGGCTTGAGGCCCACCGGCAGAAACCACTCGTCGGTCTGTTGTTCAATACCCCGCCACAACTCCTGTGCGGTGTGGGGCCTGTCCCTCAAACATATGAGTTTCAGAATGGCCTGCTGACGTTTACCCCGGGCTGTGCTGAAGTTGGTGGTGAAGGTGTGTGGCTGACTGGATGAGCTGGTGGAAGCAGAGGAGGAGGAGGAAGCCGAGTAGGAGGAGGAGGCTACAGGAGGCAAAGAATGATGCCCTGTGATCCTTGGCGGCGGAAGGACGTGCGCCAAGGAACTCTCCGCCTGCGGCCCAGCTGCCACTACATTTACCCAGTGTGCAGTTAGGGAGATATAGCGTCCCTGGCCGTGCTTACTGATCCACGTATCTGTGGTTAGATGGACCTTGCCACAAATGGCGTTGCGCAGTGCACACTTGATTTTATCGGATACTTGGTTGTGCAGGAAAGGCACGGCTGTCTTGGAGAAGTAGTGGCGGCTGGGAACAACATACTGTGGGACAGCCATGGACATCAGCTGTTTGAAGCCGTCTGTGTCCACCAGCCGGAATGACAGCATTTCAAAGGCCAGTAGTTTAGAAATGCTGGCATTCAGGCCCAGGGCTCGAGGGTGGCTAGGTGGGAATTTACGCTTTCTCTCCAAGGTTTGTGAGATGGAGAGCTGAACGCTGTCATGTGACATGGTGGAGATGCTTGGTGACGCAGGTGGTGGTGTCGGTGGCACATCCTCTGTTTGGTGGGCGGCAGGTGCCAACGTTCCTCCCGAGGCGGAGGAAGAGGCCGCGGCAGCAGCAGAAGAGGGAGCAGGGGGAGCCTGAGTGAGTTCCTTGCTTTTAAGGTGTTTACTCCACTGCAGTTCATGCTTTGCATGTAGATGCCTGGTCATGCAGGTTGTGCTAAGGTTCAGAACGTTAATGACTCTCTTCAGGATCTGATGACACAGCGTGCAAACCACTCGGGTCTTGTCGTCAGCACATTGTTTAAAGAAGTGCCATGCCAGGGAACTCCTTGAAGCTGCCTTTGGGGTGCTCGGTTCCTGGTGGCGGTGGCCAGTAGCAGGTGAACTCTCTTGGCGGCGGCTGTTCTGCTTTTGCCCCCTGCTCCCTCTTTTGCTACGCTGTTGGCTCGGTCTCACCACTGCCTCTTCCTCTGAACTATGAAAGTCAGTGACACGACCTTCATTCCATGTGGGGTCTAGGACCTCATCGTCCCCTGCATCGTCTTCCACACAGTCTTCCTCCCTGACCTCCTGTTCGGTCTGCACACTGCAGAAAGACGCAGCAGTTGGCACCTGTGTTTCGTCATCATCAGAGACTTGCGGACTTCGATGAGGTGGTATTCCCATGTCCTCATCATCAGGAAACATCAGTGGTTGTGCATCAGTGCATTCTATGTCTTCCACCACTGGGGAAGGGCTAGGTGGATTCCCTTGAGAAACCCTGCCAGCAGAGTCTTCAAACAGCATAAGAGACTGCTGCATAACTTGAGGCTCAGACAGTTTCCCTGATATGCATGGGGGTGATGTGACAGACTGATGGGCTTGGTTTTCAGGCGCCACCTGTGCACTTTCTGCAGAAGACTGGGTGGGAGATAATGTTGTGAACGTGCTGGATCCACTGTCGGCCACCCAATTGACTAGCGCTTGTACCTGCTCAGGCCTTACCATCCTTAGAACGGCATTGGGCCCCACCAAATATCGCTGTAAATTCTGGCGGGTACTGGAACCTGAGGTAGTTGGTTCACTAGGACGTGTGGCTGTGGCAGAATGGCCACGTCCTCTCCCAGCACCAGAGGGTACACTAACACCACCACGACCGCGTCCGCGTCCCTTACTAGATGTTTTCCTCATTGTTACCGTTCACCAAGCACCACAATAAGAAAAAGAATATTTGGCCCAATGTATTGAATTCAAATTCAGGCCTTTTTTTACAGGCACCTAACACTATCTGCCTATTTATTTATGTAGCGTATTACACTAATCCAGGCACAGCAGTAACCACTGATTTAGGGGAATATCAATTGTTGGTCTAGTATTTATGCCCTGGATGAAAGATATCCTTTTATGGACAGATTTGCACTTGGAGATGCACAGTAGCGTGAGAAAAAATATGTAGGATTATGCCTTCAGCAATTGTATTTTAACACTTTGTGTAATATACCCTTTAACGGACAGAAATACAATGGGAGATGCACGGTAGCGTGTGAAGTTATTGAAGCTGACCTTTCTATCCAGGAACTCGAAGATGCAATTAAGGTTTGTTCAGGAAATTTATCCCCTGGATTGGATGGACTCCCATATGAATTTTATCGTAAGTACGGGGAGATTATTCTCCCTTGTTTATTGAAGCTACTTAAGGATTCAGTAGAAAATGGTGCTCTTCCTGATTCTATGACCGAGGCTATGATTGTAATTATACTGAAGAAAGTCAAGGACCCTTTGGATTTGGGTTCATACAGACCTATCTTTCTTCTTAATACTGATGTTAAGCTTTATTCCAGGACTATCACTCCAAGGCTTTCCATTGTATCCCATCAGTTATACATCCTGATCAGAATGGATTTATTCCTAACAAGAGTACCCATCATAATTTACCCTGACTCTTTACCAATTTGCAGTCCCCGAGGGGGCTTTCCGCTCCATCCTGTCCCTGGATGCCTCTGAGGCCTTTGACAGGGTGGAGTGCGGATTCCTATGGAAAGTGCTGCATAAGATGGGATTTGTATCTGGGTTCGGTAATATGGTCAAGCTTTTATATAAATCCCCTATTGCAAGACTTTATATAAACGGGGTCCTCACAGGGATTATTTCTATGTCCAGAGGTACTCGGCAGGGTTGTCCTCTTTCACCCTTGCTGTTTGACATCTATATTGAGCCCTTAGCTGCTATGGTGAGGCAGGACCCCCAGAATCTAGGATTTGGTTCTTTGTGTAGAAGATCGTATTTCTCTATACACAGAAGATATTTTATTTTATTTACAACGACAAATATCACACTCCTAAGAATAATTCATGCGGTCAATATTTTTGGGGAAGTCTCGGGATTAGATATAAATTGGGACAAAACTATGCTTATGCCTCTGGATAACTTAGATTTTTTTAAGGAGGGCCCTTTTTGAACATTTTGGATTCTTTTGAATCCCTGGGTACTATAATAACTCCTAAGGTTGAAGATTTGCCATTGCTAAACCTTGTGCCTTTGATACATAAACTTAGGTCCAAAATAACGATTTGGCTTCGGCTGCCGTCTTCGAGAGCCGACAGAGTATCTCTAGTAAAGATGGTGGCTCTCCCCCAGATACTTTATATTCTCAGGAACTCTCCAGTGTGGATAGAAGATAAGTTCTATAAATTATTGAGGGAATCATTAATGATTTATTATGGGGGAGAAAACGTGTAAGGCTTAATTTGGTGCATTCTCACAGGCCGTTGGAGCTGGGGGGGCTTAATCTTCTCTGCTTCAAGGGCTATTTTCTAGCTACACGGTTGTGCTGGTTTAGTGAATGGAATGATAGTCCACTGTTTAGAACTCTGGTGAGGAGCTCTCCATACGATAATTATTTTACCTTGTTGGAATCTGGTCAGTTAGTTAATTCCTATATGGATTTTAAATCAGTAAGAAGTTGGTCATGAAATCTAGGGGGGCTTTAAAATTTTGGTTGGGTATAAAGGGTTCACTTGATTGCACTCCCTTATGGTATAACTCTCATTTTCAAGTTTTGGATAAAGTTGGATGAGATCAGTATTGGCAAAAAGTTATATGTTACATGTTGCACAAGTGGTAAGGAATGGGGATATTCTTTCTTTTTTGGATTTAGCACAACGTGGACAATTAGAAGTATTCCTCAGACCACATCTCTTAAGCCAAACAGGGGTAATATATAATCTATGTAAAATATTAAACTGAACCATTACAGGATTAAAATGAAAAGAAACTAATCTTAAATTCAACAAAATAGTATCCCATTCTTCTGGCTGAATCCCTGCACAATCAGATTGTCAAGCTATTCGATCGGGAGACCAAATATGACTAAATCGTGCTCTAATTAATCCTTTAGTGTGTTTAAGTGTGTCGTCGTGTCAATCTCAAGGATCTCCTTTTTTCTAACACTCCTAAGTGTGGACCTCAGCTGTAGATACCTAAACCAAGATACTTTCAATACATTTTCTCTTTGTGATGCTCCAGATGCAGATTATTTTCATATGATTTGGTCGTGTGGAGAGATACAACAATATTGGGAGGTAATTTATAAATTGAAAGTTCGGATTCCATATACGGTGGGATGCTGGGTTTTGGGGGACCTCTCTAAGGTGGGACGTCATAAATATAAAAAAATTGTTTTGATTGGAATTATGTTTATAGCCAGACTGTTGATAGTTCGGAATTGGTTTTCTCGAATTGCTCCAAATATGAGTTTGTGGGGAAACCTTGTCAATATGGTCAAGAGATACGAGAATATTTTGTTTAAACAAAGAAATTCTGAGAATAAATGGATTAAGATTTGTGAAGGCAACCCGCCTGATGCCACCCACCTGGTACATCTGCAGGTGCTTCTTTTCCAATTACCACCCACCATCTTCTGCTGTTACTGCCACTATGTTGACTCCTATATAATATACCCCAATAGTATTATTCCCCCCCAAACACCATAGTGTCCCCATAATGTGCCAGCAATGCCCCCAGTAGATGCCCCCATAGTGTCCCCAAAGATGTGCCAGGCAATGCCCCATAGTGTCCCCCATGTGCCAGGCAATGCCCCATAGTGTCCCCCATGTGCAAGCAATGCCCCCATAATGTCCCGCATATGCCAGCAATGTCCCCATAGTGTCGCCCTTGTGCCAGAAATGCCCCCATAGTGTCCCCCATGTTCCAGCAATGCCTCCATAGTGTTCCCCGTGTGCCAGGCAATGCCCCCATGCCCCATAGTGTCCCCCATATGCCAGCAATGCCCCCACAGTGCCCCCTATGTGCCAGCAATGCCCCCATAGTGTCCCCCATGTGCCAGGCAATGCCCCATAGTGTCCCCCTTATGCCAGCAGTGCCCCACAGCCCAGCTCATCACAGAAAAAAAAACTAAAGAAAACCACTTACCTCTATGGCAGCAAGGCGATGCAGGCCTCTTCTGGCCTGTGTCCCGCGCTGTACGGCTCAGGCAGCAAGATGACATCATTGCGCTGCCAGCGCCGCCCTCTGATAGGCTGCTGGCCTTGTGCCAGCAGCCTATCAGAGGAACAGGGAAGGTAGACGCCTCTCCCTCCCCTGCGCCAGTGATCATCTGTATCTCGGTCCTGAGGAGGGCGATACAGATGAATGTAGGGAGATGAGTGCTTCCATAATGCAAGCGCTCATCTCCTGGTGGTGTCGTCCCATCACTGGTCTCACCCGCTGTGGCCCAAACCAGACGCACCCCCCTCGCAACGCCACTGCATTGTGCATTGATATTATTGTTATGCCACTGTTTTGTACATGTAATATGCCTGGTTCACCAGCAGGTGGCAGCGTATATGGCAGAGCTATCTTTAGTCAGAATGGAATTTACCATTCCATTCTCCCCGATTTGGGCACAAGTGGGCCAGTACTACGGTGGAGGATTCCCGCAGCGGACCACAAGTACCACAATAGACATCCTACACAAGATGGCAGTAGTGTGGATGTGATAAAAAATATAACAATATAGCAATAACAAATGACAAAACAGGTGCACACTGCGGTCTTACTAAGCCCTCAAACTGATGTTAAAATTGAGAGATTAGTCAACATTTCCTACAATGGAGGACATGTCTTAAGCCCGAGCACCACGCCAAGGTCTCTCAAGTAGCTCGGGACCTAACACTCACCTACCTGTGCCGTATGGGCAATACCAGGGACCAGTGGGCAAAATTACAGGAATGTATAGGCCGGCTCACAGCAGACTCCTCAGTAACCTCCAGCATGTAACCATGCCTGCAATGGGAGGGGGAGAAGGCTGTGAGCTGCACCCAAGACTGGCTGATATGGCCCAGGCCTCACAGGTGCACCTAAATGTAGCCTGTCAAAAACAGGCTACATTTACATGGGAGTTTATACACCTCCAAACAATTATATATACACAAACCAACTGAAAGGTGGCATGAAGCAGGATGTGCTCAACCCAAAAATGCAGTTGTGCATATATATATACAGGGGAGCAGATCCTGCACTAGAGAAAGACAGAAAGCAAAGTTACCAAGTTTCACACATCCACAATTTTTGCCCGCATCCATTGTGAATGGGGCCGGATGTAATGCGGAGAACACACTATGTGCTCTCCGCTTCCGCATTTGTGGAGCAGCGGCCCCGGACTTCCGGGTTTCGGCCCCGAAACATCCGGCCGCGGCTCCGCAAAAGATAGAGCATGTCCTATTCTTGTCCGCAGCCTGCAGACAAGAATAGGCATCCCTATGGGGAGTGCCGGCATGGTGTGTTGCGGATCCGCAACACACTACGGATGTGTGAATGGGGCCTAATCCGGACTCGTTTGAAAGAGACCGATGAGTCTTTGAGGACTGGAGTGGACGCAGAACACTGGCCTAGCTAAAGATTTCCCTATTAATTCAGCAGCAGCAGCACTCTCCCTGCTCTAACTAACACTGCAGCTTCAGAATGAGTCTAAGATGGATGCCGTCCTTGCTTTTTGATAGGAGGTGGGAGGGTCTGGGAGGGAGGGTATGCTGCTGATTGGCTGGAATGTGTTCACTGACTGTGAGGTACAGGGTCAAAGTTTGCTCAATGATAAAGTATAGGGGGCGAATCGAACATCGCATATGTTCGCCTGCCTGTCCTGTTTTTAAATGACTGTGACTTTTTCCCAGCGAATACCCTGTTCTCTCACCCCATGGACTTCTGGGCAGGCAGGCTGGGACACTATGTCCAGCCTCCAGTGTTATCTCATGCCAATGCCGCTGTCTGCCTTCCTACCATCATATTCCATACTGCATGGCTACGGCTGTCATCATGCCACTGCCGCTGTCTGCCGGCCAACATGTTCCATACCGTATGGCTACTGCTTCTTGCTGCTAATCCCCTACTGTACCACTATTAATGCTATGCATCTGCCACTAGTATCACTACTACTACCTTTATTACTACCACTACTACTACTACTGCCACTACTGTTCCATGCTATGCTGCTTCTGCTGCCGCTCCTATTGCCCCCATGTTCCTCTTATTATCCTCTCCACATCCACAATGTACTGCTGCTGCTGCTACAACTACAACCACTACTACCATTATCACTACTACTACTCCCACCTTCCCTCTCCACATCCACACTGCACTGCTGCTGCTTCAACTACAACCACTACCACCATTATCCCTACTACTACTCCCACCTTCCCTCTCCACATCCACAATGCACTGCTGCTGCTACAACTACAACCACTACTACCATTATCACTACTACTACTCCCACCTTCCCTCTCCACATCCACACTGCACTGCTGCTGCTACAACTACAACCACTACCACCATTATCCCTACTACTACTCCCACCTTCCCTCTCCACATCCACAATGGACTGCTGCTGCTACAACTAAAACCACTACTACCATTATCACTACTACTACTCCCACCTTCCCGCTCCACATCCACACTGCACTGCTGCTGCTACAACTACAACCACTACCACCATTATCCCTACTACTACTCCCACCTTCCCTCTCCACATCCACAATGGACTGCTGCTGCTACAACTACAACCACTACTACCATTATCACTACTACTACTCCCACCTTCCCTCTCCACATCCACACTGCTCTGCTGCTGCTACAACTACAAACACTACTACCATTATCACTACTACTACTCCCACCTTCCCTCTCCACATCCACACTGCACTGCTGCTGCAACTACAACCACTACTACCATTATCACTACTACTACTCCCACCTTCCCTCTCCACATCCACAGTGCACTGCTGCTGCTACAACTACAACTACTACTACCATTATCACTACTACTACTCCCACCTTCCCTCTCCACATCCACACTGCACTGCTGCTGCTACAACTACAACCACTACTACCATTATTACTACTACTACTCCCACCTTCCCTCTCCACATCCACACTGCACTGCTGCTGCAACTACAACCACTACTACCATTATCACTACTACTACTCCCACCTTCCCTCTCCACATCCACACTGCACTGCTGCTGCTACAACTACAACCACTACTACCATTATCACTACTACTACTCCCACCTTCCCTCTCCACATCCACACTGCACTGCTGCTGCTACAACTACAACCACTACTACCATTATCACTACTACTACTCCCACCTTCCCTCTCCACATCCACACTGCACTGCTGCTGCTACAACTACAACCACTACTACCATTATCACTACTACTACTCCCACCTTCCCTCTCCACATCCACACTGCGACTGCTGCTGCTGCAACTACAACCACTACTACCATTATCACTACTACTACTCCCACCTTCCCTCTCCACATCCACACTGCACTGCTGCTACAACTACAACCACTACTACCATTATCACTACTACTACTCCCACCTTCCCTCTCACATCCACACTGCATGCTAGCAACTACAACACTACCACCATTATCTCTACTACTACTCCCACCTTCCTCTCCACATTCACACTGCACTGCTGCTGCTACAACTACAACCACTACCACCATTATCCCTACTACTACTCTCACCTTCCCTCTCCACATCCACACTGCACTGCTGCTGCTACAACTACAACCACTACTACCATTATCACTACTACTACTCCCACCTTCCCTCTCCACATCCACACTGCACTGCTGCTGCTACAACTACAACCACTACCACCATTATCTCTACTACTACTCCCACCTTCCCTCTCCACATACACACTGCACTGCTGCTGCTACAACTACAACCACTACCACCATTATCCCTACTACTACTCTCACCTTCCCTCTCCACATCCACACTGCACTGCTGCTGCTGCAACTACAACCACTACTACCATTATCACTACTACTACTCCCACCTTCCCTCTCCACATCCACACTGCACTGCTACAACTACAACCACTACCACCATTATCTCTACTACTACTCCCACCTTCCCTCTCCACATTCACACTGCACTGCTGCTGCTACAACTACAACCACTACCACCATTATCCCTACTACTACTCTCACCTTCCCTCTCCACATCCACACTGCACTGCTGCTGCTACAACTACAACCACTACTACCATTATCACTACTACTACTCCCACCTTCCCTCTCCACATCCACACTGCACTGCTGCTGCTACAACTACAACCACTACCACCATTATCTCTACTACTACTCCCACCTTCCCTCTCCACATTCACACTGCACTGCTGCTGCTACAACTACAACCACTACCACCATTATCCCTACTACTACTCTCACCTTCCCTCTCCACATCCACACTGCACTGCTGCTGCTGCAACTACAACCACTACTAATTGATTTCAATTGACATTCTTCCCGAGGCAGAGGAAGAGGCCGAGGCTGCAGCAGAAGAGGGAGCAGGGGGAGCCTGAGTGAGTTCCTTTACCGTACATATTAAATGGTAAAACACTCGGTAACGCTGACATGGAAATGGATCTAGGAATTTTAATAAACAGCAAATTAAGCTGCAAAAACCAGTGTCAGGCAGCTGCTGCCAAGGCCAATAAGATAATGGGTTGCATCAAAAGGGGCATAGACCCCCGTGATGAGAACATAGTCCTACCACTTTACACATCACTGGTCAAACCACACATGGAGGACTGTGTACAGTTCTGGGCTCCTGTGAACAAGGCAGACATAGCAGAGCTAGAGAGGGTTCAGAGGAGGGCAACTAAAGTAATAACTGGAATGAGGGATCTACAGTACCCTGAAAGGTTATCAAAATTAGGGTTATTCACTTTAGAAAAAAGACGACTGAGGGGAGATCTAATAACTATGTATAAATATATCAGGGGTCAGTACAGAGATCACTCCCATCATCTATTTATCCCCAGGACTGTGACTGTGACGGGGGGACATCCTCTGCGTCTGGGGGAAAGAAGGTTTCTACACAAACATAGAAGAGGATTCTTCACGGTAAGAGCAGTGAGACTATGGACTCTTTACTGTAAGAGCAGTGAGACTATGGACTCTTTACTGTAAGAGCAGTGAGACTATGGACTCTTTACTGTAAGAGCAGTGAGACTAAGGACTCTATACTGTAAGAGCAGTGAGACTATGGACTCTTTACTGTAAGATCAGTGAGACTATGGACTCTTTACTGTAAGAGCAGTGAGACTATAGACTCTTTACTGTAAGAGCAGTAAGACTTTGGACTCTTTACTGTAAGAGCAGTGAGACTATGGACTCTTTACTGTAAGAGCAGTGAGACTATGGACTCTATACTGTAAGAGCAGTGAGACTATGGACTCTTCACTGTAAGAGCAGTGAGACTATAGACTCTTTACTGTAAGAGCAGTAAGACTTTGGACTCTTTACTGTAAGAGCAGTGAGACTATGGACTCTTTACTGTAAGAGCAGTGAAACTATGGACTCTTTACTGTAAGAGCAGTGAGACTATGGACTCTATACTGTAAGAGCAGTGAGACTATGGACTCTTTACTGTAAGATCAGTGAGACTATGGACTCTTTACTGTAAGAGCAGTGAGACTATGGACTCTTTATTGTAAGATCAGTGAGACTATGGACTCGTTACTGTAAGAGCAGTGAGACTATGGACTCTTTACTGTAAGAGCAGTGAGACTATGGACTCTATACTGTAAGAGCAGTGAGACTATGGACTCTTTACTGTAAGAGCAGAGAGACTATGGACTCTTTACTGTAAGAGCAGAGAGACTATGGACTCTTTACTGTAAGAGCAGAGAGACTATGGACTCTTTACTGTAAGAGCAGTGAGACTATGGACTCTTTGCTTTAAGAGCAGTGAGACTATGGAGCTCTATACTGTAAGAGCAGTGAGACTATGGACTCTTTACTGTAAGAGCAGTGAGACTATGGACTCCTTACTGTAAGAGCAGTGAGACTATGGACTCTTTACTGTAAGAGCAGCGAGACTATGGACTCTTTACTGTAAGAGCAGTGAGACTATGAACTCTTTACTGTAAGAGCAGTGAGACTATGGACGCTGTACGGTAAGAGCAGTGAGACTATGGACTCTTTACTGTAAGAGCAGTGAGACTATGGACTCTTTACTGTAAGAGCAGAGAGACTATGGACTCTTTACTGTAAGAGCAGTGAGACTATGGACTCTTTACTGTAAGAGCAGTGAGACTATGGACTCTTTACTGTAAGAGCAGTGAGACTAAGGACTCTATACTGTAAGAGCAGTGAGACTATGGACTCTTTACTGTAAGAGCAGTTAGACTATGGACTCTTTACTGTAAGAGCAGTGAGACTATGGACTCTTTACTGTAAGAGCAGTGAGACTATGGACTCTATACTGTAAGAGCAGTGAGACTATGGACTCTATACTGTAAGAGCAGTGAGACTATGGACTCTTTACTGTAAGAGCAGTGAGACTATGGACTCTTTACTGTAAGAGCAGTGAGACTATGGACTCTATACTGTAAGAGCAGTGAGACTATGGACTCTTTACTGTAAGATCAGTGAGACTATGGACTCGTTACTGTAAGAGCAGTGAGACTATGGACTCTTTACTGTAAGAGCAGTGAGACTATGGACTCTATACTGTAAGAGCAATGAGACTATGGACTCTTTACTGTAAGAGCAGTGAGACTATGGACTCTTTACTGTAAGAGCAGAGAGACTATGGACTCTTTACTGTAAGAGCAGAGAGACTATGGACTCTTTACTGTAAGAGCAGAGAGACTATGGACTCTTTACTGTAAGAGCAGTGAGACTATGGACTCTTTGCTGTAAGAGCAGTGAGACTATGGAGCTCTATACTGTAAGAGCAGTGAGACTATGGACTCTTTACTGTAAGAGCAGTGAGACTATGGAGCTCTATACTGTAAGAGCAGTGAGACTATGGACTCTTTACTGTAAGAGCAGTGAGACTATGGACTCCTTACTGTAAGAGCAGTGAGACTATGGACTCTTTACTGTAAGAGCAGCGAGACTATGGACTCTTTACTGTATGAGCAGTGAGACTATGAACTCTTTACTGTAAGAGCAGTGAGACTATGGACGCTGTACGGTAAGAGCAGTGAGACTATGGACTCTTTACTGTAAGAGCAGTGAGACTATGGACTCTATACTGTAAGAGCAGTGAGACTATGGACTCTATACTGTAAGAGCAGTGAGACTATGGACTCTTTACTGTAAGAGCAGTGAGACTATGGACTCTTTACTGGTAAGAGCAGTGAGACTATGGACTCTTTACTGTAAGAGCAGTGAGACTATGGACTCTTTACTGTAAGAGCAGTGAGACTATGGACTCTTTACTGTAAGAGCAGTGAGACTATGGACTCTTTACTGTAAGAGCAGTGAGACTATGGACTCTTTACTCTAAGAGCAGTGAGACTATGGACTCTTTACTGTAAGAGCAGTGAGAATATGGACTCTTTACTGTAAGAGCAGTGAGACTATGGACTCTTTACTGATAAGAGCAGTGAGACTATGGACTCTATACTGTAAGAGCAGTGAGACTATGGACTCTATACTGTAAGAGCAGTGAGACTATGGACTCTATACTGTAAGAGCAGTGAGACTATGGACTCTTTACTCTAAGAGCAGTGAGACTATGGACTCTTTACTGTAAGAGCAGTGAGACTATGGACTCTATACTGTAAGAGCAGTGAGACTATGGACTCTATACTGTAAGAGCAGTGAGACTATGGACTCTTTACTCTAAGAGCAGGAGACTATGGACTCTTTACTGTAAGAGCAGTGAGACTATGGACTCTATACTGTAAGAGCAGTGAGACTATGGACTCTTTACTGTAAGAGCAGTGAGACTATGGACTCTTTACTGTAAGAGCAGTGAGACTATGGACTCTATACTGTAAGAGCAGTGAGACTATGGACTCTTTACTGTAAGAGCAGTGAGACTATGGACTCTATACTGTAAGAGCAGTGAGACTATGGACTCTTTACTGTAAGAGCAGTGAGACTATGGACTCTTTACTGTAAGAGCAGTGAGACTATGGACTCTTTACTGTAAGAGCAGTGAGACTATGGACTCTTTACTGTAAGAGCAGTGAGACTATGGACTCTTTACTGTAAGAGCAGTGAGACTATGGACTCTTTACTGTAAGAGCAGTGAGACTATGGACTCTTTACTGTAAGAGCAGTGAGACTATGGACTCTATACTGTAAGAGCAGTGAGACTATGGACTCTATACTGTAAGAGCAGTGAGACTATGGACTCTATACTGTAAGAGCAGTGAGACTATGGACTCTATACTGTAAGAGCAGTGAGACTATGGACTCTATACTGTAAGAGCAGTGAGACTATGGACTCTTTACTGTAAGAGCAGTGAGACTATGGACTCTATACTGTAAGAGCAGTGAGACTATGGACTCTTTACTCTAAGAGCAGTGAGACTATGGACTCTATACTGTAAGAGCAGTGAGACTATGGACTCTATACTGTAAGAGCAGTGAGACTATGGACTCTATACTGTAAGAGCAGTGAGACTATGGACTCTATACTGTAAGAGCAGTGAGACTATGGACTCTTTACTGTAAGAGCAGTTAGACTATGGACTCATTACTGTAAGAGCAGTGAGACTATGGACTCTATACTGTAAGAGCAGTGAGACTATGGACTCTTTACGGTAAGAGCAGTGAGACTATGGACTCTTTACGGTAAGAGCAGTGAGACTATGGACTCTTTACTGTAAGAGCAGTGAGACTATGGACTCTATACTGTAAGAGCAGTGAGACTATGGACTCTTTACTGTAAGAGCAGTGAGATCATGGACTCTTTACTGTAAGAGCAGTGAGACTATGGACTCTATACTGTAAGAGCAGTGAAACTATGGACTCTTTACGGTAAGAGCAGTGAGACTATGGACTCTTTACTGTACGAGCAGTGAGACTATGGACTCTTTACTGTAAGAGCAGTGAGACTATGGACTCTATACTGTAAGAGCAGTGAGACTATGGACTCTGTACTGTAAGAGCAGTGAGACTATGGACTCTTTACGGTAAGAGCAGTGAGACTATGGACTCTTTACGGTAAGAGCAGTGAGACTATGGACTCTTTACTGTAAGAGCAGTGAGACTATGGACTCTATACTGTAAGAGCAGTGAGACTATGGACTCTTTACTGTAAGAGCAGTGAGACTATGGACTCTTTACTGTAAGAGCAGTGAGACTATGGACTCTTTACTGTAAGAGCAGTAAGACTATGGACTCTTTACTGTAAGAGCAGTGAGACTATGGACTCTGTACTGTAAGAGCAGTGAGACTATGGACTCTATACGGTAAGAGCAGTGAGACTATGGACTCTTCACTGTAAGAGCAGCGAAACTATGGACTCTTTACGGTAAGAGCAGTGAGATTATGGACTCTTTACTGTAAGAGCAGTGAGACTATGGACTCTTTACTGTAAGAGCAGTGAGACTATGGAAGTCTCTGCCTGATGAGGTGGTGATGGTGAGTATAATAAAGGAATTCAGGAGGGGCCTGGATGTATTTCTGGAGTGTAATAATATTACAGGCTACAGCTACTAGAGATGGGTCGTTGATCCAGGGAGTTATTCTGATGCCTGATTGGAGTCGGGAAGGAATTATTTTCCCTTAAGTGGGGAAAATTGGCTTCTGCCTCACAGGGTTTTTGCCTTCCTCTGGATCAACTTGTAGGAAACAGTCCGAACTGGATGGACAGATGTCTTTTTCGGTCTTATATACTATGTTACTATGTTACTACCATTATCACTACTACTACTCCCACCTTCCCTCTCCACATCCAGACTGCACTGCTTCTGCTACAACCACTACCACCATTATCCCTACTACTACTCCCACCTTCCCTCTCCACATCCACAATGCACTGCTGCTGCTACAACTTCAACCACTACTACCATTATCACTACTACTACTCCCACCTTCCCGCTCCACATCCACAATGCACTGCTGCTGCTACAACTACAACCACTACTACCATTATCACTACTACTACTCCCACCTTCCCTCTCCACATCCACACTGCACTGCTGCTGCTACAACTACAACCACTACTACCATTATCACTACTACTACTCCCACCTTCCCTCTCCACATCCACAATGCACTGCTGCTGCTACAACTGCAACCACTACTACCATTATCACTACTACTACTCCCACCTTCCCTCTCCACATCCACACTGCACTGCTGCTGCTACAACTACAACCACTACTACCATTATCACTACTACTACTCCCACCTTCCCTCTCCACATCCACAATGCACTGCTGCTGCTACAACCACTACTACCATTATCCCTACTACTACTCCCACCTTCCCTCTCCACATCCACAATGCACTGCTGCTGCTACAACCACTACTACCATTATCCCTACTACTACTCCCACCTTCCCTCTCCACATCCACACTGCACTGCTGCTGCTACAACTACAACCACTACTACCATTATCACTACTACTACTCCCACCTTCCCTCTCCACATCCACAATGCACTGCTGCTGCTACAACCACTACTACCATTATCCCTACTACTACTCCCACCTTCCCTCTCCACATCCACACTGCACTGCTGCTGCTACAACTACAACCACTACTACCATTATCACTACTACTACTCCCACCTTCCCTCTCCACATCCACACTGCACTGCTGCTGCTACAACTACAACCACTACTACCATTATCACTACTACTACACTCTCACCTTCCCTCTCCACATCCACAATGCACTGCTGCTGCTACAACTACAACCACTACTACCATTATCACTACTACTACTCCCACCTTCCCTCTCCACATCCACACTGCACTGCTGCTGCTACAACTACAACCACTACTATCATTATCACTACTACTACTCCCACCTTCCCTCTCCACATCCACACTGCACTGCTGCTGCTGCAACTACAACCACTACTACCATTATCACTACTACTACTCCCACCCTCCCTCCACAGCCACACTGCACTGCTGCTGCTACAACCACTACCACCATTATCCCTACTACTACTCCCACCTTCCCTCTCCACATCCACAATGCACTGCTGCTGCTACAACTACAACCACTACTACCATTATCACTACTACTACTCCCACCTTCCCGCTCCACATCCACACTGCACTGCTGCTGCTACAACTACAACCACTACTACCATTATCACTACTACTACTCCCACCTTCCCTCTCCACATCCACACTGCACTGCTGCTGCTACAACCACTACCACCATTATCCCTACTACTACTCCCACCTTCCCTCTCCACATCCACAATGCACTGCTGCTGCTACAACTACAACCACTACTACCATTATCACTACTACTACTCCCACCTTCCCTCTCCACATCCACACTGCACTGCTGCTGCTACAACTACAACCACTACTACCATTATCACTACTACTACTCCCACCTTCCCGCTCAACATCCACACTGCACTGCTGCTGCTACAACTACAACCACTACTACCATTATCACTACTACTACTCCCACCTTCCCTCTCCACATCCACACTGCACTGCTGCTGCTACAACTACAACCACTACTACCATTATCACTACTACTACTCCCACCTTCCCTCTCCACATCCACACTGCACTGCTGCTGCTACAACTACAACCACTACCACCATTATCCCTACTACTACTCCCACCTTCCCTCTCCACATCCACACTGCACTGCTGCTGCTACAACTACAACCACTACTACCATTATCACTACTACTACTCCCACCTTCCCTCTCAACATCCACACTGCACTGCTGCTGCTACAACTACAACCACTACTACCATTATCACTACTACTACTCCCACCTTCCCTCTCCACATCCACACTGCACTGCTGCTGCTACAACTACAACCACTACTACCATTATCACTACTACTACTCCCACCTTCCCTCTCCACATCCACACTGCACTGCTGCTGCTACAACTACAACTACTACTACCATTATCACTACTACTACTCCCACCTTCCCTCTCCACATCCACACTGCACTGCTGCTGCTACAACTACAACTACTACTACCATTATCCCTACTACTACTCCCACCTTCCCTCTCCACATCCACACTGCACTGCTGCTGCTCCCAATTAAAAGAGAACATTTTTTTGTCTGGTTCACATTTTCTCCTGACAATCAGCTTTAACCTCGTACAGTCAGCGTTCCGATCCTGTCAAGGCACACTTTTTGGATGCTTGATCCCAATAATCCATAGTTTTTTAAATCCATCTCATCATTTAAACATCACCTGCCCCCGATAACGGCCAATTTTTGGAAGCTTTAGAATATGAAGAATCACAACGCATATGCCAGCGCAGTGTGATACTAAACGCGCTGTATGATAACGCCGCCATACGTGCGTTTCCCCACAGCTATGTATGTCAGTGTCAGGCATCCGTTACTATTGCTGTCATTGCGTTCAAGAGTTTAGGGAGGGGAGCGGAGCAAAAATTCATAAAAATGAACAAAAAGAAATCAAGTTTTCCTAAAGATTCCGACTCCTCGAACAAGGGGGGATTATATTCCAATTTCCAGGGCAATTGGAGCAGAGTTGGTTTGTGCAGAGACGATTAAGGCCTGTACGGAACTTTTTGAAAAATTCAGTGACCTGGAACTGAACCGCTCATCTCCGTAACAGATAAATTCTCATCTATAAGCGCAGTTCTCTAGTTATTTCTTCCTCTTCTTTGTTTTGTGATTTATTATGGTTATTATTCACTTTAAGACATTTAGTTAATTTCTTTTTAATTTATTCAATATTAACTTTCCTTGTTACTGTTATAAAACCTCATTACTTCAGATCAGTTGTAGTTTTCCCTTTTGTACAATGATTGAAATAACAAGTAATTTTCTCGGTCATCACTTGTCAATTTACCTTTTATGGTGAAAATATCATCAGGTTTGTTGTCTCTTCGCTTCGTTCACCTTTTCACTCTTTTTAGCGACATTGATTCATTAAATCGTTCAATGAAAGAGACAGGATTATTATTATAATATACGAGTCCCTGCGCGACTCGCGATCACCGCGCCGGCGCTGCCAGGTGATCTGTTCCTCTCCTTTCGGGCCATAAAATAAAGAAACGCATAAATCTTTTGCTGTGAATATTTTACAAGGTCGGTGTTTACAAGTTCTCCGGTCGAACAAACAGATGGATCAAAGTGAGAATGTGAACAAGGACAAGTATCGTCAGCCCTCGGGTCTCACATTCTCCAGGGTTCCAGATCTTATACTGGAAGGTTCGGACTGGGAAGAACTGGATTAGGAATAATGGGGGCAGGTGGCTGCTGCGGCAAAGGCTCAGCTCTGAACTTGCCCCTTTAGTCCTGCTCTGAACTGCCAGGAGATATGACGTCGAAGGCTGAGCAGTGAACATCCCAATAACCGAATTCCTGAGCCACCCCCTGTCATCTATTACTCCTCCATCATGGAGAACAGGGGATAATAATGTGCCCCCTCCATATAATGTACAGACCCCTGGGACTCAAATCTGTACACAGCTAGTCCTGCTTTCAGCTGATGGTTTGTTACAGTTGTATCAGACAATGCTCTGTTATGTAAACATCCTGGACTGCAGACTGATACATTGTAACAGCAGATGGAGCTGTGCCCTGAATGTGTTCACCTCACAGGGGACTGTCCAGATATAACAAACCTTCAGCTGAGCAAAGCATTAGGTCAGGATGTCAATACGAATCTCATTAACTGACAACAAGCAGAGATCTTAAAAATTGTGAGAAATTGAAATAAAAGAGTGGGGAAGAGTTTAATTTGGGAAATTTTTAATGGCAGCTATTTGACTTAAAGTGGTATTCCCATCCCAGACAATGATGGTATAGAGCTAGGATATGCCACAAATAGAAGTGGATTTCACCTCTGGGACCTGCTTCTGTCTCCAGAATGGGCCCCCGAAGTGAAGGAGAGCATGCAGTACATTGCACATTCACTTCAGGAGCCTTATTCTGGAGATGGGTGCGGGTCCCGGAGCTGGGATTCACTTCAATCTGATATTTGTGGCATATCCTAGTGATGTACCATCAGTGTCTGCCCTAGAGGTGAGCAAACTTTTTGAAATTTGCTTTACGTAAAAAAATCTGATTTGTGTCAAAACTTTTTCTACCCGAATCAAAAATGCACCAATTGGCCTGAAAAGTGGTATATGCCACTCTGAAGTCTCTTAGGACTGTTTTTCCTACTTTTTTTTTTACTTGTTATCTCCCCTCTTCCTAAGCCCTTGAACGCAATGGCAATAGCTTCCAAAAATTGTCCCTTATCAGGGGCAGATGATGGTTAAACATACACAGTGTTATGGGATAAGATAAAAAAATTAAAAAACAGTGGCTTGTTGGGACCAAGCGTCCAAAAATGATGGCCTCATGGGCGAAAGATCCCTGCCCCTGTTAATACACACACCTTAATGTCAGAAGAAAGAGTGGCTTATTTTCCATAAGAATACAAAAATGATGCCTTGACAGGGTCAGAACACTGCCCCCACGACACACACAAGTGCTGATTGTCAGAAGAAAAAGTGTCTCGTTATTAACAAGCCTGAAAAAAGACAGCATTGTAAGTGGCAGACAATAGATGTCAACCCCCTTCCCCCCCTGCCTCTATTCAAGCTTGGCTTCTCCATTTTTACGTAGATGGCCTCCTTCGCACCTCGTTTGTACCAATCGGCCTCCTTATCCAAAACACGTACTTGACTGTCTTCAAAGGTGTGACCTGTTTCTTTTAGATGTAAGTACACGGCTGAATCTTGACCAGAGATTTTGGCTCCTCTATGCTGAGCCATACGCTGATGTAGTTGTTGTTTTGTATTGCCGATATACAGTTCTGCGCGTTCCTCATTGCACTGGACTGCGTACACAATGTCGTCCATCTTGTGTTTAGTCGTTCGGTATTTTGGGTGAACCAGTTGTTGTCTCAGTGTATTGCTAGGTTTTAAGCAGACAGGGATGTGATGTTTATTAAAAGTCCTTTTGATTTTCTCAGACACCCCAGCTACATATGGGATAACCATATTTTTGCATCTGTCATGCAACATCTTTGACCCCATGCTGGGTATAATGACCTAATTACCAGATGATGATTCAGTTACATATTTATTCCCAGAGAATTCTTGTACAAGTCACTCAGAATTGAGAAAGCTCGTTGGAAGAACGAGTTAAACGTTTTCAAGAAATCTAGAGCAAGTCCAGTTGCCTTGATTTATTCTTTACAGATATACCATGACCTGGATAAATGAGAACCTTCACAGACAGGCTGTTAGAGTGTCATTGCATCCATTCGCCCCTAGGTGGTGCTGCCACCACTATACATATAGCCTGGGGTTTGTAATAAAGTTGGTGGTTGTTGAGAGGAGAACAGAGGAGGAGGTAGGAAGTTGATGGAGCAGCAGAACCGGCCTCGTCCACCATTTAGCTGCCATGTTACCCCCTTGGCTCTGGCCAGGCTAAGAGAGTACAGAGAACAGTATTCCAGCAGCACAGACCAGCGAGTCTACGTCTGGATAGAAAGAAAGTCTAGTGGAGGATGGAGATAAATTAGCCAAGGACTTCACAAGCACCAGTGACCGGGAGGAACCTAAAAGTACTTGGACACATCTGGATGATTAATGCGCAGAATTCTCCTTTACCACATGCCTCTATGGACATAGTGGAGCGTAGTTCTTCAGGGATCATCCTTTCCAAAGAATGGAGCAGAAGACTGATGCCGGCCATTTGGAGCCGCCCTGTGGATTGTACTGACCAGTAAGAGTATTATATCCAGTACCTGAGGGCTAGAGAATGGAATTAGCACAGACTTATAAAAGAAAGAGCCGTTTTCTTGCTTGTTAAAGTAAAAGTCTTAGGAAAACTCCTTAACTGACAAATGTCCAACCTGTTACAAGGATTACAGCCAACCGAATATCTGAGTCCTATCTTTATACCATATAAATGACCTGTACTGACTACCCGGAGACAAGTGATTTAAGTAAAAGTTCAACTGTTTTACTACACTTGACTCTTCATCTTTTCCACCACCAACCTTTGCACCTAACGGTGCTGGCGTCACGAACAACCGGACTCCTAGCCTCAAAAGCACCCTAAACACCTATACCATCAAGGGCACCTCAACTACCACCTGGCTGGTGATCCCTGTACTTGAGAGTGCCCCGGAGGATTGAGTGCTGTCTTCCCATCACTGCTCACCGGCCCATGGAGCTACAAAAATTGTGAGTACGACTACTACCCCCATCAGCCCACCGTGCGCTTACCGATTGCCCCTGCGGTCCGGTTCGCTGCATCATGTTGATGATGCTGAACTGGCTGCTGCTGCGCTTGTAGTAGCGGAGACAGTAGGAGGTGGGGGACTCTGTGGGGGGCAGAGAGTGTCCTTCTGGTCAGACATTATTGGTTGTCATGGCCAGTGTTGTCTTCATCATCATCGGCCTTGTCCCCCTGCACAAGTGACTGGTGCTCCAGCTCCTGCTGTGGCATCTCTTCATCTTCCTTCTGCTAAAGGGCTGACAGCAAGATGCATTAGCTGTTCTTCTTCTTGTTGCATCAGTGTCTAAACGAAATATCAGGGGGGTGACATTGTTTATGCCGCAGTTGTCCCTACTGACAAATGTGGTGGCTTCTTTGAAGGGCTTCTGCACCGACTAAGTCATCAACAGGGAGATTCTCTTGAGTATCTTTCATAGTGCGTGGTGTTTTGTTTCCTCATCTTAGGAAAAAAGAACCCAGGAAAGGACAGTGAAGACAGAGAGGATGCCACTGACAGGCTTCTCTGGGGCTGCAAGGAGGAGGAGCAGGAGGAACGCTGTGACTCCTGCCTCCACGGCACGGTGTCAGACTCAGAAGTCACCTCCACATCATCCTGCTGTGACTGAGAGGAACACTGAGCCATCCAATCCACAATCTCATCTTCTTTCTCCTCAATAATAATCAGAGGGGGTATTGTGGCCTATTACTACTACTTTCCGGATGTCTGGTGCTGCTACTGCTACTGCTGTTTGCTCTACTACCCACATTCTGACTCTCGGATGAAGAGGCATGGGTTTATTGTTTTCCAATCCTTCATTTACCAGACACAGATTATTAAACAGTAAAATTGCAAGTGTTTTTTCTGTATGTTACAGACAGAGGTGAAATAAACCTTTAACCCCCTTCTACAAACACACTGCACACTGGTATTGACAATTTACAATGGTAATACAATGCGTGGAATGATATGGGTATGTACATGCTGCTATTACAGCACAAAGCATTCTCTAATACTGCACAGAATGGTTTTCAGAAAAAGAAAAGGCGCAATTGCTCAGTGCTTGCATCAGAGAGGAATGGTATTGCGTTTGCTGCTGGAGGTGCAGGCAATTAGCCTATAAAACACTTATGAACTCTAGAAACTTGAAGTTTAAAAATGACTGGATGGCTGTCCAGTGCAACATGAACTTCTCTCTATCTAGCAGAAGTATGAAACACACAACCCTGAATAACCATTCCCTCCCTCCCTAATTGCTTTCCCTGTTAAAACCCTAAATCTACCTAGTAATTATGTCTCTATACTCTCCCATACCTAGATGGCTTGTGTCTGCTTTTGTCAGGCATAGTCAACACACAAGATCTCAGATTGTAAGCTGAGCACAGATTGGCATCTCTCCAGTCCAGAGGCTGAAGGAGTCAGGACCTTCAAAATCTCCCCCATGATTGGCTTATGGGCTGTCTGTCAGCCTATGGGCCAAGCAGGGCAAACTCCCTCCCCATCCCTCCCAGGGTCATGCGATCTACCATCTTCATACTCCCTCCTATTTTCCCTTCCTGTTTTTCACGCTGGCACTGGCGACATTTTTGTGCGATTCCTCCAAAGCGATTTCCAAACGTCTTCATTTGGCAGCAGAATTTTTGTGAAATTCGTAAAGAATTTGATTCGTTCAGAACTGATTCACTCATCTCTAAAATCACCTTTTAATTTGGACCAAATTTATCAAATGTCGCACGATGTTTGATAAACTTGAAGATTCTGTTTTGAGATGTTACTTCACTTTCCATGCCACCCCCTCACAGGAAGACGACTGACACATCATTCACGCGCTAACCACGACTTTTCAAAACTACGAGTGGTGTAAAAAATGCAAAATGTCTGAATATTCTGGAGGAATTAAATGCAAAAAGTCCCAACAGCCTATCAGAATTCTGAGGTGCAGGTAAAAAGATCTTTTTGTACATAGCCTCCACTTGGTGACATGTCATTCGGATCTTCTGTCAATCTCATGCTGCAGGTTTACAGTATACAGCGGGGGGCCGAGCCGCATGCTACCCAGACGTCACCCACCCGCTCAGACACAAAACCGACTCCATCTCATCTACGTTGAATCATAAATTGCTCGGCTTTCTCTTCTGCCACCTCCATGTGGTCGCGGCCTGCGGGGGTTTTCAGATCTGTCTGTGCCAGAATATTTTTAGTCTGTACTTTGCTGATCTCTGGGATTTTCAGCTGCAGTAAACTACAGGAGCGCTGGCAGACGGATCACACTGATTTCATGCCGTTTAATCACAGGCGGAGTGGGAGAGATCTGCTGGGCAGACACTAGGGGGCAGTGGGAGGTAATTGCTGGGCAGATACACAATGTTACAGTCTTACAAATGAAGAGTAATATGGATACATTGTAACCAGGATGAGGGGGGTTATACAACTGTTCACTTCTCCTGGTACTCTCCTTATTAATACTTTACTAACATTTCAAAAAGTTTTGATATGTAAAAAAGAGACGCATCAATAGATTAGATCAGTAGGGGTCTGAGCGCTGAGACCCCCACGCATCCCCAAAACGAGGGGAGAGAAGCGTGAATAGCACTGTCTCACTCCTCGCCTCTCTCCACTAAGGATCTGTGGGGGTCTCCAAACCTTTGATATGTCTCTGCGGCATATGAAAAGTTTTATAAAAAGTTAGGGACGTGTTGAAGGGTTTTCCACCATATTCACTTCCCGCTCATCACTAGGATTTGCTAGAACTAACCTAATGGAGGACCTCCAGCTGCAGGTACCCCCGTCCCATCACTTCAATGAAGAGACCCCCAGAATGAGTGAAGCACAGTGGCCCCTTGTTCCCTGCACAGAACTGCTCCTTCACTTTAGCCCTTCTGGTCCGGGCATCATGTGATAGGGCCCATAAACATAGCAGAAAATTGGCTGAACCGGCTGATCTTATGGGCACTGGCTTGTGCTGGCTTTTCCCTCAGAGGTAGACAGATCGGGCATGTTGAATTTCTCCGCTCAGATAATAAGCTGCCACCGGGTACTGGACAGCAGGTAACGGCCTTCTTCACATTCAGGATACATGCATGTTACTGTGAGCCGAGCATGCATGTGTAAGAGAGTAGGGAAGATTATCTGTGGACTGAATGATCATCATCAGGGCCGGCTCCAGGTTCATGTGGGCCCTTGGGCGATAAAGTGCCCCTTGTGGCATTTTGCACGGCGCTTACAACAATGAAACTGTATGTATTATAGATTAAGTACCTTACACAGAGCGGATATATGTGAGTCCTTATGTGCCTACTTTTATTTTCTACCCGGTGTTTGGTCCCCCTCACAGTACCTATGCCAAGATATGTGCCCCCTCACTGTAGATATGCCAAGATATGTGCCCCCTAACAGTAGATATGCCGAGATATTTGCCCCCTCACAGTAGATATGCTGAGATATTTGCCCCCTCATAGTAGATATGCCAAGATATGTGCCCAGTGCCCCATTCACAGTGGTTTGCCCAGATGTGCCCCCTTCACAGGAAGTAAAAAAAACAAACAATAAATCCTCCTCGGCTCAGTCCCCCGGCTCCTCCCATGATCCGCGCTCCCCATCAGCAGCAGCAGGATACTGGGATACATGGCGCTGCTGTGAAGGAGGAGCAGAGGCCGATTCCCAGCCTGCCCCGCTCCTCATCCTACACAGATCAGCAGGACCATGTGTGAGGACATCCTGCTGCTGCTGCTGTGTTATTGAGCCCAGGTTACGGTGTATGAGCCGTTCTACAATCTAGGTCCGCTCATATGGATAGGAGCTAGGATTGAGGGTGGCATTAGGAGGTGCCCTGCTCCCTTTCCCCGGTGTCCAGGCCTAGTTTCTGTTACCGCTTCCTTATGGAGTTTCCCCCCCACTGAACCATGACAGTATGTCTCACTAGGTGGCCCTCAATAACTGGGCCAATGGAACACCCAGGACAGGAGCATAGCTCCAGCACCAGCTTGAGCTGGAGGACAACTAACTCCAGACCACCAGCCACAGGCAATGTAAGCACCTAGTGACTAGACCCAGCCAGGTAGTTAACCCCACAAGCACCAGACAGAAGGGAAACAACCCTGAAAGGAGAAGTGCACACACATGCTGTATAAACTACACATTGCCCCAGGCAACCAGCATGCCCGGCAAACAACACAGGGACCGAGACCCAGCCGTGACAGACTGATTCCCGGCCTGCCCCGCTCCTCCTCCTACACAAATCAGCAGGACCATGTGTGAGGACATCGTGCTGCTGCTGTGGAGCGCTGGCGGCTCAATGGTGGTGCAGGGAGCAAATAGTTCCCTGCTTCAGTGGCGTGCCTACGGTGTTTGGCACCCGGACAAGTCCTTTCTCTGGCACTGCCCCTCCCCCCCCCAATATTAAAATAAAAATTGTACCCCCTCACCAGGGGCGGACTGACCATTAGGCCAGTAGGGGGCCCACCCCCAGGGCAGACGTGGCGGCAGGGGACATCAGGAGATGAGCGCTTCCATTGCGCTCATCTCCATAGTCATCTGTATTGTGCAGCAGCAGAGGAGGGAGAGGCGTGTCCTCTCCCTGTTCCTCTGATAGGCTGCGGGCCTAGTGCTGGCAGCCTATCAGAGGCTGGTGCAGGCGGCGCAATGACGTCATCGCGCCACCGGAGCGGTACAGCTTGAGACACAGGCCGGAAGAGGCCTGCATCGCATCGCTGGAGGTAAGTATAAGTGTTCTTTTTTTTTTTTTCTTCGGGCTACTGGCACTTAAGGGGGACTAATGGCACTTAAGGGGGCTGCTACTGGCACATAAGGTGGACAGCTACTGGCACATAAGGGGGGGGCGGCTACTGGCACATAAGGGGACTACTGGCACATAAGGGGGACTACTGGCACTTAAAGGGGCTGCTACTTGCACATAAGGGGGACAGCTACTGGCACATAAGGGGGACAGGCTACTGGCACATAAGGGGGACTACTGGCACATAAGGGGGACTAATGGCACATAAGGGGGCTACTGGCACATAAGGGGGACTAATGGCACATAAGGGGGCTACTGCCACATAAGGGGAGGCTACTGGCACATAAGGGGCGGCTACTGGCACATAAGGGGGACTAATGGCACATAAGGGGCTACTGGCACATAAGTGGACTACTGGCACATAAGAGGGACTACTGGCACATAAGGGGGACGGCTAGTGGCACAAAGCGGGGACTACTGGCACATAAGGGGGGAGCCTACTGGCACATAAGGAGGGACGGCTACTGGCACATAAGGAGGGACGGCTACTGGCACATAAGGGGGACGGCTACTGGCACATAAGGGGGAGCCTACTGGCACATAAGGAGGGACGGCTACTGGCACATAAGGAGGGACCGCTACTGGCACATAAGGGGGACGGCTACTGGCACATAAGGAGAGACGGCTACTGGCACATAAGGAGAGATGGCTACTGGCACATAAGGGGGGACGGCTACTGGCACATAAGGGGGGCTACTGGCACATAAGGGGGGCTACTGGCACATAAGGGGGGACGGCTACTGGCACATAAGGGGGGACGGCTACTGGCACATAAGGGGGGACTACTGGCACATAATAAGAGGGGGCGCTACTGGCCCATGGGGGGAAGCACAAGAGAGGCACTTATTACTGGCACAAGTGGTGGCATGGAGAGGCACGTGTTACTGGCACATTATTATGGGGCACTATGGGGGCTTCTACTGAGGCCACAAAGAATGGGTATTTTATATGGGGGGCTCTGTGTGGTACTAGTATTACCAGGGGTATTATCTGTTTCTGCAGTGTAGTATTGGGGAGCACAGCGGCACAGTATTGGGGGTAGTAGGATGATTTGTCCAGAAGATGGGAGGATGATGGAAAAGTAGTAAACTAAGATTTTTTTTGTTACACTGCAGAGATGGAAAATGGCGACAACATGGCGGCCTGGTCTGAAGGTCTGAAAGGAGAAGACGAGGACAGAAAACATCTACATCAAAGGAGACGTCACTGGATGTAATAGGTAAGTGCCCTGTATTTCAGCAGTGGAGGTAGGGCATGGGTGGGGCCTGGAAGAGGGGCCTTGATTTATTTTGCCCAGGGGCCCTGAGGGTTCTCAGTCTGCCCCTGCCCCTCACAGTAGTATTGCCCTCATTGTACAACCTTCACAGTAGTTTTTGTACAAATGTGTGCCCCCTCACAGTAGTTATGCCCTCTCTGTGCCCCCTTTCACAGTAATAATCCCCACAGTGCCCCCTCACAGTAGTTATGCCCTGTCTGTGCCCCCTTTCACAGTAATAATGCCCTCTGTGCCCTCTTCATTGTAGTAATGTCCCGTGGCTCTGTGCCTGCTTCATAGTAGAAATACCCATTGTGCCCCCTTCACATTAGTAATGCCCTCTGTGCCCCCTTCATAGTAATAAAGCCCTCTGTGCCCCCTCCATAGTAATAAAGCCCTCTGTGCCCCCTCCATAGTAATAAAGCCCTTTGTGCCCCCTCCATAGTAATAAAGTCATCTGTGCCCCCTCGATAGTAATATAGCCCTCTGTGCCCCCTCCATAGTAATAAAGTCATCTGTGCCCCCTCCATAGTAATAAAGTCATCTGTGCCCCCTCCATAGTAATAAAGTCATCTGTGCCCCCTCGATAGTAATATAGCCCTCTGTGCCTCCTCCATAGTAATAAAGTCCTCTGAGCCCCCTCCATAGTAATAAATTCCTCCGTGCCCCCTCCATAGTAATAAAGACCTCTGTGCCCCCTCCATAGTAATAAAGTACTCTGTGCCCCCTCCATAGTAATAAAGACCTCTGTGCCCCCTCCATAGTAATAAAGTCCTCTGAGCCCCCTCCATAGTAATAAATTCCTCTGTGCCCCCTCCATAGTAATAAAGCCCTCTGTGCCCCCTCCATAGTAATAAAGCCCTCTGTGCCCCCTCCATAGTAATAAAGTCATCTGTGCCCCCTCCATAGTAATAAAGTCATCTGTGCCCCCTCGATAGTAATATAGCCCTCTGTGCCCCCTCCATACTAATAAATTCCTCTGTGTCCCCTCCATAGTAATAAAGCCCTCTGTGCCCCCTCCATAGTAATAAAGCCCTCTGTGCCCCCTCCATAGTAATAAACCCCTCTGTGCCCCCTCGATAGTAATATAGCCCTCTGTGCCTCGTCCATAGTAATAAAGTCCTCTGAGCCCCCTCCATAGTAATAAAGTCCTATGTGCCCCCTCCATAGTAATAAAGTCCTCTGTGCCCCCTCCATAGTAATACAGTCCTCTGTGCCCCCTCCATAGTAATAAAGACCTCTGTGCCCCCTCCATAGTAATAATGTCCTCTGTGCCCCCTCCATAGTAATACAGTCCTCTGTGCCCCCTCCATAGTAATAAAGTCCTCTGTGTCCCCTCCATAGTAATAAAGCCCTCTGTGCCCCCTCCATAGTAATAAAGACCTCTGTGCCCCCTCCATAGTAATAAAGTCCTCTGTGACCTCTCCATAGTAATAAAGTCCTCTGTGCCCCCTCCATAGTAATAAAGCCCTCTGTGCCCCCTCCATAGTAATAAAGACCTCTGTGCCCCTCCATAGTAATAAAGGCCCTCTGTGCCCCCTCCATAGTAATAAAGCCCTCTGTGCCCCCTCCATAGTAATAAAGCCCTCTGTGCCCCCTCTATAGTAATAAAGTCATCTGTGCCCCCTCCACAGTAATAAAGTCCTCTGTGCCCCCTCCATAATAATAAAGACCTCTGTGCCCCCTCTATAGTAATAAAGTCCTATGTGCCCCCTCCATAGTAATAAAGTCCTCTGTGCCCCTCCATAGTAATAAAGTCCTCTGTTCCCCTCCATAGTAATAAAGTCATCTGTGCCCCCTCCATAGTAATAAAGGCCCTCTGTGCCCCCTCCATAGTAATAAAGCCCTCTGTGCCCCCTCCATAGTAATAAAGTCCTCTGTGCCCCCTCCATAGTAATAAAGTCCTCTGTGCCCCCTCCATAGTAATAAAGACTTCTGTGCACCCTCCATAGTACTAAAGTCCTCTGTGCCCCCACCATAGTAATAAAGTCCTCTGTGCCGTCTCCATAGTAATAAAGTCCTCTGTGCCCCCTCCATAGTAATAAAGTCCTCTGTGCCGTCTTCATAGTAATAAAGCCCTCTGTTCCCCCTCCATAGTAATAAAGTCCTATTTTCCCCCTTCATAGTAATAAAGTCCTCTGTGCTCCCTCCATAGTAATAAAGTCCTCTGTGCCCCCTGCATAGTAATAAAGACCTCTGTGCCCCCTCCATAGTAATAAAGTCATCTGTGCCCCCTCCATAGTAATAAAGTTGTCTGTGCCGCCTCCATAGTAATAAAGCCCTCAGTGCCCCCTCCATAGTAATAAAGTCCTCTGTGCCTCCTCCATAGTAATAAAGTCCTCTGAGCCCCCTCCATAGTAAAAAAGTCCTCTGTGCCCCCTCCATAGTAAAAAATTCCTCTGTGCCCCCTCCATAATAATAAAGTCCTATGTGCCCCCTCCATAGTAATAAAGTCCTCTGTGCCCCCACCATAGTAATAAAGTCCTCTGTGCCCGCTCCATAGTAATAAAGTCCTCTGTGCCCCCTCTATAGTAATAAAGTCCTCTGTGCCCCCTCCATAGTAATAAAGTCCTCTGTGCCCCCTCCATAGTAATAAAGTCCTCTGTGCACCCTCCATAGTACTAAAGTCCTCTGTGCCCCCACCATAGTAATAAAGTCCTCTGTGCCCGCTCCATAGTAATAAAGTCCTCTGTGCCCCCTCCATAGTAATAAAGTCCTCTGTGCCCCCTCCATAGTAATAAAGTCCTCTGTGCCCCCTCCATAGTAATAAAGCCCTGTGCCCCTCCATAGTAATAAAGTCCTCTGTGCCCCCTCCATAAAAATAAAGACCTCTGTGCCCCCTCCATAGTAATAAAGTCCTATGTGCCCCCTCCATAGTAATAAAGTCCTCTGTGCCCCTCCATAGTAATAAAGTCCTCTGTTCCCCTCCATAGTAATAAAGTCCTCTGTGCCCCCTCCATAATAATAAAGACCTCTGTGCCCCCTCCATAGTAATAAAGTCCTATGTGCCCCCTCCATAGTAATAAAGTCCTCTGTGCCCCCTCCATAGTAATAAAGTCCTCTGTGCCCCCTCCATAGTAATAAAGTCCTCTGTTCCCCTCCATAGTAATAAAGTCCTCTGTGACCCCTCCATAGTAATAAAGTCATCTGTGCCCCCTCCATAGTAATAGAGGCCCTCTGTGCCCCCTCCATAGTAATAAAGTCCTCTGTGCCCCCTCCATAGTAATAATCTCCTCTGTGCCGTCTCCATAGTAATAAAGTCCTCTGTGCCCCCTCCATAGTAATAATGTCCTCTGTGCCGTCTTCATAGTAATAAAGCCCTCTGTGCCGTCTCCATAGTAATAAAGCCCTATGTGCCCCCTCCATAGTAATAAAGCCCTCTGTGCCCCCTCCATAGTAATAAAGTCCTTTGTGCCCCCTCCATAGTAATAAAGCCCTCTGTGCCCCCTCCATAGTAATAAAGTCCTCTGTGCCCAATCCATAATAATAAAGCCCTCTGTGCCCCCTCCATTGTAATACAGCCCTCTGTGCCCCCTCCATAGTAATAAAGACCTCTGTGCCCTCTCCATAGTAATAAAGTCCTCTGTGCCCCCTCCATAGTAATAAAGCCCTCTGTGCCCCCTCCATAGTAATAAAGCCCTCTGTGCCCCCTCCATAGTAATAAAGCCCTCTGTGCCCCCTCCATAGTAATAAAGCCCTCTGTGCCCCCTCCATAGTAATAAAGTCCTCTGTGCCCAATCCATAATAATAAAGCCCTCTGTGCCCCCTCAATTGTAATAAAGCCCTCTGTGCCCCCTCCATAGTAATAAAGACCTCTGTGCCCTCTCCATAGTAATAAAGGCCCTCTGTGCCCCCTCCATAGTAATAAAGCCCTCTGTGCCCCCTCCATAGTAATAAAGTCCTCTGTGCCCCCTCCATAGTAATAAAGTCCTCTGTGCCCCCTCCATAGTAATAAAGACTTCTGTGCACCCTCCATAGTACTAAAGTCCTCTGTGCCCCCACCATAGTAATAAAGTCCTCTGTGCCGTCTCCATAGTAATAAAGTCCTCTGTGCCCCCTCCATAGTAATAAAGTTCTCTGTGCCGTCTTCATAGTAATAAAGCCCTCTGTTCCCCCTCCATAGTAATAAAGTCCTATTTTCCCCCTTCATAGTAATAAAGTCCTCTGTGCTCCCTCCATAGTAATAAAGTCCTCTGTGCCCCCTGCATAGTAATAAAGACCTCTGTGCCCCCTCCATAGTAATAAAGTCATCTGTGCCCCCTCCATAGTAATAAAGTTGTCTGTGCCGCCTCCATAGTAATAAAGCCCTCAGTGCCCCCTCCATAGTAATAAAGTCCTCTGTGCCTCCTCCATAGTAATAAAGTCCTCTGAGCCCCCTCCATAGTAAAAAGTCCTCTGTGCCCCCTCCATAGTAAAAATTCCTCTGTGCCCCCTCCATAATAATAAAGTCCTATGTGCCCCCTCCATAGTAATAAAGTCCTCTGTGCCCCCACCATAGTAATAAAGTCCTCTGTGCCCGCTCCATAGTAATAAAGTCCTCTGTGCCCCTCTATAGTAATAAAGTCCTCTGTGCCCCCTCCATAGTAATAAAGTCCTCTGTGCCCCCTCCATAGTAATAAAGTCCTCTGTGCACCCTCCATAGTACTAAAGTCCTCTGTGCCCCCACCATAGTAATAAAGTCCTCTGTGCCCGCTCCATAGTAATAAAGTCCTCTGTGCCCCCTCCATAGTAATAAAGTCCTCTGTGCCCCCTCCATAGTAATAAAGCCCTCTGTGCCCCCTCCATAGTAATAAAGTCCTCTGTGCCCCCTCCATAAAAATAAAGACCTCTGTGCCCCCTCCATAGTAATAAAGTCCTATGTGCCCCCTCCATAGTAATAAAGTCCTCTGTGCCCCTCCATAGTAATAAAGTCCTCTGTTCCCCTCCATAGTAATAAAGTCCTCTGTGCCCCCTCCATAATAATAAAGACCTCTGTGCCCCCTCCATAGTAATAAAGTCCTATGTGCCCCTCCATAGTAATAAAGTCCTCTGTGCCCCCTCCATAGTAATAAAGTCCTCTGTGCCCCCTCCATAGTAATAAAGTCCTCTGTTCCCCTCCATAGTAATAAAGTCCTCTGTGACCCCTCCATAGTAATAAAGTCATCTGTGCCCCTCCATAGTAATAGAGGCCCTCTGTGCCCCCTCCATAGTAATATAGCCCTCTGTGCCTCCTCCATAGTAATAAAGTCCTCTGTGCCCCCTCCATAGTAATAAAGACTTCTGTGCACCCTCCATAGTACTAAAGTCCTCTGTGCCCCCACCATAGTAATAAAGTCCTCTGTGCCCCCTCCATAGTAATAATCTCCTCTGTGCCGTCTCCATAGTAATAAAGTCCTCTGTGCCCCCTCCATAGTAATAATGTCCTCTGTGCCGTCTTCATAGTAATAAAGCCCTCTGTGCCGTCTTCATAGTAATAAAGCCCTATGTGCCCCCTCCATAGTAATAAAGCCCTCTGTGCCCCCTCCATAGTAAAAAAGTCCTTTGTGCCCCCTCCATAGTAATAAAGCCCTCTGTGCCCCCTCCATAGTAATAAAGTCCTCTGTGCCCAATCAATAATAATAAAGCCCTCTGTGCCCCCTCAATTGTAATACAGCCCTCTGTGCCCCCTCCATAGTAATAAAGACCTCTGTGCCCTCTCCATAGTAATAAAGTCCTCTGTGCCCCCTCCATAGTAATAAAGTCCTCTGTGCCCCCTCCATAGTAATAAAGCCCTCTGTGCCCCCTCCATAGTAATAAAGCCCTCTGTGCCCCCTCCATAGTAATAAAGCCCTCTGTGCCCCCTCCATAGTAATAAAGTCCTCTGTGCCCCCTCCATAGTAATAAAGTCCTCTGTGCCCCCTCCATAGTAATAAAGTCCTCTGTGCCCCCTCCATAGTAATAAAGTCCTCTGTGCCCCCTCCATAGTAATAAAGCCCTCTGTGCCCCCTCCATAGTAATAAAGTCCTCTGTGCCCCTCCATAGTAATAAAGTCCTCTGTGCCCCCTCCATAGTAATAAAGTCCTCTGTGCCCCCTCCATAGTAATAAAGACCTCTGTGCCCCCTCCATAGTAATAAAGTCATCTGTGCCCCCTCCATAGTAATAAAGTTCTCTGTGCCCCTCCATAGTAATAAAGTCGTCTGTGCCCCCTCCATAGTAATAAAGTCCTATTTGCCCCCTCCATAGTAATAAAGTCCTATGTGCCCCTTCCATAGTAATAAAGACCTCTGTGCCCCCTCCATAGTAATAAAGTCCTCTGTGCCCCCTCCATAGTAATAAAGTCCTCTGTGCCCCCTCCATAGTAATAAAGCCCTCTAGTGCCCCTCCATAGTAATAAAGTCCTCTGTGCCCCCTCGATAGTAATATAGCCCTCTGTGCCTCCTCCATAGTAATAAAGTCCTCTGAGCCCCCTCCATAGTAATAAAATTCCTCTGTGCCCCCTCCATAATAATAAAGTCCTATGTGCCCCCTCCATAGTAATAAAGTCCTCTGTGCCCGCTCCATAGTAATAAAGTCCTCTGTGCCCCCTCCATAGTAATAAAGTCCTCTGTGCCCCCTCCATAGTAATAAAGTCCTCTGTGCCCCCTCCATAGTAATAAAGTCCTCTGTGCCCCCTCCATAGTAATAAAGTCCTCTGTGCCCCCTCCATAATAATAAAGACTTCTGTGCCCCCTCCATAGTAATAAAGTCCTATGTGCCCCCTCCAAAGTAATAAAGTCCTCTGTGCCCCTCCATAGTAATAAAGTCCTCTGTTCCCCTCCATAGTAATAAAGTCCTCTGTGCCCCCTCCATAATAATAAAGACCTCTGTGCCCCCTCCATAGTAATAAAGTCCTATGTGCCCCCTCCATAGTAATAAAGTCCTCTGTGCCCCCTCCATAGTAATAAAGTCCTCTGTGCCCCCTCCATAGTAATAAAGTCCTCTGTTCCCCTCCATAGTAATAAAGTCCTCTGTGACCCCTCCATAGTAATAAAGTCATCTGTGCCCCCTCCATAGTAATAGAGGCCCTCTGTGCCCCCTCCATAGTAATATAGCCCTCTGTGCCTCCTCCATAGTAATAAAGTCCTCTGTGCCCCCTCCATAGTAATAAAGTCCTCTGTGCCCCCTCCATAGTAATAAAGCCCTCTGTGCCCCCTCCATAGTAATAAAGTCCTCTGTGCCCCCTCCATAGTAATAAAGACTTCTGTGCACCCTCCATAGTACTAAAGAGCTCTGTGCCCCCTCCATAGTGATAAAGTCCTCTGTGCCCCCTCCATAGTAATAATGTCCTCTGTGCCGTCTCCATAGTAATAAAGTCCTCTGTGCCCCCTCCATAGTAATAATGTCCTCTGTGCCGTCTTCATAGTAATAAAGCCCTCTGTGCCCCCTCCATAGTAATAAAGTCCTATTTTCCCCCTTCATAGTAATAAAGTCCTCTGTGCCCCCTCCATAGTAATAAAGTCATCTGTGCCCCCTCCATAGTAATAAAGTTGTCTGTGCCCTCTCCATAGTAATAAAGTTGTCTGTGCCCCCTCCATAGTAATAATGTCCTCTGTGCCGTCTCCATAGTAATAAAGTCCTCTGTGCCCCCTCCATAGTAATAATGTCCTCTGTGCCGTCTTCATAGTAATAAAGCCCTCTGTTCCCCCTCCATAGTAATAAAGTCCTATTTTCCCCCTCCATAGTAATAAAGTCCTATGTGCCCCTTCCATAGTAATAAAGACCTCTGTGCCCCCTCCATAGTAATAAAGCCCTCTGTGCCGCCTCCATAGTAATAAAGTCCTCTGTGCCCCCTCCATAGTAATAAAGTCCTCTGTGTCCCCTCCATAGTAATAAAGTCCTCTGTGTCCCCTCCATAGTAATAAAGTCCTATGTGCCCCTCCATAGTAATAAAGTCCTCTGTGCCCCCTCCATAGTAATAAAGTCCTCTGTGCCCCCTCCATAGTAATAAAGCCCTCTGTGCCCCCTCCATAGTAATAAAGACCTCTGTGCCCCCTCCATAGTAATAAAGTACCTCTGTGCCCCCTCCATAGTAATAAAGTCCTCTGTGCCCCCTCCATATACTAATAAAGTCCTATGTGCCCCCTCCATAGTAATAAAGCCCTCTGTGCCCCCTTCATAGTAATAAATACCTCTGTGCCCCCTCCATAGTAATAAAGTCCTCTGTGCCCCTCCATAGTAATAAAGTCCTCTGTGCCCCCTCCATAGTAATAAAGTCCTCTGTGCCCCCTCCATAGTAATAAAGTCCTCTGTGCCCCCTCCATAGTAATAAATACCCCTGTGCCCCTCCATAGTAATAAAGCCCTCTGTGCCCCCTCCATAGTAATAAAGTCCTCTGTGCCCCCTCCATAGTAATAAAGTCCTTTGTGCTTCCTCCATAGTAATAAAGTCCTCTGTGCCCCCTCCATAGTAATAAAGTCCTCTGTCCCCCCTCCATAGTAATACAGACCTCTGTGACCCCTCCATAGTAATAAAGTTGTCTGTGCCCCCTCCATAATAATAAAGTCCTCTGTGCCTCCTCCATAGAAATAAAGTCCTCTGTGTCCCCTCCACAGTAACAAAGTCGTCTGTGCCCCCTCCATAGTAATAAACCCCTCTATGCCCCCTCTATAGTAATAAAGTCCTCTGTTCCCCTCCATAGTAATAAAGTCCTCTGTGACCCCTCCATAGTAATAAAGTCATCTGTGCCCCCTCCATAGTAATAGAGGCCCTCTGTGCCCCCTCCATAGTAATATAGCCCTTTGTGCCTCCTCCATAGTAATAAAGTCCTCTGTGCCCCCTCCATAGTAATAAAGACTTCTGTGCACCCTCCATAGTACTAAAGACCTCTGTGCCCCCTCCATAGTAATAAAGTCCTCTGTGCCCCCTCCATAGTAATAATGTCCTCTGTGCCGTCTCCATAGTAATAAAGTCCTCTGTGCCCCCTCCATAGTAATAATGTCCTCTGTGCCGTCTTCATAGTAATAAAGCCCTCTGTTCCCCCTCCATAGTAATAAAGTCCTATTTTCCCCCTTCATAGTAATAAAGTCCTCTGTGCCCCCTCCATAGTAATAAAGTCATCTGTGCCCCCTCCATAGTAATAAAGTTGTCTGTGCCCCCTCCATAGTAATAAAGTTGTCTGAGCCCCCTCCATAGTAATAAAGTCCTATTTTCCCCCTCCATAGTAATAAAGTCCTATGTGCCCCTTCCATAGTAATAAAGACCTCTGTGCCCCCCTCCATAGTAATAAAGCCCTCCGTGCCGGCTCCATAGTAATAAAGTTCTCTGTGCCCCCCTCCATAGTAATAAAGTCCTCTGTGTCCCCTCCATAGTAATAAAGTCCTCTGTGTCCCCTCCATGGTAATAAAGTCCTATGTGCCCCCTCCATAGTAATAAAGTCCTCTGTGCCCCCTCCATAGTAATAAAGTCCTCTGTGCCCCCTCCATAGTAATAAAGCCCTCTGTGCCCCCTCCATAGTAATAAAGACCTCTGTGCCCCCTCCATAGTAATAAATACCTCTGTGCCCCCTCCATAGTAATAATGTCCTCTGTGCCCCCCTACATACTAATAAAGTCCTATGTGCCCCCTCCATAGTAATAAAGCCCTCTGTGCCCCCTCCATAGTAATAAATACCTCTGTGCCCCCTCCATAGTAATAAAGTCCTCTGTGCCCCTCCATAGTAATAAAGTCCTCTGTGCCCCCTCCATAGTAATAAAGTCCTCTGTGCCCCCTCCATAGTAATAAATACCCCTGTGCCCCTCAATAGTAATAAAGCCCTCTGTGCCCCCTCCATAGTAATAAAGTCCTCTGTGCCCCCTCCATAGTAATAAAGTCCTCTGTGCTTCCTCCATAGTAATAAAGTCCTCTGTGCCCCCTCCATAGTAATAAAGTCCTCTGTGCCCCCTCCATAGTAATACAGACCTCTGTGACCCCTCCATAGTAATAAAGTTGTCTGTGCCCCCTCCATAATAATAAAGTCCTCTGTGCCTCCTCCATAGTAATAAAGTCCTCTGTGTCCCCTCCACAGTAACAAAGTCGTCTGTGCCCCTCCATAGTAATAAAGCCCTCTGTGCCCCCTCTATAGTAATAAAGACCTCTGTGCCCCCTCCATAGTAATAAAGCCCTCTGTGCCCCCTCCATAGTAATAGACCTCTGTGCCCCCTCCATAGTAATAATGCCCTCTGTGCCCCCTCCATAGTAATAGACCTCTGTGCCCCCTCCATAGTAATAAAGTCCTCTGTGCCCCCTCTATAGTAATAAAGTTGTCTGTGCCCCCTCCATAGTAATAAAGTTGTCTGTGCCCCCTCCATAGTAATAAAGTCCTCTGTGCCCCCTCCATAGTAATAAACACCTCTGTGCCTCCTCCATAGTAATAAAGTCCTCTGTGCCCCCTCCATAGTAAAAAATTCCTCTATGCCCCCTCCATAGTAATAAAGTCCTCTTTGCTCCCTCAATAGTAATAAACACCTCTGTTCCCCCTCCGTAGTAATAAAGTCCTCTGTTCCCCCTCCGTAGTAATAAAGTCCTCTGTGCCCCCTCCATAGTAATAAAGTCCTCTGTTCCCCCTCCGTAGTGATAAAGTCCTCTGTGCCCCCTCCATAGTAATAAAGTCCTCTGTTCCCCCTCCGTAGTAATAAAGTCCTCTGTGCACCCTCCATAGTAATAAAGCCCTCTGTGCCCCCTCCATAGTAATATAGTCCTCTGTTCCCCCTCCATAGTAATAAAGCCCTCTGTGCCCCCTCCATAGTAATATAGTCCTCTGTTCCCCCTCCGTAGTAATAAAGTCCTCTGTGCCCCCTCCATAGTAATAAATTCCTCTGTGCCCCCTCCATAGTAATAAATTCTTCTTTGCTCCCTCCATAGTAATAAAGTCCTCTGTGCTCCCTCCATAGTAATAAAGTCCTCTGTGCCCCCTCCATAGTAATAAAGTCCTCTGTGCCCCCTCCATAGTAATAAAGTCCTCTGTGCCCCCTCCATAGTAATAAAGTCCTCTGTGCCCCCTCCATAGTAATAAAGTCCTCTGTGCCCCCTCCATAGTAATAAAGCCCTCTGTGCCCCCTCCATAGTAATAAAGTCGTCTGTGCCCCCTCCATAGTAATAAAGCCCTCTGTGCCCCCTCCATAGTAATACATTCCTCTGTGCCCCTTTCTTAGTAATAAAGACCTCTGTGCCCCCTCCATAGTAATAAAGTCCTCTGTGCCCCCTCCATAGTAAAGGTCCTCTGTGCCCCCTCCATAGTAATAAAGTCCTCTGTGCCCCCTCTGTATTAAAAACAAAAAAACACAGTAACTACTCACCTTGTCCCGTTCCTGAAGCTCACAGTCCCTGCAGGCACAGATCGCTCTGCAGCACGGTGTGGGCAGAGCCTATGCAGATTACCGAGCTGCAGGCTCCGCCCACTAGGGTGGCCACTGGCTTAACCCAAGAAAGCCAGACCTCACCGACTATGCCCCCAAACGATATACCATGCCCCACATCAGTATATCCACGCCCCAACATCATTAAGCCACACCCACATCCATAAAGCCATGCCCCCATCACAGGCTGGGGAGGAGAGCTAATGGGGCAGCCGCGGTGCTTCTCTCCCACTCAGTCAGCCACGTCTGCGGCTCTAGTGACTGACTGGGAGTGAGAGAAGTTTTGTTTGAGCTACTGAAAGCGAGGACATCCGTGTGTCCGTCCAGGCACCGCGCCGGACAGAGGACAGGGAGCCTGAAAACCAGACGTCTGGCCACCCTACTGCCCACACAGGCTGGCAGCGTGATCCGTGCCTGCAGGCTTAATGGTGGAGCGCCGCCATTCAGAGCGCCGCCAGCCTGAAGGAGGGGAGGAGAGCGGTGAGCAGGTGCATAGCTACCATAGCGACTGCTATGGGGCCCAGGGCAAGAGGGGGCCCAGTCTTAGTTGGGATTATCTCTTTTTCTACTGGAGGTGAAAACTTGGCCAGGGCTCTACCCGGTTTGCCTGCTGCTGACGCCGGCCTTGATCATCATCTAGAAATCTAGAGATGTACTAGACCTCAAGGATGAGCACTAGTGTAGAGCACGACCAGGCGCCATCTCTGTGAATAAACCACGTCTTTGATCGAGTCTGCTCCGATTTGAACTCCACACCGCAGAGGCTCTTAGGACATCAAGCTTCCATTTCGTGCACTTTCATTTTGGTTCTGGAGAGGTGACTGGAGAAACATATGAAGTCACCTATAATCCTATACATTTCAGAACAAGGAAACATTTCATCTCCGCGGTTAGTAACGGATTTACAGCACGTCTGATGGGAGTTCTAGTCCATAAATAATATGTACAGGGTCGTATTTATTATTTTATGACAAACATGGTGGAGCAGTGATGGGTGATGTGCAGATGAGGGGGTACATGTGAGCACCGGGCGCCCCCCATGTCCATGATAAATGCTTGGAGATCCCCCTGGAGACCACCACCTCATTACACAATGACGAGGGATATTTGTACAGAAAACATTGGTGTTCAGGTCTGAGCTCCTCTCACCTGGAGCGTGGTTCAGTCCCGAATAACCAGGGGAAGGAAGTCACAGGACATTGATTTATTACCTTACTCCATGTCAGTAGTTTTTAGATTCTAGAGGAATGGATTGGATATGGAAGCAAAGTTTTTTTAGCTTCACGAAACCTCAGAAATCCCATCAGGTCGTGGGATGATTCATAGACATGTCAGTTATCACCACATGTCTCACACTAAGAGGAGAGAGTCCTTGAGCTGAGAGGCCTCGGGTTATCACTCCGGCAGACTGCTCTGCGCCTAGGCTGAGATGTCAGCAATGTTCTACGCTGCGCGTCCGGGTGGTTGGGAGAACAACAACGAAATTGAATCACAGCAAGAGGTGCAGAGGGGAGAACCTCTGCCCAGACGGATCATCTGATTGGAAGAATGGCGCCTAGTGATCCATTCTGTGCTGCAGTGAAACTGTCACATCCCAATCCTAGGGCGGCAAACAGCGTCTACACAAACCATCAGAAGATGTCTGCACAACATTGGGCTACGAGCTAGACGTCCTGCTACAGGTGTTCAACTGACCTCATGGCACCACTCTCGGGGGCTACCCTGCATACCTCCCAAGGGTCCCTCTTTAGAAGGGACAGTCCCTCTTTTTGACCCAAGTCCCTTTGTCCCTCTATGTTCCTTAAATGTCCCTCTTTTTGACAAAGGATATAAATGGATGTTAATAAAACAACTAAATTGCTCCTTACTAAACTATCTGTGTGGTTTCTACCTGCATATTAGACCTCAGCCTTATTATTTGGTGGAATTTGGACCTTAAAGTATCTATAATCCCATGATTTATGTGCTAATATTTAAAGGGACAATGAAGTGCAAGAAAAAAAAAAACTGTCCCAGGGGCTGCACATGCTGTAAAACAATAAAGGAATATACTCCCCTCGCCGATCCCCAGCCGCCGTTAGGTCCCCCCTGTCCTCACTTTCTGCTACTAACTTGAAATGGCTGTGACTGCTGCTCAGCCATGCCACATACCACCCAACTTTTTGAATGGTCAGAGATGGACACTTGCAGCTCATTTTATGGAAGATGCAATTACTGACTGAGGGTGGGCATTGCTGCAGCCAGTGATTGCACCTTTCACCCTGGGAACACACTTCGCGTGTTCCCAGGGCGCGCATATGATGCGCGCTTCTGCCGCGAAGTGGCTGTTTTATGGGCGCGCGTGCCATATGCGCGCTCCCATAATAGAATATGGGTTGGATCGCGCTTGCTGCCGCGCGATAGTCCACGGCAGCCGGCGCGATCGCGTAGGGCGTTTAAAGCGCGGTCGTCCACGCTGTAAAACGCCGACATGTGAACCATGCACATAGGGATGCATGGCTTATCACATGTTGAGCGTTTTTCAGCGCGTATGAATGCGCTGAAAAACGCTCAGGTGTGTTCCCAGGGTCACAAAATAAGCTGCAAGTGTCCATCTTTAACCATCCAAAAAGTTGACTGGAGGCAGGAATAAAGATCTGTCCTCTTCAGGGCTGAGTTCCGCTTTTATTTTGGACGCAATGATAGCTGAATATTGGTCTGGAGACCACGTTGGCAACACCATGCAGAGGCCTTCATAAGGGAACTTCCCTCCAATCCTACTCCTGGGATTATGGTGTGGGGTGGTATAATGTACGGTGGCCAGACCCCTCTGGTCTTCATTTCGGGTACTAACAGCTCGGCGTTACATTGATTTGGTCATGGATCCAATGATACGACAATTTCTCCAAATTGTCCCAGGAGCCTGAACCATGGCCTGAGACCTTTCAAGACGTGTCTCCCATCAAGCACATCTGGAACATCTGTCACGGTCTCCAACGTGACAGGTGTCAGAAGATCTAAGAGACTAGCTGCATGTGATGTGATCTGACAACCTCTTTTGGTTTCGCTTGTTTCAGTGTTGTTGCTGGTAATGACCACACCTCTTGTCTCAGGTGTAGCTTAGAGGTCATTCCAACTCCTCTATTTAGTCTGGCTTCACCCATCATGCTATGCGGTTGATAGCTTCAGTTTTGTATTGGAAGTGCTGGTGTGTGGTCCTCATCTGAGTTACTGCTCGTCCATTTACTTCAGAAGTTAAGTGTTACTTCCCTTTTATATGTTGTTGTTTTCCCTCTGTCTTTTGTTACTAGGCCTCCGGGAGACGCCGGTTCTTTCATATTGGAAGGAACAGGTCGTCTCAAGCCCTGAGACTATTCCAGGGCAATTTAGGGTTTCCAGGGTCCTAGGTTCCAGTGTATGAACATTCCTGCCCTTGTTGTCGGTGTGGTGTTCCCTCACACATCACTAACGTGACAACATCGTTGTTTGGCAATTGTAAGAAAAAAGCTACCAGCAGTAGATCTTGATGATTTGTGTGCTCAGCGCGGCAGATCATTCCTTAAACAACCATTAATAAACTCACTCATAGCATGAGAGGGCGTGGAAATGCATGGATTTCTACACATGGCACTCATATGCCAAACTGGACAGAAGAGAGATGCTTTGAATATTTTGTTTCCATTTTTTTAATCATTTACATATCATTAACATATCTATAGATCCTGTGATTTACATAATTCCAGGGCTTTTCCTTTGTTTTGTTGCAATTTCAATGTTAATGAGCGTATATACAAGAGATGCCCAGGTTATACCAGCTGTACATATATAATTATATACAGGAGATGCCCAGGTTATACCAGCTGTACATATATAATTATATACAGGAGATACCCAGGTTATACCTGCATGGTCCATATCACTATATACAAGAAGATGTATAACTTATACCAGCTGTACATATATAATTATATACAGGAGATGCCCAGGTTATACCAGCATGCTCCATATCACTATATACAAGAAGATGTATAACTTATACCAGCTGTACATATATAATTATATACAGGAGATGCCCAGGTTATACCAGCTGTACATATATAACTATATACAGGAGATGTCCAGGTTATACCAGCTGTACATATATAATTATATACAGGAGATGCCCAGGTTATACCAGCTGTACATATATAATTATATACAGGAGATGCCCAGGTATTACCAGCTGTACATATATAATTATATACAGGAGATGCCCAGGTTATACCAGCATGCTCCATATCACTGTATACAAGAAGATGTATAACTTATACCAGCTGTACATATATAATTATATACAGGAGATACCCAGGTTATACCAGCATGCTCCATATCACTATATACAAGAAGATGTATAACTTATACCAGCTGTACATATATAATTATATAGAGGAGATACCCAGGTTATACCAGCTGTACATATATAATTATATACAGGAGATGCCCAGGTTATACCAGCTGTACATATATAATTATATACAGGAGATACCCAGGTTATACCAGCATGGTCCATATCACTATATACAGAAGATGTATAACTTATACCAGCTGTACATATATAATTATATACAGGAGATGCCCAGGTTATACCAGCTGTACATATATAATTATATACAGGAGATACCCAGGTTATACCAGCTGTACATATATAATTATATACAGGAGATGCCCAGGTTATACCAGCTGTACATATATAATTATATACAGGAGATACCCAGGTTATATCAGCATGCTCCATATCACTATATACAGGAAGATGTATAACTTATACTAGCTGTACATATATAATTATATACAGGAGATGCCCAGGTTATACCAGCTCTACATCTATAATTATATACAGGAGATACCCAGGTTATACCAGCTGTACATATATAATTATATACAGGAGATACCCAGGTTATACCAGCATGGTCCATATCACTATATACAAGAAGATGTATAACTTATACCAGCTGTACATATATAATTATATACAGGAGATACCCAGGTTATACCAGCTGTACATATATAATTATATACCGGAGATACCCAGGTTATACCAGCTGTACATATATAATTATATACAGGAGATGCCCAGGTTATACCAGCTGTACATATATAATTATATACAGGAGATGCCCAGGTTATACCAGCTGTACCTATATAATTATATACAGGAGATGCCCAGGTTATACCAGCATGCTCCATATCACTATATACAAGAAGATGTATAACTTATACCAGCTGTACATATATAATTATATACAGGAGATGCCCAGGTTATACCAGCTATACATATATAATTATATACAGGAGATGCCCAGGTTATACCAGCTGTACATATATAATTATATACAGGAGATGCCCAGGTTATACCAGCTGTACATATATAATTATATACAGGAGATGCCCAGGTTATACCAGCTGTACATATATAATTATATACAGGAGATGCCCAGGTTATACCAGCTGTACATATATAATTATATACAGGAGATGCCCAGGTTATACCAGCTGTACATATATAATTATATACAGGAGATGCCCAGGTTATACCAGCTGTACCTATATAATTATATACAGGAGATGCCCAGGTTATACCAGCATGCTCCATATCACTATATACAAGAAGATGTATAACTTATACCAGCTGTACATATATAATTATATACAGGAGATGCCCAGGTTATACCAGCTATACATATATAATTATATACAGGAGATGCCCAGGTTATACCAGCTGTACATATATAATTATATACAGGAGATGCCCAGGTTATACCAGCTGTACATATATAATTATATACAGGAGATGCCCGGGTTATACCAGCTGTACATATATAATTATATACAGGAGATACCCAGGTTATACCAGCTGTACACATATAATTATATACAGGAGATACCCAGGTTATACCAGCTGTACATATATAATTATATACAGGAGATGCCCAGGTTATACCAGCTGCACACATATAATTATATACAGGAGATACCCAGGTTATACCAGCTGTACATATATAATTATATACAGGAGATGCCCAGGTTATACCAGCATGGTCCATATCACTATACACAAGAAGATGTATAACTTATACCAGCTGTACATATATAATTATATACAGGAGATACCCAGGTTATACCAGCATGCTCCATATCACTATATACAGAAGATGTATAACTTATACCAGCTGTACATATATAATTATATACAGGAGATGCCCAGGTTATACCAGCTGTACATATATAATTATATACAGGAGATGCCCGGGTTATACCAGCTGTACATATATAATTATATACACGAGATGCCCAGGTTATACCAGCTGTACATATATAGTTATATACAGGAGATGCCCAGGTTATACCAGCATGGTCCATATCACTATACACAAGAAGATGTATAACTTATACCAGCTGTTCATATATAATTATATACAGGAGATACCCAGGTTATACCAGCTGTACATATATAATTATATACAGGAGATACCCAGGTTATACCAGCTGTACACATATAATTATATACAGGAGATACCCAGGTTATACCAGCTGTACATATATAATTATATACAGGAGATGCCCAGGTTATACCAGCTGCACATATATAATTATATACAGGAGATGCCCAGGTTATACCAGCTGTACATATATAATTATATACAGGAGATGCCCGGGTTATACCAGCTGTACATATATAATTATATACAGGAGATACCCAGGTTATACCAGCTGTACACATATAATTATATACAGGAGATGCCCAGGTCATACCAGCTGTACATATATAATTATATACAGGAGATGCCCAGGTTATACCAGCTGTACATATATAATTATATACAGGAGATGCCCAGGTTATACCAGCTGTACATATATAATTATATACAGGAGATGCCCAGGTTATACCAGCTGTACATATATAATTATATACAGGAGATACCCAGGTTATACCAGCATGGTCCATATCACTATATACAGGAAGATGTATAACTGATACCAGCTGTACATATATAATTATATACAGGAGATACCCAGGTTGTACTACCATGCAGGGGCGTTGCTAAAAGCTCATGGGCCCGGGTGCTAAAGTACCTCTTGGTCCCCCCTCCCTCACTGCTTTGTGGCAACGGGCAGGAGTGCACCTATCCTGAGGCAAAAATTGAAACGGCAGAAAGTCTAGTACAGCGCCCATACCTCCTACATCCAGTGATGTCACCTCTCATGTAGATGTTCTCTTTCCTCATCTTCCATTCATCCAGACCGCCATGATGATTTCTTTCAGCATCTTTCATCTCTGCAGTTTGACAGACATCTTTGTTTCTTACTTTTCCATCATCCTCCCACCTTCTCAACACCCCATCCTACCACCCCCAATACTGTGCCTGCTGTGCTCTCCAGTACTATACTGCCAGTGCAGTCCCCCACACAGATAGTGCCCCCTTCAATACTTATTGACACGCAGTGCCCTAAAACATAACTGCATCCGGCAGATTGTGTACCTGACACTAATAGTGTGAACATAATATCCCCCAAAAATAATTGTCCTGAGACGATACCGTGTCAGGGTGCCTCCACAGTAATAGTGCTCCAAAGAGTCCCACCCATAGTAATAATTATCTGCCAGAGTGCACCCAGTGTTATCGGTGCCCCCAATAGTAATAATCTCAGCTTTGTGCCCATAATAGTAATCATATTCACAGTAGACCCCCAGTAGTGTTGAGCGAACAGTTCGAGCATCGTTCGGGTTCGTACCGAATTTTGGGGTGTCCGGGACACGGACCCAAACCCGGACAATTTCAAAAAAGTTCGGGTTCGGGTCCGTTGTTCGGCGATTTCTTCCCGCTTTCTGAAGGGCTGCACAGCAGCCAATCAGCTAGCGTTTTACTTCTGTCCTAGAGTCCATCACAGCCATGCCTACTAATGGCATGGCTGTGATTGGCCAAGTGCAGCATGTGACCCAGCCTCTATTTAAGCGGGAGTCACGTAGCGCCGCACGTCACACTGCTCTGACTAGTGTAGGGAGAGGACGCAGCTGCTGTGAGGGCGAGATTAGGCAGGGAAAAGTCAGCAACAGCACCTAATGAACGGATCGATCTACAGCTGTGAATGATTGAACTTCTGCTAGTTACTTGCTCGCTGGTTTTTAGGCTGCACAGAGCGTTTTTCTGTCACTTTTTTCTGGGGTGATCGGCAGCCATTTTGTGACTTGTGGTGCACCAGAACAAGCTGCCACCAAGTCCATCAATACTAGTTTTTTTTTTGCTATATCCTACATCAGTGGCTTGGCTGTGCTAATTGTCACCCCTAGAAACTCAGGAAAGAAATTTCTATATTTTATTAAGGGGTTAAATACAATTGCCCAAATACCAATCCCCTAAATCTGGTGTTCCTGCTTTGGCTAGCCAAGTGTAATACTGTCTGCTGTCTGGCAAAGGATAGATTATTTTCTGTGGTGAAATTCAATTGCCAAAATAGCAATACCCTGAATCTGGTGTTCGAGCTGTTGCAGGCCAAGTGTAAATCTGTCCATAAAAGGATACCTTTCATCCAGGGCCTAAATACTAGCACTAAAATAGATATTCCCCTAAATCAGTGGTTACTGCTGTGCCTGGATTAGTGTAATACGCTACATAAATAAATAGGCAGATAGTGTTAGGTGCCTGTAAAAAAAGGCCTGAATTTGAAATCAATACATTGGGCCAATGTGGCGCTTGGTGAATGGTAACAATGAGGAAAACATCTAGTAAGGGACGCGGTCGTGGTGGTGTTAGTGTGCCCTCTGGTGCTGGGAGAGGACGTGGCCATTTTGCCACAGCCACACGTCCTAGTGAACCAACTACCTCAGGTTCCAGTACCCGCCAGAATTTACAGTGATATTTGGTGGGGCCCAATGCCGTTCTATGGATGGTAAGGCCTGAGCAGGTACAGGCGCTAGTCAATTGGGTGGCCGACAGTGGATCCAGCACGTTCACAACATTATCTCCCACCCAGTCTTCTGCAGAAAGCGCACAGGTGGCGCCTGAAAACCAAGCCCATCAGTCTGTCACATCACCCCCATGCATATCAGGGAAACTGTCTGAGCCTCAAGTTATGCAGCAGTCTCTTATGCTGTTTGAAGACTCTGCTGGCAGGGTTTCCCAAGGGAATCCACCTAGCCCTTCCCCAGTGGTGGAAGACATAGAATGCACTGATGCACAACCACTGATGATTCCTGATGATGAGGACATGGGAATACCACCTCATCGGAGTCCGCACGTCTCTGATGATGACGAAACACAGGTGCCAACTGCTGCGTCTTTCTGCAGTGTGCAGACCGAACAGGAGGTCAGGGAGGAAGACTGTGTGGAAGACGATGCAAGGGACGATGAGGTCCTAGACCCCACATGGAATGAAGGTCGTGCCCCTGACTTTCATAGTTCAGAGGAAGAGGCAGTGGTGAGACCGAGCCAACAGCGTAGCAAAAGAGGAAGCAGGGGGCAAAAGCAGAACAGCCGCCGCCAAGAGAGTTCGCCTGATACAGGCCACCGCCACCAGGGACCGAGCACCCCAAAGGCAGCTTCAAGGAGTTCCCTGGCATGGCACTTCTTTAAACAATGTGCTGACGACAAGACCCGAGTGGTTTGCACGCTGTGCCATCAGATCCTGAAGCGAGGCATTAACGTTCTGAACCTTAGCACAACCTGCATGACCAGGCATCTACATGCAAATCATGAACTGCAGTGGAGTACACACCTTAAAAGCAAGGAACTCACTCTAAGTCCCCCTGCTCCCTCTTCTGCTGCTGCCGCGGCCTCCTCCTCCGCCTCGGGAGGAATGTTGGCACCGGCCCCCACCAAACAGAGGATGTGCCACCGACAACGCCACCTGCGTCACCAAGCATCTCCACCATGTCACACGGCAGCGTTCAGCTCTCCATCTCACAAACCTTGGAGAGAAAGCGTAAATTCCCACCTAGTCACCCTCGAGCCCTGGGCCTGAATGCCAGCATTTCTAAACTACTGGCCTTTGAAATGCTGTCATTCCGGCTGGTGGACACAGACAGCTTCAAACAGCTGATGGCCATGGCTGTCCCACAGTATGTTGTACCCAGCCGCCACTACTTCTCCAAGACAGCCGTGCCTTCCCTGCACAACCAAGTATCCGATAAAATCAAGTGTGCACTGCGCAACCCCATCTGTGGCAAGGTCCACCTAACCACAGATACGTGGACCAGTAAGCACGGCCAGGGACGCTATATCTCCCTAACTGCACACTGGGTAAATGTAGTGGCCGCTGGGCCGCAGGCGGAGAGTTCCTTGGCGCACGTCCTTCCGCCGCCAAGGATCACAGGGCATCATTCTTTGCCTCCTCCTCCTACTCGGCTTCCTCCTCCTCTGCTTCCACCAGCTCATCCAGTCAGCCACACATCTTCACCACCAACTTCAGCACAGCCCGGGGTAAATGTCAGCAGGCCATTCTGAAACTCATATGTTTGGGGGACAGGCCCCACACCGCGCAGGAGTTGTGGCGGGGTATTGAACAACAGACCGACCAGTGGTTGCTGCCGGTGGGCCTCAAGCCCGGCCTGGTGGTGTGCAATAATGGGCGAAATCTCGTCGCAGCTCTGGGACTAGCCGGTTTGATGTACATCCCTTGCCTGGCGCATGTGCTGAATTTGGTGGTGCAGAAGTTCATTCACAACTACCCCGACATGTCAGAGCTGCTGCATAAAGTGAGGGCCGTCTGTGCGCGCTTCTGCCGTTCACATCCTGCCGCTGGTCGCCTGTCTGCGCTACAGCGGAACTTCGGCCTTCCCGCTCACCGCCTCATATGCGACGTGCCCACCAGGTGGAACTCCACCTTGCACATGCTGGAGAGACTGTGCGAGCAGCAGCAGGATATAGTGGAGTTTCAGCTGCAGCACGCATGCGTCAGTCGCATTGCGGAACAGCACCACTTCACCACCAATGATTGGTCCTCCATGTGAGACCTGTGTGCCCTGTTGGGCTGTTTCGAGTACTCCACCAACATGGCCAGTGGCGTTGACACTGTTATCAGCGTTACAATACCACTTCTATGTCTCCTTGAGAAAACGCTTAGGGCGATGATGGAAGAGGAGGTGGCCCAGGAGGAGGAGGAGGAGGAGGAGGGGTCATTTTTAGCACTTTCAGGCCAGTCTGTTAGAAGTGGCTCAGAGGGAGGTTTTTTGCAACAGCAGAGGCCAGGTACAAATGTGGCCAGCCAGGGCCCACTACTGGAGGACGAGGAGGATGAGGTGGAGGAGGATGAGGATGAAGCAGGTTCACAGAGAGGTGGCACCCGACACAGCTCAGGCCCATCACTGGTGCGTGGCTGGGGGGATACGGAGGACAATGACGATACGCCTCCCACAGAGGACAGCTTGTCCTTACCTCTGGGGAACCTGGCACACATGAGCGACTACATGCTACAGTGCCTGCGCAACGACAGCAGAGTTGCCCACATTTTAACGTGTGCGGACTACTGGGTTGCCACCCTGCTGGATCCCCGGTACAAAGACAATGTGCCCACCTTACTTCCTGCACTGGAGCGTGATAGGAAGATGCGCGAGTACAAGCGCACGCTGGTAGACGCGCTCCTGAGAGCATTCCCAAATGTCACAGGGGAACAGGTGGAAGCCCAAGGTGAAGGCAGAGGAGGAGCAAGAGGTTGCCAACGCAGCAGTGTCACGGCCAGCTCCTCTGAGGGCAGGGTTAGCATGGCAGAAATGTGGAAAAGTTTTGTCTCCACGCCACAGCTATCTGCACCGACACCTGATACGGAACGTGTTAGCAGGAGGCAGCATTTCACTAACATGGTTGAACAGTACGTCTGCACACCCCTCCACGTACTGACTGATGGTTCGGCCCCATTCAACTTCTGGGTCTCCAAATTGTCCACGTGGCCAGAGTTAGCATTTTATGCCTTGGAGGTGCTGGCCTGCCCGGCGGCCAGCGTTTTGTCTGAACGTGTATTCAGCACGGCAGGGGGCGTCATTGCTGACAAATGCAGCCGCCTGTCCACAGCCAACGTGGACAAGCTGACGTTCATTAAATTGAACCAGGCATGGATCCCACAAGACCTGTGCCTTCTTTGTGCAGAATAGACATTTATAACTGCCTCCCCCTCAACCATGTATTCTTGTACTCCGGGGCACTTCTTTATTGAATCCTCATTTTTTTAACTTTACCATGATCTTGCGGTGCAACCCAAAGTTGAATGAACCTCTCCTCTGCCTGGGTGGTGGGGCCGAAATAACTGAGAGTGTCCTTCTCCGGTGGTGGTTGATATGACGCATGATTCCTTGCTGTGGGACCTCTCTCCTCTGTCTGGGTGCTGGGGCCGAAATAACTGAGAGTGGCCTTCTCCGTTGGTGGGTGAAATGACGCATGATTCCTTGCTGTGGGACCTCTCTCCTCTGTCTGGGTGCTGGGCTGAAATAACTGAGAGTGGCCTTCTCCAGTGGTGGTTGATATGACGCATGATTCCTTGCTGTGGGACCTCTCTCCTCTGACTGGGTGCTGGGGCCTAAATAACTGAAAATGGCCTTCTCCAGTGGTGGGTGATATGACGCATGATTCCTTGCTGTGGGACCTCTCTCCTTGGTCTGGGTGCTGGCCGAAATAACTGAAAGTGGCCATCTCCAGTGGTGGTTGATATGACTCATGATTCCTCGCTGTGGGACCTCTTTCCTCTGACTGGGTGCTGGTGCCTAAATATCTGAAAATAGCCTTCTCCAGTGGTGGGTGATATGACGCATGATTCCTTGCTGTCGGACCTCTCTCCTTGGTCTGGGTGCTGGGCCTAAATAACTGAAAGTGGTCCTCTCCAGTGGTGGGTGATATGACGCATGATTCCTTGCTGTGGGACCTCTCTCCTCTGTCTGGGTGCTGGGCCGAAATAACTGAGAGTGGCCTTCTCCGGTGGTGGGTGATATGACGCATGATTCCTTGCTGTGGGACCTCTCTCCTCTGTCTGGGTGCTGGGCTGAAATAACTGAGAGTGGCCTTCTCCGGTGGTGGTTGATATGACGCATGATTCCTTGCTGTGGGACCTCTCCTCTGTCTGGGTGCTGGGCCGAAATAACTGAAAGTGGCCTTCTCCAGTGGTAGTTGATATGATGCATGATTCCTTGCTGTGGGACCTCTCTCCTCTGTCTGGGTGCTGGGCCTAAATAACTGAAAGTGGCCTTCTCCAGTGGTGGGTGATATGACGCCTTATTCCTTGCTGTGGGACCTCTCTCCTCTGTCTGGGTGCTGGGCCTAAATAATTGAGAGTGGCCTTCTCCAGTGGTGGTTGATATGACGCATGATTACTTGCTGTGGGACCTCTCTCCTCTGTTTGGTTGCTGGGCCGAAATAACTGAGAGTGGCCTTCTCCGGTGGTGGTTGATATGACGCATGACTCCTTGCTGTGGGACCTCTCTCCTCTGACTGGGTGCTGGGGCATAAATAACTGGAAGTGGCCTTCTCCAGTGGTGGGTGATATGACGCCTTATTTCTTGCTGTGGGACCTCTCTCCTCTGTCTGGGTGCTGGGCCTAAATAACTGAAAGTGGCCTTCTCCAGTGGTGGGTGATATGACGCATGATTCCTTGCTGTAGGACCTCTCTCCTCTGTCTGGGTGCTGGGCTGAAATAACTGAGAGTGGCCTTCTCCAGTGGTGGTTGATATGACGCATGATTCCTTGCTGTGGGACCTCTCTCCTCTGTCTGGGTGCTGGGGCCTAAATAACTGAAAATGGCCTTCTCCAGTGGTGGGTGATATGACGCATGATTCCTTGCTGTAGGAACCTCTCTCCTCTGTCTGGGTGCTGGGCTGAAATAACTGCGAGTGGCCTTCTCCGGTGGTGGTTAATATGACGCATGATTCCTTGGTGTGGGACCTTTCTCCTCTGTCTGGGTGCTGGGCCGAAATAACTGAGAGTGGCCTTCTCCGGTGGTGGTTGATATGATGCATGATTCCTTGCTGTGGGACCTCTCTCCTCTGACTGGGTGCTGGGGCCTAAATAACTGAAAATGGCCTTCTCCAGTGATGGGTGATATGACGCATGATTCCTTGCTGTGGGACCTCTCGCCTCGGTCTGGGTGCTGGCCGAAATAACTGAAAGTGGCCATCTCCAGTGGTGGTTGATATGACGCATGATTCCTTGCTGTCGGACCTCTCTCCTCGGTCTGGGTGCTGGGCCTAAATAACTGAAAGTGGTCCTCTCCAGTGGTGGGTGATATGACGCATGATTCCTTGCTGTGGGACATCTTTCCTCTGTCTAGGTGCTGGGCCAAAATAACTGAGAGTGGCCTTCTCCGGTGGTGGGTGATATGACGCATGATTCCTTGCTGTGGGACCTCTCTCCTCTGTCTGGGTGCTGGGCTGAAATAACTGCGAGTGGCCTTCTCCGGTGGTGGTTAATATGACGCATGATTCCTTGGTGTGGGACCTTTCTCCTCTGTCTGGGTGCTGGGCCGAAATAACTGAGAGTGGCCTTCTCCGGTGGTGGTTGATATGACGCATGATTCCTTGCTGTGGGACCTCTCTCCTCTGACTGGGTGCTGGGGCCTAAATAACTGAAAATGGCCTTCTCCAGTGGTGGGTGATATGACGCATGATTCCTTGCTGTGGGACCTCTCTCCTCGGTCTGGGTGCTGGCCGAAATAACTGAAAGTGGCCATCTCCAGTGGTGGTTGATATGACGCATGATTCCTTGCTGTCGGACCTCTCTCCTCGGTCTGGGTGCTGGGCCTAAATAACTGAAAGTGGTCCTCTCCAGTGGTGGGTGATATGACGCATGATTCCTTGCTGTGGGACATCTTTCCTCTGTCTAGGTGCTGGGCCGAAATAACTGAGAGTGGCCTTCTCCGGTGGTGGGTGATATGATGCATGATTCCTTGCTGTGGGACCTCTCCTCTGTCTGGGTGCTGGGCTGAAATAACTGCGAGTGGCCTTCTCCGGTGGTGGTTAATATGACGCATGATTCCTTGGTGTGGGACCTTTCTCCTCTGTCTGGGTGCTGGGCCGAAATAACTGAGAGTGGCCTTCTCCGGTGGTGGTTGATATGACGCATGATTCCTTGCTGTGGGACCTCTCTCCTCTGACTGGGTGCTGGGGCCTAAATAACTGAAAATGGCCTTCTCCAGTGGTGGGTGATATGACGCATGATTCCTTGCTGTGGGACCTCTCTCCTCGGTCTGGTTTCTGGCCGAAATAACTGAAAGTGGCCATCTCCAGTGGTGGTTGATATGACGCATGATTCCTTGCTGTCGGACCTCTCTCCTCGGTCTGGGTGCTGGGCCTAAATAACTGAAAGTGGTCCTCTCCAGTGGTGGGTGATATGACGCATGATTCCTTGCTGTGGGACATCTTTCCTCTGTCTAGGTGCTGGGCCGAAATAACTGAGAGTGGCCTTCTCCGGTGGTGGGTGATATGACGCATGATTCCTTGCTGTGGGACCTCTCTCCTCTGTCTGGGTGCTGGGCTGAAATAACTGAGAGTGGCCTTCTCCGGTGGTGGTTGATATGACGCATGATTCCTTGCTGTGGGACCTCTCTCCTCTGTCTGGGTGCTGGGCCTAAATAACTGAAAGTGGCCTTCTCCAGTGGTGGGTGATATGACGCCTTATTCCTTGCTGTGGGACCTCTCTCCTCTGTCTGGGTGCTGGGCCTAAATAACTGAAAGTGGCCTTCTCCAGTGGTGGTTGATATGACGCCTTATTCCTTGCTGTGGGACCTCTCTCCTCTGTCTGGGTGCTGGGCCAAAATAACTGAGAGTGGCCTTCTCCGGTGGTGGTTGATATGACGCATGACTCCTTGCTGTGGGAACTCTCTCCTCTGACTGGGTGCTGGGGCATAAATAACTGAAAGTGGCCTTCTCCAGTGGTGGGTGATATGACGCCTTATTTCTTGCTGTGGGACCTCTCTCCTCTGTCTGGGTGCTGGTCCTAAATAACTGAAAGTGGCCTTCTCCAGTGGTGGGTGATATGACGCCTTATTCCTTGCTGTGGGACCTCTCTCCTCTGTCTGGGTGCTGGGCCGAAATAACTGAAAGTGGCCTTCTCCAGTGGTGGTTGATATGACGCATGATTCCTTGTTGTGGAACCTGTATCCTCGGTCTGGGTGCTGGGCCGAAATAACTGAGAATGGCCTTCTCCGGTGGTGGGTGATATGACGCATGATTCCTTGCTGTGGGACCTCTCTCCTCTGTCTGGGTGCTGGGCCGATATAACTGAAAGTGGCCTTCTCCAGTGGTGGGTGATATGACGCATGATTCCTTGCTGTGGAACCTGTATCCTCGGTCTGGGTGCTGGGCCGAAATAACTGAGAGTCGCCTTCTCCAGTGGTGGGTGATATGACGCATGATTCCTTGCTGTGGGACCTCTCTCCTCTGTCTGGGTGCTGGGCCGAAATAACTGAAAGTGGCCTTCTCCAGTGGTGGGTGATATGACGCATGATTCCTTGTTGTGGGACCTGTATCCTCGGTCTGGGTGCTGGGCCGAAATAACTGAAAGTGGCCTTCTCCAGTGTTGAGTGATATGACGCATGATTCCTTGCAGTGGGACCTCTCTCCAATTGATATTGGTTAAATTTTATTTATTTTATTTTAATTCATTTCCCTATCCACATTTGTTTGCAGGGGATTTACCTACATTTTTCTGCCTTTTGCAGCCCTCTAGCCCGTTCCTGGACTATTTTACAGCCTTTTTAGTGCCTAAAAGTTCGGGTCCCCATTGACTTCGGGTCGAGTTCGGATCCCGAACCCGAACATTTTCGGGAAGTTCGGCCGAACTTCTCGAACCCGAACATCCAGGTGTTCGCTCATCTCTAACCCCCAGTAATAATAATTATCCTTATAATGTGTGTCAGTACAAAAAATACTCCCTGACAATGTGTTCCAGTACTATAAATACCATCTGATATTATGTGCCAGTACTAAAAATACCCCCCCCCTTACCTTTTAGATCAGACCTTCATAACAGACCTTAGATCAGAACCCCTTATCAGACCTCAGATCAGAACCCCTTATTGAGACCTCAGATCAGAACCCCTTATCAGAGCTCAGATCAGAACCCCTTATAAGACCTCAGATCAGAACCCCTTATCAGACCTCAGATCAGAACCCCTTATAAGACCTCAGATTAGAACCACTTATCAGACCTCAGATCAGAACCCCTTATAAGACCTCAGATCAGAACCCCTTATCAGACCTTAGATCAAAACCCCTTAGTAGACCTCAGATCAGAACCCCTTATCAGACCTCAGATCAGACCCCCTTATCAGACCTCAGATCAGACCCCCTTATCAGACCTCAGATCTGACCCCCTTATCAGACCTCAGATCAGACCCCCTTATCAGATCCTCAGACTCCCATATCAAACCTCAGACCTCTATGTTAGACCCCCATATCAGATCAAACTTCATATCAGACCCCAATCAAACCTCATATCAGACCCAAGATAAATAAATGAACTTACCTCTCCGTCTCCACCGCTCCTCTCCAGGTCTGGCGGTCTCACCTGCGTTCTCAGCTCCTGGTTTTCTCAGGGCCCTCGCTGCACCTTGACCTGACTGTCTACAACTTCAGGTCATAGATCACAGTGCGTGCCTATGTTCTGACGCTGTCCTCAGTCAGGACAGTCCAGTGCAGCCCGGAGAAGACCAGGGAGGAAGGGTGAGTACAGCACTTCCCTCACCGCTCCACCCCACCTCCGTAATGGAAGCGCTCACTAGTATTCCCTTTATAAGACGCACTGCGTCTTATAAAGCAAAATATGCGGTAATTGGTGGTGGGCCCCTGTGGCACCCCAAGCCTTAGGGACCTGGTCTCAATTGCGAAACCTATAGCTACGCCACTGCTAGCCCTTTCCATATCACTGTGCACCAGAAGATTTATAACTTATACTAATATTAAACTTATTATTTAAACAGGAGGATTTCTGCTCCCGTAAATGGGGCCAATGTTTAGAAGCCCCACAAATAAATATATATCCATAATGTGGTCAGGATGAAATGACTGCAGACATCAGATTTAATCATTTTCGTGTTTGGTTGCTCCAAGAGATGAAACACAGGAGCAGTAATTAGATGTTATTTACCTGACAAGACATGAATCGTCCTGAATACTCTATTTATTTCCTAAAATATTCCTGGTTTTCGAGCTCGTAGTAAAAGTTGGACAAGTTCCCTCGCCTGCAGGTATCTTGGTTTTGCAGTGGTGACCAACGTCCACAGGAGACAAGATTTAGTAACCACAAAATCCCATCACATGTATATGACGTAAATAGAAAAAAAATCCTTCTGATCTTTGTCTGTCAAGTGAAAAAAGAAAAATGTTTCATAAACGGATGAATTGAATTGAAAAGGAAATAAGTAAAACACGAAGAAAAGGGATAAAACATGTTCTGAGACCTCACAGGAAAGTTAGTAGTTTTGTCCTCAGCATTTGTACAGAAGTCACAGAATTATCTGAGGATTATTATTATTATTAGAGCGCCATTCCTTCCGTGACGCTGTACATATGATAAGCGGCGCACATACGTAATACAAACAAGTGCACTAAGCAGGAATGAGACGGGTTACAGAAGGAGAGAGGGCCCGGCCCGCGAGGCTTACAATCTACATGGTATGGGAGGAGGACACAGTAAGTGAGGGAGGGAGGTGATGAGTGGCAGGGGCAATATTCAAATTTGCGATATTTCGCGAATATTTGTTAAAATATTCTTCATATATCCGCTAATATTCGTATTGGAGATTATTCTCTTGATTGCGAAAAATCGGCAATTTTAAAATCGCATAATGCGAATTCGTAACGCAAAATACATGTCACGACTGTGACTGATCCAGACAGGTCTGGGAGGAGAAGGTCGCAGCGACTTGCTACTCGCGATAGCTTGTGAGTTTGCTCCGTGGTTCAGGGTATGTCATCCGGGTTTTGCCTTGTGAACCTTTTTGTCCTGACTGGGAGTTTGTAGGCATTCTTCTCAGGTGAGTGCTGTCTGCCACTCCCAGCTACTATATTAGTTTCAGTTTCACTTGCAGTCATTGCCAGATATAGTCCTTACTTCCAGTGCTATTCTGACCTTTGAAGGAGATCGCTTGACGGTATTGCTGTGGAGCTCTTGTCTGGCGTGGACTGTCGTTGTTGGGATCATCTTCTCTGCTCGTGACTGAATAAGTCTATCTCTGCTGGAGATTGTTTGTTTGTTACTGTCTTCCCCTGTCTTCCCCTGTTGTTCTCCTAGACATGAGTGATGGTGACTAGTGCTCCCATCTGCCTTTCCCCAGTCTAGTCTTCTGAGGGTGACTCAGGGTTTAGGCATCCTGCTCGCCGCACGGGTTCACACCCCGTCTAGGGTATCAGGGCAGACAGATGCCAGCGTAGGGTTTGTCAGGGGTGGCCGTTCTATTTCCCATCCGTAGATAAGGGTCCCCCTTCCCCTCCGTCTGGTGCGACACGACTGCTGCTGGGATAGCGGTCGTGACAGTATATCTGGTTTTTAAAAAAAAAAAAAAAAGTGACATTTCCTTTTTTTTTTTTTTTTGCTTGCTGTTTTGCTTTGTATTTTTCTGTTCCACTATGGATCCGGTTACTGTTTTGGCAAAACAATTACAGGGATTATCCCTTGAAGTGGCAGGATTAAAAGCAACAGTGCTGCAGCAGCAGCAGCAATCCTTGGGTTCCACCGTTGCTACGGGAAACCAAGGTACTCCTGAGCCAAAAGTGGCTTTTCCTGACAGTTTCTCAGGAGGGAGAGACCAATTTGTAACCTTCAGAGAAGCTTGTAAATTGTTCTTCAGGTTACGCCCTAGATCCTCCGGCGGTGAGGAACAACGGGTGGGCATTGTAATTTCTCTCCTGCAAGGAGATCCGCAGGCTTGGGCTTTCTCCTTACCATCAGACTCTCCGGCCTTACGATCTGTGGAGGAGTTTTTTGAAGCCTTGGGTCTCGTATATGATGACCCGGACAGGGTCTCACTGGCTGAGTCTAAGCTACGTAGACTTCGGCAGGAGAACCGGTCAGCTGAACTATATTGTTCTGAATTCCGTAGGTGGGCTACGGATACATTATGGAACGACTCGGCCCTTAGGAGTCAGTTCTGCCAGGGGTTGTCTGAAAAATTAAAAGACGCGCTGGCGGTATACGAGGTCCCTGGGTCTCTTGAGGCTGCTATGTTTCTGTCCATAAGAATCGACAGATGACTCAGAGAGAGACTATTAAATTCTACAGAGTCCTCTATAGGGCAGGGATCGGTTTGTTATGATCCAGTCGAACCAATGCAAATAGGGGCACCACTAGACGGGTGAATCCTCCTAAAGTCCGCCGTAGGTCAGAGGTTTGTTTTCGTTGTGGGGGGAGGGGTCATTTTGTAAAGGTATGTCCCTCAGTACCCAAGAGACCACAAACAAAGGAGCCGCCGGAGAAACTAGAGTCCCCAGATTGTGGAGGATAACAGTCTGGGCGTATTCGCTTCTCCATACACATGTCTCAGTTTTTGTTGTCCGCTACCGTTATGGCGGGCAATAAGACTGAGATCTGTTCCGTCTTTTTGGACAGTGGGGCGGGTGTCAACTTGGTGGATTCACGGTTTGCTCAGGCTCTGGGGTTTACTCCGGAACCGGTATGCAGAACTATTCCTGTTTTTGCCATCGACTCCTCCCCTCTTACTCAGAGAGAGTTAACTCAGGTCATCCATAATATCCATCTGCAGGTAGGGGACCTCCATAAAGAGCATATCTCTTGTTATGTCCTGGACGGTCTTCCTGCTCTTATGGTATTGGGGCTTCCTGGCTGGTGACTCACAATCCAGTGGTGGATTGGCAGGCCGGGAGATTGTGGAGTGGAGTGAACATTGTAAGGACAACTGCTTGAGTAGTAGGTGCTCAACACTCTCTGTAACATCTCTACCTTCCTTTCTGTCAGATTTTATGGATGTGTTCTCTGAGAAGGGTTGTCAGGGGTTACCACCTCATCGTCCATATGATTGCCCAATTAATCTGTTACCTGGGGCAAAACTACCTAAAACCCGGTTATACAATCTTTCTGGCCCGGAGAGGAAGGCTATGAAAGATTATATTTCGGAGAGTTTGGCTAAGGGACACATCAGACCCTCTTCTTCACCCGTGGCTGCAGGGTTTTTTTTCGTTAAAAAGAAAGATGGGGGCCTGCGTCCTTGCCTGGATTTCCGGGAATTAAACCGGATAACTATCAGAGATCCCTATCCTCTTCCTCTCATTCCTGACCTCTTTAATCAGGTTGCTGGTGCTAAATGGTTCTCCAAAATGGATCTCAGAGGAGCCTATAACCTGGTTCGCATCAGAGATAAAGGCGGACAGACTCATTCGAGCTTTTCATAGGTCCCATCCGGAGAGGCCTGGTCTTGAGGGTCCGGTGGCCCCTCGTAGAAAGGGGGGTACTGTCACGACTGTGACTGATCCAGACAGGTCTGGGAGGAGTAGGTCGCAGCGACTTGCTACTCGCGATAGCTTGTGAGTTTGCTCCGTGGTTCAGGGTATGTCATCCGGGTTTTGCCTTGTGAACCTTTTTGTCCTGACTGGGAGTTTGTAGGCATCCTTCTCAGGTGAGTGCTGTCTGCCACTCCCAGCTACTATATTAGTTTCAGTTTCACTTGCAGTCGTTGCCAGATATAGTCCTTACTTCCAGTGCTATGCTGACCTTTGAAGGAGATAGTTTGACGGTATTGCTGTGGAGCTCTTGTCTGGCGTGGACTGTCGTTGTTGGGATCATCTTCTCTGCTCGTGACTGGATCAGTCTATCTCTGCTGGAGATTGTTTGTTTGTTGCTGTCTTCCCCTGTTGTTCTCCTAGACATGAGTGATGGTGACTAGTGCTCCCATCTGCCTTTCCCCAGTCTAGTCTTCTGAGGGTCACTCAGGGTTTAGGCATCCTGCTCGCCGCACGGGTTTACACCCCGTCTAGGGTATCAGGGCAGACAGGTGCCAGTTTAGGGTTTGTCAGGGGTGGCCGTTCTATTTCCCATCCATAGATAAGGGTCCCCCTTCCCCTCCGTCTGGTGCGACACGACTGCTGCTGGGATAGCGGTCGTGACAATACAGGTGTGGGTCACTTTGGCTACATTTTTATCCGGACTGATTTAGAATATTCTTAAGTATTTAATCTATTTCTCCTTTTGCGAAAAATCGGCAATGTAATATGCGCGTTAATCGAGTAAGGGCGGATTATAGGCAACTTTCCTATTAGGTGGGCTTGCTAGAATTCACGAATATGTAGAATATAGTGTGACATATATTCGTAAAAGCGAATATTGGCGGAGGAGTAACAGGGGGAGAGGTGGATTAGTCGGGCAGCAGAGTTGAGGACAGATTGGAGGGGGAGAGAGCCAGATGGGAGGCCACAGAGGGGGATGTTACAGTAGTCTAGGCGGGAGATCATGAGGGTGTGTACAAGCATTTTTGTAGACTCCTGGTCGAGGAACGCGCAGATGCGGGAGATATTTTTGAGTTGGAGGCGGGAAAGGGCTTGGATGTGCGGTCACTCCAAGGCAGAAGACTTGGGTGCCTGGGAGTTTGTGGCAAAAAATACCTCCTTACAAAACGCGCCAGTACGTAAAATATCCCTTACAATGCATGCCGGTACAAAAAATGCCAGAATAAAATTCCCCTATATAGTACTGCCAGTAGATGCCCAAATAATTCTGCCCCCCCCCCCTTCCCATATTATCCAAACACTATGGTGTCAAATAAAACAAAAATCTCAAATACTTACCGCAGGGGCGTTGCTAGTTTAAAACAACATATACAAAAACTCCAGTATCACGATTTATTGAATCTGCGGCTGATTTTAGTTACGTTTCAGCCTATTTTGGCCTTTTTCAAATTGGTGCCGCTGTCAGAGAGAAGAGAAGATAGTCTGCGCTCAGAAGGATAAGCGTGCGTCTGTTGGCTCACACATATCGCGGTGCATGTGCAGCAGCAGTTCCGATCGGTTACCATGGCAGCCAGGATGCTACTGAAGTCCTGGCTGCCATGGTAAGTACTCCGCAGCAGTGTACTTACCTGCGCTGCGGCCTCCGGGCGCTCCTTCATGATGTCACAGTTTCGGGTGGCGCATTGATCTTTGTGCCGCGGGGACCTATGATGTCATGAAGGAGCGCCCGGCAGCCACAGCGCAGGTAAGTACACTGCTGCGGAGTACTTACCATGGCAGCCAGGACTTCAGTAGCGTCTTGGCTGCCATGGTAACCTGAAAGCATTTCGAAGACTGATCAGGATCCTGATGGGGTGACACCACCAGGAGATGAGCGCTTGCATTCATCTGTATCACCGTCCTCAGGATGGCGATACAGATAAACACTGCAGCAGGGGAGGGAGAGGCGTCTCCCTCCCTGTTTCTCTGATAGGCTATCAGAGGACGGTGCAGGCAGCGCAATGACGTGATTGCGCCGCCTGAGCCGTACTGCTCGGGACACAGGCCAGAAGAGGCCTGCATCGCATCTAGGGTGACCACATTTCCTAACTGCCATTCGGGGACACTTACTTTCACAAGTGCATTTCGTCAAACTTATACTTGAGACTGGCCAAAACATATCTGCCTGTGCATTTTTAAGTATTTCTTAGTGCCATAGTGCCCCCATAATGTGCCAGTATAAAATACCCCTATATAGTGTCCCTAGTAAATGCCCCAATAGTGCTCCTCTCCCCCTCCCTCCTAGTGCCCCCCATAATGTACCAGTATAAAATGCCCCATATATAGTGCCCCAGTAGATGTCCTCAGTGTCCCCCATAATTTGTAAGTATAAAATACTCCGTCGTAGATGACCCCATAGTACTCCTCTCCTACCTTCCCCATAGTGTCCACCATAATGTGTCCCAGTATAAAATGCCCCTATACAGAGCCCCATATAAAATAATCGTTCTTTGTGGCCTCAGTAGGTAACATTTCAGTTGGCTTGCGTTGTGACGGATCCGGCGGGCATTTCCGGCGACGGAAGTGCACGCCGGATCCACACAACGCAGATGTGAAGAGGCCTTAGAAATGCAAAATCACTGAAAATGGTGCACTACAATGGTGAATGCAATTGACAATATATGGCTAAACCCTCACACAGATATTAAAATTAGACTTTCGTCAATATACATTATTCTTATATCAAGAACATACCGGAGCCCACGCACTCCGTCAAGGTCTCTCAGTTTGGCACGGGACCTAACCTACCTATCCCGTATGGGTAGTTACTGATAGGAGCATATGGTCCAACACACAGCCAGCAGCTCCTAGTTACCTCCAGCGTGAAATCACACATACAATGGGAGGAGGGAGGAGGCTGTGAGTCCCACCTATAACGGGCTCATGTGATGCAGGCTACCCAGGTGCACCTGAATGTTACCCATAGATGAAAATCAAGGTGTCCGACCTTATGCTCCTATCAGTAACTACCCATATGGGATAGCTAGGTTAGCGTTAGGTCCCGTGCCACATTGAGAGACCTTGACGGGGTGCATGGGCTCCGGTATGTTCTTAATATAAGAATATCTTAGAGAAAGTCTAATTTTAATACCAGTGCGAGGTGTTAGCCATATATTGTCAATTGCATTTACCATTGTAGTGCACCATTTTCAGTAATTTTATATTCCGTATAAGATAAAACTGGCCTTTTCTCTTAATTCTCTGGGTTAGTACGATTTCAGTGACGCCACATTTACCGTATTTTTCGCTTTATAAGACGCACTCCCCCCCCCCAACTTTAGGGGGAAAATGGCCGTACATCTTATAAAGCGAATACTACTGAGCGCTTCCATTATGGAAGCGCTCAATAGTATGCATTAGGTGCAAGAAGAGCTGCAAGCGCTTCCAATACTCACCCTCCCTGGTCTTCTTGCTAGGGCCCGCGCTCCACTGTCCTGACCCCGTCCTGACCCCGTACAGAAGTCAGGTGACAGTGCAGTGCGGGCCGGAGAAGACAGGAGAGAGCGACACCGTACCCGTACCAGAGCTGCGGAGCAGGAGAGGTAAGAAAGTTTTTTATTTTAGTCAGATGGGGTCTAAAGAAAAGGGCTGATCTGAGGTCTGATGGGGGTCTAAAACAAAAGGGCTTACCTGAGGTCTGATGGGGTCTAAAAAAAAAGAGCTGATCTGAGGTCTGATGGGGTCTAAAACAAAAGGGCTGATCTGAGGTCTGATGGAGGGCTGAAAGAAAAGGGCCGTTCTGAGGTCTGTTGGGGGTCTGACATGGAGGGCAGATGGGGTTCTGATATGGGGGTCTGATGTGATGGCCTGATATTTATGGGGGCCTGATCTGAGGATCTGATATGAGGTCTGATGACATTTCTTTTTTCTTATTTTCCTCCTCTAGAATCTGGGGTGCGTCTTATCATCGGGTGCGTCTTATAAAGCGAAAAATACGCTATATCATTTTACGGGTTTTGTTTTTGCAGCGTTTCCTATAAAATAAAACTGACCAGTTCCCTTCATTCTCTGTTTTAGTACGATTACAGTGATACCAAAAATATATAGTTTTATGGGTTTTGTTTTACAGTGTTCCCTATGAGGTTTTTGTACTAAAAAAAAAAAAAATTTTTCTGACCCCCATAGCTTTTTATAGTTATGTTTATGGGGATTCATTTTTGTTGAGTGACATGTTGTGTTTATTGATACAATTTTGTGGTGTGTATTTTTTTGGGGAAGTGAAAAAATTGCCATTCCACCATTTTTTCCCCCCATTACACTGTTTGCCATACGGATGTTTTCATATGATGCCTATGATGCTATTTTATTCTTTATTTTAATTATGGTGAAAGGGGAGTAATTTGAATTTTTATATTGTGTTTATCTTTATCTTTATTAAAAATATTTTTTACATTTTATTAAAGTCACCCTAGGTGACTATAGCAAGCGATCATTAAGTTCGCTATGTTCTTATAGAGTCTTGGCACCTCCATTGGAGTCATATGTGTAACAGGCTTTGTTTATTCAGAACGACCAAGGTCTTTTACGTAGAACCATCAGCCCCCCCTCTGCTTGGGAAAACTGTTTCATCCCAGGAATCACAGCGCTCCCAAGGTAAGGTGTCTGCTATGCAACCTTCAGCTGTGCTCGCGAGCAGGCGCCATTTTTAAAGTCATAGTTTTTGCTGTACATTTACGGCGCAAGACAATACGAATACTACACGCCGACTGTGACACAATAATACTACACACTGACTCCAACTCAATCCTAATACTACACACCGAATACAACACAATCCTAATACTACACACCGACTGCAAAACAATCCTAATACTACACACCGAATACAACACAATCCTAATACTACACACCGAATAAAACACAATCCTAATACTACACTCCGACTTCAACACATTCCTAATACTACACACCGAATACAACACATTCCTAATACTACACACCGACTGCAAAACAATCCTAATACTACACACCGAATACAACACAATCCTAATACTACACACCGAATAAAACACAATCCTAATACTACACTCCGACTTCAACACATTTCTAATACTACACACCGAATACAACACAATCCTAATACTACACACCGACTGCAACACATTCCTAATACAACACACTGACTTCAACACAATTCTAATACTACACACCGACTGCAACACAATCCAATTACTACACACTGACTTCAACACATTCCTAATTCTACACACAGACTGTGACACAATAATACTACACACTGACACCAACGCAATCCTAATACTACACACCAACTGCTACACATTCCTATTACTACACACCAACTGTGACACAATCCTATTCCTAATACAATACACCGACTGCAACACATTCCTAATACTACACACCGACTGCAACACATTCCTAATACAACACACTGACTTCAACACAATTCTAATACTACACACCGACTGCAACACAATCCTAATACTACACACTGACTGCAACACAATCCAATTACTATACACTGACTTCAACACATTCCTAATACTACACACAGACTGCAACACAATCTTTATTCTACACACCAACTGCAACACAATCCAAATACTACACACAGACTAGAACACTATCCTAATACTACACATCGACTGCAACACGATTCTAGTTCTACACAACGAATGTAACACAATTCTAATACTACACACTGACTGCAACACAATCCTAATTTTACACACTGACTGCAACACAATCCTATTACTACAAATCCACTGCAACACAGTTCTAATACTACACACTGACTGCAACAGGATCCTAGTGCTATCCACCGGCTCTAACACAATCCTAATACAACACACCAACTCCAACACAATCAAAATACTACACACCGATTGCAACACATCCTAATACTACACACCGACTCCAACACAATCCTAATACTACACACAGACTGCAACACAATCCTAATACTACACACCGACAGCAACACGATCCTAATACTACACACTGACTACAACACAATCCTAATACTACACACTGACTGCAACACAATCCTAATACTACACATCAACTGCAACACAATCCAATTACTACACACTGACTATAATACAATTCTAATACTACACACCAACTGCAACACAATCATAATACTACACACTGACTATAACACGATTCTATTACTACACACTGACTTCAACACATTCCTAATTCTACACACAGACTGTGACACAATAATACTACACACTGACACCAACGCAATCCTAATACTACACACCAACTGCTACACATTCCTATTACTACACACCAACTGTGACACAATCCTATTCCTAATACAATACACCGACTGCAACACATTCCTAATACTACACACCGACTGCAACACATTCCTAATACAACACACTGACTTCAACACAATTCTAATACTACACACCGACTGCAACACAATCCTAATACTACACACTGACTGCAACACAATCCAATTACTATACACTGACTTCAACACATTCCTAATACTACACACAGACTGCAACACAATCCTTTATTCTACACACCAACTGCAACACAATACAAATACTACACACAGACTAGAACACTATCCTAATACTACACATCGACTGCAACACGATTCTAGTTCTACACAACGAATGCAACACAATTCTAATACTACACACTGACTGCAACACAATCCTAATTTTACACACTGACTGCAACACAATCCTATTACTACAAATCCACTGCAACACAGTTCTAATACTACACACTGACTGCAACAGGATCCTAGTGCTACCCACCGGCTCTAACACAATCCTAATACAACACACCAACTCCAACACAATCAAAATACTACACACCGATTGCAACACATCCTAATACTACACACCGACTCCAACACAATCCTAATACTACACACAGACTGCAACACAATCCTAATACTACACACCGACAGCAACACGATCCTAATACTACACACTGACTACAACACAATCCTAATACTACACATCAACTGCAACACAATCCAATTACTACACACTGACTATAATACAATTCTAATACTACACACCAACTGCAACACAATCATAATACTACACACTGACTATAACACGATTCTATTACTACACACTGACTTCAACACATTCCTAATTCTACACACAGACTGTGACACAATAATACTACACACTGACACCAACGCAATCCTAATACTACACACCAACTGCTACACATTCCTATTACTACACACCAACTGTGACACAATCCTATTCCTAATACAATACACCGACTGCAACACATTCCTAATACTACACACCGACTGCAACACATTCCTAATACAACACACTGACTTCAACACAATTCTAATACTACACACCGACTGCAACACAATCCTAATACTACACACTGACTGCAACACAATCCAATTACTATACACTGACTTCAACACATTCCTAATACTACACACAGACTGCAACACAATCTTTATTCTACACACCAACTGCAACACAATACAAATACTACACACAGACTAGAACACTATCCTAATACTACACATCGACTGCAACACGATTCTAGTTCTACACAACGAATGAAACACAATTCTAATACTACACACTGACTGCAACACAATCCTAATTTTACACACTGACTGCAACACAATCCTATTACTACAAATCCACTGCAACACAGTTCTAATACTACACACTGACTGCAACAGGATCCTAGTGCTACCCACCGGCTCTAACACAATCCTAATACAACACACCAACTCCAACACAATCAAAATACTACACACCGATTGCAACACATCCTAAAACTACACACCGACTCCAACACAATCCTAATACTACACACAGACTGCAACACAATCCTAATACTACACACCGACAGCAACACGATCCTAATACTACACACTGACTATAATACAATCCTAATACTACACACTGACTGTAACACAATCCTAATACTACACATCAACTGCAACACAATCCAATTACTACACACTGACTATAATACAATTCTAATACTACACACCAACTGCAACACAATCATAATACTACACACTGACTATAACACGATTCTAATACTACACACTGACTATAACACAATCCTAATACTACACACCAACTGCAACACAATCCTAATACTACACACCAACTGCAATACGATCCCAATACTACACAATGACTGCAACACAATCCTAATACTACACACTGACTATAACACGATTCTAATACTACACACTGACTATAACACGATTCTAATACTACACACCGACTGCAACACAATCCTAATACTACACACCGACTGCAACACAATCCTAATGCTACACACTGACTGCAACACAATCCTAATGCTACACACTGACTATAATACAATCCTAATACTACACAATGACTGCAACACAACCCAAATACTATACACCGACAGCAACACGATCCTAATACTACACACTGACTATAATACAATCCTAATACTACACAATGACTGCAACACAATCCTAATACTACACACCGAATGCGACACAATCCTAATACTACACACCGACTACAACACAATCCTACACACCAACCAACAGAGAAGTGAATCTGCAACATTATATCATTTAGGCTCTCATTCATCAACTGGTTTTGTCTTTATTTTTGGAGTAAATTGTGACTGTTCTGCAGTTTTTTGGATGACACATTCGTCAGTAGTCTGAGGCCAGTGTTATTTTTTGCTCCTGATAAGGCAGTTCCAGACATCCAGCTGTTTGTGGGCGTTCCTGTGGAGCACGTTGGCTCTCCGCTCCACAGCTGTGGCCGGCCAAATTACTTAAGGATGTGATTGATTGACTGTGCTAATTTTAACAAGTGCAGTGTGCGGGTATTCACCTGACTGGTAAACCACCGACACAGCCCATGTTTGTGGCAGTATTTTATTTGTACCAGTACTGCTTAGTAGTCCCATGCTTTCAGTCTGGCTGAATCCAAATATGTAGTCAGTCTCTACTTTAAAATTGTCTCTGTCTGGTTTTAGATCCGGGACCTTCTGCACTGGAGGCAGACACTGTAAACAGTGAGCCACAGAGCCCACTGTTATCAATAGGTGGATTCTTCCCATGAAGATTGTATTCCCATGCACAATCTCTGTCTCTCTCTATATATATATATACACACACAGGGTGGGTCAAAAGTCTCAGGACACCCTTTTATTTCAGAACAAGAGGAAAAATTAAATATCTTAGTACCTCAGCAAGTAATGGTTGAGGAAGCCTATCTTTTAGGCTCTTTCTGGAACATGGCTGCCATCTTGAAATCCGCCATATTGGATCAAGAGCAAATTTTTCCAATTGGAATCTGCGTTCTGCACCACGGACAGCACATTGAACACGTCAAATAGCCGTAGATCACAGGGATCGTTGCAGGTTGTTATTGCAATTTTCTATGTTGATAACCAGGAAATATTAGTGACACCAAACACTCAGACATCAGTACAGTCTCCATGTTACACCGTCCATCAGAACAGACATGTTCTCTGACTGTCGCCAGAGACCATCGTCTTCTAATATAATCCAATATGACAAACCAAGGCAAACTGGGCCCCTGCATAGGGCCTCATGGTCCACGCACAGCAGTTGACTATGTAGATGGGGATGGATTTTCCTGTCTTTGTGCTTATTGACTTCTCCAAAGAGCTGATTCATGATGTGTTCACACACGAGGCCGGGGCGGCATTTTTGGCTGGTTGGTATGAATTTTTTGGTTTGGGAAGGTGGTGATCCCAGCTATGCGCCGCTTTTGGCATAGATGCCGTTACTTTAACACAAATATACAAATGTGAAGACAAACTTGCGCCTTGTTCATAAATCGGGGTCTTAATGTTTCACCCGGAGGCCCAGCAGATCCCACGATTTAGGGCACGGCTGACTCCACGACTGGGGTGGGGACAGGTCTACACAATGTGACCTATGGGGCTCAGTGCCAAGATCTCAGGAGTAATGCCGCGGAGCCCCCGCTACTTCTACAGTGACGGATATGCGGCGTACACAGTGACACAGATAAGACGTAATGAGGTTTTCACTACCCATGTTCTATAAGAGACTCAGATGCCCCCACATGTAGCCCCTAGTGCCCCCCTGAGTGCCAGCCATAGCTGCCTCCACACAGAGGTGTGTGCTGTACCTCCAGCTGGGGCCCCCCGGACACCCGAGTGTGATTGCTGCCAGTACGTCTGCCCCCCCGTGATTGCCCATCATAGTGCCCACCAAAGATGCCCAAATACTCATCCTCAGTCCCAGGTGCCCCCCTGAGTGCCAGCCATAGCTGCCTCCACACAGAGGTGTGTGCTGTTCCTCCAGCTGGGGCCCCCCGGACACCCGAGTGTGATTGCTGCCAGTACGTCTGCCCCCCCGTGATTGCACATCATAGTGCCCACCAAAGATGCCCAAATACACATCCTCAGTCCCAGGTGCCCCCCTGAGTGCAAGTCAGCGCCTACCGTCTCCTGCTGCAGCCACAGAGATTACACAGCCCTGCTGGGGGGCACTTCTGGATCCCCTGCTGCAGGGAAGCATCAACCCCAATTCCTGCCATAAAAGTCTGTGCCATGGAAATCAACCCAGGAAGACTGTGGGACTACACAAGCCAGCATGCCCTCTGCTGCAGATGCATCGTCCGTAGTGTTCCCTGCCCCTGTGTTACGTGGCATGCTGTCATATTTAGCGCTGCCATGTGTCTCTGGAGCAGGTGCCGTTACCAGCGGGAGGACAATACGAGCGTCTGTCACCGCTGTCAGCAGATTGGGGGCCCAGCTGCCGCAGCCTCACGTGCAGACAGCGGCGCCTCCTAACAATGGCCGTCACTGCCAGGAGCCGAGACAATGAGGTCGTGATGAAACCAGATATTTGTTATTCTATTTTTTCCATCAAAGGGTCTGAGAGTGCAGCGACGAGGAGGACGGAGCAAGCGAAAACGTGACGCGACCCCTAAATACTGCGGGCAGAAATGTCTTGCCGGATCACCGACAGACGGACTTCAAGAAGGATGTCAAAATCACTTTGAGGCGTCTTACACACAAACTTTTTTTTCCGTTTACATTCCGTTTTTTGCGTTCCATATACGGATCTTATACGGAACCATTCATTTAAATGGATCCGCACAAAAAAACGGAAGGTACTCCAGATGCCTTCCTTTTCCGTATTTTTCCGTTCCATTCCAAAGATAGAACATGTCCTGATATTGTCCGCATACTCGAACAAGGATAGAACTGTTCTATCAGGGGCCAGCTGATCTGTTCCGTAAAAAACGGAATGCACACGGACGTCATCCTTTTTTTTGATGGACTGCAAAATACTGAAAAATCCATACGGTCGTGTGCAAGAGGCCCAACTGCGCAGTTCTCCCCCGAGGGCTATGCCAAACCATACAGCTGGTCCCATCTCCTATAAGGGTTGTCACCCAACTTTCCCAGACATGGCCTCACTGCACAGAAGATTTACCTTTCAGAACCCCTAGAAATCTGTCATGGCGGCGCCGTAGGTTGTCACCCAGCAGATTTCAGGAGGGGACTGCTAATCATCCCCTTCAATTATAGCTTTAGGCCTTATTCACACGTTCGCAGTGTTATCCGCAAAACACCTTGCCACCAGCCCTATAGAGAAGCCTATACTTGTCCGCAATTGCGGGCAAGAATAGGACATGCTCTATATTTTTGCGGAGCCGCCGTCCGGAAGATCGGCGCCGCGCTCCGCAAATGCGAATGCGGAGAGCACAGTGTGTGCTCTCCGCATCCATCACGTCCCCATTCAAAATGAATGGGTCCGCACCCGTTCCGCAAATTTGCGGAACGGGTGCGGACGTAGATTGCGGACCTGTGAATTAGGCCTTACTTAGTCTCCAGTCACTCCCAGAGCTGCATTTACTGCCCTGGCAGATGCCAACTGGATCCAATACCTAAGAACTAACAAGTAAACAGTGACATTGCAAATGTAGCTTCGGCTGTGACTGGAGTAGGAGGTCTTCATATTGTTTCTGCCATTTCTTAGTCCCTCGCCCTTATAGCACCCAGGGGCTCCTCTCAGACTCAGAATAAATCTATATAAATGTGCGCATATAGATCTTTACTTTACGTGTGTCAGTCTTTACTGTAGTTCTGGCATTCTATTCATGAACCAGTAAGGTTAGGCTGAGCAGATAGTGGAGGACACAGTAGTCGGGTGGATCTGTAATGTCTCCTGCTGCGGTCTCGGCTCCCGGAGTGACCCCATTTGGGGCTTATCAGCCATCATCATCTTCAATATGCAGTCAGTCTTCATGTGATGCGGTTACAGGCTGATCCTCTCCATAGGGGGCGCCGCCACCAGCAGCAGAGATGAAAGCGTCTCTCAGCCGGCAGATGCTTCGTGCCACTCTCTGATCCGTGGCGTCTGAACAGTGAGGTTATTAAATGACATTTATAGTCCTCCCACAGTTTCATGCACAGCAGCACTCCTCCGTCTATTCATCCTGTACTTGCTGGTTCATGAATAGAATGCCAGATCCACAGTAAGGACTGACTTACACAGGCAAAGGAGTAAAAGAACAACTTAATGTAGCTCTACATTGCATTGCAGATGTGTAGTTTAAAAAAAAATATTATAAAAATCCAAGAGGACAACGCTGTCATTTCAAGGTTTTATTGTTCCTTCTACTCCAGTCACATCCAAAGCTGCATTTAAAGTTCATGCTTACAGTGTCCTTCTGCAGTACTCCACTATTTGGAAGGGACTGGCTACTTTGTTTGTTTACCTCTCCTTTAGGGGTTTGGTTCATGCTGAGTAGAATGCAAGAAAGACAGTGAAGACTGACATTAAACAGGCAGGTCTCTTTAGGAAGTTAAGAGAAATGTAACTGCATTAAGGCAACCTTTATAATGGGCCCATTATAGAACTATGGTACGCCGAGAGAGGAGAAGAGTGCAGCGTTCATCCAATGTACTGTATTTAATGAGTGACAATAGGATATTGGGCCTGGAGTGTGAAGGTCAGGAATGAGCTGCAGTCAGTAGAGGAGGCTAGAGAGAAGCCTGGAGCTCTCCAGAGGTAGGTTGCTGAAAGGGGGAGCAGTGGGTTGCTGCCATTAGGAGAAGGGGTGGTTAGAGTACAATGCTGCTACCAGCAGACGAAGGATCAGAAGGTGGTTAATTCTGCTGGCAGTGATTAGAAAGGGGGACAATGCTGCTGTCAGTTAGTGGAAAGTGGGGCAAAGCTGCTGGCAGTAGGAAAGGAGTGGGAAGGGAACAATGCTGCTGACAGTAGGGAATGACTGGGAAAGGGAACAATGTTGCTGCCAGTGGGAGAAGAATCTTAAGGGGGATGATGCTGTTGACGGTGGGAAGGTGGGAACAATGCTGCTGCTAGTAGGGGAGGAGTGGCAATGGAAACTGCTTCTGCCAGTGATGGAAGTATGGGAAGGGGGCTAATGCTGTTGACACTGGGGAGGAGTGGAAAGTGGTAGAAGTGGAAAGTGGGACAATGTTGTTGACAGTGGGAGAAGGAGTGGGAAGAGGGCTGATGCTGTTGCTAGTGGGGGAGGAGTGAAAAGGGGGGGACAATTCTGAAGCTAGTAGGGAAGGACTATAAAGAGGAAGGGGGCAATGCTGCAGCCAATGGTTCTGCCCAATGGTTCTGCCCAATGGTTCTGCCCAATGGTATTGTTTATCTTTGTGCTGGGCTGTAGTTCTGCTGTATTGCATGAAGTGCTGCTAGGGGCAGGTACTCATCTGTGGACTTCATTCTGGTATTTGGTTGCTGATATAGTGGGGTAATATGTACCTTAGAATGGAGTCTGTGCTCCATTCTAATCCCCACTCTGTCTACTCAGTCTGTGCTCCAGTCCAGTCCCCAGCCTGTCTACTCTGTCTGTACTCCATTCTAGTCCCCACTCTGTCTACTCAGTCTGTGCTCCAGTCCAGGCCCTAGTCTCTGTACTCTGCCTGTGCTCCAGTCTAGTCCCCAGCATGTCTACTCTGTCTGTGCTTCAGTCTAGCCCCCAGCCTGCTTACTCTGTCTGTGCGCCAGTCTAGACCCCAGTCTATCTACTATGTGGTCCAGTCTAGTACCCAACCTGTCTACTATGTTGTCCAGTCTAGTCCACAACCTGTCTACTCTGTCTGTGCTCCAGTCTAGTGCCTAACCTGTCTACTCTGTCTGTACTCCAGTCTAGTCCCCAGCCTGTCTGCTCTGTCTATGCTCCAGTCTAGTCCACAGCCTGTCTACTCTGTCTGTGCTCCAGTCTAGTCCCCGCCTGTCTGCTCTGTGTGTGCTCCAGACCAGTCACCAGCCTGTCTACTCTATCTGTGCTCCTGCCTAGTCCCCAGCCTGTCTGCTGTGTCTGAGTTCCAGTCTAGTTCCAGTCTGTCTACTCTGTCTGTGCTCCAGTGCAGTCCCCAGCCTGTCTACTCTGTCTGTGCTCCGGTCTCGTCCCCAGCCTATCTACTCTGTCTGTGCTCCAGTCTTGTCCCCAGCCTGCCTGCTCTGTCCGTGCTCCAGTCAAGTCCCCAGCATCTCGACTCTGTCTGTGCTCCAGTCTAATCCCCAGCCTGTCAACTCTGCATGTGCTCCAGTCTAGTCCCCAGCCTGCCTGCTCTGTCTGTACTCCAGTCTAATCCCCAGCCTGCCTACTCTGCATGTGCTCCAGTCTTGTCCACAGCCTGCCTACTCAGTCTGTGCTCCAGTCTAGTCCCCAGCCTGTCTACTCTGTCTGTGCTCCAGTCTATTCCCCAGCCTGTCTACTCTGTCCGTGCTCCAGTCAAGTCCCCAGCATCTCTACTCTGTCTGTGCTCCAGTCTATTCCCCAGACTGTCTACTCTGCATGTGCTCCAGTCTGGTCCCCAGCCTGCCTGCTCTGTCTGTGCTCAAATCTAGTCCCCAGCCTGTCTACTCTGCCTGTGCTCCAGTCTGGTCCCCGCCTGTCTGCTCTGTCTGTGCTCCAGTCTAGTCCTCAGCATCTCTACTCTGCCTGTCCTCCAGTCTAGTCCCCAGCCTGCCTGCTCTGTCTGTGCTCCAGTCTAGTCCCCAGCATCTCTACTCTCTCTGTGCTCCAGTCTAGTCCCCAGCCTGTCTACTCTGTCTGTGCTCCAGTCTAGTGCCTAACCTGTCTACTCTGTCTGTACTCCAGTCTAGTCCCCAGCCTGTCTGCTCTGTCTATGCTCCAGTCTAGTCCACAGCCTGTCTACTCTGTCTGTGCTCCAGTCTAGTCCCCGCCTGTCTGCTCTGTCTGTGCTCCAGACCAGTCACCAGCCTGTCTACTCTATCTGTGCTCCTGCCTAGTCCCCAGCCTGTCTGCTGTGTCTGAGTTCCAGTCTAGTTCCAGTCTGTCTACTCTGTCTGTGCTCCAGTGCAGTCCCCAGTATGTATACTCTGTCTGTGCTCCAGTCTAGTCCCCAGCCTGTCTACTCTGTCTGTGCTCCGGTCTCGTCCCCAGCCTATCTACTCTGTCTGTGCTCCAGTCTTGTCCCCAGCCTGCCTGCTCTGTCCGTGCTCCAGTCAAGTCCCCAGCATCTCGACTCTGTCTGTGCTCCAGTCTAATCCCCAGCCTGTCTACTCTGCATGTGCTCCAGTCTAGTCCCCAGCCTGCCTGCTCTGTCTGTACTCCAGTCTAATCCCCAGCCTGCCTACTCTGCATGTGCTCCAGTCTTGTCCACAGCCTGCCTACTCAGTCTGTGCTCCAGTCTAGTCCCCAGCCTGTCTACTCTGCCTGTGTTCCAGTCTTGTCCCCAGCCTGTCTACTCTGTCTGTGCTCCAGTCTAGTCCCCAGCATATCTACTCTGTCTGTGCTCCAGTCTATTCCCCAGCCTGTCTACTCTGTCCGTGCTCCAGTCAAGTCCCCAGCATCTCTACTCTGTCTGTGCTCCAGACTATTCCCCAGACTGTCTACTCTGCATGTGCTCCAGTCTGGTCCCCAGCCTGCCTGCTCTGTCTGTGCTCAAATCTAGTCCCCAGCCTGTCTACTCTGCCTGTGCTCCAGTCTGGTCCCCGCCTGTCTGCTCTGTCTGTGCTCCAGTCTAGTCCCCAGCATCTCTACTCTGCCTGTCCTCCAGTCTAGTCCCCAGCCTGCCTGCTCTGTCTGTGCTCCAGTCTAGTCCCCAGCATCTCTACTCTCTCTGTGCTCCAGTCTAGTCCCCAGCCTGTCTACTCTCTCTGTGCTCCAGTCTAATCCCCAGTCTGTCTACTCTGCCTGTGCTCCAGTTCAGTCCCCAGTCTGTCTACTCTATCTGTGCTCCAGTCTAGTCCCCAGCATCTCTACTCTTTCTGTGCTCCAGTCTAGTCCCCAGCCTGTCTACTCTGCATGTGCTCCAGTCTAGTCCCCAGCATCTCTACTCTGCCTGTCCTCCAGTCTAGTCCCCAGCCTGCCTGCTCTGTCTGTGCTCCAGTCTAGTCCCCAGCATCTCTACTCTCTCTGTGCTCCAGTCTAGTCCCCAGCCTGTCTACTCTCTCTGTGCTCGTCTAGTCCCCAGTCTGTCTACTCTGCCTGTGCTCCAGTTCAGTCCCCAGTCTGTCTACTCTATCTGTGCTCCAGTCTAGTCCCCAGCCTGCCTACTCTATCTGTGCTCCAGTCTAGTCCCCAGCATCTCTACTCTTTCTGTGCTCCAGTCTAGTCCCCAGCCTGTCTACTCTGCATGTGCTCCAGTCTAGTCCCCAGCCTGCCATCTCTGTCTGTGCTCCAGTCTTGTCCCCAGCATCTCTACCCTGTCTGTGCTCCAGTCTAGTCCCCAGCCTGCCTGCTCTGTCTGTACTCCAGTCTAGTCCCCAGCCTATCTACTCTCTCTGTGCTCCAGTCTAGTCCCCAGTCTGTCTACTCTGCATGTGCTCCAGTCCAGTCCCCAGTCTGCCTGCTCTGTCTGTGCTCCAGTCTAGTCCCCAGCATCTTTACTCTGCCTGTGCTCCAGTCTAGTCCCTAACCTGTCTGCTCTGTCTGTGCTCCAGTCTAGTCCCCAGCCTGTCTACTCTCTCTGTGCTCCAATCTAGTCCCCAGTCTGTCTACTCTGCATGTGCTCCAGTCTGGTCCCCAGCCTGCCTGCTCTGTCTGTGCTCCAATCTAGTCCCCAGCCTGTCTACTCTGCCTGTGCTCCAGTCTGGTCCCCGCCTGTCTGCTCTGTCTGTGCTCCAGTCTAGTCCCCAGCATCTCTACTCTGCCTGTCCTCCAGTCTAGTCCCCAGCCTGCCTGCTCTGTCTGTGCTCCAGTCTAGTCCCCAGCATCTCTACTCTCTCTGTGCTCCAGTCTAGTCCCCAGCCTGTCTACTCTCTCTGTGCTCCAGTCCAGTCTCCAGTCTGTCTGCTCTGTCTGTGCTCCAGTCTAGTCCCCAGTCTGTCTACTCTTTCTGTGCTCCAGTCCAGTCTCCAGTCTGTCTGCTCTGTCTGTGCTCCAGTCTAGTCCCCAGCATCTCTACTCTCTCTGTGCTCCAGTCTAGTCCCCAGTCTGTCTACTCTGCATGTGCTCCAGTCTAGTCCCCAGTCTGTCTGCTCTGTCTGTGCTCCAGTCTAGTCCCCAGTCTGTCTACTCTGCATGTGCTCCAGTCTAGTCCCCAGTCTATCTGCTCTGTCTGTGCTCCAGTCTTGTCCCCAGCCTTTCAGCTCTGTCTGTGCTCCAGTCTAGTCCCCAGCCTGCCTGCTCTCTCTGCGCTCCAGTCTAGTCCCCAGCCTGCCTGCTCTGTCTGTGCTCCAGTCTAGTCCCCAGCCTGTCTACTCTGTCTGCGCTCCATTCTAGTCCCCAGTCTGTCTACTCTGCATGTGCTCCAGTCCAGTCCCCAGTCTGTCTGCTCTGTCTGTGCTCCAGTCTAGTCCCCAGTCTGTCTGCTCTGTCTGTGCTCCAGTCTAGTCCGTAGCCTGTCTACTCTGCATGTGCTCCAGTCTAGTCCCCAGTCTGTCTGCTCTGTCTGTGCTCCAGTCTAGTCCCCAGTCTGTCTGCTCTGTCTGTGCTCCAGTCTAGTCCCCAGTCTGTCTACTCTGCATGTTCTCCAGTCCAGTCCCCAGTCTGTCTACTCTGCATGTGCTCCAGTCTAGTCCGTAGCCTGTCTGTCTTGCGTTTGCGTCATTACTACTCCACCCAAAAGTCTTTCCTGTGTCTGCATTAACTGTGCACTGCCTGAATTGCTCCGGAGTCCCTGATATTAGTGGGCCCCCCTTCCCTTACATTCTGCTGTCAGAGTTAAATCAAAGTAATTTGACTTTATGAGGTGAAGGAGAAGTCATAGAAATGAAAGCTGTGATTTAGGACTCTGAAATGGGCCAGTAGTCCAGGGAGAGACACATACAGAACCATGCATAGGGAAAAACCAATCATACTCCATGTCGGGGCAGGAACAAGAGCAGAGCTCAGAATCCAGCTCCTCATCCATCACCTTTATAAGCCTGGCTGGAAAGCTGACATGTTTCATTTCCCTATAAATATGGTCTGGATTTGGAGCCCGAATCGCGCTAAGATTAAAATGTCTTTTATTCTTTGCTTCCTGTTATAAATCCTCATATACAACGTTCATGTGGAATATATGGCGGAGCTTCTATGTGAGTGACCGTGACTCTCATCATCCTCTTACCCACAAGTGTCTCTGAGCGCAGGGGTCAGGGAGCGACCGCCAGCAATCTCATGTTAATTAATGGAGCCTGTCATATGAGCCCTGCAAATAGAAAGTGTCTGAGCTGCCGATGATAGGATCTGTCCAAACTCCGCACGTGGGACTTGCTAATGGACAGACACTGGGCAGACGACACATTCCGGGAACGCTGCCTCGCGCGTTTCCTGATAATAAGCTTAGCGTCACCCAGCCACTGTAGGATGTAATCAATAGACTGCGTCTTGCCGCGTCGAACCTGAACCAAAAATATTTTTCTCTTAAGAAGGAAAGCAGCGGTGTGAACAGAGGCTGGGTGCACTTTCCAGACGGTGATGGTGCACCCAGCCTAGCAACCACTTGACTTCTTGTCTGGGTGACCACCATTTGGCCACATGCAGCTATGTAGAGAAGGTTCTGTCTGCTGCACTAGTGACCGCCTGTGTGTGCCATAGTATTCGTGGTATAGAGGTGGCCTTATAGTGCGGGATAGTACTCTATGGGGGAGGGGGGTGCTCCCTTAAAATCACCTCTACAGGGCACATAGCTTGACAGTTACACTACAATGACGTGCTTGCTAGTTAAAGGGATTTACTGGTACTGAGATATTAATGGCCAATCAATATCAGGTCATGGGGGGCCGAAACTTGGCACCCCCATTGATCAGGCAGCCTCTATAATCTTGTGCTTCGGGCTCCGTCCACTGTATAGTTCCCGCTGTCCAAAACAGCTGATCGGATGGGGGTGTCGGACCCCCACCATAACCTACCCTGAGGAGAGACCATCAATATCTAAGTACCGGATAATCACTTTAAAGTCTCTTAAAGGCACATCACGCATACTAGTTCTCCTCAGAGACACAGTACTTGGACTATACACAGTTAGTAAGGACAATACCACCAGTAACATGGCGGGCCTCCCTGATCGAGGGGCAATGCTTAACCTCTAGGCCCTAAGGCTTTAGCCTGGGATTTCTACGGGCGCCTGGCCTCCCCCCAGGGCCCTCTATAAACGCGATCCAGGTGTAGGAATGCCGAGTGGTATAGTGCGGCCTATCTGTGTCTTTATGTGTGTCACGGTGCTCCTACCTGGAGACAGCTGGACCCCAGGCTTTGGCTCCGAAGCAATAAATAGGGGAATAATTGAGGGATAAAATATTAACTGGAGTCCAGACCTTGAGATGAAGTTCAATGGCAGCTTTACTTTGCATAAACGTTCTCTAAAACGGGTTACATGCTTTGTCTTGGTTCCAGCAGGCTTTAGCATGAAACTGGCAGGCAAACTCCACCCTGCTACATCTGTTTCTCTCTGACTCTGCTATACTGACAGGCTGGCTGTATAACTCAGCTTCTTCTGTATGCTGCACTTCACTTTGCAGTCTGACTCTAGGTTCTGCCAGGAAACTTTCCTCCTGGCTTCTGAGGCTTCAAGCTTTGGCCTCCATGGCTAGCAGAACTTAGGGTGCTCTGGCTGGCGTGGGCATGTCCAGAAGAGACATGCCCCTGCACACTCTTCCCCTAGCTGGGGGTAAACTAGACTGACTACAACTTCTGCCCCACCCTTCTTGCAGGAAGTAGGACTCTCCCACCTCCCTCCGTGGGCGTTAGAATGGAATGGAAGGTTCTGTTCTATGTAAGTATAGCTCTGCCAGGTTTGCTGCCACCTGCTGGTGAACCAGGCACATTACATGAACAGTTACATAACATTAGAAATGCACAGTGTGGAGGACCTGGAATAAATGCATAAGATGACATGAGGTTAGAGCAATAAACACAGTAGCAGGGTGCAGAAGTAGTAAAACCACGGTGGGGTGTTACATTTCCTCTCTGCAGCCTTGAGACATTGCCTGGGACATGTCTTCTGCTGCTCCATTGTTCCCAGGGGCTGAAATACAGACCAAAGCATTGGCTTCTTTTCAGCCCAGCGGCAGTAACCCTAATGCCTCATCTCCTCTAATGGACCCTGCTGCACTTCTGGTTCTTTGGGGGTAAAGAGACTCCCTCGTCCACCCATCTTGTCTCATCTGCAGGATTATCCCACCTCGCTGTAGCTGTCTCATCTGCAGTCCTTTCCCACCTCGCTGTAGCTGTCTCATCTGCAGTCCGTTACCACCTCGCTGTAGCTGTCTCATCTGCAGTCCTTTCCCACCTCGCTGTAGCTGTCTCATCTGCAGTCCCATTCCACTTCGCTGTAGCTGTCTCATCTGCAGTCCCATCCCACCTCGCTGCAGCTGTCTCATCTGCAGTCCCATCCCACCTCGCTGCAGATGTCTAATCTGCAGTCCCATCCCACCCTGCTGCAGCTGTCTCATCTGCAGGATTATCCCACCTCGCTGTAGCTGTCTCATCTGCAGTCCCATTCCACCTTGCTGCAGATGTCTAATCTGCAGTCCCATCCCACCCTGCTGCAGCTGTCGCATCTGCAGTCCCATTCCACCTCGCTGTAGCTGTCTCATCTGCAGCTACTTTCAGTGTCTCCTCCCACACACATTCTTTTGGCTGTCATCTATACTTACGGATGTCTTTGGGTAATTACAGCCAGCTTTCTTTTCTTCTGCAGGCTCGAGTCTTCTTTACCTGCTGCGGCAGACCTTGACTGGTGCTCACCCCCAGCAAGGGGGAGGAGGTTGGATGATAATTGCACTACTTGTATCTCTCATCGCATAGTCCAACATGGTGCTGACCAGAGTTTTTTTTTCAGGCCTTTCCTCTTCATCTTCTGAGCAGTAATGTGCTGGTTAACTTTTCTTCTCTCTGTAGCAGTGATACACTCCTCCTGCCAATTAAAGGGGTTGAGCTGCTCATTCTAGCTGAGGCAGCACTTTTAAAGTGGGAGTAATGCTCACCTTCCACAGGAAAGGCTTCATTTACCCCTTACATGGTGACCATGTGAACAATTCCCCCACCATGTCTCCTAATGATGTACTGACTTTGGAAAGGAGGTGTCTTAGATTCCCATTGCTCCTTGAGTACCAGGATGCAACTAGTCTAAGATGGGGCCACTTTCCTCTATGGGCCCCTATTGCCCCTACAGTTGTCAATAACGAAAACACAAACACGACCTCAAGTGTCCTAGCCTGGACAATGGTCACTCTAATAGTGCGGCATATAGAAGGACACTCAATACATGTAACAGGAAAAGCTCATAAATCAAGCAAAAAACAAAGAAAAAACTAGAGCCCATAAATTTCCAAATTTAGAAATATATATAACTTTATTATCACTTAATACAAATAGATAAATGTTAAAAAGGGAGTAGGGGACAAAAAACACCATCCCAGTGGCCCAGGTCATGATTACACTACATACAATTGAAAAATACATAATTGTTTAATAATAAAATACATCTATGCAAGTAACACGAGGTGTACATATGATAATGATTCCTTATAAATAAATAGAGTAAAAGAGTCTACATACAACGTGGGCAAGGAGAAAATTCATAAATGCTAATAATGCCAAAAAGAATATACCACTGTCTCTAGTATGACCATGTAAGTCATGTCATGCCTGCCTATAAACAATAAGATTAATGACAATTCCACTCAAATAAAGTGGTCAGTCTCAGCAGTTACCTTGGGCATCACACACCAAGCATAAAAGACTCACCTCTGTAAACCGGGGCCTAACAAACTGGGATGGCGTTACCCCGACGCGCGTTTCGGCGTGCCAGTTTGTTAGGCCCCGGTTTACAGAGGTGAGTCCTTTATGCTTGGTGTGTGATGCCCAAGGAAACTGCTGAGACTGACCACTCTATATGAGTGGAATTGTCATTAATCTTATTGTTTATAGTTAGGCATGACATGACTTACATGATCATGCTAGAGACAGTGGTATATTCTTTTTGGCATTATTAGCATTGATGAATTTTCTCCTTGCCCACGGTCTCCTTGCCCACGGTGTATGTAGACTCTTTTACTCTATTTATTCATAAGGAATCATTATCATATGTACACCTCGTGTTACTTGCATTGATGTATTTTACTATTAAACAATTATGTATTTTTCGATTGTATGTAGTGTAATCATGACCTGGGCCACTGGGATGGTGTTTTTTGTCCCCTACTCCCTTTTTTAACATTTATCTATTTGTATTAAGTGATAATAAAGTTATATATATTTCTAAATTTGGAAATTTATGGGCTCTAGTTTTTTCTTTGTTTTTTGCCCCTACAGTTGTCATAAGAAGGATGTGAAGAAATCACAAAGCTCAAGATGAGCTCAAGACAAGCACGGACCCATAATATCAGAAGCAGCTCCTGGGGTGGAGTGCTCCTTTAGGCCTCTTTCAGACAGGCAGCCCGGATTTGCTCCAAATGCGCACCGGGTGCATTGCAGGAAACCCGCACGAGTGCGCGCGTAATTTCACTCAGTTTTGACTGCGATTGTTCAGTTTTTTCCGCTTGAGTACAATGCATTTTGCACATGCGTGATAAAAAACCGAATGTGGTACCCAGACCCGAACTTCTTCACTGAAGTTCGGGTTTAGGTTCGGTGTTGTGTAGATTTTATTATTTTCCCTTATAACTAGTGATGACTGATGAGCGGCAGGGGCAATATTCGAATTCGCGATATTTCGCGAATATTTGGGCGAATATTCGCCATATCTTCAAAAATTTGCAAATTCGTAATCTCCAGACATTATTTTCTTGTTTGCGAAAATTCGCATAAAAATTCGCATAAAATAGCATAAAAATTTGCATAAATTAGTATAAAAATTCGCATGAACTGGCATTTAAAATACCTTTTAAATACCAGTTTATCCGACTTTCTATGCAGTTATGCTGAATTTTATGCGAATTTATCTTGAAAAGTATGTAAATTTTGCAAACAAGAAAATAATGACATTTTCTTGCTTGCGAAAATTTGCATATAAAAAATTCGCATAAAACGAATATTCGCAATTACGAAGATATTTTGCGATATTCTAAATATTAGCGAATTCTCGAAGTGCTGATATTCGCGATTAAAATTCGCAATTCGAAAATTCGTGATCAACACTACTTATAACATGGTTATAAGGGAAAATAATAGCATTCGTAATACAGAATGCTTACTAAAATGTGCCTTGAGGGGTTAAAAAATAAAAAAAATTAACTCACCTCATCCACTTGATCGCACAGCCGACATCGTCGTCTTCTTCTTCTTTCAGGACCTGCAAAAGGACCTTTGATGACGTCATCGTAATCCTTCTATCTTCATTCAGCGTGAGCGCGATGACGTCATCAAAGGTCCTTTTGCAGGTCTTGAAATAAGAAGAAGAAGACGATAACGGTTGCACGTGGATGAGGTGAGTTAATTTTTTAAATTTTTTTAACCCCTCAAGGCACATTTTAGCAAGCATTCTGTATTACGAATGCTATTATTTTCCCTTATAACCATGTTAGAAGGGAAAATAATACAGTGAATTTACTTTAATGGGGTCCGGGGTGGCTCATCCCTATTTACTAACATCATTCACTTCTATGGGGCCTGCGTTGCATGAAAAACGCACAATATAGAGCTTGCTGCGATTTTCACGCACCACACAAGTTATGCGTGAAAATCACCGCTCATTGGCACAGCTCCATAGAAATGAATGGGTCTGGATTCAGTGCGGGTGCAATGCATCCTCCTCACGCATTGCACCCGTGCGGAAAACTCGCCCGTGTGAAAGTGGCCTTAAAGGCTCCATTCACACGACTGTATGTTGTCCGCAAAAAAAACGGATCCGTGTCCGCAAAAAAACAGATTGCATTCGTTTTTTTGCTGATCCATAGACTTCCATAGGGCCATGTCCTGATTTTCATTGACAAGTATAGGACATGTTTCATTTTTTTTTGCTGAGCTGTGCAATGGAAGAAAAGTGAATGGGACAGCATCTAATCTGCAAAAAAACGGATCCGTTTTTTTGTGGACAACATACGGTTGTGTGAAGGGAGCCAAAGGGAATGTGTCATCAGAAAATGACCAATTGTGGAAATCATGTTTTTTAGAATGTTTTTTTCCTGTCACTATAGTTTAAATCAGGGATGCCCAACCTGCAGACCTCCAGCTGTTACAACACTACAACTCCCAGCATGCTCGGACAGCCTACAGCTATCAGTCTACAGCAGGGCATGGTGGGAGATGTAGTTTTACGACAGCTGGAGGGCCGCAGGTTGAGCATCCCTCATTTTCTGTGCAAGTAACTTTTCAGTAGCCATTATCATGACCACCACAGGTAGGATCACAATAACAAGTAACACCTCCGTATAGATAACACAAAATCCACCATTCACCACAGGTGATATCACAGCTTATGAGCTCCCTCCTGACCTCTGCACATGCCGTAGGAGTCAATGGGGTCGGCTGCTGTCCATTGTGTCTATGGCCCATGTGGCTGCTCTCAGAAGACAGGAAGACAATCCTTGAAGATCACGTAATCTGATAGTTATGTACCGGGAGAAGAAGTGATGGACGCCTCGCTGCTGGACGCTGGCGATGTCATGTTCAGAATGACAATCTCAACATCATCCCCTTTGAGGTGCTTGGTGCCTCATGCCTCAGTCATGAAGGGAGGGGCTCCAATCCATCCCCACTAGTGGGAGGTGAGAACCTGCAGAAGAAACGGGCTGCGTGTGGTGAATGGTGTGATAGTGTCAGGCAGCTCCTGAAAGGGACCGTAATGACATCATTGCTACAGGACCCCACTCTGTATGAAAGGCTAAGACATACATCATGAATCTTGAACCCTGGGAACACACTTCGCGTGTTCCCAGGGCGCGCATATGACGCGCGCTTCTGCCGCGAAGTGGCTGTTTTATGGAAGCGCGCGTCATATGCGCGCTCCCATAATAGAATATGGGTTGGATCGCGCGTGCTGCCGCGCGATAGTCACGGCAGCCGACGCGATCGCGTAGGGCGTTTTACAGCGCGGTCATCCGCGCTGTAAAACGCTGACATGTGAACCATGCACATAGGGATGCGTGGCTTTTCACATGTTGAGCATTTTTCAGCGCGTATGAACGCGCTGAAAAACGCTCAGGTGTGTTCCCAGGGGAAGGGCGTTAGCGGTGCAATCAGAGGCGCAGCGCAGAAAAAAGTACCCGTAAACAAAATATCGGGGGTTCATATTTGACAATTTTGCATTCAGAAGAAAATTCTAAATTTCGCCAAAAATCACTAAAAAGTGTAAACTGTGAAAGAAAAAAAAATAGACTAATGAAATGTAAGCAAAACAAAAAATATAAAAACTAAAAAAAGTATAAAATCTAATAATGTAGGTTGAAATCTTTTTCATACATTTATATATATTTTTTCTACCTATTCTTTGTAGTTTTTGATCTTTCCGCCATTTATTTACTAATTCATTTATTTCATACTTTTTATTCTATTCATGTTGTAAACTCGGAGACAGTTGAGCATTTTTCTATTTTTACGCTGTCTGCTTTTTTAACCCTTTCATTTGGGGGACGCGGCTGGCAAGACGCAGATTGGAGCAGGTAGCCAGGCTTTCCCGGGACCTGTGGACGGTAATGTTAGTCCTGATCTTCCTGGTGCAGGATGAGTTGATTAGTGATGGGCAATATTCAAATCCGCGATATTTCACGAATATGTGGAAGAACATTCGCGAATATTCATATTCGAGATTATTCTCTTGTGTGTGAAAAATTGGCAATGTAATATGCGCGTTAATCGAGTAAGGGCGGGTTATTCGCAACTTTCCTATTGGGTTGGCTTGCTAGAATTCGCGAATATAGTGATATATACAGTATTCGTAAAATCGAATATTCATTTATTTATTTTTTTCATTTACATTTACTTATAGGTTCAGATGAAAATAAATAAAGAATATTCTTTTTTACGAATGTATCACTATATTCTACATATTCGTGAATTCTAGCAAGCCACCCAATAGGAACGTTGCGTATAACCCGCCCTTACTCGATTAACGCCGATTTTTCGCATAAGATGAAATAAATTAAATAATGAAGAATATTCTAATTCACTACAGACTGCGATATTGCAGCCTCTCACATTGGCCCACCAGCAAGAAGCAGGAAGGTAATGGGTTCAGATGAAAAAAAAATATATACAAAATATTCACGAATTCTCGTGCGAGATAAAAATTCGCAATTTGAATATTCGTGCTCAACACTAGAGTTGACGCCATTCTTCCCAGGATCTGCCTTTGTCTTCTCCAAGGTGGAACGGGCCTCCCAGCTCTTCTGTAACAAAGGCCACTCCACCTGCTCCAAATAGCAATGAGTGAATGTTTTCTCCATATATAGCTACCACTACTCTCATCGGGAGGAGAGGGAGGGGTGGACGAGGTGACAGCCCCATAAAGACCTCTCTGGCCACATCAGTCCTCGCAGTCCATTGTCCCCTCCATCCAGATCAAGGTCACCCAGAATCATGCCACCCAGGAAACCAGAGCCCAAGAAAGAGGAGCCCAAGGCTGCTGCACCACCACCACCTCCACAACCAGAACCTCCAAAGGAACCGGAGCTGGACCTGTCATCGATCTCAGTAAGTCCCTCTACCTTCTCTTCCAAGACCTCCATAGATGCATTTATCCTAGTTCCATGCTCATCAGCGCTCACCTATCTAGTAGGCATCCATATCTCTGTGTGTCCTGTGAATAGAATGCCAGAGCTACAGTGAACACTGACACCTACACAAAATTAAAAGCTGGGTTAGTAACTATGTAATCCTACGATGCCCTCCGCTAGAGACTCTCTAGGCGTTAGCGCTCATGCCCACGAACGTAAGGGCCGTGCCCGTGCCTGTGCTGTGGACTGCAAATAGCTGTCCGCAACGCACGAGCTCCGGCCACGTGGACTCATTGACTTGAACAGGTCCGCGATCTGCAAGATACGGCAAAACATAGGACATGTCTTACCTTTGCGGTGCAGAGGCACGGAAGCTCTTCGTAGTGTTTTCGCAGGCTTCCGACCCGTGCCCCCACAACGCAAAAGATACGACAGGTCCTATGTTTTGCCGTATCTGGTGGATCATGGACCTATTCAAGTTAATGAGTCCGCATCCGCAGCACGGAGTGCACACGGCCGGCGCCCGTAGATTGTGGACCCGCCATTTGTAAGGGCATGAGTCCTTGAGAAACTACATCTTCCAGCATTCCCTTTTGCCTTGTGGGAGTTGTAGTTACAAAGCTTCCTGCGCTATTTTTCAGGACGGGGTAGGGACAACCTTTGGGTAAGGATTCAGGAACGTTGACCTCTATGGGGGGGGGGGGGGACATCTCTGTCTATCCGTGTGTGTCCCCGAATGCCAGTCGTGATGTGATCCCCGTGCGCTGGAGTGAGACGCGCCTAATTTTTTAGGAGGCACATATGTCTTCATCACTTAGGCACATCTCCTGCCAGCTGTGCGCCATTAAGCCAAATTTACGCCCACCTTTTGGAAAATTGGTTGGAACGACCAAAATTTTTGCACAAATGACTGCGCCAAAAGTTGCAGAATTGCAAATTTTGCTAATTTTAAAGGCCAGTAAAGCCGATGACAGATCTCCATGGTATTTATGAAGCGAATTCACCAATGAGAATAATCCACTGCGCCTCGCTCGCCAGCCTCCGTTTTCCACATTGTCGGGGCTTAGGATGTGACGGTGACAAAGTGACGAGCCGTGCATCACACTTATCATCCAGCCATAAACACCTGAGAAATTTGGGGCGTCTTTAGATGTCAGTGTTTTAGTCGGGATTAGTGAATCTGTCCGCCACGTACAGTGAGGCGAGGGGGGCGTTCCCCCTGGGGTGTCATTGCTGAAAGATTCTGCAATCGGATGAGAATATTACTGGGACGGACGGATGATATGAGAGGGGAATTATTTTACAGGACTTGTTTGCGCACAACGTTTTTGCTCCATTTCTAATCATTTGTATTAAAAACGAGCACAGAAAAAACTCCACGTGTGAACAGACCCACTGCCTGCGGAGAGCTGCGCATCGTCAATCGTCAATGTGCGCGTAGCGATATCCACGGTCCCAAAATGTTTAGCGCTATTAAAAAATTGTAAAAGAAATAAATTTCCCACCTAGCACATAAAAAAGTAAAAAATAAACCTAATTGGCGTCACCATGAAGCCCACGCTATTGTGAACGCTGTAGAAAAGAAAACATACAACGCCAATACGGCCTCGTTTTGGTCACTTTGCCCTGCTAAATATAACAGAATAAATTTTTTTTAAATTTGATAAAAAATCTTATCCACCCCAAAATGATGACCACAGCTCATCCTGCAAAAAACAAGCCCCCGAACAGCTTTATCAACGGAGAAATAAAAACGTTACGGCGTGAGAATATGACGACAAAACCAATAGTTTTGAAATTTTTTTAACAATATTTTTCATTTATTAAAGTAAATGTTACCGAAAATGGTATAAATTTAGTGACTGTGTGATTGTACTGACACGCGGAATAAAGTTGTCGCGTTTGCTTTGCCGCTCAGTGAATGCTGTATAAACGGAAACACATTTTTTTAAATGTATCCGATGCATTAAACTGTGGCAATAAAACACGTCATTCTCTCGACAAATAAGTCCTTTGGATGCGAAAATAAAAAAGTTAGGACCCTTGGAAGAGGAAGAAATGAAAGCACGCTGTGTGCAGAGGGGGTTAAATGTAAAAATGGATATTTCCTGGTGATTGGTCGAGTATGTTCATCGCTGAGGGTAGAATCGTCCCATCCCTATGATATATGCGGAGACGACACATTTTTACGGAGAGTTCACGTCACCGTTTCATTTTCTGTTCTTCTGATTTGTCAGAAGAACAGAAAGAAGAAAACAACTGCATCCTGTAAAAAAATATCCTTTAGGGCTCATGCACACGGCCGTTGCCCCGCCGCGTCGGGCGGGTCCGCAATACACGGGGCACCGGCCGTGTGCACCCCGTATCACGGATGCAGACCCATACACTTGAATGGGTCCACAAACCCGGAGATGTGTTGCGGAAGCATGGATCGGAACCCCACGGAAGCACTACGGAGAGCTTCTGTGGTGTTTCTGGCCGTGCTTCCGCACCGCAAAAAACTAGTGTTTTTTGCGGTGCGGACCGTCGGATGCGGATCGCGGACGCCATTCAAGTGAATAGGTCAGCGATCCGCATGCAACTGCCCCACGGTCGGTGCCCGTGCAATTTGCGGTCCGCAGCACGGACGCGGCCAGCACACGGTCGTGTGCATGAGCCCATAAAAAAAAAAACTATCTTGTGCATTGCATTTGGCATCAGTTTGAGCCATTTCCATCTGAGATCAGTTTTTTTTTTTTTTAGACGGGAAAATGCCCATGCGCAACGTTTCCTGGATGCGGATCCATTCACTTTAATGGGTCCGCAATCTAGAAGATACGGTGCGGACTACAGAGGCATGAAGTGGGAGGCCACGGAAGCGCTACGCACTGCTTCCGCAGCATTTCAGTCCGTGCCTCTTCACCCCAAAAAAATAGAACATGCTCTACTTTTTCTGGTGCGACTGCGGACGGATCAAGTTGAATGGGTCTGCACCACATGGACGGTGCACTTGCATTGGAGACCGTAATTTGTGATCCCCAATGCATGGCATGGGCGGCACACAATCGTGTGCATGAGCCCTAATTGTACAGCATCCTTTTTTTTTTTTTTTTTTTTTTTTTTTACAAAATCCTGAAAATGAAATTCAGATGTGAACTGTCCCTTACATGGAAATTTTGTTAAGAAAAATTGATTGCAACAAACTAACAAGCAAATAATAACATTGTATCATAATGACAACAGTAAATCTCCCAGAGTCTGATGATCAGGGTCACTGTTCACACTGGCGGTGTCTGTCAGCAATGTGCGGGTCCTGTATTTGCCGTCACGGTTTTGCACACAATAAAAGCAGATTACATTGTAAATTGTGATCACAAATGAGGAAAAACCGCAATACTGAAAAACTGAGTCTTCTGTGACTCAGGACAATTCCTGAATATGTCAGTAGTAAGAACCTGTATGTAATATTCTCTGGTATCAGCCACATCAAGCTGGGAAAAGGGCAAATACAGACTATTATTATCAGCCGCTCCTCCTATAACGCTCCAGCACTGATATAACCTCCAGAGACATTACATCATATGTGACTGATATCAGCCGCTCCTCCTATAACGCTCCAGCACTGATATAACCTCCAGAGACATTACATCACATGTGACTGATATCAGCCGCTCCTCCTATAACGCTCCAGCGCTGATATAACCTCAGGAGACATTACATCACATGTGACTGATATCAGCCGCTCCTCTGATAACGCTCCAGCACTGATATAACCTCCAGAGACATTACATCACATGTGACTGATATCTGCCGCTCCTCTTATAATGCTCCAGCGCTGATATAACCTCCGGAGACATTGCATCACATGTGACTGATATCTGCCACTCCTCTTATAACGCTCCAGCGCTGATATAACCTCCAGAGACATTACATCATATGTGACTGATATCAGCCGCTCCTCTTATAACGCTCCAGCACTGATATAACCTCCAGAGACATTACATCATATGTGACTGATATCAGCCGCTCCTCTTATAACGCTCCAGCGCTGATATAACCTCCAGAGACATTACATCATATGTGACTGATATCAGCCGCTCCTCTTATAACGCTCCAGCACTGATATAACCTCCAGAGACATTACATCATATGTGACTGATATCAGCCGCTCCTCTTATAACGCTCCAGCGCTGATATAACCTCCAGAGACATTACATCATATGTGACTGATATCAGCCGCTCCTCTTATAACGCTCCAGCGCTGATATAACCTCCAGAGACATTACATCACATGTGACTGATATCAGCCGCTCCTCTTATAACGCTCCAGCACTGATATAACCTCCAGAGACATTACATCATATGTGACTGATATCAGCCGCTCCTCTTATAACGCTCCAGCACTGATATAACCTCCAGAGACATTACATCATATGTGACTGATATCAGCCGCTCCTCTTATAACGCTCCAGCACTGATATAACCTCCAGAGACATTACATCATATGTGACTGATATCAGCCGCTCCTCTTATAACGCTCCAGCGCTGATATAACCTCCAGAGACATTACATCATATGTGACTGATATCAGCCGCTCCTCTTATAACGCTCCAGCGCTGATATAACCTCCAGAGACATTACATCATATGTGACTGATATCAGCCGCTCCTCTTATAACGCTCCAGCACTGATATAACCTCCAGAGACATTACATCATATGTGACTGATATCAGCCGCTCCTCTTATAACGCTCCAGCACTGATATAACCTCCAGAGACATTACATCATATGTGACTGATATCAGCCGCTCCTCTTATAACGCTCCAGCACTGATATAACCTCCAGAGACATTACATCACATGTGACTGATATCAGCCGCTCCTCTTATAACGCTCCAGCACTGATATAACCTCCAGAGACATTACATCATATGTGACTGATATCAGCCGCTCCTCTTATAACGCTCCAGCGCTGATATAACCTCCAGAGACATTACATCACATGTGACTGATATCAGCCGCTCCTCTTATAACGCTCCAGCACTGATATAACCTCCAGAGACATTACATCATATGTGACTGATATCAGCCGCTCCTCTTATAACGCTCCAGCACTGATATAACCTCCAGAGACATTACATCACATGTGACTGATATCAGCCGCTCCTCTTATAACGCTCCAGCACTGATATAACCTCCAGAGACATTACATCATATGTGACTGATATCAGCCGCTCCTCTTATAACGCTCCAGCACTGATATAACCTCCAGAGACATTACATCACATGTGACTGATATCAGCCACTCCTCTTATAACGCTCCAGCACTGATATAACCTCCAGAGACATTACATCATATGTGACTGATATCAGCCGCTCCTCTTATAACGCTCCAGCGCTGATATAACCTCCAGAGACATTACATCATATGTGACTGATATCAGCCGCTCCTCTTATAACGCTCCAGCGCTGATATAACCTCCAGAGACATTACATCATATGTGACTGATATCAGCCGCTCCTCTTATAACGCTCCAGCACTGATATAACCTCCAGAGACATTACATCATATGTGACTGATATCAGCCGCTCCTCTTATAACGCTCCAGCGCTGATATAACCTCCAGAGACATTACATCATATGTGACTGATATCAGCCGCTCCTCCTATAACGCTCCAGCGCTGATATAACCTCCAGAGACATTACATCATATGTGACTGATATCAGCCGCTCCTCTTATAACGCTCCAGCGCTGATATAACCTCCAGAGACATTACATCATATGTGACTGATATCAGCCGCTCCTCTTATAACGCTCCAGCACTGATATAACCTCCAGAGACATTACATCATATGTGACTGATATCAGCCGCTCCTCCTATAACGCTCCAGCACTGATATAACCTCCAGAGACATTACATCATATGTGACTGATATCAGCCGCTCCTCTTATAACGCTCCAGCACTGATATAACCTCCAGAGACATTACATCACATGTGACTGATATCAGCCGCTCTTCTTATAACGCTCCAGCACTGATATAACCTCCAGAGACATTACATCATATGTGACTGATATCAGCCGCTCCTCTTATAACGCTCCAGCGCTGATATAACCTCCAGAGACATTACATCATATGTGACTGATATCAACCGCTCCTCTTATAACGCTCCAGTACTGATATAACCTCCAGAGACATTACATCACATGTGACTGATATCAGCCGCTCCTCTTATAACGCTCCAGCACTGATATAACCTCCAGAGACATTACATCACATGTGACTGATATCAGCCGCTCCTCTTACAACGCTCCAGCACTGATATAACCTCCAGAGACATTACATCACATGTGACTGATATCAGCCGCTCCTCTTATAACGCTCCAGCGCTGATATAAACTCCAGAGACATTACATAATATGTGACTGATATCAGCCGCTCCTCTTATAACGCTCCAGCGCTGATATAACCTCCAGAGACATTACATCACATGTGACTGATATCAGCCGCTCCTCCTATAACGCTCCAGTACTGATATAACCTCCAGAGACATTACATCATATGTGACTGATATCAGCCGCTCCTCCTATAACGCTCCAGCACTGATATAACCTCCGGAGACATTACATCACATGTGACTGATATCAGCCGCTCCTCTTATAACGCTCCAGCACTGATATAACCTCCAGAGACATTACATCATATGTGACTGATATCAGCCGCTCCTCTTATATCGCTCCAGCACTGATATAACCTCCAGAGACATTACATCACATGTGACTGATATCGGCCACTCCTCTTATAACGCTCCAGCCTTGATATAACCTCCAGAGACATTACATCATATGTGACTGATATCGGCCGCTCCTCTTATAACGCTCCAGCGCTGATATAACCTCCAGAGACATTACATCATATGTGACTGATATCGGCCGCTCCTCTTATAACGCTCCAGCGCTGATATAACCTCCAGAGACATTACATCATATGTGACTGATATCAGCCGCTCCTCCTATAATGCTCCAGCGCTGATATAACCTCCAGAGACATTACATCATATGTGACTGATATCGGCCGCTCCTCTTATAACGCTCCAGCGCTGATATAACCTCCAGAGACATTACATCACATGTGACTGATATCAGCCGCTCCTCCTATAACACTCCAGCGCTGATATGACCTTCAGAGACATTACATCCTATGTGACTGATATCGGCCGCTCCTCTTATAACGCTCCAGCGCTGATATAACCTCCAGAGACATTACATCATATGTGACTGATATCGGCCGCTCCTCTTATAACGCTCCAGCACTGATATAACCTCCAGAGACATTACATCACATGTGACTGATATCAGCCGCTCCTCTTATAACGCTCCAGCACTGATATAACCTCCAGAGACATTACATCATATGTGACTGATATCAGCCGCTCCTCTTATATCGCTCCAGCACTGATATAACCTCCAGAGACATTACATCACATGTGACTGATATCAGCCGCTCCTCTTATAACGCTCCAGCGCTGATATAACCTCCAGAGACATTACATCATATGTGACTGATATCAGCCGCTCCTCTTATAACGCTCCAGCGCTGATATAACCTCCAGAGACATTACATCATATGTGACTGATATCAGCCGCTCCTCTTATAACGCTCCAGCGCTGATATAACCTCCAGAGACATTACATCATATGTGACTGATATCAGCCGCTCCTCTTATAACGCTCCAGCGCTGATATAACCTCCAGAGACATTACATCATATGTGACTGATATCGGCCGCTCCTCTTATAACGCTCCAGCACTGATATAACCTCCAGAGACATTACATCACATGTGACTGATATCGGCCGCTCCTCTTATAACGCTCCAGCACTGATATAACCTCCAGAGACATTACATCATATGTGACTGATATCAGCCGCTCCTCTTATAACGCTCCAGCGCTGATATAACCTCCAGAGACATTACATCACATGTGACTGATATCAGCCGCTCCTCTTATAACACTCCAGCGCTGATATAACCTCCAGAGACATTACATCACATGTGACTGATATCGGCCGCTCCTCTTATAACGCTCCAGCCTTGATATAACCTCCAGAGACATTACATCACATGTGACTGATATCAGCCGCTCCTCTTATAACGCTCCAGTACTGATATAACCTCCAGAGACATTACATCACATGTGACTGATATCAGCCGCTCCTCTTATAACGCTCCAGCTCCATTATAAGCTGTTGTTTGGCCCCAGATATGGGGGCTCTGCAGTCCATGTGATTGGTGAAGTGATGATAATGTGGACACTCAGAGCACGAAGCACAAGGAGCTGATAATCTGTAGCTGCTCCATGGATGGTCGATGGTCGCCTCCAGGATCGGGGCCAGCACCACACACAGGACTGGGATTGATAGGTCACCACTGCCGGGCGATCGGGATCTGAACCCTTCTGGGGGAGTTACTTTATATCTCTGTATATTCGCTCCTCGGACCCTCGTTATATCCCATTCCAGGCAGAGGGTTTTCGGGATCTCCCCCCACATCTCACTGTTGGCCGTTACCAAGACCCACATCCCTCACAGCCCCGGCCATAAACATATAGGGTGATAATGGACGCCTATAGATTTACTAGTTTCTGTATGAGACTGTACCCCCAGATCAGACATGAATGGTCCCTTTAAGCCTATAAATATTATTATTTGGGGTCTTTCTGCTTGGACCCCCACCATTCTCCTCAGTCACAGGGTCCAGGCTATGGAGATCCGCCTGATCTGGACACGAGGACAGGACTGAGCGTGCGACCTCCATCGGTAAAGCTTTACATTTTTCTGCATCTTTCTCCTAGTATCAGGACTTCACTATTGTCAAGATCTCTGATTGCTGTGAAAGGTCTGCATATGCATTCGATAATTCCCATAGAGGAGGGTTTGTCACAGTGTATCTGGTCTAGACATCCCTGTGGGCAGAAATCCCTCCCTTAGGGCTCACGCACACGGACGGAGTATGTGTACGCGCAAAACGCGGATACTGGCCGTGTGCGTTCCGCATTTTGTGGAATGGAATGTCCTGCCGTCTATAAAACAGTCCGTAAAATAGCCAAGTATAGGACATTTATGGAACAGACGTACGGATGCGGGCGGCACAGGGTGTGAATGGGTCACCACGTGACCTGTAAAAAACACGGCGGTGTGAATGGGGCCTTATCCTGATAGTTTGTATCGGTCTGGAGTCTGAAGTGTTTGGAGGATCATCCTGATGCAATTGTCACAAGCCCTCAGCTGTGAGACATTAGGTCAGAGCAGTAAGCAGAAGTCTTGACAATGTTGGTAAACTGACGGGTTGGGGGAGGACTAAAGGCATTAACTCGACATTCAAAAATCTTCAATGAAAATGTTTTGTATCGAGGATTTATTTGTGCCATGTGACCACGGAGCATGAGTGAAGGCCTTGCTGTTACTCACCTCTCCATGGGCTCCCGCAGGATCCTGACATACACACATCGTAAGGACATAGTGCACATGAGCGCGTACTATGACCTGACGCTGTGTGACGTCAGGAGGGGGGTGCAGCGCGTGAGGAAGAGGATGGCGCCCCCTAGCAGGAAAGGTAAGTATTTTACATCACTGGCACTGGGGACTGATGTCTAGGAGGGGGGGATTATGACACTGGGGGCGGGGGGCTGATGGCACTGGGGGAACCTGATGGCACTGGGGGGAGCCTGATGGTACTAGGGGGGCACTGATGGTACTGGGGGGCTGATGGTACTGGGGGCTGATGGTACTGGGGGAAGCTGATGGTACTGGGGGGAGCCTGATGGTACTGGGGGAACCTGATTGCCCTGGGGGAGTCGGGGGAGCCTGATGGCACTGGGGAGAAGCCTGATGGTACTGGGAGTGGAGCCTGATGGTACTGGCGGGGAGGCCTGATGGTACTGGGGGATCTTGATGGTACTGGGGGAGCCTGATGGTACTAGGGGGAACCTGATGGTCCTGGGTGGGAGTCGGGGGAGCCTAATGGCACTGGGGGAAGCCTGATGGTACTGGGGGAAGCCTGATGGTACTGGGGAAGCCTGATGGCACTGGGGGACCTAATAATACTGGGGGAACCTGATGGCCCTGGGGGAATCGGGGAGCCTGATGGTACTGAGGGGAAGCCTGGTGGAACTAGGGGAACCTGATGGTACTGGGGGGCCTGATGACACTGGGGGAACCTGATGGCACGAAAGGGGGTGAGTCTGATGGTGCTGCGGAGGACCTGATGACACTGGGGAAACCTGATGGCACAAGGGGGAGAGCCTGGGGAGCATGATGACACTGGGGGAAACCTGATGACACGGGAGGGGGGACCTGATGGCACAAGGGGAGAGCCTGGGGAGCATGATGACACTGGGGGGGAAACCTGATGGCACAGGAGGGGGGGACCTGATGTCACAAGGGGAGAGCCTGGGGGGAGCATGATGGCACTGGGGGCGGGAACCTGATGGCACAGGGGGGGTCCTGATTGGAACTGGGGGGGGGGAGCCTGATGGCATAAGAGGGGGGGACCTGATGGCACTGGGGGGAACCTGATGGCAGGGGAGGAGGGAGAGTTTTTATAAAGGAAACCATTCTTTTAATTCAGTTTTTGGGAGTTTTTTTCTTATTAGAGTACTGGATTAATCGCTAGAATACTTGATTACATAAATAATCGGTAGCTGCACCCCCTTTACTCCGGGCGGCTCTGCATCGTCACAGGTCAGTGTAAATGGCATGCAATTAATGCATCAAATGTAACGTATAAATCTGTAGTACAGTTGAGTTTGTCATTTGGCGTGATAACTTATTTGCCGGCACCTACGAGGCTGTCAGTAAACTCCCTGCATTATCTTCACTTGGTGAACAATTTCAGCTCTGCTACATCTGCACATGACTGTTATAAAACGGGTCATTACTTTTCTGCTTGTTAAGTCCTTGTCCCTGACCCAGGGTGTTAGTCACACTCAATTATTTTCCCCTTTATACTATAATTCCCGGGCCCCCGTTCCTGTCCTCAGGGGCCACAGCTCGTGGCAGCTGGCCTCCTCTTCCTGGACCCATCACATTGAGTGACACTCGTCATTGGGAATGAAAGGAGCGGTGTATCAGATCGGCTCCTGACTGACGCACCTGTGATGTGACGAGGACCTGACGAGGGGCCCCTGGATCTCCATGAATAATTCACGGGGCAGCCAACAGATGATGAAGCCACGAGCGGCCTCTTATCACCCAGCTGCCCCCGCCATGTAATATTTAATTCCCGCCTGAGGGTTCTCTTAAGTTTTTGGGTTCAATCACAAGAGAAACTGTAAAACGCGGCTCAAGACGTCCAATTACAGGCAGAATCCAGAGTGACAGGAGCCGGCACCGAAGCTGCGAGACTCCGGGGACGTGAAGTTATCACGGTGACAAAACTTCTCCGCCTGAAGCGCAAGCCTCAGATAACGAAACCTTCTGCAACTTTCTAATGGACTTGGCGAATCCCATCCTGAGCGTTCTCGGCACTGACAGTAGTGTTTATACAGGACCGCCGTCAGCCACTGATAGGAGGCCCTGTCTACAGCGGACAAACTTATTTTTTGGCCGCCTCGGATCTGCCTTTTTGCGGCTCAGATGCGGACCCATTTACTTCAACGGGGCTGCAAAACATGCGTACAGCTCCCTGTGCGTCCTCGGGTCCGCTAAAAAACAGAGCATGTCCTATTAGTGTCTGCAATACGGACAAGGAAAGAACTGTTCTATTAGGGGCCCGACATTCCGTTCCGCAAAATGCGAAACGCACATGGCCCTTATTCCTGTTTTGCGGAATGCAAAACGGCTACGGTCGTGTGCATGAGCCCTTAAAGAGGTCCTCACAGATCAGTAGTAACTACGTGCATTCCCCGTGTAATAACAATTCTGGAGCATCTGTTCTTATGACCCCATGATGTGCCATTCCTCTTTTATGCCTGCTAGAAGAGATGAACAAATTTCTAGCAGTTTGCATTGAAGGTCCAGATGGGTGTTACCAGTTAAGGGTGTGTCCCTGCACAGCCTGTCACTGGCAGCACTGACTGGATAGTGTCTGTACAGGGACAGACCCTCCAGCTGGACCTTCATTGCAAGCTGCTAGCAATTCAGTAATAACTTCTAGCAGGAATAATAGAGGAATGGTGCAGCATAGAGAGATAAGAATAGATGCTCCAGAGTTACATGTGGAAATGCAGGGAGTTACTAAACCAGAGATGTGAGGAGAGGCGACAGCTCCTTCTTAAAGGGATTGTGTCTCATCTCAGACAATGGGGGTATGCCTCTATTTTCTTAAAGGTTAGGGTCTGACCGCTGGGATCCGCACCTATATCGAGAACGGAGCCCTGAAAGTGTTGGAGGGCGCACTGTGTGCATGCGCAGCCGCCCTCAGTTCATTTTCTATGGGGCTGCTAAAAATAGCCGAGCGCTGGCTCAGCTATTTCCGTCGGGCCCATAGAAGTGAATGGGATCGGTGGGCGGTCATGCGCGGTCTGTGGGGACCGCGCTTGGTGGTAGCCGGACCGGAATCCTCCAGCCACCACCTTGCGGGGCTCCGTCCCTGATATAGGTGCGGGTCCCCATTGCCCCCAATGTCTGTGATGAGAAAACCCCTTTAAGTTCTGGAAACTAAACAAAATAAAAAAGGCAACAAAGTAACAAATGGCAAAGTTTCCAGTTACTGTAAATAGATAAATGCCCAGATGCAGAGTCTCGGGCCCCCGCGCCGCTCTGGGCCCCCTCTTCTCTGTAGCTGCTGAGTGTATGAATATTCATTCTGCACCTGGAGCTCCGAACACAAATCCTCTGTTTTCATGAAGCAGAGAATGAAATAATGCAGCAAATATTAAAGAAAAGGTCACAAGGCAATATCTCCTGAGTGCAGAACGTGTTCCGGGCCCCTAAATCCTAGGGACCAGCGTCACCTGACTGACCTCAGAACACTCTCCTTACATCCTATAGTAGAGTAGGATCACGGTATGCTGATAACTCTGACAGCTGAGGGTTTGTTACAATTCATGCGTATGTCAATTCCCAATAATTCCTGCTACTCAAAATGAATTCCATAAATCTAAATGAAGTGTTTCTGCAGAAGGTGCGCCGATACTTATTCCGTCTGAAGAAACTCGTGATATAATTTGTTATCTTCTGACACAAGGAAAACAGATTGACGCGCACATCCACATGCGCTGCATTGAGCTATCAATTCTCCGAATAGTTTAGAAACTGCGCATGAGGTATTTTGTATACTTTTTGATCAAAATGCATGAGCACGCACTATGTCAAGGTTTCTAAACTAAACTGGCGCAACGCCACATGGTGATCACTGCTGCTGCAACGCCACATGGTGATCACTGCTGCTGCAACGCCACATGGTGATCACTGCTGCTGCAGCGCCACATGGTGACCACTGCTGCTGCAACGCCACATGGTGATCACTGCTGCTGCAACGCCACATGGTGACCACTGCTGCTGCAACGCCACATGGTGACCACTGCTGCTGCAACGCCACATGGTGATCACTGCTGCTGCAACGCCACATGGTGACCACTGCTGCTGCAACGCCACATGGTGACCACTGCTGCTGCAACGCCACATGGTGACCACTGCTGCTCCAACGGCACATGGTGATCACTGCTGCTGCAACGCCACATGGTGACCACTGCTGCTGCAACGCCACATGGTGATCACTGCTGCTGCAACGCCACATGGTGACCACTGCTGCTGCAACGCCACATGGTGACCACTGCTGCTCCAACGGCACATGGTGATCACTGCTGCTGCAACGCCACATGGTGATCACTGCTGCTGCAACGCCACATGGTGATCACTGCTGCTGTAGTGCCACATGGTGACCACTGCTGCTGCAACGCCACATGGTGACCACTGCTGCTGCAACGCCACATGGTGACCACTGCTGCTGCAACGCCACATGGTGACCACTGCTGCTGCAACGCCACATGGTGATCACTGCTGCTGCAACGCCACATGGTGACCACTGCTGCTGCAACGCCACATGGTGATCACTGCTGCTGCAGCGCCACATGGTGACCACTGCTGCTGCAACGCCACATGGTGATCACTGCTGCTGCAACGCCACATGGTGACCACTGCTGCTGCAACGCCACATGGTGATCACTGCTGCTGCAACGCCACATGGTGATCACTGCTGCTGCAACGCCACATGGTGACCACTGCTGCTGCAACGCCACATGGTGACCACTGCTGCTGCAACGCCACATGGTGATCACTGCTGCTGCAACGCCACATGGTGACCACTGCTGCTGCAACGCCACATGGTGATCACTGCTGCTGCAACGCCACATGGTGACCACTGCTGCTGCAACGCCACATGGTGACCACTGCTGCTGCAACGCACATGGTGATCACTGCTGCTGCAACGCCACATGGTGACCACTGCTGCTGCAACGCCACATGGTGATCACTGCTGCTGCAACGCCACATGGTGACCACTGCTGCTGCAACGCCACATGGTGACCACTGCTGCTGCAACGCCACATGGTGATCACTGCTGCTGCAACGCCACATGGTGACCACTGCTGCTGCAACGCCACATGGTGACCACTGCTGCTGCAACGCCACATGGTGATCACTGCTGCTGCAACGCCACATGGTGACCACTGCTGCTGCAACGCCACATGGTGACCACTGCTGCTGCAACGCCACATGGTGACCACTGCTGCTGCAACGCCACATGGTGACCACTGCTGCTGCAACGCCACATGGTGACCACTGCTGCTGCAACGCCACATGGTGATCACTGCTGCTGCAACTCCACATGGTGACCTCTGCTGCTGCAACGACAGATCCAGCAGACCAGCTTTTGAGATCTGTTCACATGGGGTAGTGATGGCGAGTACCGTTGTATGTCAGTCGGTGTGGCCCAGTGCCATGGGAGGCTTAGCCTGACAGCAGGGGTGTTGTTGGGCTGCCGAGGTGCGCCGCCTGTGGATGTGGTGAAGATAATGAATTCTCCCCTGGATCTAGCAGAAGATTGTAGAAATCTGCAGTACATGTAGACAAAAGGACCTGTCATACAGACAACCCTGGAGAGAAGCCGGTCTGACTCCTCTGCTCTCTCTACAAAAGCCATTTCTGACCACATACACTCACCTAAAGAATGATTAGGACCACCATACTAATACGGTGTTGGACCCCCTTTTGCCTTCAGAACTGGCTTAATTCTACGTGGCATTGATTCCACAAGGTGCTGATAGCATTCTAGGATAGCATTTTGCAGTTGATGGAGATTTGAGGGATGCACATCCAGGGCACGAAGCTCCCGTTCCACCACATCCCACAGATGCTCTATTGGGGTGAGATCTGGTGACTGTGGCGGCCATTTTAGTACAGTGAACTCATTGTCATGTTCAAGAAACCAATTTGAAATGATTCGAGCTTTGTGACCTGGTGCATTATCCTGCTGGAAGTAGCCATCAGAGGATGGTGGTCATGAAGGGATGGACATGGTCAGAAACAATGCTCAGGTAGCCCGTGGCATTTAAACGATGCCCAATTGGCACTAAGAGGCCTGAAGTGTGCCCAGAAAACACCCCCCACACCATTACACCACCACCAGCCTGCACAGTGGTAACAAGGCATGATGGATACATGTTCTCATTCTGTTTACGCCAAATTCGGACTCAACAGAAATCGAGACTCATCAGACCAGGCAAAATTTTTCCAGTCTTCAACAGTCCAATTTTGGTGAGCTCGTGCAAATTGTAGCCTCTTTTTCCTATTTGTGGTGGAGATGAGTGGTACCCGGTGGGGTCTTCTGCTGTTGTAGCCCATCCGCCTCAGGGTTGTGCATGTTGTGGCTTCACAAATGCTTTGCTGCAGACCTCGGGTGTAACGAGTGGTTATTTCAGTCAACGTCGCTCTTCTATCAGCTTGAATCAGTCGGCCCGTTCTCCTCGGACCTCCAGCATCCACAGGACGGCCGCATACTGGAGGTTTTTCCCTTTTCACACCTTTCTTTGTAAACCCTAGAAATGGTTGTGCGTGAAAATCCCAGTAACTGAGCAGATTGTGAAATACTCAGACCGGCCCGTCTGGCACCAACAACCATGCCACGCTCAAATTGCTTAAATCACCTTTCTTTCCCATTCTGACATTCAGTTTGGAGCTCAGGAGATTGTCTTGACCAGGACCCGACCCTGAAATGCATTGAAGCGACCGCCATGTGATTGGTGACTAGATAATTGCATTAATGAGAAGTAGAACAGGTGTTCCTAATAATTCTTTAGGTGAGTGTAGTTCTCCGAGACTGGAAGAGGCGATTCCCCTCCCCCCATCACCATCCAGTCCTCTCAGCAGAAACTTCTCTTTCTTTGATAAAACTCTAAAATTAGTGTTAGCATATATTACTGCTGCAGCATTATGCATCGTTTCCTCACATACCGCTGTTGTCTTTGAGCTTCTCCCTTAGTTACGCTGTTTTGAACCCTACAATATGGGGATCTTCTCAAGATGGCTTACTGAGAGACACACCCAGGGGTGCACCTCGCCTTTCTGCTGCCTGAGGCGAAAACTGAAACAGCGCCCCCCACCCTAATGCCAATTTCTTAACCTACCCCCTTTGCCCCAATAAAATCGCTCATTCCCCATGGCCCTTCCGCTGCCCCTCTCTTGCCCCTTCCTGGAGATGCCTAAGGCGATAGCCTCACCTGGCCTCGGTGGTGGTGCACCCCTGGAGACGCCTCCTAACTCTGAAGCCTGATGCGGGCATGCAGTGTGCACATTCTGTCTTCTGTTTACACTAAAGGGAAGACAGACCGGCCCCAGCAACGTTCTTCTAAGGGACCAGTGGAAAGGGACAGGGGACATTAATAAAAGCTGTTATTGACACACTAACTGCCTATCTCCAATAAACTAGCAACTAAAAAAATGACAGTTACACTTTAATCTAAAACTGGATTTCTGACAGTATAGACTGTATGACACCTGCAGATTTTGCAGGCAATTATTGCGAGGGAAGCGTTCCTTCCTGCAATCGCCTATTTGTCAGTGGAGGAGACCTCTGCTATTACATTACATACATGGAAGGAGTGATCACTAATGCCATCGCTCCCAAGTGACAAGCAACAAGCATGATGCTCATTCATCAGATAGTCGGAAGCAGTATTAGGGCATATTCAGGCGGCTGCATGCTGTCCGCAAAAATGCGGATCCGTTTCTTTGCGGATTAGATGCTGTTTTATTCAGTTCTATTGAGCCCTTTCCTTCCATTGCACGGCTCAGCAAAAAAAATGAAACATATCTTATACATGTCATTAAAATTAGGACATGGCCCTATTGAAGTCTATGGATTAGCATAAAAAATGGAATGAACTGTCTGCAAAAAAACGGATCCGCATTTTTGCGGACAGCATACGGCCGTCTGAATGAGCCCTTACACAGGCAGATCATCACTCAAGAGCGTTCCTCCAAACACTTGTCAGCAATGATCTGTCCTACACCCGGCGGCTGTAATACAGCCTGAGGCCTCTTGCACACGACAGTATTTTGCGGACCGTATACTGGCAGTTTTTTCAGTTCAGTATACTGACAGTATACTCAACCATTCACTTCAATGGGTTTTCAAAAAATTCTAAAGTGTCTCCGTATGCCTTCCGTTTTTCTGTTCCGTTTAAATATAGACCATGTCCTATTCTTGTCCGCAAATCATGTCCAGTGGCTCCATTCAAGTCAATGTGTCCGCAAAAAAATGGAAAGCATATGGAAAGGCATCCGTATGTCTTCCGTATCCGTTTCGTTTTTGCTGAACGATCTATTGAAAATTTTAAGCCCAGCCCAATTTTTATTATGGAATTACTGTATACTGTATATGCCATACGGAAAAACAGAACGGAAAAACTGAACCAAAACGGAAACACAACGGAAGCAAAAAACAAAAAACGGATCCAATAAAAACGGACCTCAAAATACTGAAAAAGCCATACGGTCGTGTGCAAGAGGCCTTAACAGTCTCTCCAGTATATTAAGTCAATGAGCCTACAAGAGGAGAGAACGAAATACAGAGGATGAGAAGTGACTGAAATATCTTACTTGTGTAATGACTATTATATCCACACACAAGAGAAAGAATAACCGGCTACAATATATGGAGAAAAGAAGAGGATGAGTATTATAACAATTTCTAACCTTATCGCCCGCATCAAGATAGACAGAGCTCAATGGCCCAAGATGATAGACTTGGAAAAATGTTTAAGTTTCTTCTAACAAAGCCTGAGAGAATAAAGCATTTATTTTTTCAAAAGCAGATTATATTGCACAAGTTCTCTCCCAATATCTAGAAATAGACAAAAGGGTAAAGAGGAAAACCTCTGTGTTGCTCCCTATGTACAGGAATATAACTACTATAATACTGCTCCTATGTACAGGAATATAACTACTATAATACTGCATTCTGTGTACAAGAATATAACTACTATAATACTGCTCCTAAGTACAAGATTATAACTACTATAATACTGCCCCCTATGTACAAGAATATAACTATTATAATACTGCCTCCTATGTACAAGAATATAACTACTATAATACTGCCTCCTATGTACAAGAATATAACTACTATAATACTGCTCCTATGTACAAGAATATAACTACTATAATACTGCCTCCTATGTGCAAGAATATAACTACTATAATACTGCTCCTATGTACAAGAATATAACTACTATAATACTGCTCCTATGTACAAGAATATAACTACTATAATACTGCCTCCTATGTGCAAGAATATAACTACTATAATACTGTTCCTATGTACAAGAATATAACTACTATAATACTGCCCCCTTTGTAGAAGAATATAACTACTATAATACTGCTCCTATATACAAGAATATAACTACTATAATATTGCTCCTATGTACAGTAATATAACTACTATAATACTGCTCCTATGTACAGTAATATAACTACTATAATACTGCTCCTATGTACAAGAATATAACTACTATAATACTTCCTCCTATGTATAAGAATATAACTACTATAATACTGCTCCTATGTACAAGAATATAACTACTATAATACTTCCTCCAATGTACAAGAATATAACTACTATAATGCTGCTCCTATGTACAAGAATATAACTACTATAATACTGATCCTATGTACAAGAATATAACTACTATAATACTGCCTCCTATGTACAAGAATATAACTACTATAATACTGCTCCTATGTATGTACAAGAATATAACTACTATAATACTGCTCCTATGTACAAAAATATAACTACTATAATACTGCTCCTATATACAAGAATATAACTACTATAATACTGCTCCTATGTACAAGAATATAACTACTATAATACTGCTCCTATGTACAAGAATATAACTACTATAATACTGCTCCTATATACAAGAATATAACTACTATAATACTGCTCCTATGTACAAGAATATAACTACTATAATACTGCTCCTATGTACAGGAATTTAACTACTATAATACTGCCTCCTATGTACAGGAATATAACTACTATAATACTGCTCCTATGTGCAAGAATATAACTACTATAATACTGCTCCTATGTATAAGAATATAACTACTATAATACTGCCTCCTATGTACAGGAATATAACTACTATAATACTGCCTCCTATTTACAAGAATATAACTACTATAATACTGCTCCTATGTACAAGAATATAACTACTATAATACTGCCTCCTATGTACAAGAATATAACTACTATACTACTGCTCCTATGTAGTGATGAGCGGCAGGTGCCATATTCGATTTCGACGAAATTCGCGAATATTCGAATGAATATTCGTTTCATATTCGTCGAAATCGAATATTCGTCATTTTTTCTAGTTATCGCGATTAACATGCGATTTAAATAATCGCATATTGCTATTTGTACTTAAGGCTACTTTCCTATTGGTTTCATATCTAGAATTAGCGAGGATGACGAATATGACGAATGTATTCGTCTATTCCTCAAAAACGAAGATAACAGTATTCTACATCTTCGTTTAGCAACCTATTCGTCAACCTCGCTAATTCTAGCAATCAAATAGAAGGTTGACTATAGAAGACAGCTGTGCGTAATTCGCTATGCGATTTTTTTTTTTTTAATAAATAGAATAATTATAATAATTATATCAAGTAATATAATTATTCTATTAAAAAAAAAAATCGCATAGCTAATTTAACACAGCTGTCTCTATAGTCAACCTTCCTATTTGATTGCTAGAATTAGCGAGGTTGACGAATAGGTTGCTAAAACGAAGATGTAGAATACTCGCTATCTTCGTTTGAGGAATATGACGAATACATTCGTCATATTCGCTATTCGCTAATTCTACCAAGCCAACCATAACTTCTGTGCTCATGGAGCGTCCCCATCACCATGGGAACGTCTCCATATACTAAAATGTACTGTCGGATTTGAGGAATTACGTTGAAATCGCAATGCGATTAATTCAAGTTATATTAATCGCATTGCGATTTCAACTTAGAGCTGGGTTTATAATGGGTCAGCTTGCTAGAATTAACGAAGTTAACGAATATGGAATATAGCAGCACTGCTAAGTTGAATTCGCAATGCGATTAATTTAACTTGAGTAATCGCATTGCGATTTCAACTTAGCACTGCTAGTGCTATATTCCATATTCGTTAATTCTAGCCTATGTAAGATAGCAGTGCTAAGTTGTAATCGCAATGCGATTAATATAACTTAAATTAATCGCATTGCGATTTCAACGTAATTCCTCAAATCCGACAGTACATTTTAGTGTATGGAGACGTTCCCATGGTTGGGGACGCTCCATGAGCACGGAAGTCGGCAGAAGCGGCAATGGGCACTGACTGGAGCAGCCAGGAAGCCAGGAATCCTCAGGACAGGTAAGAACTACTGTTGGGAAGAGGGAAAGAAAAAAATATAACTAAAAAAAAAAAAAAAAAAAACGAATATTCGAAATAGCGAATTTATAGCGCTATATTCGAAATATTCGCGAATTAGCGAAGTGCCGATATTCGCTAAAAAAATTCGCTTTTCGAATATTCGCGCTCAACACTACTCCTATGTACACAAATATAACTGATATATCGGTACAGTAGAATTTCAATGGGTGGTGTTATTTTCCTGGCAGTGATCAGGATTTTCTGTAGAATGTTCTGAACTCTTCTCTAGATATGGTCCTGCAGGTCCTCCTGTGGTTTGGCTGTTATCCTGGGGGTTGTAGTGCAGCGTGTAATCTGCGGTTTTCTGTACCGTCAGATAATGGCCGCTCTCCTTGTCCTGGGTAACATTATGTAGAATATTTTACCCATGGAAACATTCTTTGTTTTATGTGTTATTTGCAGCACGTTCTTCCCTCCGTGCTGGTTCGGGAGGATGTGGTCTCCCCCATTATGTGAGTCATTGTGGGGTCTCTGCCGTCATGGCTGTTGTCGGTCGCTTTGTCTTATTACATTTCTGAAGTTCCTCATAATAAGTTGAACATTTCGAGGCCTCATTAGTGAGAGTCTTATGGGTGTCAGGGGAGTCACATACAGAACACTGCGCTCTCGCTGCGACGTCTGGACCCCGGCCCAGCCTCTGAGGTTGAGGTTGATAGTTCCTTGGGCACCAAAAACTGAAATAACAATTTTGCTCTTGCGGGAAGAGAGCTTGTAAAACTGGAGCGGCCAGACAGTGGGCGATGGTCCCTTATGTAAATAAAGCTTAATGATACAATGATGGGAGTCATGATGGCAGTAGTACGGCACGTGGACACTGGTAAACAAGGACCCGGTGGACAGCTGGAAAGGTCGACCCTCACTTTTTGTGCTGCCCTGAGGAGGAGGTTCAGTCGGAGGCTGTGGACCCCATGCATAGCTGTGTTGGTGGTGGTAATAGCCGCACCCGTGGTGGTGGGACAGTGGTGAGGCCAATGCACAGCAGAGGAGGGGGCCAAGGAGCCCACCATGATATCTAACACTATGATAAAGGCAGCGGGTGAGGACTTCAATGATGACCGTGTGCTGGACAGGACCTGGGAGCCGGATCTGAGGAGGAGGCAACATCAATGGAGAAGCGCAGCAGCACTAAAGAGCAGAGGCAACGTACAAATAACAGCCAGGGCCACATCTGATCAGGATCTGGTGATGGCCCTGACACTGTGCATGGGTGAAGCCTATAATGTGGCAGAGCTAAGCCAAGCTCGGCGGCCTGTAGCCATGTATGAGCAACTCCCACAAGGCGCCTTTTTCTCCACAAGGCGGACACACAAAACCACAGCCATGTGCAAGATCTGCAGGATTGAAATAAGCCGTGGCCGTTCAAACACAATCATAGCTGCCAGAGCGCTATTGCAGCACATGAGGCGGCGTCGCCATTGGGGAAAATACAACTGGCCAGCATTCCGAATCAGAAGAAGTCTGTCCTCCTTCTCCTGGTGCTCTTTGTGGCAGCCAAACCGCATCCTCAAGCAGTACAGAATCCTTGTCATCATCACCTTCTTCTCCTGCTAAGACTTCTCCTTGTCCTCGACTCCATAATGGAGCAATTGGCCTGTCTACAAGCTGAGTCCCCACCTGGCCACGTTGCTTGCGTTGCACTCGCGTATTGTAAAAGTTCCTTGTACTCTCACCTGGCAGAGAACACTCACCACTCCCTGCGATTCTTACTGTGCGGCAAGATGCACTCCATGGTGGACACCTGGAGCAGCTGTACATGAAACGTCTCTCATGACCCACTGGATCAATGTTTTTAACAGGACCGGAGAGGCAGCACCCTAGCAATATTGCAAGGATAGGACTTTTAGACCCAACAAATCCCCCCTTACCCACACATTCATCGGTATGCCTCCTACTGCAGGCAGCTCCATGCACAGACACTTTGCCCATCTCCAACAGCAGCATGGGACCAAGAGCTGTAACACAGGGCGGGGCAGCACCAGCAACATCCTCCGGTGTCATCTCGAAGAGGGTTTCACCACTACTACTACTACTACTACTACTACTATTACCACTACTACTACTATTACTACTATTACTAATAATATCATCACCACTACTACCATTACTACTACTATTACTACCATGACCACTACTACTACTATTACTACCATCACCACCACTTCTACTACTACTACTACTACTACTACTATTACTACCATGACCACTACTACTACTACTACTACTACTACTATTACTACGATGACCACTACTACTACTACTACTACTACTACTATTACTACCATCACCACTACTACTACTACTACTACTATTACTACCATCACCACCACTTCTACTACTACTACTACTATTACTACCATGACCACTGCTACTACTACTACTACTACTACTACTACTATTACTACGATGACCACTACTACTACTACTACTACTACTACTATTACTACCATCACCACTACTACTACTACTACTACTATTACTACCATCACCACTACTACTACTATTACTACTATCACCACTAGAGATGGCCGGCGAACAGTTCCCGTCGAACATAGCTTGCTCGCGTCCGCTGCGGCAGGCGAACATATTCGATGTTCGCGTTCGCCCCTATACTTTATTATTGAGCAAACTTTGACCCTGTACCTCACAGTCAGCAGACACATTCCAGCCAATCAGCACTCTCCCTCCCAGACCCTCCCATCTCCTATCTAAACGCAAGGACGGCATCCATCTTACATTCATTCTGAAGCTGCAGTAATAGTAATTGTAAATCGCAATGCGATTAATATAACCTGTATTATTCACATTGCGATTACAACTTAGAGCTGAGTTCCTAATGGTTGTATTGCTAGAATATAACGACGATAACAAATATAGCGCTATATCCTCAATCTTCGTTATAATCTAGCAATACAACCATTAGGAACAAAGCTCTAAGTTGTAATCGCAATGCGAATAATACTTACAATTATTAATCGCTTTGCGAATCCATTTGATGCCTCTATTTGATTGTATATGACGGTTGACTATGACTACCACCAATGTTCTGCTGCCTCCGAGGCAAGATATCTGAACCCCCCAGGGGCCATCGGGCGTTTTTGATAGAAAACGCATCAAAAACGCATCTGCGGTTTTATAATTTTTCCATTTTTTATTTTATTTTTTTGTGTATTTTGCCACATTTGGTTGCATATTTACATTTGGTATAGGCACATATGGTAGTCTAGATCATGTGTCTATACCAAAACCTAGGATCATTGTTTGACAGCCTATTTTCTAAGCCATGTAGCTGAATATAGATTTGAGCAGAGTAATGATCTAGACCTGTGTTTCCCAACCAGTGTGCCTCCAGCTGTTGCGAAACTACAACTCCCAGCATGCCTGCAATGTTCGGTCCACCCCCTATCATTGAGTAAACTTTGACCCTGTACCTCACAGTCAGCAGACACATTCCAGCCAATCAGCAGCATACCCTCCCTCCCAGACCCTCCCACCTCCTGCACAGCATCCATTTTAGATTCATTCGGAAGCTGCAGTCTTAGTGAGAGGAGGGAGAGTGTAGCTGCTGCTGATTTAATAGGGAAATCGATAGCTAGGCTAGTGAATTCAGTGTCCACTCAGTGTACATCAGTCTCCCTCCCAGACCCTCCCACCCCCTTAAAAAAGCAAGGACGGCATCCATCTTAGATTCCTTCTGAAGCTGCAGTGTTAGTTGTAATCGCAATGTGATTAATACAGGTTATATTATTCGCATTGCGAATTCAACTTAGAGCTGAGTTCCTAATGGTTGTATTGCTAGAATATAATACAAATATCACAAATTCACGAATATAGCGCTATATTCTCAATCTTCGTTATATTCTAGCAACAACCATTAGGAACTCAGATCTAAGTTGAATTCGCAATGCGAATAATATAACCTGTATTAATCACATTGCGATTACAACTTACCACACTCTGCATCAACTACGTAATTTTCCATGGGAGTTTTGCCATGGATCCCCCTCCGGCATGCCACAGTCCAGGTGTTAGTCCCCTTGAAACAACTTTTCCATCACTATTGTGGCCAGAAATAGTCCCTGTGGGTTTTAAAATTCGCCTGTCTATTGAAGTCTATGGCGGTTCGCACTGTTCGCATGTTCGCGAACATTTGCGGAAGTTCGCGTTCGCCGTTCGCGAACTGAAAAAATTATGTTCGCTACATCACTAATCACCACTAGTACTACTATTACTACTATCACCACTAGTACTACTACTACTACTACTATTATTACTATTACTGCTATTAATATTATCACCACTACTACTACTACTATCACCTCTTGAACTACTATCAGTACTACCACTACTATTACTACCATCACCACTACTACTACTACTATTACTACTATTAATACGGTCACCACTGCTATTACTACTACCACTACTGCTACTACTATTACTACCATCACCACTACTACTACTATTACTACTATCACTACTACCATTACTATTAGTACTATGACTACTACTACTGTTACTACCATCACCACTACTATTACTACTGTTAGTACTATTAAAACTACTATTACTGCCACTACTATCACCACTACTACCAATACTACTATTAGTACTAAAACTACCACCCATTGACAGCTGACCTACTGCCTTGTATGTTCCATACTATACTGCTTCTGCTGCCACTACTATTGCCCCAACGTGCATCCTATTACCCTCCTCTCTCCACATCTACAGTGCACTGTTGCTACTACTACTTCTACCACTACTACTACTCCCATTTTCCCTCTCCACACTGCACTGCTGCTACTACTACTTATACTACTATTACTACTACTACTACTACCACTACTACTACTCCCATATTCCCTCTCCACACTGCACTGCTGCTACTTCTACTACTACTACTACTACTACCACTACTCCTATTTTCCCTCTCCACACTGCACTGCTGCTACTACTACTTCTACTACTACTATTACTACTAATACCACTACTACTACTACTCCTATTTTCCCTCTCCACACTGCACTGCTGCTACTACTACTTCTACTACTATTATTACTACTATTATTACTACTACCACCATTACCACTACTCCTACTCCCACCTTCCCTCTCCACATCCACACTGCTGATGCTCCTTATTAAAAGGGGGATTTTTTTAGTTTAGGCTCGTTCACATTGAGACACTTGTGCGCGTCCTACGGGCAGCGTTCTGACCCCGTCAAGGCATCATTTTTGGACATTTGGACCCCCAAGCCTCTATAGTTTTTTATCCCATAACACAGTGTGTGGCTAAACATCATGTTCTTTGGAATATGAAGAAGCAGAAGACATGTGCCGGCGTGGTGTGATATTAAACACGAGGTGTTAATGGAAATGAGGGTTACACCAGGATGATGGGGGTTGGGGTTGACCATGTTAGCAGGTCTTCACAGTATGACCTCAGGCAGGTAGGTTCAGGTGAGTACTTTGTGCCCAGTAGGCTGAGGAGATAACGGGAAAGTGGCTCCAACTGCTGGTCTCCAGACTGTGACTGCTAGGACCTGCTGGGAGTTGTAGTTGTAGAGTCAATGCCTTAGGTAGACATATTTCTCCCACCTCAACCTATTGCCATTTTACCCCCTGAAAAATCAGGAGAGAGTGTAAGAGAAACTACGAGCCCGAACACGACTCCCGCTGTCACGGTACCGGACCATTTACTAATCTGTATTTTTCTGTTTTTCCACAGATTGAATTCTCGTTGGATCAGATAGAAGGTAAGAAATTAACACAATCAGAAGATAAAAGTATAATACATATTTATACAGTATACATATAGGGGCAGTATTAGGGTGCTAATACTGCTCACAAAAAGTTAGGGATATTTGGATTTTGGGTGAAATTTATGGAAAAGTAAGAAGTTCCAGCTCCAGTGATAATGTGTCATGAAAGTCGGGCATTTAAGTAGAAGCAGCGATGGTGATTTCCTCATCTCAAACCATTTATTGAAACAAAAGCCGACCCCAGTGCTGGGTATACCGCCACAAAATGTCAGTGTCTCAGGAACTCGACATGTGGCCTTCAGCATCAAATACATCTTGACAACGACGTCTTCTGCTGTTCACAAGTTGACTTATTGTCTGCGAAGGCATGGCATCTCACTCTTCTGGAAGGGCGACCCTCAGGTCATTGAGGTTGGGGGTACAGAGTTACGAGCATCTACATGGCAAATCAGATAATCCCATAGGTTTTCAATTGGATTCAGGTCTGGAGAAAGTGCAGCCGCTCCATGTGAGGTCCCCCAGTCTCCAGCAGCCGCTCCATGTGAGGTCCCCCAGTCTCCAGCAGCCGCTCCATGTGAGGTCCCCCAGTCTCCAGCAGCCGTTCCCTAATAATGGACCTCGATGAGCTGGAGAATTGTCCTCCATGAAGATGACATTAGGCCGGTGCTGTTTATGCAGCGGCACAATAGTCTGAAGCCTCACAATGGCCTGGTACTGGTGATCAATTGTTCGGTGTCGTCTTGGTCTCATGATGTCAAAATGTGTGCAACATGATGAGGAGGACTGTTTAATACCAATTTTAATTGTACCAGGAAATTTATTGGGTGAATCATGGATCAAACACCTGTTGTGAATTTTGCCGTTAAGTTCATTGTTAGAGAACAGAAAGTTGTGAAAAAAGTACTGAAACACTGAATAGTTAGACATGTGCATTAGACATGTGTACATAGGAGGCAGTATTATATTCTTGTACATAGGAGGCAGTATTATATTCTTGTACATAGGAGGCAGTATTATAGTAGTTATATTCTTGTACATAGAAGGCAGTATTATAGTAGTTATATTCTTGTACATAGGAGGCAGTATTATATTCTTGTACATAGGAGGCAGGATTATAGTAGTTATATTCTTGTACATAGGAGGCAGTATTATAGGAGTTATATTCTTGTACATAGGAGGCAGTATTATATTCTTGCACATAGGAGGCAGTATTATAGTAGTTATATTCTTGTACATAGGAGGCAGTATTATATTCTTGCACATAGGAGGCAGTATTATAGTAGTTATATTCTTGTACATAGGAGGCAGTATTATATCCTTGTACATAGGAGGCAGTATTATAGTAGTTATATTCTTGTACATAGGAGGCAGTATTATAGTAGTTATATTCTTGTACATAGGAGCAGTATTATAGTAGTTATATTCTTGTACATAGGAGCAGTATTATAGTAGTTATATTCTTGTACATAGTAGGTAGTATTAAAGTAGTTATATTCTTGTACATAGGAGCAGTATTATAGTAGTTATATTCTTGCACATAGGAGGAAGTATTATAGTAGTTATATTCCTGTACATATAAGGCAGTATTATAGTAGTTATATTCTTGTATATAGAAGCAGTATTATAGTAGTTATATTCTTGTACATAGGAGCAGTATTATAGTAGTTATATTCTTGTACATAGGAGCAGTATTATAGTAGTTATATCCTTGTACATAGGAGCAGTATTATAGTAGTTATATTCTTGTACATAGTAGCAGTATTATAGTAGTTATATTCCTGTACATAGGAGCAGTATTATAGTAGTTATATTCTTGTACATAGGAGCAGTATTATAGTAGTTATACTCTTCCGCAGGCAGCAGCACTATGGTAGGGTATTGTGGATAGCTCATCTTAATTATACTCTGTACAATGGTCTCCTTGTTTTGTACATTGTTTCCGCCCTGTCAGGGATGGTTCCGTCCTGTTGATAATTCCTCCCTGATGCTGCCCTTTGCACTTACTGAAGTAAATTATTTTAAATTAATTTTATCCTTTATTCTTACCTTAGTGAACTCAGATATTTTGAGAATTCCCGTTTGTTTCGTTCGATCCCCCACAGCCCTGATTCCAGCCACATGTTATTTTCACCCACTGGCTCATATAATTTTGAAAAGTCTTGAAACATCAAATTGAGGCATAATGACTTGCAGCTCCGGAGGCTTCTCTCCAAGAGCGTCCTGCGTCCAAACCTCCCACAAAATAGTGGAAATGAAAGGGAAGCAGAAACAAAGAATGGTGTTAAATGGAGACAGATGGCATGGGATGCCACACATCGGCGCTGGCATCAGCTCGGCATTCCTGAGCCTGAATGCCGTGGAGTGAGGAGCCGCTCGGCGGTGCAGTGATGTCAAACCATTTGAACCCGAATTCATCTAAGCATGCTTATAGTGAAGGTCACCCAATCCCTGGCCGCCATATTGCTTTATTCCAAATGCAACCAAAACTTTGTCCTATGCACTAACATTATCAAAACTGGAGTAAAGGAAAAGGGGCTTAGTTGCTGACAGCAACCAATCAGATTCCACATTTCATCTTCCAAAGCAGCTCTTTAAAATGAACGGTGGAAGCTGATTGGTTGCCAGTTTTCTTTTACGCCAGTTTTGATAAATCCACTCCTGAATGTTCACGCGTTCAGGGCTCGGTCATCTGTATCCTGACAGAATCCTTCGACATTTCACAGCTCATGTAAGTCGAGTATTTTAGTACTTATCCACATGCAACAGAAAAATCCATGCATTTCCGTGCGACAAAGCCTCGGATGAAGGACGTACAACACGTGCAAATCTTCTGCCACATCTGAGGCAGAAAGACTTCTCTCAGTCTTGACTTCTGCCGTGAATTCTTTGGAAAACACATGTTGAACATATGGGCAGTGTGGAGGGAAGCAAAGCATTCAAAGCGGAATTCGATTTGAAGTTTAGGAATACTTCGATTCGCAAGAATTTCCAAAGTGTGAATTTCCTAACAAATCCGTTTTTCCTAAAATGGTGGCTGCAGGCGTTAAAAAGTAAAAGTAAGAAGCCCGGGAACGCGATATGACCCATAATGCTGTGCAGCCAGCCAATCAGCATGTAGCGATCCCCTGTGATGTCACAGCCCTAGAAAACCCCCATCCTGCGCAGTCGCCACCATTGTCCTCAGCATAGGGAAGAAACAAGCGCTCATGCACTAGGGGATAGTGTTGCTGCAATCATTTTTGAACCATCCACCATGTTCGATCATCTGGTCTTGAGCCTTAAAAGTTTTAATAGCGAAATGCTATCCGGTTCGTAGTAGGGAAGGATCCGGACCTTGTGGAGGGATTCCGGACCTTGAGGATCCCTCAATTTTATTGCTTTGAGGAAGGTTTTCCCGCCTCAATGCTGCGTCCCATCTTTGGTACCATCACACTGGAGGACAGGGGTTGCTGCATACACGCTCCAGCTCCCCCGATCTCCGGAGCACACCCGGACGACCACGGCATCTGAAGGGTTAAAAGTCTGTGATTGGCATTGGCGCTAGTTGCGGACATTAGTGCCAGATGTCTGCACTTTAAAACAGCAGACATCCAGGGAACATGGGGCCCGCTGCACGTGCCAGTGGGCGCCATTTTAAAATGCTCGGCTGCCAGCTTAAATTTACTGTCGGGAAAGGGTTAACTTCCAGGCCTTCACACTGAGACTGGGCCAAAAAGTGGAATGAATATGATTAGGCAGAGTGGCCTGGGTATAACAGCATTGCCCCACAGAAGATTGCATGTTCCAAACATACCGTGTGCACTTTGTGTCTTTATTCTATGTCCAGAAAAAAAGTGCTTTTATTCTGCTGGAAAACGGCTCCCAAGTGCCCGACAGCGTGGGGTTTACTGCCCCCTGTGCCCAAAGCAAACCAGACATAAGACGAGGGGAGGGCTGCTTTAGCTGCTCATATCTTGGGCCTGGTCGTGTTTGAAAGTTAGAATTCCAAGCTTTCAAACTATACCACGATCACAGCATTATGTCCATTACATCTGAAGATATAGCCGTTAGAAATCCTGGCAGGAGTAAAATCAGTGAAACCTGTTTTTACTTTCACTTTCAAATGCATTCTCTGAAATCCCGATTTCTAACAGCTATATCTTCCGATAGAATGGATATAATGCTGTGATACGGGTATGGTCTGAATGCATGGAATGGCAGCTTTCAAACATGACCTCATCTCTAGCTGCTACTGATCCCAAGATATCATCAACTAAGGCAGCTAAAGCCCTCCCGTCTTCTTAAGTCTGCTTTGCTTTGTGCACAGAAAACAATCCTGCCCGACCGGGAACATAGGAGCCGTTTTCCATCAGAATAAAAGCACTTTTTCTGGACATGGAATAAAGACACAAAGTGCACACAGTATGTTTGGAACGTGTTTGCAATCATCTGAGGGGCAATGATGTTAGTTTTATAGGTGAAAATTATGTCACTGGTTTCCTTTAAGAGCTGCACTCACTATTCTGCTGGTGGAGTCACTGTGTACATACATTACTTATCCTGTACTGATCCTGAGTCCCATCCTGTATTATACTCCAGAGCTGCACTCACTATTCTGCTGGGGCAGTCACTGTGTACATACATTACTTATCCTGTACTGATCCTGAGTTACATCCTGTATTATACTCCAGAGCTGCACTCACTATTCTGCTGGTGCAGTCACTGTGTACATACATTACTTATCCTGTACTGATCCTGAGTTACATCCTGTATTATACTCCAGAGCTGCACTCACTATTCTGCTGGTGCAGTCACTGTGTACATACATTACTTATCCTGTACTGATCCTGAGTTACATATTGTATTATACTCCAGAGCTGCACTCACTATTCTGCTGGTGCAGTCACTGTGTACATACATTACTTATCCTGTACTGATCCTGAGTTACATCCTGTATTATACTCCAGAGCTGCACTCACTATTCTGCTGGTGCAGTCACTGTGTACATACATTACTTATCCTGTACTGATCCTGAGTTACATCCTGTATTATACTCCAGAGCTGCACTCACTATTCTGCTGGTGCAGTCACTGTGTACATACATTACTTATCCTGTACTGATCCTGAGTTACATCCTGTATTATACTCCAGAGCTGCACTCACTATTCTGCTGGGGCACTCACTGTGTACATACATTACTTATCCTGTACTGATCCTGAGGTATCTCCTGTATTATACTCCAGAGCTGCACTCACTATTCTGCTGGTGCAGTCACTGTGTACATACATTACTTATCCTGTACTGATCCAGAGGTATCTCCTGTATTATACTCCAGAGCTGCACTCACTATTCTGCTGGTGCAGTCACTGTGTACATACATTACTTATCCTGTACTGATCCTGAGATACATCTTGTATTATACTCCAGAGCTGCACTTACTATTCTGCTGGTGCAGTCACTGTGTATGTACATTACTAATCCTGTACTGATCCTGAGATACATCCTGTATTATACTCCAGAGCTGCACTCACTATTCTGCTGGTGCAGTCACTGTGTACATACATTACTTATCCTGTACTGATCCTGAGTTACATCCTGTATTATACTCCAGAGCTGCACTCACTATTCTACTGGTGCAGTCACTGTGTACATACATTACTTATCCTGTACTGATCCTGAGTTACATCTTGTATTATACTCCAGAGCTGCACTCACTATTCTGCTGGTGCAGTCACTGTGTACATACATTACTAATCCTGT